>CM073138.1:48489440-49089440 GCA_037039145.1 Fundulus diaphanus | reverse complement strand
TCAAAAGTTTAAGACCATAGCTCAAAAAAACCCGAAATCCCCCCAAAACAGAAATCAAAATGTCAAAAAAAGGACTCAGTAATGAGTAGCTCCACCATTCTTGTTGATGACTTCAAACAATCGTTTAGGCATGCTCGATGCCAGTGTTTCCAGGAGGCTAGTGGGAACGTTGCTCCAAGTGTTGAAGATGGCTTCACGAAGGGCATCCATTGTCTGGAACTGATGTCCATTTTTGTAAACTTCCCTTGCCATCCATCCCCAAATGTTCTCAATTGGGTTTAGATCCGGGGAACATGCAGGATGATGGTCCAAAAGAGTGATGTTATTCTCTTGGAAGAACTCCTTTGTCAGGCGGGCATTGTGAACTGCAGCATTGTCCTGTTGAAAAACCCAATCATTACCACACAGACGAGGGCCCTCAGTCATGAGGGATGCCCGCTGCAACATCTCCACATAGCCAGCTGCTGTTTGACGCCCCTGCACAACCTGAAGCTCCATTGTTCCATTGAAGGAAAACGCACCCCAAATCATGATGGCGCCCCCACCACTGTGCCGTGTAGAAAACATCTCAGGTGGGATCTCCCTGTCATGCCAATAACGTTGGAAGCCATCAGGACCATCAAGGTTAAATTTTGTCTCATCAGAGAAGACAACTTTTTTCCACCTTTCAATGTCCCATGTTTGGTGCATCCTTGCAAAGTCCAAACGGGCAATTCTGTGGCGTTGAAGAAGACGTGGCCTTTGAAGACGTTTTTTGTTTCTGAAGCCCTTCTATCACAGATGCCGTCTGATGGTTATTGGGCTGCAGTCAGCACCAGTAATGGCCTTAATTTGGGTAGAGGATCGTCCCGTGTCTTGACGGACAGCCAATCGGATCCTGCGGCTCAGAGCTGGTGAAATTTTTTGGGGTCTACCACTTGAATTTTTTGTTCCATAACCCTCAGGATCATTTAAAAAATGCAAAATGACTGTCTTACTGCGTCCAACCTCAGCAGCGATGGCACGTTGTGAGAGGCCTTGCTTATGCAGCTCAACAATCCTACCACGTTCAAAGTCAGTGAGCTTTTTTGCTTTTGCCATCAGGAGGTCTTGACAGTGTAAAGACTTCACAGAAAATGACATGGAATCCAGATGTTTGCACAGCTTTTAAAGACTATGGTCTTAAACTTTTGATCAGCTGAAAAAATCATGTTTGAGTGTAAATTCAGTTTTCAGACAATTCCCTGCTCAAATGTTCTTGTCTCTTGCACTGATTTGTCCTTTTAACATTGTGAAGCTCTACTTAGAACCTTCTTAAGATCCAATAGTGCAAAATGCAAATTCTTGCAATTTTTTGACTGGTCTTAAGATTTTGATCAGGAGTGTATATATATATATATATATATATATATATATATATATATATAGTTGTGTGTGTGTATATATATATATATATATATATATATATATATATATATATATATATATATATATATATATATATATATATATATAGTTGTGTGTGTGTATATATATATATATATATATATAGTTGTGTGTGTGTATATATATATATATATATATATATATATATATATATATATATATATATATATATATAGTTGTGTGTGTGTATATATATATATATATATATATATATATATATATATATATATATATATATATTGTTTATTGTTTATTTATTTATTTGGATCCCCATTAGCTGTCAGTAATTTGACAGCTACTCTTCCTGGGGTCCTTTTAAAGTTATACAAATACACAAAACATATCAAATGATCACATCATAAGAACAACTATACATTTCAACTTATTTCTACGGAAGCGTATTGCTGCCACTGGACAAAATATTTTTTTTGTTGCTTATCTTGTATAAACATGATAATTATCTTGTATAAACGTGATAATTATCTTGTATAAACATGATAATTATCTTGTATAAACGTGATAATTATCTTGTATAAACGTGATAATTATCTTGTAAAAACGTGATAATAATCTTGTATAAATGTGATAATTATCTTGTATAAACGTGATAAATATCTTGTATAAACGTGATAAATATCTTGTATAAACATGATAATTATCTTGTATAAACGTGAAAATTATCTTGTATAAACGTGATAATTATCTTGTATAAACGTGATAAATATCTTGTATAAACATGATAATTATCTTGTATAAACGTGAAAATTATCTTGTAAAAACGTGATAACTTATCCAGATGGTGGCGCTAAGTATGCTTTTAGTCTGACTCATTTAAGACGAAGAAGAAGCATGTGCGTCATCTACTCGAGAACTAAAATGGCAAATTTATGGGAATGGATCAAGTTTTACTTTATGCTCGCTAGTATCACCTTATTTTCAACGGAAATACGGAGACAGTGAGTGGCGGTTTTCCGTGCGAGACGTCCGATACGTCACTTCCTGTTACTGGCGAGTCAGCTGGACAGCGACTCGCCGACTAATTCGTACCAAATTACTCGTCTTTATGATTTCATGGAAGGCCGGGATCATTTGTCCGAGTCTGTCATGATAACGGGTGTAAACGAACCGCGTACAAGAGCTGTAGATACCAGGCGCCTTCTTCACCCCCCAGCCGAAGAATGAGATATCCCTCCGCCTGTGGCTAAAAGTTGTACATTTGAAGAAACCACCGAAACAATGGTATGTTTGTTCTTTTAATTTCGTGGGGAAAAAAAGCCCGATAGAAGACAACACGATGCCAGAAAAGTGGCCGGGCTACGAAGTTCCATTAAAATCTCCGTGGAGACGTCAAGAGGGCAGCAGACAGGTAAGCTTGGGAAGTGTACAGTGTTTACGTTTGTGTCACTCTTGATAAAACATATGCTTTCTCATTAAGACAGCCATCTTTTAGCTTTGTTCTGTCTGTCAATTATTATCTGAATATTTTTCATCTCTGCTGGTAGGTTTTTGAGGTTCCGTTTGTAAAGTTATACAATGAGAGATTTACAGCAAAATATTTAGCCTGTCATATGACATTAAAGGCAGGGTTCATTATTCATATTTTTGTTATTCATAAATCTATAAATAAGTCACAGTTCCCAGTTTAATATTTAAATAACAAGCTTAATATTTAGCTCCAAAATAAACGTCTAGTTTGTAAGCTAAACATTTAATTTGGAGTTCAATATTTCATTTGAAAACTAAATGCTTGGTTTGCATCTTAATATATAGTTTACAATCTAAACATTTAGCTGTGTAATTAAATATTTAGTTTGGAACGGTGACATTTATAAAATGTATAAAACCCATTTTTTCCTCTTATAGAACCCAAACTATTGCTGTTATATCTTGACTGTGTAACCTTACCAATGGTATCCCAGGTACTAGCATAGGCTGTTTGTAAAAACTAGAAGGAATGTGTGATATGAATATTTGAATGAGTATGAGTAATGATGCAGGTGCTGCTCTATTAGCTTGGTGTTAACATAGTTTTAAGTAGTCTTGATATGTTTTATGCTGTTTGCTAAACTGATTGTGGTCTTGTTTTTGACAGATGACTGCCGCTGTGATGCAGAGGCTGACTGGACCGCTCCGTAATCAGTCACCTATGCAGAAAGATGCTGATACTACAGGCACCAAAGGATCACACCTAGGAGAGGAGAAGATTAAAACACTCCTGCCCCACATAGACCTTTCGTTTACACCCGTTATCATGACAGACTCTAACCGGACAAACGATCCCGGCCTTCCATGAAATCATAAAGACGAGTAATTTGGTACGAATTAGTCGGCGAGTCGCTGTCCAGCTGACTCGCCAGTAACAGGAAGTGACGTATCGGACGTCTCGCACGGAAAACCGCCACTCACTGTCTCCGTATTTCCGTTGAAAATAAGGTGATACTAGCGAGCATAAAGTAAAACTTGATCCATTCCCATAAATTTGCCATTTTAGTTCTCGAGTAGATGACGCACATGCTTCTTCTTCGTCTAAATGAGTCAGACTAAAAGCATACTTAGCGCCACCATCTGGATAAGTTATCACGTTTTTACAAGATAATTTTCACGTTTATACAAGATAATTATCATGTTTATACAAGATATTTATCACGTTTATACAAGATAATTATCACATTTATACAAGATAATTATCATGTTTATACAAGATATTTATCACGTTTATACAAGATATTTATCACGTTTATACAAGATAATTATCACATTTATACAAGATAATTATCACGTTTTTACAAGATAATTATCACGTTTATACAAGATAATTATCACGTTTATACAAGATAATTATCACGTTTTTACAAGATAATTATCATGTTTATACAAGATAAGATCACGTTTATACAAGATAATTATCATGTTTATACAAGATAAGCAACAAAAAAAATATTTTGTCCAGTGGCAGCAATACGCTTCCGTATATTTCATATTACAGTACAATCTGTTACACAATTATTCAAATATTAAGGCTTTCAACAAAGTATTTTTTTTAAAGTGTTTTAAATGCGCCTTTCGTAGTAGCAGTCAAGATGTTATGTGGCAGTTTGTTCAACAGAGTCACAGCTCTGAACAGCACAGACCTGCACACTGCTTCTGTTCTTGGAATGGGTCGAGTCAAATGACCAGAAGCTGCCTGCCTGGTTGAATAATTGTGCTCATTTCTCACATAATGTAACAAGCTGAACAAAAGAGAAGGTTTTCCACAAACAATAATATTCCTCAGGAAACACAAAACATTACATTTCAGTCTCTCCTCTACTCTGAGCCACGACAGACGCACATGCAGCTCAGCAGAGCTCTGAGTCCACACACAGGGCAGTCCCAGTGCCAGCCTGGCTGCTCTGTTCTGTGCGGTTTATAGTTTAGACAGATGTTTCTGAGCTGCACCTGACCATACCACAGAGCAGTAGTCCAGGTGAGACAGCACTAATGATTTAATCACCAAAATTCTAGAGGCTGAAGTCATGAAAGATCTGAATCTGTTAATGCAAGACATTTCTTCCCATCTTTTTCACCACCGTATCTACATGTTTTGCCCAGGATAGCTGCTCATCAAATGTTACTCCAAGAAGTTTCACCTCTTGAACCTGTCTATGTCCATATCCTTTAGCACAATATCAAGTTTATCATCACATTTTTTATTCCTAGCTTTAAATAACATACACTTTGTCTTTGAAACATTCAAGGTTAGGCTGTTCTCATTAATCCAGGCCAGAAGCACCTGCAAATCCAACTGCAGTGTTTCTTTTAACTCTGATATCTTTGTTGCTGCAAAGTAAAGTGTAGAATCATCTGCATAAAGAGTTATGTTGCACCTTTTTAGGACAAATGGAATGTCATTAATAAAAATCGAGAACAGCAATGGTCCTAGGCTTGTGGTACACCACACTGCATTTGTTGAGGTGATGAAAAGCTTCCATTAAAAAACACACATTGTGATCTAGATGTTAAATAATTTTGTATCCATTTCAGAGGAGTGGCACCAAATCTGTATGCCGATAACTTTTCAAGTAACATTTGATGATGCACTAAATCAAATGCAGCACTAAAATCCAAAAACACTGCACCAACTATCAATTTTTTGTCTATGCTAAACAACCAATTCTCCGTCATTTCTGTAAGAGCTGTACATGTCGAGTGATTTTCCTTATATGCATGCTGTGATTCAAAAATCAATTTGTTACAGTTTAAATATGTTGAAATCTGTCCAAAAACAACCCTTTCCAGCAATTTACTAAGTATAGGCAGAATACTAACGGGCCTACTATTGACTGCCGAGAGGCTAACATTGGTAGTTTTTGAAAGAGGAAGTATTTTAGCAGATTTCCACATTTGAGGGAAGACCCCTTCTGTCAAGCTTAGATTAAACAAATGGCAGACTGGTGAAGCTATCACACTTGCAGCCATTTTCAGTAATTTGCCATCAATCTCATCCATTCCTGATGGTTTGTTGTCATGTAAACTTAGAAGCAGACTTTTAACTTTCTCTATGCTTAACAATTGAAATGTGAAATGACAGTTTTTATTCTTAACAATCAAATCATTGATTATTTGAGATGAAGTGCCCAGATTGCTGTAACACTTTGTATCATTCATTAACTTATATATTTTATCATAATAATATTTACCAAAATGGTCTGCAATATCTTTACCTTTTGTTAAAAAAAAGTCAATTTACTTCTAAAAATGCTGGTGTCTTAATTTTACTTCTGCCCATTAACTCATTTAAGGTATTCCACAGTTGTTTACCATCATTTTTCTTTTGGTCTATCGACTTTCTATAATAATCCCTTTTTTTCTTTCTATTGAGCGTAGTCACTTTATTTCTCTCTTTACAATAAACTTTCCATTTCACAGGAAATGCCACTTTGCCTAAAACACAGGCTTCGTTTTTTAGGGAGTCCCTATATGCCATGCTCTGTGTAAGCTCATCATCAATCCATGGGGCTTTGTTTGCTCTTACTGTAAACTTTTTAAGTGGTGCATGCTTATTTACAACTGAGAGAAACAAATCACTGAATAATTTAACAGCCATATCCACATCTTTTGTACATAGCACAAGGCTCCAATCTATCTCCTTCAAATCACTGATGAATTCCTCCACCTTAAAATTTTTATAGCTTCTTCTAAGTATTATTTTTGGCCCACTTTTAGGCGCTTTACCTTTTCTGGCTAAAGTCACTATATTGTGATCTGAAAAACCAACTGGAACAGAAACTACCTGAGAGCACCTAGAGCTATGGTTTGTGAATATGTGATCAATGCATGTTGAGGACATATGCCCAAATTCATTACAGAATATTCTAGTTGGTTGTTTGACCAGCTGTTTAAGATTAAAAATTCTTAATGCACTTTTTAGCTTTTTCTTAAGTTGACAATATATATATATAATGTGTGTGTGTGTATGTATGTATGTATGTATGTATGTATGTATGATATATATATATATATATATATATATATATATATATATATACAGGGGTTGGACAATGAAACTGAGACATCTGGTTTTAGACCACAATAATTTATTAGTATGGTGGCCTCCTTTTGCGGCCATTAGCGGGAAGGAAAAACCTCCAGCAGAACCGGGCTCAGTATGAACTTTCCTTTTTGACAAAGCTTATAGTTAGAGATGTTACCCTGAGTTATCTCTATAGTTGTGCTGTGATAGGCCTAGGCTGCTGGAGGACATCAGGGTCTAATTTTCTCACTCTACTGATTTCTACTGTTCTTCATTCTACGGTTCTCCAGTTTTGCATTGTATTACATTGAAATGACTGTCGTCATTTCAGCTTTTAACTTTTTGCTCTCTCTCTTTTTCTTCATAGTAGGTACACCTGGTCTGGCGTTCTGTTAACTGTGACATCATCCAGAGAAGACGGCTCACCCGTTACTACCATCTAATGTAGAACAGATTACTAGATCAATGTGTGCTTCTGTGCATTTTTGTCTCTCTTGTTGTGTCTCTGCTCTGTCTTCTGTAACCCCAGTCGGTCGAGGCAGATGACCGTTCATACTGAGCCCGGTTCTGCCGGAGGTTTTTTTTTTCCCGTTAATGGGTGGTTTTTCTTCCCACTGTCGCTTCATGCTTGCTCAGTATGAGGGATTGCAGCAAAGCCATGGACAATGCAGACGACTCTCCCTGTAGCTCTACGCTTCTCCAGGAGTGAATGCTGCTTGTCGGGACTTTGATGCAATCAACTGGTTTCCTTATATAGGACATTTTGACCAATCTGTATAATCTGACCCAATCTGTATAATATGATTGAACTTGATTTTGTAAAGTGCCTTGAGATGACATGTTTCATGATTTGGCGCTATATAAATAAAATTGAATTGAATTGAATTGAACGGTCATCTGCCTCGACCGACTGGGGGTTACAAAAGACAGAGCAGAGACACAACAAGACAGACAAACAAGCACAGAAGCACACATTGATCCAGTAATCTGTTCTATATTAGATGATAATAGCGGGAGAGCTGTCTTCTCTGGATGATGTCTCAGATAACAGAACGCCAGACCAGATGTACCTACTATGAAGAAAAAAAGAGAGAGAACAAAAAGTTATAAGCAGAAATGATAACAAGCAATGCATAATTGAAGAACAGTAGAACTCGATAGAGTGAGAAAAATAGATCCTGATGTCCTCCAGTAGCCTAAGCCCATAGAAGCACATCCCCATAGGTAGGTCAGGGCAACATAAGCCACTCTAGTTATAAGCTTTGTCAAAAAGGAAAGTTTTAAGATTAGTCTTAAAAGTAGACAGGGTGTCTGCCTCACAGACCAAAACTGGGAGTTGGTTCCACAGGAGAGGAGCCTGATAGCTAAAGGATCTGCCTCCCATTCTACTTTTAGAGACTCTAGGAACCACTAGCAGACCTGCAGTCTGAGAGCGAAGTGCTCTGTTAGGAACATACGGGGTAATCAGAGCTCTGATATATGATGGAGCTTGATTATTAAGGGCTTTATATGTGAGAAGAAGAATTTTAAATTCTATTCTTGATTTAACAGGAAGCCAATGAAGGGAAGCTAAAATTGGAGAAATATGATCCCTTTTGTTGATTTTCATCAGAACTCTTGCTGCAACATTTTGGATCAGCTAAAGACTTTGAACTGCATTTTGTGGACTTCCTGATAGCAAAGAATTACAATAGTCCAGCCATGAAGTAACAAATGCATGGACTAGTTTTTCAGCATCGCTCCTGGACAGAATGTTTCTAATTTTGGCAATATTCCGGAGGCGAAAAAAGGAAACACTGGAAACCTGTTTAATATGGGATTTAAATGACATGTCTTGGTCAAAAATAACACCAAGATTTTTTACTTTATTACCAGAGGCCAAGTTAATGCCATCCAGATTAAGTGATTGATTAAGAACTTTATTTTTTGAGGACTCTGGTCCAAAGATTACAACTTCTGTCTTGTCAGAATTTAAATGCAGAAAATTTAAAGTCATCCAGTTTTTGATGTCATCAAGACATGCCTGTAGTTGAAGTAATTGATTGGATTCATCAGGATTTATGGACAAATACAACTGAGTGTCATCAGCATAACAGTGGAAATTAATCCTATGCTGTCTGATAATTTTGCCAATCGGAAGCATATATATAGTAAAGAGAATTGGTCCAAGGACTGAACCCTGTGGTACTCCACAAGTGACCCTAGAGTTTGAAGAACTTTTATTATTAACATGAACAAATTGGAATCTGTCCAACAGATAAGATTTAAACCAGCCTAATGCTTTCCCCTTAATCCCTACAGTATGCTCAAGTTTTTGTAGGAGAATATTGTGATCAACTGTATCAAATGCAGCACTGAGATCTAACAGGACAAGTACAGACACAAGTCCATTATCGAGGCCATGAAAATATCATTAGTGACCTTCACCAGAGCTGTTTCAGTGCTATGATGAGCTCTGAAGCCTGACTGAAACTCCTCAAGCAGGTCATTACTTTGTAAATGTTCACATAGTTGATTAGCAACTACTTTCTCAAGAATCTTAGATAGGAAAAGAAGATTAGATATAGGTCTGTAATTTACTAACTCATCTTGATCAAGAGAAGGTTTCTTAAGTAAAGATTTAACAGCTACTTTAAAAGCCTGTAATACATATCCATTTACTAAGGATAGATTAATCATGTCCAAAATAGGGCCACTGATCAATGGGAATATCTCCTTAAACAACTTGGTTGGGATTGGGTCCAACATGCAGGTAGAAGGTTTAGATGAAGCAAAAATTTTAGATAGCTCAGATAGCTCTACTGCTTCTAAACAGTTCAAATACTGTGCAGGTTCTAAAGATTCCTCCAACGCTGCCTCACTTACTGAGGACAAGGTAATCGTGTTTGGGAGGATGCCAATTATTTTATTTTTAATGGCATCAATTTTATTTATGAAGAATCCCATAAAGTCATTACTGCTAAGAGCTAAGGGAATGGATGGATCAACAGAGCTGTGGCTCTGGGTAAGTTTAGCAACCGTACTGAAGAGAAATCTAGAATTATTTTAATTCTCCTCAATTAATGATGAAAAATATGGTGCTCTAACTCTGCGAAGGCTCTTTTTATACAACAATAGACTGTCTTTCCAGATTAGGTAGGATTCCTCTTGGGCGCCATTTTCTCTCCAATTTCCTAACATTGTGCTTCAAGGAATGCAGCTCTGAATTAAACCAGGGAGCCAGCTTCCTGTGAATTATCAGCTTCTTTTTCAAGGGAGCTAGATTATCTAATGCAGAACGCAATGAGGAAGTCACACCGTTAACAAAGGTGTCGATTTGTGAATGGGAAGAAACAGCATTGCTGCCATCTACAGGGCATTTCTGCAATACTGAGGATATTAAAAGGGGGACAGACTCTTTAAAGTTTGATGCAGCATTGTCCGATAGAGATCTACTATAATGGAACGCTCTTTTGGGGGTGGAGAACTCAGATTAAACTCAAAGGTTATTAAAAAATGGTCAGATAGGACAGGGTTGTGAGGAAATATTGTTAATTCTTCACAATCAATGCCATATGTCAGCACAAGGTCTAAAGTATGTAACCAAGAGTGTGTCGGTTTATGCACATTTTGAACTAAACCAATTGAATCTAGGATAGTTTTAAAGGCTACACTAAGGTTATCACATTCAGTGTCAACATGAATGTTAAAATCACCCACTATAATAACCTTGTCTGTGTTTAACACCAAATCAGATAAGAAGTCTGACAGCTGATCCAGAAACTGAGTGTAAGGGCCTGGTGGACGATACAAAACAACAAACAAAAGAGGTTTTATTGCTTTGCAGTTTGGATGAGGGAAACTGAGGGTTAAATGTTCAAAAGAACTGTAGTTATTAATTGGCCTGGGACTAATTAATAAATCAGACTGAAAGATGGTTGCCACTCCTCCTCCTCCTCCCACAGATCTGGGAATATGGATGTTTAAATAACTGGAGGGAGTTGACTCATTTATACTAATGTAGTCCTCTTGTAGCCAGGTTTCTGTGAGACAAAATAAGTCAATCTGATTATCGGAAATCAATTCATTTGTATTAGATTTTTATGATTTGTTCCTTTTAGATCAGTTTTTGATCTGTTAAGTTTTGGCCGTGGGAAAGACACCGTCTCAATAGGATAATGGGTGGGTAACAGTACAGAAGCTGCAGTAAGATTATTGAAAAAGCGATTGATGTTTCATTTTGATCATAACATATAGACCTTCAAATGCAAGATGTGGTTTTTCATCAGACAAAAGTCATTAGATAAAGTCATTGATTTACAGCGCCTTGCAGAAGTATGTGGGACTTGTTTTTTTAAAAGGGAACTGTGAAGCTAGTCAGACTTTATGGGAAAATGGAAGGAGCCAAATTCAGGGCAATCCTGGAAGAAACCCTGTTAGAGGCTGCAAAAGATGTGGGTCTGGGGCAGAGGTTCGCCTTCCAGCAGGGCAGCCAAACTAAAGAACATGACTTAAAATGGCCTAGTCACAGTCCAAACCTCCGTTGAATTGAGAATCTGTGGCAAAACTTGGAAAATGATTTCCACAGATGCCCTCAATCCATTCTGACTGCACTTGAATTATTTTACAAACAAGAATGGGAAAAAGTTAAACCCATTGCAGTCAAACATGGTTCAACAAAATGTTTACACTTCTTCAAATAATTTCTGTTGCAAATATTCACTCATTTTAATCAACTTTTATTAAAAAAATGAAATAAAATAAACGGCAACAATTTTTTTTCTTCCAATTGTCTAGCAACCTGTCCATGGTATACCCCGCCACCCACCCGGTGACTTCTGGAGATACACACCATCCTCCCTGCACATAGCTTTACATCATCATGTCACCAGGTTCAAACACTGAGTAAATGCCTAGAAGAAATCAATGCCTGGATGTGCCAAAATTTTCTTCAGTTGAATAAAAACAAAACAGAAGTAATTATTTTTGGACCAATAGAGGAGAGATCAAAAGTTAGCACACAGCTTCAGTCGCTTCAGCTAAAAACCACTAATCAGGCCTGAAACCTGGGTATAGTGATGGACTCGTAACTGTCTTTAGATGCTTTTGAAGGTTCAGGTCTAAGGTCGGCTTTCTATCACCTGAGGAATATTTCCAGGATTAAAGGACTAATGTCTCAGCAGGATCTGGAAAAACTAATCCATGCGTTCCAGGGGAGAAGGAAATCCAGGGGATTTCCTTCTCCCCTTTTTCCACTTCATGTATTTCTACTTCGTATTTTTTTACTCCTCTTTTTCCACTTTGTGTATTTCTACTTGGTGTTTTATTACTTCCTCTTTTTCCACTTGGTCCGTCTGACTGCAGCCGTTAATGTTAATACGATGACAGGGAGGGAGGGGGGGGGAGGGGGCGGTGTCACCGGCAAAGCTTCACAACTATTGGCCAAGGCCTGCCTCCCCGGAAACGAGCCTGCATCAGAGCAGACGACTGGACGTTTTCCCAGAATGCACCGCGGCTGCAGCTTGATTATGGACAGCGCTAACAGAGATCACAGTGGTAAGTTAAAAATTACCTTTTCTGCTGCTGTTGTTCTTTAAAAGTACGTTTGAGGCAACAACATTATACTTTTAAGCTTCCCTATATGGCCAGTTTACAGAGTTAGTGTGTAATTTAAAAGAAAAAGTCCGACATGAGCGGACCACAGTGATCCGCAGACCTCCGAGCCTTACCGCAGCCTTGGCTAATGTTAGCCGGTCTGTAGTACACTTCCCTCGGCCTTGTCGTGTGTGAAGTGCTGCTGGTTCTGATGGCGTTTTTTGTTGTTGTTTTAATTTGGCAAAACGTTCATTTGTTTTGTGTTTATCTCACTGACTTGTGTTGCCTTATTAACTCAATACTTGCTGGAATAAACAGGGTTTCCGCAGGTCATTAAAAGTCATTAAATTAATTTTTTTTTAAATTAATGCCTTAATTGGCATTAAAAGTCATTAAAGGGGAAGTCCGGTCAACAAGGAAAAATCAGGGGACCATAAGCTATAACTAAAACGAATACGTTTGTGGTTATTTAATGAACTTATCTTTAATCAATAAGAAAATAAAAACATAAATTGTCATCTGGATCACCGTGTATGGGGGCGGCTATTACTGCCCATATTTGGGCAGTAAGGGCCATAGATATCCATAATAAAGGCTAGATGTGTCGTCCGCGCTGCTGGCCAATGGGGGTCGATGTCCGCACGTGGCGGCCATCTTGCCACAAGCAGCTCGCTCATTCGTAACATTGTGTTTCAATGGCGCATGTACTTAAATAACCATAACTTCCTCAATTGTCTAACGATTCTAAAACTGTTTGGTTTTTTAAACAAAAGTCAGACATGTAGTTATGACACTGCACACTTATGAATAATTATAACCATGGAATTTCATATGAAAATAACATTGAATAGAACATATAGGTGCAATAAATATACACATGCACAAGGTAAATATGTTCAATATATGCTATTAAAACTCAGTGTACAGAATGGCAACATGATATCTATATCTATATATCTATATATATATATATATATATATATATATATATATATATATATATATATATATATAGATATAGATATATATATATAAACACTTATTTGGGTGTGATTAATTATTTCACAGTCCTAATTTATTTATATTTACATACATACTTTTAGAATATGAATATTACTGTTATAATAAAATATGAAATACTGACAAAAAAGGCTTATTGTGTGGCAACCTTTTACAGGTAGTGGAAAAAAAATGAAATGAAGCAGCATGTGTACATGACTACAACTGATCTAGGTTAGGTCAGATGTAGTCATGTTCACTTAAACATGCAGCCAGCTCTGCTGGGCTGCCAGTCTGGCTCGGAGGCAGCTTCCAGACAGCCCCCGTGTCTTCAGCCGCCGAATGGCCATCCTCTTCTGGGTCAACCTCCTCCTCCTCCACGTCAAGCATGTCACCTGCCTCTATACTAATATTGTGGAGGATGAAGCAGGCAATGATTACTTTTGGGGCAAATGTCGAGCGGACCTCCAGCGCCCTAAAGAAAATGGAATGCCACCGCGTCTTTAGAGCACCAAAGGTACGCTCAATGATGTTTCTCGCCTTGGCGTGGTGCCTGTTGTAGCATGCCTCCACTTGCACTGTACCAAATATAAAATAAGTTGTAATTTAGGTAATATGCTGATATGTCTTAATGTTCTATCCAATTAATATAATCTATGTATCAATTGTGTGTCATTGTTGGCTCTATTTAAGGACAAGAAGGTAAGAGATCTTAATGGCAACTGGCAGGCGATAGGGCAGGGGTGTCAAGCTCCAGTCCTGGAGGGCCGGTGTCCTGAAACTTTTAGAGGTTTCCCTGGTCCCACACAGCTGAATCAAATGGCACAATTAACTCCTCAGTATGCAGTAAGGTTCTTCAGAGTCCTGCTAATTACCTGATTATCTGACTCCGGTGTGTCGGATCAGGGACACATCTAAAAGTTGCAGGACACCGGCCCTTTAGGACTGGACTTTGACACCTGTGCGATAGGGCGTTAGGAAGGTGATTGGGTCCCGGAGGCATGGGAACGCACTATCGCAGTGTAGAAAAAAATCCCTCAGGTGGGTATAAAGCATTTTTATACAACGGAGAGTGCCACAGTACCAGTGAGTGATGGACAGAGCAGACATTGTCGATGTAAACATTCAAAATCTTTCCCCGTGCGTCACACACACCCTGCAGGATGATTGAAGGGAAGAGTTTTCTGCTTAAATAACATTTCTTTTGTGGCTCTTCAGGTGGAACAATTCGCACACGTCACCCATCAATGGCACTGACTGCTCCTTTGAAGGCCTCGGTCACGGCAAGGCGGGCAAAACCAGCACCCACTCCCTCCAAATCTTGTCTTTTTGGGAAGAAAATAATTTTTTTAATGATCCCCATCAGGGAGTTCATGACTCTGTGCACCACCTGGCACACAAGGGCATCACAAAAATGTCGGCTGTTTCCCTATAGGATGCACCGCCGGCCAGCCAGTAGAGGGTCACCAGCACCTCTATCTCCTTATCCTTGCATGTTTTGTTGGTGTTTCTTCCTGTACATAAAAAATGCCAAATGTTACCATAATTGGTTTTTAATTTCTCACCTTTTCACATCATAAAACTATACCTGGTTAACATGCAAATTAATATAATTTTCAAGAAAGAAAAAGTAAAATGTATAGTCATGTAAAACTAGTCAAGTATAGCAAATGTAACCCTGCAATGTTATGTTAAAATTGTGTTTTCGTTTTCCCGTGAGTTATAGAGAAATGGTCACAATTTCAACCTTATCACTTGTTCAATACCATCCTTAATGTTTTTTTAAAGATAAAAGTAGGAAATAGGCTGTTAATCTTAAAATGACTACCAGTTGGCACAGTTGGGCTAGCAAAGCAACACAGGTCAATGAGATAAACACAAAACAAATGTTTTGCCGAATTAAAACAACAAAAAACACCATCAGAACCAGCAGCACTTCACACACGACAAGGCCGAAGGAAGTGTATACGGAGCCCTCTAGGGGACATGGGGAATTTTTATTTTTTTTTGCGTTACATCACAATACTTTTGCGTTCTCTCGCAAAGGTTTTTGCATTCCCTACAGGTATGGCTGATTTATTTGTTGTGGTCTCTTGTCATTGACACACAACAGTAAACCGTGAGAGCCGACGTGAGTTTTGGAACTGCAAAGGTTTGTCTTAAGCGGTAGATCAAACGTGCATCTACACAGCACAGCGTTCACAGACCAGTGTGATGCATTCGCGAGCGTCAGAAAGCTATGGTGCATTCAGGAGCATGGGACATTCGATTTTTCAGAATAAGAAGCTAGCAGATATGCATAATCAAAAAAATAACAGAAATACAATTATAGAGCATTCAGTATTGTAAGAAAGCCCACACTGTTTCTGGATAGACACATTATTGTATGAGTTAAGTTCTGTTCCGTTTTATGCCTCTTTCCTTGTAAATTAGAAATGTCCCATGCTCCTGAATGCACCATAGCTTTCTGACGCTCGCGAATGCATCTGCGGATCACTGTGGTCCGCTCATGTCGGACTCTTTCTTTTTAATTACACACTAACTCTGTAAACAGGCCATATAGCGACGCTTAAAAGTATAATGTTGTTGCCTCAAACGTACTTTTAAAGAACAACAGCAGCAGAAAAGGTGATTTTTAACTTACCACTGTGATCTCTGTTAGCGCTGTCCATAATCAAGCTGCGGCCGTGGTGCATTCTGGGAAAGTGGCCAGTCGTCTGCTCTGATGCAGGCTCGTTTCCGGGGAGGCAGGCCTTGGCCAATAGTTGTGAAGCTTTGCTGGTGACACCGCCCCCTCTCCCCCCCTCCCTCCCTGTCATCGTATTAACATTAACGGCTGCAGTCAGACGGACCAAGTGGAAAAAGAGGAAGTAATAAAACACGAAGTAGAAATACACAAAGTGGAAAAAGAGGAAGTAAAAAAACACCAAGTAGAAATACACCAAGTGGAAAAAGAGGAAGTAAAAAAACACCAAGTAGAAATACACCAAGTGGAAAAAGAGGAAGTAAAAAAACACCAAGTAGAAATACACGTAGTGGAAAAAGAGGAAGTAAAAAAACATCAAGTAGAAATACACCAAGTGGAAAAAGAGGAGTAAAAAAAATACGAAGTAGAAATACATGAAGTGGAAAAAGAGGAGAAGGAAATAAAAAGGGCAGGCAAAAATTCTGTCGGTAAAAAAACAGTTAGAAAAGTAAGAGGCAGAAATAAATCTATGTTTCAGAAATAGAAGGATGTTAAAATAAAATAAAAAGAAACATTTATGGTGGAGTAAAAACATGCTTTAAAAATATGAAGTAGAAATACATGAAGTGGAAAAAGGGGAGAAGGAAATAAAAAGGGCAGGTGAAAATTCTTTGGGTAAAAAAACAGAAATGTTAGAGGTAGAAATAAATAATTGTTTCAGAAATATAAGTTTAAAATAAAATAGAAAGAAATATTTATAGTGGAGGAAAAACATGCTTTAAAAATGTTGCTTTAAAAACACGAAGTAGAAATACACGAAGTGGAAAAAGGGGAGAAGGAAATAAAAGGGCAAGCGTAAATCCTTTGGGTAAAAAAACAGCTAGAAAAGTTAGAGGCAGAAATAAATCATTGTTGCAGAAATATAAGGGTTAAAAATAAGTCAGCATAAAAGCAAGAAGTAAAAAAAGTGTAAGTAAATATAATATAAAATATATTTTTTTTGATGAATAATTGATCAATTGTTGAAGAAATATCTTCTTTTATTATTTTTTCACATATTATTAGCTACTTTTTCAAGCCATTTTATATTATTAAGTCCTTCATTTATTTCTATGTGTATTTTTAATTATGGCAGGATTGGTCCTCCATAGTAGAGCAGCCAATTTTTGGACCCAGTCCAGCTGTTGCATTGACTGAATTCACCATATTTTTTATATTATCTGTGGGAACAGGCATTGTGCTGCTGTCCCTCTGCAACTTCCATTCTGTCACTGATTCTGTCAGTACTTAAGACAGATGTTCGTTTATGTAGCTCTCATAAAGGGGGCGTGTCTGTAAAACAGAACCCTTCATCTCCTACTTTGAGGTAAATTAATGGACAGTCACAGTATGGAAACTTTCAGTTTCCATACTGTAACGAACAAACAAATAGCAATAGTGTAGTCAGTGTTGCCAAATTAGGCAGGTTTCCAACCAATTAGGCTTTTGAAAACATTGAGCTGGAAAAAAAATTGCTTATGAGCAGAAAAAAAATTACGGAAGCTTTTCATAACATTTGTTGGGCTTATAGAAAGAATTACTAACAAAATATATCAAAATAGTCATTATCTATTTTTTAAATAAGTTGAATCTGTCGATCTGACATCATCAATGAATAATAGTTATAATGAATAATATTGATTGTTATAATAAAACAAGAAAGAAATAATGGTTAATTAAGTGTTTGGTCAGTGTAAACGCCCAAGAGGGATTGAGTTCTACTTATCAACTTAAAAATATTTCATGACTGCGTGTAAGAGAAATGTTTAATTGAGCTATACTGAGAGAAATTATGTTTATATTAAGGTAGATTTACAACTCATGTTGGGAAGCTATTTATAATTTATTTTTTTCCGGTTGATATATCCTGATTGTTAAAGAGATCTTGTGTGTTATTTGGTTGTCTGATTGTACATTTTGTTTGGAGCCCATATGCGCAGTTTTTTTCTTTGCTTCGGCACAGTTGTGTGCTAATGGCATGTTCTTATGTGTTTAATAGTTCTGTGCTTTTAACATGAGAGAGTTTTGGGCTTGTTTTTTTAATTTAAGTTGGGCAGGTTTTATGCTGGTTTGGGTTACTGGAAACTAACAGTGACATAGGGTAACCTGTAGCGCTGTGTCTTAACTTAAAAGTCCAGCATACGCTACACGCTAATAAACATGAGCGCTGGTGTCAGGCTGAACACTGACTGAAGTAACAATTCTGACTAGAACAGGTTCTGTAATTACAGCAGCTATGGAACAAGGAGCAGAACAGCTTGTGCTCGTAGCTGTCCTAGCTAACCCTGCTAGCTGTCTAGCTAACCCTCCTAGCGGTAATGTTTACTCCAGTTTAGACTTCAGTGCTGGCATTTCAAACAGAAATTAATAAAGCTCCTTCCAGCTCGCTCTCTGCTTCGTTGTCACTTCTTGTAATTGTTTGGTAATCAGACCAAATTTTCATCCCGCTCTACCGACACCAACGGTGACCACAACCGAACTGCGGCGGCGACTGAAGGCTATGACTCGGTGTCCCGCCCCACTCTAGCTGTGATTGGCTAGCATGTTGCCGTCAGTCGTTGATTTGATTGGTTAAATTGCATGATTGGCACATCAAAGATAGTACTAAAAGGACGATGGCCACTCCGAGGTAAAAAAAAAAAAGACAGCTTCCAGTCCAGGGCGGGCACAGCTGGCTCACAGGGCGGGCACGGCCCCCCAATGCCCGCCCATGCCGCCGGGTCTGCACCCATCCATAGCAAGACCAACATAGGCTGTGTCAGACAACTCTTTCACAATTCCCCGGACCTCTTCATAAAGTGTGGGAATTACTGTGCGGCTGAAGTGTTTGCGGGAGTACATTTTTTTGTTATGGCTCAAGCGCCTTTATCATGCAAGGAAATCCCACCCCCCTCAACCACAGCATAAGGTTGCATATATTTGGTGATGAAACACCCCAGTGCTTTCATTATGCTTTAGCCTGGTTAGACTCGTCACTGTACGTCTGCTTGAAAGCCACAGGTAGGAGAAGTTGTGCAGCCTTACCCAGTTCCTTGCCCCTCCTTCTTGCGCTGTCAACTGCAGGGCTCTCAACTCTCACGTAATGACATGTGACACACACATTTCCCTGACTTCACACGCATACACGCCACACATGGCATTTCTCATGCATAAAAATAACAATGGGCCATATGGGCCGCGGATGATCTGTTCATAGCACTGCCCATTCAGAGCTCATTCTAAACCCCGCCTTCTGCAGAGCTGTTTCGGCTTCTTTCACAGCTTGTGGCCATCAGTAATTCCTGCTGCAGTTAGTGCTAACAGAGCACCAGGAAGCACAATCAAAGTTAGTCTTAACCAGTGGTGAAAGTAAGCCGGTACGGTACTGCGTACGCAGGAGGCAAGGGGGGAGAGCGGCTGCCAACTTCAAACTAAGCCTCCGGCTTGCGTAATTACGAACTAGCACCCTGCGCAATAGAGGAGATTTGTCTGTTCATTGCGGAGAATGAGATGAGAAACCTGTCGCTGTGAAAGGTGTTGACAATGGTAATTAACTGTAACAGGCTAGAAGTACATGGTGCAGAAAAGAGGGAATAAACAGCAGCTGGATTATCAGAATCAGAAATACTTTAATAATCCCAGAGGGAAATTACAGTTCCATTTCAACCATCCATCACATACATCACAAACATTTCAGGGGAACAATTAACTGAGGCCTTGCTGCCGAGGACCCCGCCTGACGCGGTTTCCATAGGGCGCTGCCTTTAACTCTGTGGAAAGGTAGGAGCCACATTTGGGGAGGGAGAGGAAAAAAAAGACATATTTCATACTTTATCCTATTCCAGGATACAGTTTGAGATATAAAAAAAACCTTGCACAAGAAAAGCACATATGATGAGACAACATTTATGCAGGGGGATAACCTTGGAGACTAGTCGCATGAAGTTCGTATGTTTTGTGGGCATCAGTTTTGTGTGTGTGTTTGGGTGAAAGATGTTATATTTCCATGAACGCTCCCCAGAGGCCATTGTCCTTGATGTTATCACCGGCCCACAGTTCAGAAGCATCCACAGATGTCTGCGGGGGAGGAGGGAGCGGGGCAGTTCTGAGCTCTCTCGCCATAACATCTAGGGGAGTTTTTTTTTGATAGGGGAGGCATAATCCAAATACACCATTTGTTATGAGAACAAGCTGCACCAAATTTTCCGTCATCTTTGAGTCCTTTGTCGCTGGCTCCACGTGGCGAATCCAATATTCCAAATTTGTTGGGCTTTTTTTCCGCGTTTCACATCCAGATTTTATCCCATCCCCCCTTTGAGTTCAACCACCGAAGCCAGTCTGCGTTCCAGCACATCCAGCTTGCGGCTCTGCTCCTCCAACTTACGGGTCTGTTCGTTCACCGCCTTAGTGATCGCGTCATATACAGCCGGTAGCCTGATCAAGACCATAATTGCTACCGACATCCGCTGAATTTGCCGATACATCAAAAATCCACCGAATCCAATTAGCAGAAATCCAAGTATCATGAATCCAAACATGTATACGTCTTCCACATCCTTGACAAAATCGAAAAACACACCATATTCCATTTCCTCCAGGAATCTAGGGTGTATCCCACGAAATGTGTCCTGTCAGGACAGGACAGGTCCCCTCTTCCCTGCCTACCCGTCGAAAAAATTTGGTCAATAGCATTGAGAGACCAGCTGACCAGATCCATAGTTTTCAGCGTTCGGGTGATATGAAGAAAGTGCTCAGAAGGACAAAAACACATCAGCAGCAGGAGACGGGGGGGGGGGGGCAGAGAGCAGAGAGAGAAAAAGCGACCGTCTCCGAAGAGAGAGAGAACAGAAAGGACAGAAAGGTGTAAAGATGTGTAAAGATGCAGCGTGAACCCCTGTGTGCTTCAAGTGTTGCAGCTGAAAATGTCAGACCATATAGGCTCAGTCAGTCTCATTCACTAATGAGATTAAAGACCTACATTGATAAACAAACCCATAGATTAATGATGATATGAATCTGCTAATTCAGATTGTAATGAACCGAAAGCTGGACCCAAGATTCACCACAACAGGTCAGTGACGTTCTTAAAAGTTTATTATCAAACTGCCGAAGCGGGCGTCGGCTCTCGCGGTTTGCGCTCACTGGCTGGAACGCCCTGGAGGCAAAGGCACAGGATTAGACTCAGTAGTAAAGTGAGCGGAAAGACTTTGCTGAGAACTGACCTTACACTAAGGAGATCCGGGCAGTAAAGACGTGCTGCCACGGGGGTCGATCCGTCCGCAGGCGAGACTGAAGCCGTTGAGCGGCTGAGGAGGAAGTCAGTCAGACTAGGGGCTTTCCTAGTCCCCGTCGCGGGGGCGGGGCGCCCCTGGGGCCTCTGGCCACCGGGGCCCATGGCCGGGACCACTCCAGCGGGGCTGGCTGCCGGTGGAGCCCACGGGCTCGTCCCCGCGGCTCTTGAGGGCGTCGGCATTGCGGTGGCTGGGGGATTTCCTCGGGGTCGTCTCTGCTCCTTCTTTGGGGGGGGGGGGGTTGCGGATATCCTGTGTCGGCCCCTCCTGGGCGACCTGCTTTAGGGGCCCCTTTGGGAGTCCGGGGTTATGGGTCCCCTGACTCCTGCCTCTGTGCTCGGGGAAGGCGGGCCTTTGGTTCTCCACAACCACTATCAAGCTATTTCCTTTTGGAAAATTTTCACCTAAACTAGTGCACTCTCACAAACTCCCACAGGTGCTGGGTCCCAGGTATTAAGTGTTCACTTATATACAGTAATCTTATAATTTATTTATTTATTTATGTTCTTTCACTTTCTTTTTTCAAGTATCACATTACACATGTCAGCTTACATAATAATATATATGATTTAGCAATGGCATCTAGGTGTTATTCGGTTGTATCTGTTGCTTTATGTCTGTTGGTTGTGCTGTTCTTTTTGCATCTCTCTTTCCAGGTGACGGAGCAGACGGAGAAGGTTTTATCATTCTCTCCCTTTTATCTCCTCTTTCTTTCACCTCTACTCTTTTTTTTTCTTTTCTTTCTCTTTCACTTCTTGTTCTTCCTTTACTCTCCCATTGTCATGTCCATATAATTTGAAATTCTCCTTGCAGGAATCACAATAAAGCTATTTACAAGCATAAATCAAGTGGAGCACTATAGCGAAAGCTGTTCGCTCCACTTGTAAAAGCAAAATCTGTTGAGCTCTATCTGGCATTGAGACATCAATTCCTATTGCCACATTGCTAGACAGGACACTGGGAAAAAAAAAAAAAAAAAGACTAGGGGCTTTCCAGAGGTCGTTTGTCGCGAGGCAATCCAGGTCCAGTAACGGGGAATCCAGCAATCCAGGCGAGGTACACGGGGAAAATCCAAGTGGGGGGTCCAGGTCCAAATCCAAAATCCGATACACTAGGAGGCAGTCCAAGGGTAAGGGTTCCAGGAGACAGGGGACCAGGCAGGCAGACACAGGCTAGGAAAAGGCAGGCTCAAAAACACTGGTTACAGGTTGGGGTCAAGTGCTGGGACAGACAGGAAGATACAACGCTGGAAAGTTACTCACACAAGGCTCAAAAACGATCTGGCACTGGAGACTGACCAGGACAGAGCTCTTATGCAGGTGGAGACAGGTGAAACCAGTAGAGGTTGATTGCAACGGGGTGGAAACTGGAAAGGGGTATTAACTGTGAACAGAATCAGCTCCAGTGCCAGAATCATCACACAGATTGTGCTTTTTATAATCAGTTTAATGAGAAAATCAGTATAATATTTTCTCATTACAGTCAGGGGAAAAAAGTTATGTTGTTGAGCTGTTTTTGAAGAACTTCTGTTTGCAAAACAACCATATTTCCCCCTTTTTATAAACTAATAATATTCTCAACATTATTTATGCAATCTAAAAACTAGTTATTCAAAACAGAATAAAAGAATAAAGCCAGCAAAATTTAAAATAAAATGCAGATCCACAAAAACAATTTAAAATTTCTAAAGCTAACATCTCAAACTTAGTTAAAGGCCTAAAAAAGATCTGTTTCAGAGAACATTAAACACAGAAAGTGAAATAGCCTGCCTGATATGTAAAGCTACATGAATCAAGAGTTGTGTGCAGCGACAGAGAAAATGTGGTTACTTATTTGCACTCTTTGTTTTTCGGATGACTGATAAAAACTTATCTGCAGACCTGAGCAAACGAGAGAGGGCGTGCATATTAAGCAGGCCTGACACAGACTGGGAAGCAAGGCCATTAAGATATTTAAATACGAATAAAATAATCAAATCAATCAAAATCAATCTGAATGTGAACCAGCAGTCAATGAATTGCTGGTTCACATTGACTGGAGAAATGTGCTCTCATTTTCTGGTACTAGCTAAAAGAAGAGTGGCAGCATTTTGGACCAGCTGCAGTCAAGCCACTAGAGTTTTGTTAAACCCAGAGTAAAGTGCAGTGCAGTAATCTAAGCAGGTTTTAATTAAAACAGATTAAAATCTTTAGTAAACTGTCTCAGATAGATGAAACTGGACCAAACCACAGATTTTAACTATGCATCAAAGTTAAGATTACCGTATTCTCAAGTCTTACACTCAGGTCTGTAGCAGTCAATGTCAGATACTGATTTTCCTTTTCAGTCTCATAAAAGTCTGACTCTCTTCTGCCTAAAAAAAATGAAGGCTAAACATTGGTTTCTTTTAACTGACTCCAGAGGGGCGGGGTAAAGAGAGAAGAGGAGGAAGCCAAGAATTGAGCCATGAGGCACTCTGCATGAGTGGGACTCTTTATTTAAATAAAATAAAAAAGCAGTTCTCAGTGCTTAAAAAAGGAGTGTAATAATACCGACAAGAACTTAAAACTACTTTCACCCCTGGTCTTAATTATATTCAGTGATTATTTCTACATTTGCGTTTAATTTGATCCATTTATGCGGGTCTATCTAGAAAAAATATATATTTTCCAAGAATAAAGCGGACAGCTGGAAAGGACTCAAGAAGGTGGAGCTTTGGTTGCAGCAGACAGAATTTCTGGAGATGAGTGACAATCAGAACAAATCACGGGAGAACAGTTTTGTTTTTTTTGTTTTTTAACCCACTAACTGAACAATAAAGTGTTGACCCCCCTATTTCACTTTTTCATCTCTACTTCCATGACTAGATGTCTAGTTGGTTAAAAATGAAACAGAGATGACTGGATCTGCTCTTCCAGCGTCCAGTTACTGTGAGAGCGAAACCAAGCTACTATCCACTCCCCACCCGCACGTATGCGCTCTGAAAATTAACATAATCTCACTCTTAACTTTTCATAAAAAGTGAGGTCTGCAACTGTCACACTCGGATGATGTCTCCGCAGATGAGCAGACATGTTAGATGTGTTTCTCTTAGCATAAGCGATACGTGCTGCAGAGTACTTGCTCACTGTCGCACTTTTTATCCACTTCTTTTACCACTTTCATAGGTCACCCTGAATGTAAAATGTTCCCACACACCAGACCTATATTACGCTGCTGGTGGATTCTCCAGCTCCAAGTCTTCTCCGCTCATCATGTTTGCACTTCCACTACAACTGATTACCTGCAACACACCCACAACTAGAAAAATTTGCATTTCCTGCGAAAATGCACTGTGAATGCAGTAAGCTGAATGATTGAGCAAAAGATGCAGAAGTTCTTTGAAGAAGAGAAAAAATAGCTAAAAAGCATTGAAGAAGTTGAAAAAGTTGAAGAAGTTGAACATGAAAGAACAATAGCTGAATGATTAGAAGAAGAAAAAAACTGAGGGAATGGCACCAAACATTTACTAACTCATTCTAAACACTGAATCGTTTAACAAAGCAGAAGTAGAATTTCAAACTTGAATATACTGTAGCCATATGTGGGCCTGCATTTCTAGGAGTATAAGGGGTTTCGCCCCCCAATTGAAAAGCATTGGTTGTTTGACACCTCATATCTTGGAGATGCTTTATGCGACGTAGGCCAGATTTCTTGTGGAGCTTTATCTCTAAAGGAAGTACAGACTCTGTGAAGCAGAAGTTTGTACGAGCGTCCTAGGGCTACGTCCGGTTAGCAACATGCTAACCGTTAGCCGCTAACAGGGTTGTGTTCAGTATCACCGTGTGATGGTACTCTGTTAGTTTGGTCCAAATCCTGTACTGGGAAGTGCCTCAAAAAGGGTGCCAATACTTAATGTCACCAAAGGTCACCAAAGGTCATGGGTCAGATTGGCCTCCTTTAGCAACTCAGCCTCACCAAATCTGGGCCCAGAACTCAACATTTGACCAAAATTGTGTGTAGCGCCATTTTCCACAGGTGGGTGGTGCTGTATTGGCCAATTGGGTTGTCTCTGGGCCTCCGGCGGCGCCCCTGGCAGCAGCAGCCGAACACAGCTCCTGTACCAACTCGCGGACTTTTTGCATAAAAATGCCGCCAAACTCGCTGGAAACCACTCATCTACCCAACCGATCAGTACTTGACCGCGAGCGCCTGTTGGAGTTACGATCAAGTTGTGT
Source organism: Fundulus diaphanus (assembly GCA_037039145.1). Taxonomy (NCBI): domain Eukaryota; kingdom Metazoa; phylum Chordata; class Actinopteri; order Cyprinodontiformes; family Fundulidae; genus Fundulus; species Fundulus diaphanus. The sequence goes on along the minus strand of CM073138.1, from coordinate 49,063,739 downwards.
TTTTGGACTTTTAAATACCACACTCGACTGTTTACGTGACTGCGGCGTCCTACAGAGACCAGCCCCGGAGGCCTGTGAAGCGGCGGCCTCGACGAGCAGCTCACGCCGGAGGAGAGCGACGCGGAAGCGGTGTAGCCGGCCGAAGAAGCACGGGTGCCGAGGAGGCTTAGCAGCGAGGCTAAAGGCTAACCCATTCAGACCGCCGCTACCATCCATCTGGCTTTACAACGTTCGCTCACTGGACAACAAAATGGACCATTTACAACTCGAGCTCTCTGCAAAGAGGGAGTTCAGGGACTGCTGCGCTCTCATTCTGACCGAAACATGGCTCACCTCAACAATCCCAGACAACGCCGTTAGACTGGAGGGACTCGCTACTTTCCGCGCCGACAGACAAACAGAACTCTGCGGTAAGTCCCGAGGAGGCGGACTCTGCGTTTACACCAATAACTCCTGGTGTAAAAATGCTAGATTAGTCACAAGTCTCTGCTCTCCGGACATTGAGCTTATGATTATTAGCTGCAGACCATTTTATCTGCCTAGAGAGTTCACTGTTGTTATCATCGCAGCGGTTTATGTTCCTCCCAGCGCTAATACTAAAGATGCTATGAGTGTTCTCTATCGGACTATCTCTGAGCTGCAATCTGCACACACAGAGGGTGTTTTCATCATTGCTGGGGATTTTAACCAGGCAAATATGAAAACTGTTCTCCCTCATTTTTACCAACACGTGGATTTTGCAACTCGGGGAGAGAACACTGTAGACTTAGTCTACACAAACATAAAAGGAGCATTCAGAGCAGCCCCCCGCCCCCACCTGGGCTCTTCAGATCACTTTTCTGTGATGCTAATTCCTGCATACAGGCCCCTGCTGATCAGAGCAAAACCAACAGCGAGGCAGGTGAGGGTGTGGACTGAGGGAGCAATGGAGGCCCTCCAGGACTGTTTTGAGTGCTCTGACTGGAACATGTTCAAAGCTGCTGCAACTTATGAGGACAAGATCAACATTGATGAGTACGCCATGACTGTGTCAGCCTACATCAACAAATGCATTGAGGACGTCAGCACTACTAAGACCATCATCACCCGAGCCAACCAACGACCCTGGATTACTGCGGAGGTCCGTCAAGCGCTAAAAGCACGGAACTCAGCCTTCAAGTCTGGAGACAAGGAGGCACTGAGGACAGCGAGAGCCAACCTGAACCGTGCCATCAGGCTAGCAAAGCAGAACCACAGTCAGAAAATCCAGGAGCTTTTCCATGATGCCAGCAACACCAGGAGCATGTGGAAAGGCATCCGGGCGATCACTGAATACAACACGACTCCACCCCGGTTTCAACGACTACCGGCCTGTTGCACTGACTCCCATCATGATGAAGTGCTTTGAAAGGCTGGTAAAGGAACACATCGTCTCCAGTCTCCCATCTACACTCGACCCGTTCCAGTTTGCCTACCGACGGAACCGCTCCACTGAGGACGCCATCTCCTCTGCTCTTCACCTGAGCCTGGCACACCTGGAGGAGAAGAACACGCACGTGCGGATGCTGTTCCTGGACTTCAGTTTAGCGTTCAACACCATCATCCCACAGCATCTGGTGGGAAAACTGGAGCATCTGGGCTTCAACACACCCCTACGAAACTGGCTGCTAGACTTCCTCACCAACAGACCTCAGTCAGTCCGGGTCGGACAGAACACCTCTGATGTCATCACCCTCAGCACGGGCTCCCCTCAGGGCTGCGTCCTGAGCCCCCTGCTGTTCACCCTGATGACACACGACTGCGTCCCCAGGTTCACCACCAATCACATTGTGAAGTTTGCAGACGACACAACGGTGGTGGGCCTGATCAGAGACGACAACGACCAGGACTACAGAGAGGAGGTGGAGCAGCTGGTGGGCTGGTGCAGAGACAACAGCCTGATCCTGAACGTGGAGAAGACGAAGGAAATCATCATCGACTTCAGGAAAAACCGGCCTCACCATGCTCCACTGCTCATCGACAACTCAGCGGTGGAGGTGGTCAGCAGCACCAGTTCCTGGGGGTGCACATCACGGACAACCTCACCTGGACTGTGAACACCATGTCACTGGTGAAGAGGGCACAGAAGCGACTGTACTTTCTGTGGAGGATGAGGAGAGCCCGCCTGCCCCCGCCCATCCTCACGAACTTCTACAGAAGCACCATAGAGAGTATTCTGACCATAAAAGACATTTCATCGCAGCGCTGTGTGTCTCGAGCCCGTAACATCATCAGGGACCCCTCACACCCCCACCATAGACTATTCTCCCTGCTGCCCTCTGGAGAGAGGTTCCGCAGCATCCGCTGCAGGTCCACTAGGTTCTGCAAAAGCTTTTTCCCTGCTGCCATCAGACTGTTGAACTGCTGAACTGCTGAAGTATAAAAATGGACTGTGTACCACACTTGACTAGCTGATTTGCACATTTGCACATTTGTATCGTATCCTGCAAAATCGCTGCTGCACCTTACCCGGAAACGTACTGCAAAACTGTTTACAATGCAACTGCCTACTTTTAAATCACTGCTGCACCTCGCTGCACAACTGTCTACTGGTAAATCACTGATGCACCTTACTGCATATTGTTTATATTTGTTTTACATTGGTTATATTTCAACTGCCTACTGTTCACTGCTGCACTTTATCCGGAAATCTATTGAAACTTATCCTGTAAGTAACTGCGATTTATCACTGCACTTTTTATCCTGTACTGTAATTCACTGCAAGGTATCCTGTAGAGTTACTGCAATCCTTCTGAGCTGTGTGAAAAACGAAAGTTCGTTCTGTGTGCACTCTGTGTATACAAAATGACAATAAAGAAAGTCTAAGTCTAAGTCTAAGTCATGCCAGGTCCTGTTGGAAGCAAAGGCCCAATAGGAAAGCATGTGAAATCCAAAAATGGACAGAAAAGTCACACATGCCTCATAATCACTTGAAAATTTAAAAATGTTAAGAGGAAGTGACTGTGCGAATTTCAGATTCCTACATTCATCACAGCCACTGCAGTGGGCGTGGAAAGTTGCCATTCTATCCGAATGGAGCCTGTCCCTGACCTAGTAACCTCTGGCCAGCAGAGTTCCGTCGTCATGGAAACTCACTTACACCTACAGCTTGCCATTCTACTGAAGTGCAGACACTTTGCTCAGACTATGTCCAGTAGGATTATAATGGAGAACATTGCCTCGCACAACACTTCATATCTCCTGATCCGTAAATGGTAGAGACGTAATTTTTTCTGCGTTTATTTCTTAACGGATAGGGGAAGAAGACTTGCTATCGGTTTTTGCTGGAAATATTTTAATAAAGGCGTAAAAAATTATGATATAAAGGGGATTTTTGAGGAATTTCAAAAATCCTCTAAAAACTGTCCCGAACAAATCGCTCTAGCTGAAAAAGTATAAGAGATATCAAAATAATTCTTTCACTGTGAGTATCAGCAGGCTTTTGAGGACTAAGTTGCTCATTTTTATGTTTGTAAAAAAAAAAAATTCCTTTTTTGTGAGTGCCAGAAGGGTTGGGACATTCATGTGTGAAAGTCCCATGCCTGTACATCAAACGGTTTAGGAGTAGCGACGATGCGAATACGTGTGATGTTTTGGATTTTCAGACGTCATTTTTCAAAACCGCTCCATAGGAAATGAATGGGGGAGGTTTCGGGTTTGTGTCGCTCTGAGGTGATTTGCGAAAAATCTATAAATGCTACACCAATGAGGGTTACATTTCCTGAATCCAGACAAAAATTCCTACGTTTTGATGTATAATTTATGTGGATAGGTTGAAAATTGAGTGAGTGAGAAGAAGTTGTTCGGAGAAGAAGAATTTGTTGAATTTCTAGAGTGTGCACTCTATAATTGACGACCATAGCAACGCATGTTATTTGCTGAATTTCTTGAAAAGCCAAAATTATTTTAAGGATGTGTTATATGAAAATGATAAAAGATATGAAAAAGCTGAAATATACCATAATAGCTGAAAGATATCACTACATTTTAAAAGTTGAATGGTGTTTCTAGCTGAAAGTAGGCTGAAGCAGTAAGCTGTCAAAAAGCAGCTGAAATGAGCGGAATTTTAGTGATTTACATTCATTTTCTATGGGAGAAAAAAAAGCTGAAAATTTGCAGAAAAAGCTGAATATTTTAAAAAGTTAAAAGTACAAAAAGATATAGCCATCGATTCCAGAAGAAGCTGAATAGTTTAAAAGTTGAATGGTTGAAATCGGAGAAAAACTGTAGGAGGAGAAGCGAATCAAACTTTAAACAGTAAAAACGCGAAAGAGGATCTCAATAACTGTGAATGCCTACTGCATTCACAGTAATTATGCGAATATGAACCGAACAGGACGGATGCGTGCCAAACCGGGACGGCTGTCCCATCCCTAATACAGTCTATCACAGAGGTCACGGATTAGCGGACCACGGTCCGGATCCGGACCCAGCTGCTACCTAATCCGGACCCAACCTCATTTAAAACATTTATATATTACTGCATGTTGTCCAACGACAGTGTCTAACTCAGGGGTTAAAGTTCTCCGTTGCTGCGACGGATTTCCGTCATTTGGAAATTGAGTGCAAAAAGTCCCGTTTAGACTTTTTATTCAAGGTTATAATCTGAAGCTGCTCTCAACCAATCAAACCTGGCAGAGCCGGGACATTAGCCAATCGGAATGAGAGCAGGGCGGGTCTTTCCAAAGCGGACATGGCCAGTCTGTGGTTCATCGGTGTACATCATTTTAACCTTTGGGAGAGCATTTTAAACTGGCCACAGATGGTATGAATGAAAGTAGCGGTGGTCAAAGGTTTTCTTTGGATTTATGCAAACCAGCAGGTCAGAAAGTTCAGCAGCTGACAACAACTTCCTTCGGTAAGCGTCAATCTGCTCCGGCTGTTAATTAATGAATTATTTCCACCTGTGGCCTGTCAGCGTTTATTCCCTCGCTGATAAACGCGGCGACCAACCAGGAATCTCCTCGTGATTCGCTGTTATGTTTTATTTAAACACAAAGAAGAGTAACGCGCTAGCTCAGGCTAATTTAGCATGACCCTTGAAGAACAAGAGTCGGAATGTGAAACAATGTGCCTCATTTGACTGGGTTCGATTCGGAAAAAGTAAAAAAAAAAAAAAAAAACCTGCGCTGTTCTGAAACAAAGAAGGCAGAGCTGCATCGGCTGTTGGTATGCAGCAGTGATCACCCGATGAGCAGCTGCGCTCCAGGACACTAAATAAAATGAAAAGGATTTTGATGCTTACAGATTGTTAAGAAAACTACATCAAAAAGATAAAACAAATAAACTGCAGCTACAACATGGACTGGAGAACGGGTTCTACCTGGGTGAGGCCAGAAAAAGGCGATTTTCAGAGAGTTTTTTCTTTTATGAAGTTAAAGTGGAGCGCGGACACAGGGTTCATCCTGGACAGGTCTCCAGTGACTGGGCTAAAATATAACCATTTTATTAAACTTCAAAAAAGTTAAATCATGCCTTTTTATAAACTGTAATGATTAATTGGTGAACAATTACGGGCAAAGCAGAGACTGAATTATTGTCATGTGCAATCTGTGTCAAATTAAAATGTATTATGTCATGATAGTGTTGGTGATGTGTCCTGCATTTCCAAGGCTGTGTTTGCCTTGTATGATCATAAAATTGGTTTATATTGAATGTGACAGGGAGCCAGTGGAGTTGATGTACAGGTGTGAAGTAGATGATGTAATGATGCAAGCTGCTTGAGGGTTTCTGGAGGACAGAGAGGAAAGGGAGCTGGGATTGTAAAGTGGACTGTGGACCAGTTTGTCAACAGTGTGAAGGAAGAACTTGATGCTGCAGAGATGAAAGTAACCCAGATGATGATGTGGATGTGGAAAGTGATGGAGAGGCTGTCCAGGATGACGCAAAGGGTCTAAAGCTGAAAGGTGGCAGAGATACAGGAATTTTCAATGGATATTTTAAAAGTATCAGATTTAGTTGACTTTGCACACTAAGCAAGTGAGCCAACTAATGCGGCATGATGTCCACGGCCCGGGAATATATGGGCTTGCGAGAAAATGTTTTCAGTCAAACATTATTTTTGCTTCAACCCCTGTGCTAACTTCACTTGATAATATGGCAAAGCCCTCCGGAGCGTTCCCAAACATATCCGCTTGCTCATACATACGGAGAAAATAGCTGATTTAAAGGCGCAGAACAAATGAGCACCTCGATATGTGCTTGAGGTTGGCTTTGTTGCCAATCAAACCCAGGTGTAAAATCCTTGCAGGGCAGCCTAAAGCTCACTTCTATCATTAAGCCATAAAAAAGAAATTAAAAAAAGTTCAGGTGAAAGTCAAGAAATTGTCTATATACCAAACTGTGAAAGATTGTGGTTCTCTATTTCAAAAAACACTTTGGATTTTAAAATAGAAAAACGTTCTATTTTTATGTTATTTTTTTGTTTAAAAAGTCAATGTATAAGGTGGATGCATAAACATTTTATTTCAGTGTTAAATACTGTTTAAAGTAACGGATTGTAATAAAAAATGTGTCCGGACCTTTACTGGTTGTTGATTTTCTTTATTCGGACCCCGCTGATTTTTAATTAGTGACCCCTGGTCTATCAGTTGCATAGACTCTTCTTTTCTGTCATGATGTGTCCTTATATGCAAATTAAAACTCAGAATAAGAGACATCTGAAATCCTTTAAAAACATATTCACCTTAAGAAGAATGAAAAATGGTTGATAAATGGTCTCAATTTATTAAGTGCTTTTTTAGTCATACTGACCACAATGCAGGGGTTAAAGTTCTCCGTCATTTGAAAAATTTGTGCAAAAAGTTCCATCTAGACTTTTTATTTAAGGTTTTAAACAGCAGCTGCGCTCAACCAACGAAATCTGGCAGAGTCGGGACATTAGCCAATCAGAAAGAGAGTAGAGGGGGTTTCTGCAAAGCGGACATCTGCCAGTCTGAGGTTTATCGATGTTCAATCTTAACTTTTGGAAGAACATCTCAAATTGACCACAGATGGCATGAATGAAAGTAGCAGTGGTCAAAGGGTTTCTTTGGATTTATGCAAACCAGCAGGTCAGAAAGTTCAGTGGATTGAACAGCTGACAACAACTTCCCTCGGTAAGCGTGTGTTATGCCATAATAACGCCATGATAAATAATTTATCTCGGATTGAATTCTAAACAGTGGAAGGGTTGACAGGGAGGGAGGCGGGGGACATTGAGTCTGAATGGACCATGTTCCACGCCTCTATTGTTGAGGCGGCTAGTCGGAGCTGTGGCCGCAAGGTTGTCGGTGCATGTCGCGGCGGCAACCCTCGAACCCGCTGGTGGACACCAGCGGTGAGGGAAGCCGTCAAGCTGAAGAAGGAGTCCTACCGGGCTTTTTTGGCCTGTGGGACTCCGGAAGCAGCTGATGTGTACCGGCAGTCGAAGCGACAGGCGGCTCGGCTGGTCGCCGAGGCAAAAACTCGGGCATGGGAAGAGTTCGGAGAGGCCATGGAGAAAGACTTCCGTACGGCTTCGAAGCAATTCTGGTCCACTATCCGGCGTCTCGGGAGGGGGAAGCAGTGCAGTACCAACACTGTTTACAGTGGGGGTGGTGTGCTGCTACCCCGACTCGGGACGTCGTGTTTTGGTGGGCGGAATACTTCGAAGAGCTCCTTAATCCCACCAACACGTCTTCCATTGCGGAAGCAGAGCCTGAGGACTCTGGGTCGGGTTCTCCCATCTCTGGTGCTGAGGTTGCCGAGGTTGTTAAAAAGCTCCTCGGTGGCAAAGCCCCGGGGGTGGATGAGATTCGCCTCGAGTACCTTAAGGCTCTGGATGTTGTGGGGCTGTGTTGGTTAACGCGGCTCTGCAGCATTGCGTGGACATCGGGGGCAGTTCCCCTGGATTGGCAGACTGGGGTGGTGGTCCCCCTATTTAAAAAGGGGGACCGGAGGGTGTGTTCCAACTACAGAGGAATCACACTCTTAAGCCTCCCTGGTAAGGTCTATTCAGGGGTTCTGGAAAGGAGGGTCCGTCGGATAGTTGAATCTCGGATTCAGGAAAAGCAGTGTGGTTTTCGTCCTGGCCGTGGAACACTGGACCAGCTCTACACCCTCAGCAGGATTCTGGAGGGGGCATGGGAGTTTGCCCGACCAGTCTACATGTGCTTTGTGGATCTGGAGAACGCATTCGACCGTGTCCCCCAAGGGATCCTGTGGGGGGTACTCCGGGAGTATGGAGTACCGGACCCTTTAATAAGGGCTGTCAGGTCTCTGTACGACCGGTGTCAGAGTCCGGTCCGCATTGCCGGCAGTAAGTCAGACTCGTTTCCAGTGAGAGTTGGACTCCGCCAAGGTTGCCCTTTGTCACCGATTCTGTTCATAACTTTTATGGACAGAATTTCTAGGCGCAGCCGAGGTGTTGAGGGGATCCGTTTTGGTGGCCTTAGGATTGCGTCTCTGCTATTCGCGGATGACGTGGTCCTATTGGCTTCATCAGGGCGTGATCTACAACTCTCACTGGAGCGGTTCGCAGCCGAGTGCGAAGCGGCCGGGATGAAAATCAGTGCCTCCAAATCCGAGAGCATGGTCTTGAACCGGAAAAGGGTAGAGTGCCTTCTCCGGGTTGGGGAGGATGTGCTGCCCCTAGGGGAGGAGTTCAAGTATCTTGGGGTCTTGTTCACGAATGAGGGGAAGATGGAGCGGGAGATCGACAGGCGAATTGGTGCGGCGTCTGCTGTGAAGCGGGCGCTGTACCGATCCGTTGTGGTGAAGAGAGAGCTGAGCCAAAAGGCAAAGCTCTCGATTTACCGGTCGATCTACGTTCCTACCCTCATCTATGGTCACGAGCTTTGGGTCGTGACCGAAAGAACGAGATCCCGGATACAAGCGGCTGAAATGAGTTTTCTCCGTAGTGTGTCTGGGCTCTCCCTTAGAGATAGGGTGAGGAGCTCAGTCATCCGGGGAGGGAGTAGAGCCACTGCTCCTCCACGTCGAGAGGAGCCAGTTGAGGTGGCTCGGGCATCTGGTTAGGATGCCTCCTGGACGCCTCCCTGGTGAGGTGTTCCGGGCTCGTCCCACCGGGAGGAGGCCAAGGGGAAGACCCAGGACACGCTGGAGGGACTATGTCTCCCGGCTGGCCTGGGAACGCCTTGGGATTCCTCCGGAGGAGCTGGCCCAAGTGGCCGGGGAGAGGAACGTCTGGGCCTCCCTACTGAAGCTGCTGCCCCCGCGACCCGACCCCGGATAAGCGGAAGAAGACGGACGGACGGACGGAAGGGTTGACAAAGGAATTCTGTCCTGCTGCAGACATGGAAGAACATGGCCGGAAGGACGGCCTCTCTTCCTCTCTCTCTCCGCTTCTCAGGGTCTCTCTCAGCAGGAGGTCAGCTGTGACCACTCCCGACAGATAAAAGCCACAGTCCACCTGCGCTTCACTCTCTTCAGCCCCACTTCTGCAGATCTCTTCAGCTCTTATCTAATGGCTGGAGCCATCAGGGAGGCTCCCACCCCAGTTCTTCAGCAGCTGCACAGACTACCTCGTCCTGGGGCAGACCAGGAAACTACTTCGGGCCATGGGCCCTGCACGGGCCTGTGTGTTCTTTCAGGCCGCATCTGGAGAGGTCTCTCATCGCCCGGGGAACATGTCCGGGCAAATACAGAGCTAAGTTGCTGTCTTAACCCCACAATCAGATGCAGGGGCAAAGATCTTGCATGCGAAACAGCTCTGTGTATTTTTCCTCAGCCTGTATAGGAAAGCGAACCCCGATGGAGCTGAAGGCTGGATGCTGAGGAAAACCTCGGCTTAAATCGGACTGCAACGGAGTCAAAGGCTGTCTCCAGGACACCAGGCCTCTGACCCGACCACATGGCTGCAGAGCCAAGCGCTAGCCGGCCCAACAACTGACAACATTCCTCCTTCAACGCTCGTTCCGTGAATGGCCAAACTGAACAGAACTGACACGAGGCAAGAGACAGGTTGGGCAGGAAGAGCTGTGGGAGAAGTAAAAAGGTTTATTGGGAAATGATTTGTGAATCATTTGTACATGGGCCTTTGAACAAAGGGCTAACGAAATAGCTCATTGCTAGCATTCGGTGCCATGTCACAGTCGAGTGTTTTCTTTGGTTATAGCGGTTATCTCCACAAGGGTCTCATACATTGATGGGACATTAATTTTTACGCTATCCAGCCACTCATTATGACTAAAAATAAAGCAAAAGCTTTCATTTGTTAGCGCCAAGCGTCCGCTAGCCAACATGCTATTAGCCTTGCTAACATCTGGTCCCGGACTTTTCAAAAGGAGTTTGTTTTAAAGCATAAAGCGCAACTGTTCTGCTCCGCCATCCTCCGATGGTGTTATGAGCCTTATTCCCGCATCAATATGGTATATTAATGCCGGTTTTCAAGGCAATTTTGATAACTTTATGATGTAACCTCTTAGCCACCGAGTTGCTACAGCGGCCCCCTAGCTTCCGGAGGTAGAATCGCATAAACAAAGGCAAGCGATTCTGAATTAAATTATTTTACAGGACAAACCGGTTCTCAGAATGTTATTTCATCAAATAATGTTTTGTTTAACTTGGGCTTTGCATTGTGAATGGATTGAAACACATGGCAAATGTTTTTAACTCCATTCCATGCTTTTGAAATCAGATCTGTAGTGAACAAGGATTCACTGAAGTATTCTGATTATGATCAACCACTTTTGTTTTGTCTTTTTTTGTTTTTGCATGTAAATAGTTCCGTAGCTTAGCTTCTTTTTATCTTCATTTTGCATGGTAGTTTTAAATAACATTAAACAGTGTATAATTGCACAGCACGTGTCTGTCGCTGCTCTTGCAGTTAATTAATGAGTTATTTCTACCTGTGGCCACGTCACCTGTCAGCTTTTATTCCCTTGTGTTATGGAAAATATCATTGGTTTGTTATATTGATCAGTCATTTTAATGAAAAATGGTGGGAGGTGCTTCTGATCTCTGAACTGTGTCTCCCCTCTGAGGCAGAGAACACACAGCTCACAGGGTGTTTGCTTTAAGGTCTGAAAGCTATTTTATGGTTATTGAGGTCATCTGGCTGCTAAATCAGTCTTACTTCATGAAGACCCTCGAGAGAATAGTCTCCTTGTTTTGGACAAGAGACAAGACACCACAACAAATAAATCAGCGGTACCTCAGAAAAAAACTTTGGATTCAATGGTGTTCATTATACCCGTACTTTTGTAAACGAATCTGCCAAATAAACACTGTTTTTTTCACGCAAGAGGTATATTCAAACATTTTGATATCACTAATATAAGAACAAGTAACTCCGTTGGTCACATTTTAATCCGTTTTCTTCGTCGATATTCAGCTGTACAGAGCGAGGCGCGCTTCCGCGACAGGGGATGCATATCTTGGCAGGGATGCACTTTTCGGCATAACACCGGCCGCCAACTCACCGCCTCGCCTAAGCAAATTCCTGCGGGAAACACTGCCTTCCCCATGTCAGCTTTGTTTTTTCCGCATGTCAGCTTTGTTTTTTTCCGCATGTGCAACAGACCTTAACAAAATAAAAGCATGTGAGCAACATGCGTTAATGCGCGATAAAATAAATATCGCCGTTAACAGTCTAATTAATTAACGCGGAATTAATGCGTTAACTTGCCCAGCCCTAATATATATATATATATATATATATATATATATATATATATATATATATATATATATATATATATATATATATATATATATATATATTCAGTCCAAGGACTGAACCCTGTGGTACCCCACAAGTGACCCTAGAGCTTGAAGACTTATTATAAACATGAACAAACTGGATATTTGTTCATAAGATTTAAACCAGCCTAATGCTTTCCCCTTAATCCCTACAGTATGCTCAAGTCTTTGTAGGAGAATATTGTGATCAACTGTATCAAATGCAGCACTGAGATCTAACAGGACAAGTATAGACACGAGTCCATTATCTGAGGCCATGAGAATATCATTGGTGACCTTAACCAGAGCTGTTTCAGTGCGATGATAAGCTCTCATATTTATTGAAACATATACATTGTTAACTGTAACAACATGGTTCTAATTCATCAAACCCTGACTAATTTAACCTTTTACCCACTACGTTTCTAAATATTGCCCTCGTTTGCTCAGGATTCCAAAATGTGTATAATCAATAAATCAGTTTTTCTCACTAATCTATAATTTTGTATCTTAAATGCAGTAACAATGTAAGAAGATAAAAGCCTGAAATATTTCTACAAAGGAGCAGCTAAAATGTCAGACCATTATTCTCAGTGTACTTTTATGCTAATTGTTCTGATATTCGTCTAAGTTTCACACTATAACACCCAAAAAGTTGTTATTTTTAATAGCTCACCTTTATTTATATATTGTGGTAAATCCATAGTCTGTTATGGAATAAAATGGATTTAACTATAGGCATGTTTAGCTTGATTTCTAAATGTTAAGCTGCTGCTGCTCAATAATTCCCCACTTGTCGGATCAATAAAGTACATCTTGTCTTATTTATGTTAGCTAGATTTATTTTGTGCTTGGATGACATCAAAATGATCTATTTCTCCCACCCGGGTCAACAACTCGCGTCAAAAAAGACGCGAGGGGTGGCGGAAGCCAAAATTTCCCATCATGCATTGCTCCTCATGAGCATCCTCAAACCTTTTAAAAAACTGATGTAAACCAACGGTAAACATGGTTTATTTTTAAAAATACATTAGGAAATACCTATATGAAAGCGTTATGGCATGTTCTTATGGGTTATTTAAGTTTTTGAATGTTTTTTTTGTTTAATTCTATCTGAGACCGTCACTCAGACTCGAGTAGCCTGGGATATACTCTCCATTTCCCCTGTCAAAGCTATTCACTCTGGTAACCTTCCAACACACCTCAAGCATATGATTTTGTGTTGAGAGGAGTATCAAGAGTTTGTCAGCTTCTGAGAAAACAGGGCAGGCGCTGTTAAATGAAACTAGTACAATCTCTTGTTTCTCTGCAATTTGTGGAGGGCTTTCACTTTGCCACAAATAGAAACATCAAGAGTTTCTTTGCCCTGTGAAAATGGGGCTGTGGCTGTTCAATGACAATATCCATCATGGTTAAATCATTTCATTACTGTTTGCAACTACTAAATACACATTTCTCTTGAGCTTAGGCTAAAGTTGTTGAATACATGACATTATGATACTATACAGAATCATTAAAGCCTAGTTTAAAAAGTACTTTCAATATTTAGATGATTTTATAGTGATTACAGTTTATGTAAAATTTCACATAAAGTAAAAGCTATATGATATTGTTTCAGGAATTCTTTTCATTATTTGACTCCAGTCTGATCTCAGTTTCAAAACCTTTATAATTACAGCACAGTCTACTGCATCTAGGTCCTCCAAATGCAAACAATTAATGCTATAAAAGAAATAATTTTGGTGATATTCATAAACAAAGCAGCGTGTTTTTAACCGCTGAGATTAGACTCCTTCAACTACTAGACAACATCTATTAGACAACTTCATACTAACCATCCTAGTATGAACCATACAACTTCGTACTAAAAAAACAAAAAAAGATTACCCCAAAGGGGTAAGAATTGGTGGGTTTTTTATAGCATATACGCCATTGACACCCACCTTAGGGTGTCAACTATAGTTACTATCCACAGTCGTATTGTATGTTGGGTTCTTAATGCTAATTTTGGACCGTTCTTTTATCATCAAAGATTTGCGGATTTTATCAACCAGTTATGTAGTCCAAAGTCAACCCGGAAACCACTACGGCTCAAGATTATTAGAGTGGAAGATGATGAAACACAAGCGGCACCGTCCACAATGAGGTGAGTTTAAATTGAAGAAGCCTAGCGCCTTTGCTCTTTCAGGAGGAGTGAATGCAGCAAGTTATGACAGAGTGCTGTATCTCACTGTTAGCCCAAACCAGGCATAAAACCTGCCCAATTTAAAAAACAAAACAAGCCTAAATCTCAAACTCTCGTGTTAAAAGCACAGAACTATTAAACATCAGAACATGCCATTAGCACACAACTGCGCAGAAGAAAGAAAAAAACTTCATGATAAAAAAAACAATCACGATATATGAACTGGGAAAAAAAACTTTTTATTAATAGCTTCCCAGCATGAGTAGTGAATCTTACCTTAATATAAACTTAAGTCTCTTACAGAGCTCAATCAAACATTTCTCTTTCACACAGCCATGAAATATTTTTAAGTTGATCAATAGAACTCAACTCCTCTTGGGGCGTTAACATTGACCAATTATTCTTTTCTTGTTTTATTATAACCATCAATATTATTCATTCTAACTATTCATTGATGATGTCAGATTCGGCAGATTCGACTCATTTCCTAAATAAATTGGTAAAATGAGTCCAAGGAGATGGCATTTTTATTAAATTGGTTTTAGTTTTCTGCCCAACATTTTTACCAGAACATAATTTTTTGTTTTTAATCTTACTGCTGGCTGGATTTTTTTTATATTGTTTTATGCACTGTAACTATAAATACATGTAGTTTGTAAATCTGAATATTGTACAAAGAGAATACACACAGTTTGCTAGGTTAACAAATTACTACTAAACCACAATGTTGTTGGATTCTAACATTTACAATTTGATAACACAGAAGTTGGCGTTTCATATTAAATGTTTTATTAAATTGGTTTTAGTTTTCTTCCAGACACAGAAAACTATTTTGATATATTTTGTTAGTAAATCTAAAAGCCCAACAAATGTTATGAAAAGCTTCCCAAATTTTTCCAACCTGCCCGTAATCTATTTTTGTTCCAGCTCAAAGTGTTCAAAGGAATCCTAACTGGGTGGAAACCTGTCTAATTTGGCAACACTGACTACACTATTGCTTTTTGTTTGTTCAATTTTTTTAGATTTTGAGAATTTCTTTCTCAGCAGTATAGAAGTAGTCACAGAGCCACTGTTCAGTCTGAAGCCTATAAAATGTTTTTTGAAAAAGTGTGCCCCCCCTATACAAAATGGTTATTGACAAATGGGTTTGGCGGCTCATATGGTTAATATTGAAGGGGAACTGCATCGGTTCATCCCAACAGCGGCTAAATCAAAGAGGAAGCTCTGTCATTAAGCTTCAAAATAAAAGCTCAGGACTAAATGAGGATGATTTTTTAAGTCTTGATAGGTCTATACATTCATTACTTTGAATGTATAGCGTCTTCCAGAGTATTCATACATTTCCAGCTTTTTCAAATTTAGTCAAATTACAAAAAAAAAAATGTTAAGGTATGCAATCCTCCTACTAAAACATTTCAAGCTAGCTAGACTGTTTGGCGAATGACTGTGAAAACCTGTTTTCATGTTTTGGCACATATTCCCGACTGAATTTATATATAAACTTTGACTCGGCCATTGTAGCACATTATTATGTGTCGGTTCGTGGCCTTTTGAGGCTGGAGTTTCAGCAGGGATGATGATGATGAAGCAGAAGCATGTTGAAGCGACAACACGCTTATTTGTTGGCAGCACCATTCAACTTTACAACCAACAACCAACCTGGTTCACAGACTCAATCACTACCTTAAATACCCTCAGCTGAATATCATTGGTGAAGGTCACCAATGATATTCTCATGGCCTCAGATAATGGACTTGTGTCTATACTTGTCCTGTTAGATCTCAGTGCTGCATTTGATACAGTTGATCACAATATTCTCCTACAAAGACTTGAGCATACTGTAGGGATTAAGGGGAAAGCATTAGGCTGGTTTAAATCTTATCTGTCGGACAGATTCCAGTTTGTTCATGTTAATAATAAATCTTCAAGCTCTAGGGTCACTTGTGGAGTACCACAGGGTTCAGTCCTTGGGCCAATTCTCTTTACTATATATATATATATATATATATATATATATATATATATATATATATATATATATATATATATATATATATATATGCTTCCGATTAGCAAAATTATCAGACAGTATGGGATTAATTTCCACTGTTATGTTGATGACACTCAACTATATTTATCCATAAATCCTGATGAATCCAATCAATTACTTTGATTGCAGTCATGTCTTGACATCAAAAGCTGGATGACTTTAAATTTCCTGCACTTAAATTCTGACAGAGGTTGTAATCTTTAGACCAGAGTCCTCAAAAAAATAAACTTCTTAATCAATCACTTAATCCGGATGGCATTAACTTGGCCTCTGGTAATAAAGTAAAAAATCTTGGTGTTATTTTTGACCAAGACATGTCATTTAAATCCCATATTAAACAGGTTTCCAGAGTTTTCCAAAATTAGAAACATTGTGTCCAGGTGTGATGCTGAAAAACTAGTCCATGCATTTGTTACTTCAAGGCTGGACTATTGTAATTCTTTACTATCAGGAAGTCCACAAAATGCAGTTCAAAGTCTTCAGCTGATCCAAAATGCTGCAGCAAGAGTTCTGATGAAAATGAACAAGAGGGATGATATTTCTCCAATTTTAGCTTCCCTTCATTGGCTTCCTGTTAAATCAAGAACAGAATTTAAAATTCTTCGTCTAACGTATAAAGCCCTTAATAATCAAGCTCCATCATATATCAGAGCTCTGATTATCCCCGTATGTTCTCAACAGAGACTGCAGGTCTGATAAGATAAGATAGTCTTTATTGATCTCACAATGGAGAAATTCACTCGTCACTGCTGGTGGTTCCTAGAGTCTCTAAAAGTAGAATTTAGCTATCAGGCTCCTCTCCTGTGGAACCAACTCCCAGTTTTGGTCCGTGAGGCAGACACCCTGTCTACTTTTAAGACTAATCCTAAAACTTTCCTTTTTGACAAAGCTTATAGTTAGAGTGGCTCATGTTACCCTGAGCTACCTCTATAGTTATGCTTCTATAGGCTTAGGCTACTGGAGGACATCAGGGCCTATTTTACTCACTCTACTGATTTCTACTGTTCTCCAGTTTTGCATTGCATTGAAATGACTGTTGTCATTTCAGCTTTTAACTTTTTGCTCTCTCTCTCTTTTTTCTTCATAGTAGGTACACCTGGTCTGGCGTTCTGTTAGCTGTGACAGCTCAACCGCTATTACCATCTAATGTAGAACAGATTACTGGATCAATGTGTGCTTCTGTGCCTTTTGTCTGTCTTGTTGTGTCGCTGCTCTGTCTTCTGTAACCCCCAGTCAGTCGAGGCAGATGACCGTTCATACTGAGCCCGGTTCTGCTGGAGGTTTTCTTTCCCGTTAATGGGGGAATGCTGTCGCTTCATGCTTGCTCAGTATGAGGGATTGCTGCAAAGCCATGGACAATGCAGACGACTCTCCCTGTGGCTCCACGCTTCTCCAGGAGTGAATGCTGCTTGTCAGGACTTTGATGCAATCAACTGGTTCCCTGATATAGGAAATTTTTGACCAATCTGTATAATCTGACCCAATCTGTATAATATGATTGAATTTGACTTTGTAAAGTGCCTTGAGATGACATAATTCATTAATTGTTGGTATATAAATAAAATTGAATTGAATTGAAAGTTACTTTTGTTTATTTTCATTGAAACGCAATGAATTTTAACGTGTTATCACGGTAAAGCCGACTGTTTGCTTTAAGGATGGTAAAAGCAGACTTTATATGTTTTTATTCAGTAAGACGGATTTAGAAACCATTCTCTGAAACAGAAATGCCGGAATCTTCGGCTCCAAAAAAAACAACAACAAAGAACCAAGATTATACACAGGTCGATTTAATTTACTAATAAATAAGATAGTATTCAAAACCTCTGGAGGTTACAAACACAACCTTCAATCCATTTTTTATATTGGTCGCTTTTATTCTTTGGGGATGCTATATTCACTAGATACAGGGAAACTGGTCAGAGTCAAAAAAAAAAGGGGGGCTTTGATTGAGTTAAATGCAGTGCAATTATAATCTAATGAAATAAAAGTTATTTTCTCGGGTGTTCTGACGGATGAAATCAGCAAACAGCTCCTTAATTTTCAAGGAAAACCTGAAAGAAAAACACGGGTTGGCGTTCAAAGTTACTGCAGGGCTATCATTGGATGGGGTTAAATTAAAAAAATGACACGTTTTACTGTTGGCAACCGGAGAAAAAAAAAAAAACACATTTGCTAGCACGTCGTAAAACCCTAAGACTCGTCTGATTGAATAAGCTTTGATCTTATTTTTATTTCCTGGGCGCATTATGCCGCGTCATGCTGGGACTTCCATCCTTTTAATTCTAAGAACACGGTGAAAAAACCTAGTGTTACGTTAATTGAGAAGGAAAGATGTGTCCTGCTGGGTTTATAGTTGTCTGATTGAATAAGTTTTGATCTTATTTTTATTTCCTGGGCGCAGTATGCAAGTTGCAAAGGCAAGGCAAATTTATTTATATAGCACAATTCAGTACAGAGACAATGCAAAGTGCTTTACATGATTAAAATATAGGAATAAAAGCAAGTAGGGATAGAATGTAGAAAAAAAGTAGTAATTTTAAAACAGTTTAACTTGAACATTGAACATTTTAAAACAGTTTAACTTGAACATTCAAAGGCAATTTTAAACAAATGTGTTTTTAATCTCGATTTAAAGGAACTCAGGCTTTCAGCACTTTTACAGTTTTCTGGAAGTTTGTTCCAGATAAGTGGAGCATAGGAACTAAATGCTGCTTCTCCGTGTTTGGTTCGTGTTCTAGGTATGCAGAGAAGGCTGGACCCAGAAGACCTGAGTGGTCTGGAGGGTTTATACGCTGATAACAAGTCTGTGATGTATTTAGGTGCTAAGCCATTTAGAGATTTTTAGACTAACAGGAGTATTTTAAAGTCTATTCTCTGAGATACAGGGAGCCAGTGTAATGACTTTAGAACTGGGGTGATGTGCTCTACTTTCTTAGTCTTAGTGAGGACGCGGGCAGCAGCGTTCTGGATCAGCTGCAGCTGTCTGATCCACTTTTTAGGCAGACCTGTGAAAACACCGTTGCAGTAATCAATTCTACTAAAAATAAACGCATGGATTAGTCTTTCCAGATCCTGCTGAGACATTAGTCCTTTAATCCTGGAAATATTCCTCAGGTGATAGAAAGCCGACCTTGTAACTGTCTTTAGATGCTTTTGAAGGTTCAGGTCTGAGTCCATCACTACACCCAGGTTTCGGGCCTGATTAGTTGTTTTTAGCTGAAGCGACTGAAGCTGTGTGCTAACTTTTGATCTCTCCTCTATTGGTCCAAAAATTATTACTTCTGTTTTGTTTTTATTCAACTGAAGAAAATTTTGGCACATCCACGTATTGATTTGTTCTAGGCATTTACTCAGTGCTTGAACTGGTTTATAGTCACCTGGTGACATGGTGATGTAGAGCTGTGTGTCGTCTGCATAGTTATGGTAGCTGATATTGTTATTTTTTTATTATCTGAGCTAGAGGGAGCATGTAGATATTGAAGAGGAGGGGACCCAGGATGGACCCTTGGGGAACCCCACATGTGATTTTTGTCGTCTGGGATGTAAAGTTACCTACTGACACAAAAAAGTCCCTGTCCTTTAAGTAGGATTTAAACCAGTGGAGTGCTGTACCAGAGAGGCCGACCCAGTTCTCCAGGCGCTCTAACAGAATGGAGTGATCGACAGTATCAAATGCTGCACTAAGGTCCAATAGTACCAGCACGGTGGTTCTTCCACAGTCTGTATTTATATGGATGTCATTAAACACCTTAATAAGGGCGGTCTCCGTACTGTGGTGAGCACGGAAGCCAGACTGGAATACGTCAAAGCGGCTGGTCGTTGTTAAGAAGGTGTTTAATTGTTGAAACACAGCTTTTTCAATAATCTTACTGATAAAGGGGAGGTTTGAGATGGGCCTGTAGTTCTGGAGTAGTAGTTTGTCTAAATTGTTCTTTTTCAGCAGTGGTTTGATAATTGCTGTTTTTAGGGACTGGGGGAAAACACCGGACAGAAGGGACGTGTTTATTATCTGGGTCAAATCAGACGCTATGCCAGGTAAAACTTTTTTTAAAGCATTGGTTCTGGTGTTGATATGGTAGTACAAAGTGATCCTCTATTTTTTAGGATTTTTTCAGTAAAGAAGTTAGCAAATTCATTGCAGGCCCTGATGGAGTGGAGTTCGGAAGTCACGGACACAGGAGGATTTGTTAACCTGTCAACTGTGGAAAATAAGACACGAGCATTATTAATGTTTTTCTTGATGATCTCTGAGAAGAAAAATTCCCTTGCATTTTTCAATTGTAAGTTATATCTGTAAAGTCTCTCTTTATAGATGTCGTAGTGAACCTGGAGTCTGTTCTTTCTCCACCTGCGTTCAGCTTTCCGACATTCCCTTTTTTCACCTCTAACTGCTGGAGCATTTCTCCAAGGAGATTTATTCTTCCCGGAAAGAACTTTCACTTTAACTGGAGCAATGCAGTCAATGATGTCTGAGACTTTAGAATGAAAGTTATCTACTAACTCATCTACCGAGTTGCAGCCCAAGGTTGAAGTAGCAGAGTAAGCTTGAATAAAAGTTTCTGCGGCATTGTCCTTAAAGGTGCGTTTTCTTATGATGTCCCTTTGGCTAAATGAGTCACTGGAAATGTTGCTTTCAAAGGTAACAGAAAAGTGATCAGATAGGGCAACATCAGTTACATTGACCTGTAAAAATTTTAGACCTTTAGTGATGATCAAGTCTAAAATATTTCCCTGTTTGTGTGTTGGCTGTTTAACATGTTGAGTTAAACCAAAGTTTCTAAGTGTGTCACACAGTTCTTTTGCACTTCTGTCTTCAGGGTTGTCAACGTGAAAGTTGAAGTCTCCCACAATAATTAAAGAGTCATAATCAACACATATCACAGACAGCAGGTCACTAAAATCATTAAAAAAGTTTGATGTGGACTTAGGAGGCCTGTACACATTCAGAAACATAGTTCGTACCGGGCTCTTTACCTGGAGAGCCAAATGTTCAAAAGAGTCAGATTTTCCCAAAAACACCTTTTTACATTTTAGTGAATCATTAAACAATGTTGCTACTCCTCCACCTTTCCTTTGCTCACAAAGAAAATTGTAGTTTGGAGGTGTTGACTCCATCAGTATAGCTGCTTCACTAAATTCATACAGCCATGTTTCTGTTAAAAACATTACATCAAGATTATTGTCAATAATGAAGTCATTAATTAAAAGGGATTTTCCTGACAGAGATCTAATATTTAATAAACCCAGTTTATATGACTTAGTGGTTGATGATGTCTCTTTGACAGGTTGCATCTGACAGTTTATGATTTTTAAGTATTTGTTCCTGTTTGTTATCCTTTTGTTTTTCTTATTTCTGCCATGTATTATCACAGATATTCCATAATCTCCGGCGAAAGGCCCCGGCTGATGTTGGGAACTGTCATGTCTGATAAACGTGTGGCCAGGGGCCAATCTATATCACAGTGAAGTAATTTGGAGTTCCTCAGTACCAGAATGTTCTGTGATACGTGGAGGAGGAGGATCTGAGGCTCTGAGGCCTTTGGAGAATCCTGGTTTATTCACAGCAGAATGGCTATGTGGAGAGGATGTCATCTGTAGGCCAATCTTAGATACTTTGTTCATGTTGTGAGAAAATTCCAGAAAAGGAACTTCTGGGCTTTGTGGAGAAGAAGGGGAGGCGGGTCCAGTCTGGACCGGTGTTTGTGGGGATGGAGGTTCTTGGTCCTTTCTTTGTCCTGCTGAGATCTGGGATGAATCCTCCTGTAGCTCTGACGAAGCCTCTTTCTGTGTCATCTTTCTGGCCATCTTTATCTTGGCTTGTTCGGGCTGCACTGGGCTTATCATTTGTTTTGGCACTGGATGTACTTTGTTTTGGAACAAAGCTGATGACGCATGGTTCACATAATAGAAGATGTTTGAAATCAGCCGTTTTGCACCTGACCTATTTAGAGAGAAATGATCTCTGTTGAACAGATGTCTTCTTTCCCAAAAGATGTTAAAGTTGTCTATGAAGGTTACAGTTGTTTCTTTGCATGTTTTTTCCAGCCATTTGTTTAGCATCAGAATTCTGGAAAAATTGTCATCTCCACAGTTAACCGGAGCAAGTGGGCCACTAAGAAACACCTTGACATTCAGGCCATCAACAATGTTCAACAAACGAATGTAATCCTCTTTTAATACTTCTGATTTTCTTATCTTGTTGACGTCCTTCAGGGCTTCAGCTTGTATTATGAGTTTTTCCAAGGTCGGACGTTCTTTCAAGACCCTTGGAAGGTCTGTCTGAAGGATGTCTGTTAAATCAGACACCAGGCCACTGTTCAGATCGTTATAAATCAACACCTCTGTGTTTTTCTTGTTACAGAAATGTTTAATCCCCCTTACAGAACCATTGCATAATATCAGGGTCCTTGGCCCTGTGGCATGTCTTTTCTCTGATGTCTTAGAACGAAAATCGTTGACATACCTCTGATTTTTGTCCTCCTGGGTCACATTTTGGAGTGGAGCAAATCTGTTTAGTAACGGAATTCCAGCATTTCCAGCAGGTTTACTCCTATCATTTGTTTTGAGAACAGCCCGCTGTTGTTTCCCTTGTCCTGGGACATCTCTCTGTAGTCTCGGCCAGTTTTCTTTGTCTAGGCGTGGGGTTCGTTGATCCTTTGGTCTTGCACCCAGAGTGGTCCAGGGATTCTCATTTTCCTCAGGGAACTGTTTGTTCGCTGAGTCGCAGGGCTGGTGGTCACCGCTCGGAATCACAGGCAGGGTTGTTTACATCATAATTCACTTCAAGTCGACAGATTTTCAGTTCCATAACAGCTATCTTCTGTAAAAGCTTGTCAAAGTCCATTGTGTTGAAGGAAGGCATCTTTTCAAAATCAAAATCAAAAAATAAGTAAAAGAAAATAAATAAATAAAAACTAAATCCAACTTTCTGTGGTTTAGGTTAAGAGATAAAAAGGAGATAAAAAGGAGATAAAAAGTAAAAGGCAGGAAAAAGCAAGCAAGCAGAGAGCAGAGAAAAAAGCGTCCGAACAGCCACGACCCCGCCATTTCACAGCCCGAATCGGTGTTTGTTATAACACTTGCTCTGTGTGGGGCGGAAATCCATCCTTTTAATTCTACAGACAGGAAGGATGCATCCCGCTGGCTGCCGCTCTCCCCCCGCGTAGACGTCAGCTAAAACACCTAGCTCTGGATGTGTGAAAGCTGCCCATTTGATTCTAAGAACCACAGTAAATACTCTAGTATTGTGTTAGGAGAAAGTATCATGCTGGGTTTAAACTGACCATGCCGTCTCGAAAGTCTGATCGAATAAGCTCTGATCTGATGTGGATTGCAAAAGGCGCGTCGGCGCAGCAGACACACCTCGAACTAGCACTTAGGGCTAGTGTTTGGCAAACTCCACCCTCCAAACAGACCAGCTCGAGCTTACATTCAGTTGGATGTCATGAGTAGGGCTGTCGGGTTTCTTTTGAGCTGTTGTTAGCTGTGCCGCGTAATACTGGCCCGCTCTGTAAATGCTTTTAAGTTAAGAACTTACCGATTGCTTAGAGGGAAGAAGTGAAGAGAAAATCTATCTAGCCGTTGTGTGGTTATTAGTAGAGCGGTGCGGTGACTGGGATGTATGGAGAGTTGGATGTGCCGAATGGAGACTTGCTGTATGGAGGGACAAATGTGCGGCGTGAAACAGACTTTTCAGGCTTTGAGCTTTATATTCTGAGTAAAACACACATAGATAAAACAAAGGTTGTCAAACAAAATTCCATCATAACGTTTGGTTATAAGAAACCCGAGAAAAATAAAAAATAAACACATCTCCTGACCATCAAGATATTGCATAAATGAATTACATAATTAAAATAATTAAAAAACTATAATAATAATCATATAATTATAATTGATATAATAATTAAAATAATTAAAAACAATAATAATTTAAGTGGGGTCGAAGGGTGAGACTTCGCCCCCGGAAGTGGAAGGCGGGACATCCGGTTAAAGTGGAAGGCGGGACATCCGCCGGAAGTGGAAGGCGGGACATCCGGTTAAGGAAGGCGGGACTTCCGCCGGAAGTGGAATGCGGGACTTCCGGCTGTAACTTTGGAATGTGGGCGTGGTTTCGAGTTTGATGGAAGTGTACTCTATAATTTTTTGACCTGCGTTTGAAAGAACTTGAGCTTGGTACTAGGTCTTCGCAATCCCAATCAAATGGTTTTGATGTTACTAAAAATATTCGCTTGGTTCCTCCATTTAATGAGCAAGATGTTGAGAAATATTTCCCGTTGTTGGAAAGGGTGGCACTCACACTTAAATGGCCCAAAGATGTGTGGACTTTGTTGTTGCAGTGTGCATTAAGTGACAAAGCGCAAGAGGCATATGTCTCTGTCTGTGGCAGATAGCCTTGATTTTGACAAAGTTAAAAGTGCTATCTTGTGGCCGTATGAATTAGTACCTGAAGCGTATCGCCAAAAATTTCACAAATTGAAAAAACATTATAATCAAACGTAT
Source organism: Fundulus diaphanus (assembly GCA_037039145.1). Taxonomy (NCBI): domain Eukaryota; kingdom Metazoa; phylum Chordata; class Actinopteri; order Cyprinodontiformes; family Fundulidae; genus Fundulus; species Fundulus diaphanus. The sequence continues at coordinate 49,039,320 of CM073138.1, read as the reverse complement.
GTAGATTTTGTCAGAGATGAAGAAATTCTCTTTGATCGTTGGTGCTCTGCTAAAAATGTTGAGGACAACTTAAGCAGCTCATTTTAATGGAAGATTTTAAAAACAGTTTGCCAGAGAAAGTTACTACCTACTTGAATGAAAACCCACCATTTGCCTCAGGCAGTGCAACACATCTCCTTTGCATAGAGTTGATCAGGTTGTCAATTGTGGCCTGTGGAATATTGGTCCACTCCTCTTCAATGGCTGTGCGAAGTTGCTGGATATTGGCAGGAACTGGTACACGCTGTCGTATACGCCGATCCAGAACATCCCAAACATGCTCAATGGGTGACATGTCCGGTGAGTATGCAGGCCATGCAAGAACTGGGACGTTTCCAAGAATTGTGTACAGATCCTTGCAACTTGGGGCCGTGCATTATCCTGCTGCAACATCAGGTGATTTTCTTGGATGTATGGCACAACAATAGTGACGAGATATAGATCTCGTCACGGTATCTCTGTGCATTTAAAATTTCATCAATAAAATGCACCTGTGTTCTTCGTCCATAACAGATGCCTGCCCATACCATAACCCCACCGCCACCATGGGCCACTCGATCCACAACATTGACATCAGAAAACCGCTCACCCACACGACGCCACACAGTCTGTCTGCCATCTGCCCTGAACAGTGTAAACTGGGATTCATCTGTGAAGATAACACCTCTCCAACGTGCCAGACGCCAGCGAATGTGAGCATTTGCCCACTCAAGTTGGTTACGACGACGAACTGGAGTCAGGTGGAGACCCCGATGAGGACGACGAGCATGCAGATGAGCTTCCCTGAGATGGTTTCTGAAAGTTTGTGCAGAAATTCTTTGGTTATGTAAACCAATTGTTTCAGTAGCTATCTGAGTGGCTGGTCTCAGACGATCTTGGAGTTGAACATGCTGGATGTGGAGGTCCTGGGCTGGTGTGGTTGCACGTGGTCTATGGTTGTGAGGCTTGTTGGATGTACTGCCAAATTCTCTGAAACGCCTTTGGAGACGGGTTATGGTAGAGAAATGAACATTCAATACTTGAGCAACAGCTCTGGTTGACATTCCTGCTGTCAGCATGCCAATTGCACACTCCCTCAAATCTTGCGAATGTGTTGCCTTTAAGGCATTTTGTTAAACAAGTTCATGGGTTAAATAAATAATATTAAAAAATGTTTATATGCTGCCAAAAGTGATTAGAAGTTGATCAGATGTATAATTCATAGTTTATTTACGTTTTTATTACAAAATATTATCGGTAAAATCTACTTCCGGTTTGCGGTTACGTATTTCCGGTTCCGGGTTTTGTCTGGAAAACAAAGAGGTCCATGTGCGGAGAACAGTATGGAAACTTGAAATCTGATGCCATCCACGCTGAATTATCAGGCAGGAATGCCGTAAATTGCATTATATTGTTGATTATACTGAAAAGTCTAGATATCAGTGTTTATTTTGCTGAAATGTCACTTTATTCAGTTTGATGCACTTTTATTTTGTATGCAATGACTATGTATAGAGATTGAGTTTATTTTCTGTTATTACAGTTTTCACCCATTTTGATGAAGACAATTAAAACGCTTGAACTGCACCTGGGTCTTCATTCGCGGTTTAACTCGGTGTCACCAACATCTTCTACGTTGAAAACACTAGAGCAACATCTGTGGCATTGTGCTGTGTGATAAAACTGCACCTTTCAGAGTGGCTTTTTATTGTGGGCAGTCTAAGGCACACCTGTGCACCAATCATGGTGTCTAATCAGCATCTTGATATGGCACACCTGTGAGGTGGGATGAATTATCTCAGCAAAGGAGAAGTGCCCACTATCACAGATTTAGACTGGTTTGTGAACAATTTTGAGGGAAATGGTGATATTGTGTATGTGGAAAAAGTTTTAGATCTTTTAGTTCATCTCATAAAAAATGGGAGCAAAACCAAAAGTGTTGCGATTATATTTTTGTTGTGTATGTGAATACGTCCAGACAGTGGTTCCAATTCTGCAGGTCTCATGCTACTCGCTGCAATCATTTTATAAAACTCTCATTATACAGGTTGGTGAATATTTTTGTATTTAAACAGACATGCTTTTTTGAAAGGTAATTGTTCAATGAATTGCTGGTTATCCACAATATTAATTTGGAAATAATACGCTTTTGTTCACATTAAGTTTGAATATTCCCAAATTTCTCCAAAGCAGACAGAATTGCTGGAAGAGAATTGGTGGGGTCGGATGTATACAGCAGCAGGTCGTCGGTATATAACACAATATTTTGTTCCCTCCCCCCTCTCCAAACACCTGTGTATTCTTGGTGTCACAGAGTAAGAGCCAGTGGTTCAATTGCAAATGGCAAAAGGAGGGGGGACAATGGGGAGCCTTCCCTTGTAGATCGCGGCAGCTCAAAGAAGTCATATTTAAGCTGATTTGTCTATACTGGGAGCGATACAACAAACGTTTAATCCATAACACAAAGACGGGGCCAAAACCAAACCTTGGCAGAGTGGAGAATAAGTAATCCCACTCCACCCTGTCAAAAGCCTTCTCAGCATCCAGAGATATTAATATATAATCAAATGGTTCTGGGCTAGAGGTGTAACTTATATTAAATACCATACGGACATTAGGGCTGGACGATAATTCAATAACGATATATATTGATCGATAGACATATATCGATGATAGAAATAGGGGTCAATAAAAAGTTCAATAGAATAACAGTTTTCCTTCCTTATGCATTCTAGTCATGTAGATTAATATTACAGTCATTACATCCTCCCAACCAATCGCAATGCAGACCAAGGAACCAAGTTCCGCCCCCTTCAAAGAGTTCAGAGAGCAGGTGTTTTTTTTTCTTTTTTGGTAAAAAGTTGGTTCAATAAAGGGTTTGAGTTTGAATTCACTGTGTGTTCTGCATCTAAAAATAGGTTGCTAAGCAACTGTATAAAATGGGCAACGCTGTACTTAAATATATGTTTTAAATAAAAAAAATAAAAAAAAAATAAAAGAAAAAAAAAAGACTATATGCAATGACATGACCACAGATATATGCTTTTAAAGCTTACCAGACTGTGTCCTTATACATCTGGTGTAACATTAATTTCCAATTATAATTTTATTTGAGATCTAATTGCTGCTACGTGAATTTCATTTGACAATAGACTATTATCCATGCGGTAAGTTTTGGGAGATCTTTTATTTAAAAAATTCAGCTCTATTTTCACTGGACCATGATCAGACAACACTATGCCCTCATAATCAATATATTTAACTGAGGATATACAGTCAGTAATCAATTCCGGAAAAAGAATTATGGGGTTGAGAAAAGAAAGAATACTTCTTTTTGTCTGGGTACCTATATCTCCAAATATCTATTATATTGTTTGATTCCATAAATTGCTGCAGGACTTTGTCTGATTTACGTAAAGTCTGAGCATTGGATGAGGATCTATCTTTTACAGGATTTAGAACAAAATTAAAGTCACCAGCTAGAATAAAATTATGAGTGTGGAGATCCAGAAGCAGCTTCAACACAGAACATATTAATTATCATCACATAATTTCGGGTCTACATATTAGCTAGTACAACTGGTGTGGTACAAAGTTTACCTTTTACCACAATGTAACGTCCGTTTTGATCAGCTAATACTTTTGTTCCTGTAAAGGGAATATATTTTTTAATAATAATTGCAGTCCCATGTGATTTTCCATTAAAGTTCGAGTGATAGGCTTGGTCAACCCAATTCTTATGCCCTGGATTACAAAGATGGATGTAAATACAATAAATATTGTTTTTAATCTAGTCTTTTTTTTCTCTGAAACTGTTGCACTAAAATAATTACCTGATTACCACACACCTTGAATCACTTATTTACTTAAATAAATTAGATGCACATAGTGTAGATTCAGGTAATGTACAAATACATACAGTATTTCAGAAAGTAATGTTAACGTATGTTGAATTTCAATGAGACTTTAACAACAATAGACCACACCCCACTGTTCGACCACCACGGTTAAAAACAAATCGCAGAGGAAACCATGACTAACCTGGGCCAAAGCATAGAATTTTGGACACCTTTGTATAAGCAGTATTATAAGCCCCCATGCTTATTTGATTATATGCTGTGCAATTACCTTACTAATCCGTACTAAGGCTGCTACCCCAGCGACCTGACCCCAAACAAGCGGAAGAAGATGGATGGATGGCTGTGCAATAACATGCTTTTGAGTTATTTAATAGTTAATCAAATAACCTTCAGTCTGTCAGGTATTGTCCAGTGTATATCTGCACACATATGGAATTCATGAGTGACAACTTCTCTTCAAATATAAGAATTTGTTAACACAAATAAAAGCCAATACATGGATTTTTTTTTCAGATTTTTTCGCAGGTCAAGTGACCAGGTCAGACATTCTAGGACAGTAGGAATGCTCAAATCTGGCCCGAATCTGATCTTTTCAAGTCACATTTTAGCCACTTCCATATGTGAAGTGGCTAAAATGGCCCTGAATCCGATCTTTTTGAATGAAACTCCAGTGGGAACAACCAAGGAGGATTTGGTGCGTCTTTGATATCATCTTGAAACGACACTTGTCACAACTTTGCGCCAGTGGCTCAGCAGCCGCTTGAAGTGACAACAGATAGCATTAGCAAGACAGACGGCATCTGCTTGCCAAATCACTGCTCAGTGGACTGATGGCGGGATGTTATACGTCATTAATATATGCAGCGAAACTCCTACTCATGCCAAACTGGAGAGCATGTATGGGAACCATTTGAATGACGGGCATAACGCACAGCTATGGAAAATTTATGTACAGTCCAGCACATGGAGAACTGTGGATTACGAGTGAAAACCTCTTTGGCATTGCATTGTATCACATTTCAGCACGGGCAGTGTGTAATCTTGTTCCAAGGTGATACAACAGATTGCACAGAGTGTCCTGTTTTACGAGTTGAGAGGAGACTCACTGACATAATTTAAAGTTGGCCTCAACTTCCTAATTGAACTTTATTGATCTCACAATGGAGAAATTCACTTCTGCATCTTAACCCATCCCCTTGGGGAGCAGTGGGCTCCCACTGTGCGGCGCCTGGGGAGCAATCAGGGGTTAAGGGTCTTGCTCAGGGACCCAGAGTGCAGGCTGTGGGGATCGAACAGGGTACTTGCAACCTTCTCAGAGCGCAAGCGCACTGCTCTAACCACTAGGCTAACCCTCCCCCCTCCTAAAGTTATGAATAAACTCTTTCTCTGGGAAAGAGTTCTGTAAAATGACAGAATACTAAGTTTCACTTTTTTAAATTGTGCTCTTACCCTGCAGCACTCGCTGCCATAATAAATGGCTTCCATTGGACACTTAACCATAAAACCTATTTATTCCCCGTTTTCTGGACCAAGGCGTCCTGGACATGAAGTCATTGTTATTGTTCTTTTGCGCATGTAGGTCAGTTTGGAGCCACTAACAGTTCACGCTGGATTCAGATATAGACAATATTTTGAAAGTAATGTGAATAATCTCGTGTAAAAATCAGATTTCAGAAAAAAAACGGAATTGAGCGTTAAGACCTGCAGTGGGATTGTAGCCTTAGTGGCCAGTAGCAGTAAAGGGCATGTGTATACGGCTCTTATAGGCCGCAGGAGCTTTGTCTCTTTCTCCAGACAGAGACAAAGAGGTAAGTCATCAGTGAAGCCCAGCAGTAGCCTGGGCTTTTCTGATAGTCTGTGAATAAAGAGGCACCAAACTCTCAAGCCGGCTTCACACTCACTACGTTCCTTGTGCGCTAAATCCTTTAATTGCTAAATGTGTTGTGCAGTTTGTATCAAACTCTGCTTCACTGCATCCAAAGGTGTGCTATGAGCCACTTTTAACTACTTTTAAGAGTCCAATACCAGTTCTCTTTATAGCATCTACTCTGCTTGTTAATAGCCTTCTAAAATATCTAATGTGAAGTTGCAGTTCAGATGACTTACAAATATGTATTCTGTAATTAAATTAAACAACTGATAATACATTTTTTGGCAACAAGAATAGGTTAATGCACAACTCTAACAGACAGAACAGACCGAGATTAGCTTAGGTGTTTTACTTGTGTTTCCTTGGCTAACAGTCAGTCTTTCGGAGTGCAACAAAGTCAACCAAGGGTATAGTTTTATGTTTAATATTTAACAAACTCATCTTATTATGATTAGACTTTGTTTGTGCATGTGGAGGGGAGGATGAGAGTTAGCAGGTACTGTCTCACAAAGAGTCCTGTTTTTTTTTTGTTTTTCTGCAAGTTATATATTGATTTTACAATCAAGTGATTTAGCATAATTTCTCCTAAACTGTCATGCATTATTCTTCACTTTCCTCTTTCCACTATCACTCCCTATGTCTTTCTGTCTCTCTCAAATATATACTTTCTTTCAACTTCTCTCTATGCAGTAACACCATCCAGTTCCTCGGTCGAAGCGAAATAATTGTCAATGAATATTTAACAAGGTTTCAAATGGTGGGATAGACATCATCCTTTCTCTCCCTCCCCCTCTTTCAAACTCACACACACATATTTAACTGTGATCCAGGCAGATGTTAGCGATAAAGCATGGTCAGTGGTGCGTACAGCCGCCAGTGGATTAGTCAACGGGAGATGATGAAGTGCAGAATAAATACAAAATAAAATCCCTCTGGTTTCACTCAACAAATAGTAACCAAGCTTGCAGCCATTTCTCAACAGCAACATTTATGTCCTTCTTGACTTCCCTTTGAGCTACTGTATTTGTACCAATGAAGGTCCTGAAGTAATAACTTCCCACTGATGCCATTTACAATTGTTTGGTGTGGGAAGTCAGAATGTCTGAATCTGAGGCCCAGTATGAGCTTCTGCTCCTGATCATGTCATTGTTAAAATATCAGTATAAGTATCAATATCTGTAGCTGGTCTGTGATTTTCTGCAGTAACCTCTGTAGCCACATTTTGCAATGCTGGTTTTAAAACCCATGTTCTTGTAAACAGCTAATAAAATTTGTTTATTATGTTGATTATTTTAAAGAAACATCTTTACAATAATGTTTTGCTGTTTCCTGTCTGTATCATGTGACCTGTCTGTGGGAAGGTTTGCAAGGAGCAGGTAAAATTCTAGTGATGGAATTGTTTGATGTTCAAACTAACCAGCTAACCTTTTGTCCACAGCACTTGGTTGGAACTGTGTTAAAATGATTTACAAGCAATATTGTGTAATGTCAAAACAGACTACAAAAGGCTAGTATTAGCCTGCCATTTTTATTGTCCTTCATCCCAAACAAATTAAATGAATGCATACATTTTTTAAGGGGTGTTGATGAGGATAAGTTTGTCAGTAACATATTTAAATCACATTTAAAGCTGCATCCTTACCACCTTTGGAAAATTAAACTGCAGGAGGGCAAAATCTACCTCTTTAGCACAGTGAGAAAACAACCTTTTTGACAATAATCAACCACCAAAAATGATCCAAATAAAGTGTCACCCAAACATACAAAGACGAGTGAATACATCCATCCGTTATCTTCTGCTTTTTGGTTGGGAGTGGTGGCCTAGTGGTTAGAGAAACGGACACTTGCATCCTCTCCAGGATGCAAGGTTCCTGACTCGACTCACGCAGACTGCCACCCTTAGTCCCAGAATGCTCTCTGGGCTCACCAAGGGATGGACTAAATGTAGAGGAAAATTTTCTTTGGAATGTGGGTTACAATGACAAAAGTTGATGATAATGGTGATATAACTATCCAACATCAGGTAGTGAGGACAACAGGTCCAGGAGGGAAATACAAATATCCCTCTCCCCCGGTGATATTCTCCATCTCATTCTGGGGTATTCCAAGGTGTTTCCAGGCATATAGTGCGTCGAGTGACTTCTTCCCCAGGGTCGCCTCCCAGTGGGACGTGTCCAGAGACCCCCAAAAATGAGGTGCGCAGGGGGCATCCTAATCAGATGTCCTGGTTCCTTTTGATGTGGCGAATCAGTGGCACTAGTTTAGGCCCAGTTCAACCGGCTCGTATTGGCCACTCACTGCTCATCTCCACCCACTTGCGAGTGTTTCAGGAGCAAGTTTTTTTTTTTCAGGGCCAGCCTGGGTTTCTCGGGCCTTGCTCAACAGCAGGGTCGAACTGAGCTGACTCAAGAGGAGCTACGAGGAGAAATGAGAAGGTTATCTCAGAGGAAGTCCAGAAATACTGAAGAGCGAAATATTATTTTTCTATTTACAAATCCTGAACCACGCCTGAAGGAAAAAAAAAAGAAAAAGGACACAATCAGCTTTCTTTATGCAGACGTGCGGTATCAGATCTGTAGATATACCAAGGCTTTCTCTCATTTACACACGCTGGATGGACACTGTCTCTTAAGTGTCCATTCATCCACATCTCTCTCTCTCTCTCTCTCTCTTTGTCTTTTATTTATATTGTGACAAGGGGCAGGCCTGGCTGAGTCAAACCTGCAATGGAGACACGCTTGACTCTGTGCCAAGCATGGGGACACAGCTCTTACTTCTGCATCACCCCTCCTCCACACACACATATATACACACAAAGTACTTTAGGGGAAAAGGTCCTAAGCCTTCTCCAGAACAACAACATACATGTAGACTGCAGAAGCATACTTCCATAACCCCCCCCCCTCCCCAGCATTTCCACAAGGGTAAAGATTTGGCAAGTCCCCCTCCCCAAGTATACACAAGTTGGGATGTTCCCTGATTTCCTTTTCTGAGTCACTTAACAGTTCTCCAAAACATCCTTGAGGCCAACTGAAGGTCTCTCCACATAGTCTCTCTGAATTCCTTCCATGCCCAAGTTTTAGATTCTACTCCACTCACTCTTACCAATGGTTCTGGTTTACCAGGTCTGTCCCGTATACTCCCCTGCCATTGGATCAAACTACCAGGCGGTGATTGTTTGACAGCTTTGTCCCTCTCTTCACCCAAGTGTCCAAGATGTAATGTGTCCAAAATGCTGCTGCACATCTTTTAACTGGCACGAGGAAGTATGAGCACATTTCACCTATTTTAGCTTTACTCCACTGGCTGCCTGTCCATTTTAGGATTCATTTCAAAATAATTTTATTCGGTTTTAAAGCCTTGAATGGTCTCGCCCCACCCTACCTTTCTGAGCTGCTTCATCCCTACACTCCTAGTTGATCTCTCAGGTCAGCTGACCAGTTGCTACTAGTTTCTAAAGCTTTGCTTAAGCTCTGAGGGGATGAAGCATTTGGCATTGCAGCTTCAAAACTTTGGAACAAATTGCAGCTGCACATTAGACAGGCCTGTTCTCTGTCTCATTTAAAATCTCTTCTTAAAACCCACCTGCTGGGACGCGCTGGTGGCACAGCGTGTAGCACGACCCATGTACGGAGGCCTTACTCCTCAACGCGGTCGACCCGGGTTCGACTCTGGCCCGCGGTCCTTTGCCGAATGTCTCTTCCACCCCCCTTCCTGTCAGCCTACTGTATTAAAAAGCGAGCCACTAGAGCCGCGAAAAATCACAAACAAAAACACCTGCTTGGCTTTTGATACAATGTAGCGTGTTGATTTTTATGTGTATACATGCATATTTTTATTGCGTGCCGGCAGTGCCTTTAATTTTTTTAATTTATAATTTATCTATTTATCATTTTTTTTACTGCTTTTGTCTTTCTATTGTTTACTTCATCTTGTATTTTATTGTGTTACATTTAGCGTGTTTGTTTGTTGTACAGCCCTTTGAAAACCTTGTGTTTGTTAAAATTGTGCTATATAAATAAAATGGGTTGGATTGGATAATGCTGCAGGTCTATTGATATGATTAAAAAAGTCAATCAATGACGTTATGCCTGTCATGGTTTAGTTTTATTCGGCTTTTGTTGCAATTGGTTTTCGGTTTTTCCACCTTGTTTTAGTTAGGGTTTGACTTTATTTATTGTTTTTAGTTTCTCCTTCCCCTCACTTCAGCCTTCCCTTCCACTGCAGTTAGTCATCCCTGCCAGCCACTAATTAGCCAGACTCACTTCACCTGCCAGCCTCCCTACTTAAGCCTCACTCTGCTGTCACTCCTTTGCCGGTCCGTCATCATTCTACACCCTCTCCATGCCAGTCCCTCTGTAAGTCTTTTTATTCTGCTGCTCGTTCTTGGAGAAGCTTTGCTTTTTGTCCAGGTGTCTCCTGTGGGCTGCTAACCTGACAAGCTACTCTGGAGAAGCTCTGCTCTGTTCCCTGGTGTATCCTGTGAGTTGCTAACCTGACAAGCTGCTCTGGAGAAACTCTGCTCTGTGCCCTGTTGTCTGCTATGGACTGCTAACCTGACAAGCTGCTCTGGAGAAGCTCTGCTCGGTGCCATGGTGTCTCCAGTGATCAGCTAACCTGACTAGCCGCTCTGAGTAAGCTCAGATCTATACCATGCCACCCAGCTTTAACGGACTCTCTCTCCAGCTCCAGCACTCATCGTCTGCTCCAGTCCTGTAAAGTCTCAGGTTTTCATCCTCCACAACTCACCTTCTTAAATAAACTCTCTCTAACTGAGCTCAGTTTGTGTGGTCGTGCTTGGGTTCATGAAGATAACTCATGACAATGCCCAAGCTGGCCTGGTACCAAGTGTAATTATAGACAGAGGCGCACATAACTGGTACGCAGGTACACATGCGTGACAAAAATCAGGAAAGCGTGACGTCAATTGTCTTACTACACGCCTTTGTGTACTACTTGACCATCACCTTATCAACACCAGTTTTGAACTACTGTCGAAGATGTCAAAAAAACAACAAACATTAAGCAGCTTTTTTGGTGTTTCGCCACCTACAAAGAAACGCCAAACTGGACCGGCGCCGAAGAAAAGACTCTTTTCATAAAAGTGGCTCCAAGATGTGCCGTGGCTTGAAGCCGACGAGGAGCGCACTGAAATGTGGTGCAAGATTTGCCGCTCGCATCCAAATCTAGCAAACAAAACAGGTGCGTTTTATAAAGGTTTAAAGAATTTCAGCCATCCTTTATTTGACAAACACATGAATGTGGTGCAAGCCATTGCTAATAAACAAGCTAACCGAGAAGAAATGTCCAGTCGCCCACTTGCCAGATGGCGAGATAAGCTGAATGAAGAACAGCGGCAAGCTCTCCTTAATATTTTTCTCCTCGCCTTCCATAAAGCTAAACACGCACATCCCATGTATTACTATTCTGAGTATATTCCTTTACTGAAGCGTCTAGGAGTAAATGTCGGAGGTGCATATCATTCACGTGAAGGTGGCACACGGATCATGCAGAGTATCGCTCACACCATCAGCGGGGAGTTAAGAGCCAAGCTGCAGTCTGCAGAATCTTGGGGGCTGCTTTTTGATGGATCTGAGGACATCCAAAAAAACTGAGCAGGAAATTGTTTACATTGTGTCTGTGTCGAACAACGGAGAGTTTACTTCAGACTCTCGGACTGATTGAACTGGGTGCTGACCGAACCGCGCAGGCTATAACAGACGGACTTGTGAGACTTTTCCAGGACACAGACTTAGATAACTGAACAACAAAGTTGGCGGCGGTGTGCACAGACGGGGCTGCTGTCATCGTCGGTATGTACAATGGTGTCATGCAAAGCTCAGGCAACTTGCTGCAGTTGGAGACTCCCTTGTGCACATTTTGTGCACCACGCACACACTGGAGAATTTCGCAAAATCAGCTGAACCCACCGTTCCTTACTGTGAGACATTTAATCGCACTGTGGTCAAGCTGCTGCAGTTTTACTTACAAAAAGGGGGTGCAAAACAAAATGCTGCACTGAAGAAGCTGTGTGAATAAAATGGTATCTCCTTTGGGAAACTGGGTAAGTTTCATAATATCAGATGGTCTGCATGGAGACACGAAACACTGTTAAAAATATAAAGACTACTGCCGGCCATTAAAATCCAACAGGCTACGAGTGATGACAGTGACTTACAGCGAATCTGCACAGAACGTTTTCAGTGCTTTCTGTCAAACATGCTTGACATTGGAAACATTTTGAAGACCACATCCATAAAATTTCAGAAGGAAAAGCTGACCATTGGAGAATGCTGAAGGATGAACTCATGGTAGCCAGTTCACACTACTGCTTGATTGTGAAGGCCACTACAGGCACACACTGCTTCTAATGTGGATGCTGACAAAGACAAGACACACATACTTAGGGGGTTAATTGAAGAGTTTGAAATCAGATATGACTCCCTCAAGTCATGTGATCATTTCTTAGTATTTGATCCTTCAACATGGCCTGAGGAAATGAAGGACCTCCACCGTTTTGGAAACACAACAGTTTGCAGCATTCTCAAGAAATAAGAGGCCGCCTTGCAGCTTGATAAAGACACCACTGTGACAGAATGGATGCGGTTAAAGCAGGCAGGAAAACACCTGGGAGCCTCATCTGTGTATGACTTGGTCCAAATAGTAAAAACAAGTAACCCAGTTACTTACTCCAACATCAACAAGGTGGTTAAGCTGTCTCTTACACTGCATTTAAGCAATGCAGCTTTTTAGAGGGGATTCTTGCATCTCAACATAATAAAAACCAAGTACAGATCTCGTCTGTCACATGCTCGTCTCTCAGCCCTGATGCACATTCAGCTGTCAAGGCAGACCACAGAGACATTTGACCCAAAGCCAGCTGTAGACCTGTGCATGGAGACAGCTAATCAGAGGCTAAACCAAGGACAGGGAAGTACATCTGCAATATCTTCATCATTTACCACGCAGGAGTCTGAAGCAGAGGACAGTGGGAGCAAAACTGAGGAGGACAGTGAGGAAGACTGAGCTTAATAAGACCACGCTACATATGGGTGAGTACCAAAGACCATCTCCTGGTACTCACCTGAGTAACTCAACAAAAATGTTATGTGCACCCCTGCTTATAGACCACCTTGTGCATGACCATGTTTTTTCTTATGGACATTCCTTGTTGCACAGAAGTCCAAAAATGAAACAGATCAGAGAGGCCCTTCCTTTTAATGTCACCCCTTCAAGTAACGCTGTCATTTCCCACATGGGCATTGAAGTCACCCAGGAGCAACATGGAATCTCCAGATGATACCCCTTCCATGACACCATCTAGAGACTTCAATAAGGCTGGGTAATCTGAACTACTGTTCAGTGCGTAAGCACAGATAACAGTCGGAACTTTCCCTCTTGTAACCTGAAGCCAGAAAAATGCAACCCTCTCAATAACAGGGGGAAAAATCTAATATTTAGGCACTCAGCCAGGGTCTCCTCCACACTCATTTTGCATGGATAATAACACTTTAAGAGAGTGGGGGAAAGTTATGTTATTTTTACAGCCGTAACAATAAAATCTATTTCCCCACTAAGTCCCTCTTTTTTTTCTTTTTTTTTAAGTAAGTGCCTCTGCTGTCAGAACAGTCCTGACCTACTCACCCTTGGATTCCAGTATAACTAACAAAATGGTGAGGCCTTCACTTATTAAAAGCTTCTTTCTTCAAGTCCTTAACTCCTGCTAGACAAAGAGCATTACAGAGTAATGTGTTTTTATTTCTCTATACACAAGTATACACAATTATATTACATTGATTTATTTAACAGTTACTATTTAGATTGCTTAAAAAAGCTGAAACTGTACTGCCGATAGCATCAAACAGACCTTGTCTGCTTGGATTCTTCCTATACTGTGTCATGACTTACAAAGTAACCCAAATAGACAGTGACCACTAACATTTTTTAACATGTTGCTAAAGATAAGGTAGTTTATTTTAAAACAGTATCTGCACCCCTTTAAAGTCATGATTTAGTTTACAAGGTTTAATAAAAAGAAGCATACAAACCTCATGTCGTGTCATAGCTAACAATCAAAATCATGTCACACCCTAAAAGATAGAGCTTTACTTCCAAACAGCTTTCTCCTCAATTCTTCTTGTTTCTTGCTGTTTCTCTCATAGTAATCAACATCCCTTACAGCCAATCTGCTGGCCATAAAACTGTCTACAGCCTGATGATGTACAACTCTATGAATTACCTTATGTGCTTCTGATTTACTGTGCTTCACAGATAGAGACAAAAACACCCTCCACACCTCTGTCTGATCCATCTCTGCATCCCTTCATTCCCCAGCCTCCTCCTACATCCTTCACTTTTTCCTATTTCAATACATCTCTCCTACCTTTGTATTGGCTTTTGTTCTTGTTGCACCTTTTTTAAAAGTGTTTTTTATTTATAATTTTTATCAAATCTTAAAATGTGATGGATTGAAATGTGCTCATTATAAGTCAGAGGCATATTTACTGTGCTGTCCTCATCATACGAATCATCTATATGGTTTGACAGTCAGTTAAACGCCTCTTGAACATCAAGACTCTGAAGATTGATGACTCTTTATCCACAGGTTTATTAATGTTGCAAGAAGGTGAAACTGTAACATACAAAATGCAATCAGATATATGGCTGCCCTTTTAATATTTCAAAGCAATAAACAAAGTAGAACGGGTCCGTTCTTCGTACGTCGCTAACTCAGTTAGCTGGATTTGATTGTTGACGATTTGGCATGATTTTGGATCGTTTGGTTCTTCGAAACTCTTCCTGGACTTGCTGTCATAGCAACATGTGCGCAAATTTAAGCCTGCTCGCGGGCTTATTTCATGTAAACAGGATTAGATCGCAGCTTTATAAGCGGAAGAGATAGGGAAGTCGGTCCAGCCAGTGCACTTGGACCACCTAGTAGCAGAGGACGGGACAGAATTGTGGAACACCATTTTTTAATCTTTAATAAAAGACGAAACAAATAATGCTTAGTTCCTGTCATTTTATTTAAAATAAAATTATAAAGAAAAGCCAGCAAGTCATCTTTTGCCTGCAATAAGAGATAGTTATGTAAAGTCAGCAATACTACTGTCAAATGGTGTATTAGAACTTCCTCTGAAGGTCCTTTTGAAGTAACCTGATCTCTAGTGCAATTTTTCTCTTTTTCAAGTTGTGGAGTTCAATTTCTCCTCTTAATTTGTATTTTTTCAGGTCAAAATACTACATTTTTTGTTGAAGATGCCGTTTATATAGGGAACGGATGGCACTATGTCATTTTGTGAAAGAAAAAGAAAGGGTTAAACATGCCTCATGCAACAAAAGTAAAAAGAACCTGTTTTTTTTCAGCCTTTTTCTTGGTAGCTGTTATAAACAGACAAACACATCATTTAACAGTGGCCTTTAAAAAGAGGAAAAAGTGGCTTTTTAAAATATAGTATAATAATTAAAGGCTACCATTTTGTAGAATATTCTTGTACTTCACTTTTTTCCCCATGTTAGTGGGTCCTGTGGAGGCTCTGACATAAAAGAACAAAGTAAATATGAAATTATTAAAATGCAAAAATACATACTGTAGAAAGTGATAGAAACATCTAACATGGACAGCACTTATGCATGTAATTTGTCTGCTGCTTTTTGCCAGCCCTTTCTCCTGGCTTTAGCAGACTTTGAGGTGTTCCCTGTCGTTTTAATTAATGACTCAAATTCAGCATAACCTTCCATTAAAAGCTCTTGTTCTGCTTGGGAGAAAAACTGTGGGCGTTCTTTGGCCATGCTGAACAGCCAATAGCGGCGTTGCTGATCATTGTTTCTACTATCGACACATTTCCCCTTTTAAACCAACGCATAAACGCGCAGTTATCTCAGATAGATCAATCCTGCCATACTAATCATAAACAGCAGGTGTGTTCGAAGAACCCAATTAGCCGGATCATGATTAGCCGGATGAAATCATCTTGGATGTCTCATTTGATCTCGGATGTTTTAAGCAACGTACGAAGAACGGACCCCAAATCACCCTGTTCCAACACAAACACCACTCAAAGTCCCATTATCATGTACACATCTAATGAATCAAGTATTTCTCCATTCACTCATTTAACTACATGGTTCAACATACAAATCCGGCACAAAATACACATAAACAATATTAATGCATCAGAAATAAATATACTTTCACAAAGTAAACCATGGTCAAAATATAGAACTTGAATAGCAAATACATACCTTCGATGCTACCCAAAGGCATAGGAAGTTGCAGATGTTGCTGGCTAAACTTGGATACAAATCCTAGTCTCTACCACACATGGCAAACAGGCTTAAATTGGGCCTACAAACATTTACTTCCCAATTACCTTGCCCTACATCCTGTGTGACAACTTCCTGTTACTGGGCTTCAGTGTTTCTTAAAGTGACAGCACCGTTTTATTCATGCTTAAAGAAATCTAAATTAAACTAGGTTGTAACAGTACACTCCCCGCCTGACGTGATTTCACGTCACGAGACATTAACAACTTTAAATAACTAGTCCTCGTTTAGAAGGAGAATCACTATCTCTGTAATAGGTCTTAAATAACATGCAGTCCGTCCTGCTTTCACAGTCTTCACTTCGACTTGTCGCACCTTTCCGTTCCTCGCCACTTCGCTGCTCTTTAAAAGAACAACACTACCTTCTTTGATGTCAGGATGCATCGGCTGCCATTTCCGCCATGGTTGTAGCGTGGGCAGGTATTGTTTTCTCCATCTGTCCCAAAAGGTATTGGATAGGTGTTGAACCTGATGCCACTGAGCCTTGTAGAGGTCTGAAGCTCCGAATTCACCCACCGGAGCTGGAACAACATTCACCTTTTGAGTAAGAAGAGTCGCTGGAGTGAGGGTGTAAAAACTATCCGGATCATCTGTTACTGGCACAAGTGGCCTAGCATTGATGATAGCTGCTACTTCAGCCATGAATGTAACCAACACCTCATGTGTTAGCTTATCTTTCAGCTGCAGGAACATGGAGTCGAGTATTCTTCTTGCCAGACCAATCATCCTCTCCCATGAACCACCATGATGAGAAGCGTGCGGAGGATTGAATGTGCAAGTAATTCCCTGGTTCAATCTTCAGAGTCTTGATGTTCATGAGGCGTTTAACTGTCAAACCATATAGATGATTTGTATGATGAGGACAGCACATTCTGGTTATATCTGCACATTTTATGCATTACAGACTTAAATGTTATTTTTTATATATACAATGTTTCTTACCAGCAGTTTGGTTTAAGTATAGTCATGTTTTATTTGGTTCAGCATATGCAGTGCCTGTATATGGCCAGCAGGGAGAGCCTAGCGCGAGTATGTCGTAGTAAAGAGCAGCGGAACTTCCACCCCCCTCCCCCCTTTTCAGGTATGAGTTTACACATAAACACACCTGTACCTTTGGTAGTGGGTTTACTAACTGCTAGACGGCTCGTGAATATGTTTCATTACCAAGTGTATGTACATCTTTTGTTGTTAAGAATGTTTCGTCACAGTTAGCTAATAGCTCATAGCAGCCAATGCAGATCAATGTGAGTGTATAGCATTATACTGTGTATACTATCTATTATTGTCGTGTTTGTGTGTGTGTGTGTGTGTGTGTGTGTGTGTGTGTGTGTGTGTGTGTGTGTGTGTGTGTGGTGTGAGTGTGTGTGTGTGTGTGGGGGGTCTATATGTATGTTAGAAAGAGAGAGACTCAATCTGTGAATGTTTTTGTTTGTGTCCTTTCAAATTAGTGTATGTTCAAGTTAATGAAATGTCTCTGAGTGTATGTGCAAATATTTACTGGTTTCTCATTGGAGCAAAATTCCTTAGTCAACGTTTCTTAATGAAAAATAAATAGTGTCCACTGTTTCAGAACATCGTTTCAATCAGTCAGCTGAAAAATACCCAGAGAAGAAACAAAGCGTTTTCACACACACACTTATATATACAGTTAGGGCTGGGCAAGTTAACGCGTTAATTTCGCGTTAATTCATTAGACTATTAATGAATTATTTTGTGAAGGTCTGTTGTTGCGGTGTAGGGGTTTGAATCAGAACAGTAGGTGGCGATAATGCGCCAATAACCTCGCTGTCAGCCCAGCCTCGGATTCAAAGAGGAAGAAAGGTGCTGGCTGGAAAAAGGAAAACGCGGAAAAAAACAAAGCTGACATGCGGAAGGCGGTGTTTCCCGCAGGAATTTGCTTAGGCGAGGCAGTGAGTTGCCGGCCGGAACAAGTTTTGTGCCGATGACCGGCGGGGGGGGGGTTGTGGGGTTTCTGCATCGACGTCGTCGGTGAAGTCGCTTCTCGCTTCAAAGTATCCATGTATTTTTGCCTGTTTTTCCCCTGCCATTCACTATATGCACGCGAGAAAGCAACAACAAGAAACCGCGTGTTAACGTCAAATAAACATGCAAGCATATCCAGTTAGCAAGCATTTCAGTTTAAAGTTCTTCCAGCAACGAATATGACAGAAACAAGTTAGTTGTAACCACTGCCAAGTAAAACTTACCTCAGAAATTGCCTGTTTTTGGTAGATTTTTTCCCCATAAAGAGAATTTCCTGTCAGTGGCAATAAGCTTTCATTTATTATTATTGCTATTTTTTGTTTTACATGTTTAAGTTGAGCTTTACACTAAATATGTGTTACTGATAAGTGCTACAAATGTTACAACACTTTTGTTCATATGGCAGCAGAACATTAAAATAAAAGTGCTCTTTACACTACTTTTGAATTGATTCTTGGAGTTTGCGCATACAATGCGATTAATCGTGATTAATCAGGCAAATTATGCGATTAAAGATTTTAATCGTTGCCCAGCCCTATATACAGAAAAAAAAAAAAAAAAAAAAAAAAAAAAAAAATATATATATATATATATATATATATATATATATATATATATATATATATATATATATATATATATATATAGTGTATATGTATATATATATATATATATATATATATATATATATATATATACACTCTCTGAGACATCTGGCTGATTATTGAAATCAGGAGCTGAAATAGGTAGTGATAGTGGGGAGAAGCAATGGTTGAGTTTGTGGTGGCTCCTAAAAAAACCTTCATCCATCTTTTTCAGTGGTGTCCCTCTGCCTCCTCGAACACTTCTTCAAAGCCCAGGGAAGAAAAGGCTGAGACCATACTTTGTCACAGAATTGTACATTTTGGTATTTAGTATTGTAAATAATTCTAGCAGAATTTAAAATTTTCACACAGAAAATTATAGCACAAGGAACAAACAGAAATTGGCTTTTCATATAGACACAAGAGGAGTCATCATCGCTGGAGGACTTGGGTATTTTAAGTTAATTATAAAGTTTTTCGCCACAGTTCCGTAATTAGACTGATATTTTAATAGAGTACTAATGATCAAACAAAGCCCTTTCATTTTCCCTATACACGGAAAACACATTTCCCTAAGACTAACTTTTCATCTAAACCTAAATTGGTGGACAGTGAACTCTTTTACTATTTACAAATCATGAACCACATCTGAAGGAAAAGAAAAAAAGAGACTTCAGTTTTCTAGACACGGACGGGCACCTCTGCTGCTCTTCCGCTGCAGGAGTAGAGAAAGCAGAGCGTATGCGTATGCGCAGTGCGTACATCCTACAACCTATAAAAATAATTTTGCTGCCATAAAAAGGCAGTGGTGTTGCACTGCAAAATCCCCCTGCCCCCCACAGGAGTAGAATAGAATGGATCCTGGGGCAATCGAGCAGGCGGATTAGGGTAGGGCCAGTGTAAAAGGGACTAAGAAGGTGTAATGCCATCAGCAATAGTTCTCCATCCTGTTTCTCCAGAGTCCAGAGGAGTGAAATACATCTTCTCAGTCTGCCTTTGTCTGTTAGACCTATGCCAGCGCCTGATGGACCAGAGTGGCACTGCAGTTTTCCTCACAACTTCTCCATATGTCATTGGGCTATTTTATAAAAACGGCCCTAGCAAATGGAAACATGTCTAAACTTAAAAGTGTAATAAACAGCAGTCATTTGTTAGCACTAAACCAATAGTAAAATCAATAAGTCTAGATAAATAAAACAGCCCTATTCTAAAATAATAGATAAATCATAAAATCACTATAACAAAGTAAAGTAAACAGAAATTAGTCCGTACAATGAGTAATAAAACAAATTGAACAATTTTAAGTCAACATCTGGCGTCAAAGGCCAAGGAGCAGAGATGGGATTTAAAATCAGAAAGTGAAAAGGCCTGTCTGATGACCAAGGGAAGGTCATTCCACAACTTAGGAGCTGCAACAGCAAAAGCTTGGTCTCGTCTAAGCCTGTCCTTTGTCTTTGGCACACTCAGAGGCAACTGATTAGCAGACCTGAAGGAACAGAAGGGTGTGTAGGGATGTAGCAGGTCAGCTAGATAGGGCGGGGCAAGGCCTCTTAGAGCTTTAAAAGCAAATAAAACAATTTTAAAATGAATCCCAAAATGTATAGGCAATCAGTGCAGAGAGAATAAAATAAGGGCAATATGATCAAACTTCCGTGTGCCTGTTAAAAGACGAGCTGCAGCATTCTGTACCCTCTGAAGCTGAGAGATGCATTAATTACTAACTCATTTATACTGTGCATTACAGTTATCCAGACGATTGGCTACAATGGATTATTGTTGGAAAGCGCAGATGAGAAAGAATAGGCTTTACCTTCGCTAGTTGCCTCAAATGGAAAAAAATAGATTTAACAACGGCTCTCATATAAGCCGAGAAGATACAATGCTTAGAAGTCAGAAATATGTTCCGAGGGGACACCAGTATCCCCTTGCCAGTTAAGGGTAAATACTGGGAGGAGAGGGAGAATAAAGGCATGATGAACAGGTGGGGTTAATCAGATATCAATGACAGCAGAGGTGAAAGTAATGAAGGCTAAGCAGAGGAACAGAGAGCAATGACAGAGACAAGAAGAAAACAGGATCGACTAGAACAAAGACTACAATAAACTACAATAAAAAACTACAATATCTAAGTAAACCCACTGATGATTAATCTGAAGACACAGGCAAGAAAATAAGGATCTATCATAAACAAGAATAAATTACTAAATCATAATGAGCAGAAAACTAACCAATGACAGAGAAAATAAGGAAGCAACTGAATTTACAGATAAACAATTCTAAGGAGGTGAAAAACTGAACAAACTGGACAATCCCCAGGATCCTAAAAATAGACAAACACCAGGAATCATGACATCAAGGTGTAAAATGTAATGAATTCGTCTGACGATGCATGTGAAAAGCCTGTCTGCAGTCTCTGTGACATCATTAGCTGCTTCTTCTCCTGCTCTCTGCGCTGCCTATTAATCAAAGTCTGAGCAGTTAAATCTGCCGGGCTCTCCCAGTGTGTAACTGCCAGATTCTTGAAAGTTGAGTAAACCATCTAGCTTTCCTTGATTGCCTGCCTGATCTAAACCTGTGTCATTCCTGTAATTTCTCCAGCCTGTCTTGACCCTGTTGGATTCTCCTGTTGTTTTCTGTCTGGACCTCAACTTCCTGAACCGTCTCTTGATCACATCCTCCTGCCTCTGCCTGATACCTCTTCCTGGAGTGTGTTTCTCATGGATGAACCAAAGCCTGGGTCTCAGATTTGTCTCCTGTCTCTGCCTGTCTGGTTACCTCTGCCTGAATTGTGTTTCCCCCCCCCCCCCCCCCCCCCCGTCACCTGGATTCCAGATTTGCCTCTTGCCTCAGCCCTACTGGAAACCTCAGCTAAGTCTACTGCTCCCCTGTTCATGACCCAAGCCTGAGCATCAGATTCCCCTTTTGCCTCTGTCCCGTGAAGCGGATCAAGCGGATCTGTCTGAGTGATTTGAATCACTCAGACAGAGCCTTTGCATCCTAGCATCAGACCCAGTGCAACCTCCCAGATTCTGATAAGGTTACTGGGTTTTATTCATTGTTCACACATCCCCACTGAGGTGTTCTAGGCCTCTAACCCTGTCCTCTCTCCCATAGTGGTTTGAGAGATTGCTCCTGTCAGTTCCAGCAACACCAATTCATTTAATAAACCTTTTGAAATGTTCATTCTTGTGTTGGCTGAATTACCAGATCTCCAGATTCAAGTGCATCACAGAGGAATCTTGCCAAAAATGGACCTGTCGCTGGCTCAGGATGGGCACACAGTTGTTGACTGGGCTATTTCCAGGTTAGAGACTCATATGAATAATCTTATTAATCTGCTCCAAGGTGTCCCTATCACTCCTAACTGCTAGGTGGACCCTTCTGCAGCTACACCCAATCCTCGTGCAGTTATACAGGTCCCTAAAAGAGAACCTTGGCTCATTCGTCCTGAAGTCTTTAAAGGAGACCCCGAGCAGTGTCGCTCTTTCCTGATGGAGTGAGAGATTCATTTTCAGCCTCATTGCCCACAGAGTGTTCTAGGGTAGTGTTTGTCATTTTCCTGTTGTTTGGCAAAGCTAAGCAATTGGGGCACAGCAGAGTAGGAAAGAAACTCCGCAATATGTGATTTGTGTCCTGAATTTTCTAAGAAGTTGATTTGGGTATTTGATCATGTTTTGCCCAGTAGAGAGGCATCTAGAGGTCTGCTCTCAATTCGACAAAATGGCAGGGCTGTTAATAATTTTTATTGTTAATATAATAGTTATTATTGTTAATATAATTGTTATATTATCGACTTCCACACTCTGACAGCTGACAGCAAGTGGAATGAGGAAGCTCTGATGGATGCAATTATCCAGGGGTTGGATGAGAAGATTAAGGACCAACTGTCCACTCGTGACCTTCCAACATCCTTTTTTGTGAGGTTTTTACAGCACTCGTGGCTTGTTTTTCGTACAGCAGGCTGACAGGAAAGGGGGTACGAGAGAGGGGGAGAGACATGCGGCAAAGGACCACAGGTCGGAGTCAAACCCGGGTTGGCCACGTCGAGGGCTAAGGCCTCCGTACATGGGTTGTCCGCGCTAACCACTGCGCCACCGAAGCAACTTTCCAACATCCTTAAAGGAGTTAGAGAACTAGGCTACTCATGTGGATCTGAGGCTAATGGAACACAAGAGAGAAAATTGGTTCAGGTCTGATTGTGAAATAAGATCCAGGAAGTCATCTGCTCCTCTGGTTTATACTCCTACAGTTCATCCACAGGCTGATTCTGGTCCCCAGGAGGAACCTATGCAGTTGGGCTGAAGCAGATTATCAGTGGAGGTATGGGAGCATAGAAGATGGCTCAATTTGTGCTTCTACTGTGGAGGCAAAAAACACACAAAAGCTTGGTCCACGATCAAAAGATCAGAGTCAGGAGAAGGCAGCAGATCTGATCCCCCAGTGACTCATGTATTCAGGCCACTGTTAATGTTGCTGCTCGGTCCCACACTGTCTCTGTATTTATGGATCATGGGGCGGACACTGAATTTATGGATGAGCAATTTGCTAGAGATCTAAATATCAAGTTGGTTCCAGTTCCTAAGAATTGACGGATTCTAGCTCTTGATGGTCACAGGCAGGGTCCGAAATTAACACTCGCCAGTCACCAAATGCGAGTAAATTTCCCGTTTGGCGAGTGAATTTCAGAGGGCTAGCTGCCACATGGCGAGTAAATGTTTGTACCAAATAAAATAAAAATAACATAAAAATAACAAAACCCATCTGCGTTGCGGATGATCCGTTCACAGCTCTGTCCATCCTTGCTTAAGGGTGATATTAAGGAACTTGTAACATCGGGGGCTTTAGCTCAGACCCATTATTCCTTCTCACCTCCCTAAAGGAGCCCTTTACAGTCTTTATTTATGCATTTTCCCCACTGTTTATCCCTTGCGCGCAGCGCCCCAGGGTAAAATCCAGCAACTGGATCATGCGTAAAGACGCAGCGTGAACCCTGCGTGCTTTAAGTGTTGCAGCTGAGGGAAAATGTTGGGATGTATAGGCTTGATGAAACTCCGCCTCATTCACAAATAAGACCAACATGGATAGAATAATGATAATCTGTAGTGTTTTTTATTGCCTGGATGTGAATCTGATAATTAGGCCCGAGCAGCTAAGCGCTGCGAAGGCCTATTGTATCTGTAGTGTTAATTATTATTAGGCCCGAGCAGCTAAGCGCTGCGAAGGCCTATTGTATCTGTAGTGTTAATTATTATTATTAGGCCCGAGCAGCTAAGCGCTGCGAAGGCCTATTGTATCTGTAGTGTTAATTAGGCCCGAGCAGCGAAGCGCTGCGAAGGCCTATTGTAACTGCAGATTTTATTATTATTATTAGGCCCGAGCAGCTAAGCGCTGCGAAGGCCTATTGTAACTGCAGATTTTATTATTATTATTATTATTTATTCTTGGGACTTTTAAAACGGCTTTTTGGAGGCCTAAACATGCATGAAAACTCACCAAACTTTACCCAAAATTGTCCCCCGTGAGAAATCGCATGATTTTAGTGTAATTGAAAGCGGGCGTGGCAAACCCGCTCAACAGCGCCAACTAGAGTGAGTTGGGCCAAACCGTAACACGTAGAAAGCTGAAATTTTTTACCTAGGTAGCTTTTTTAACCCTTATATTATGTTAGAAAAAAATTACATTGATTATGTTGCGGGTCATTTTGACCCGCACTGTGTAAATGCATGCAAAACAGTCAAGAAAACAGGCTAAACCAATTACCAATTTATTTTAGATTACTTAAACATTTAGTCAAGTGACAAACAATACATTTTTAATTCCAACACTTTATTTAAGAACTATTTTGTTTAAATTATTCCCTCTTCACAAAAACATATCTTTTAAACTTTTAACAGCGCTATTTACTAAGATTTTGAACATTCAACAATTTCAAAGTTCTCCACATGATGGGCAGAATGTTACTGTGTGCTTTCTGGAGATGTAATTCATACATTTCACACAAGACGTACTTGTTTTACTGTCCTCTCAGGAGGGACAGACCTGGCATCTTTTCCTCTTCTTTTTACCTGTCTCCACTTGATGTTGGTTGGGTGACCTGAGCTTGACCTTTTCAGTTATAGCTGCTGCTGCTGGGGATCGAGCTGGCCTGGCTCGAGTCTGCATCTTGGGAGTGACAAGTGCTTTGCCGAGTTCTTCCAGTAAAAGCCGACGTCGATACAATTTGCCGGCATTCCATTGCTGGTTGATTTCAGTCCACAGGACATAAGCATTGTATGCAGACAAGTCCACAATGTTGTAGAAAATCACCAAAGTCTTGCGCTGGCAGCTGTGGCTGTGACTTTTTCCAGATTGTCAACTCCTCCTTTGGTGGAGTTATAATCCAGGATCATTTGTGGCTTCAAGTCCTCTCTTGTGCTCAGAGATGCATCAGCGTGCATTGTACTCATAACAAGAACATTCTTGTTTTTCTTTGGGCAGTATGAAACAACTGTCGCTGAGGAATGCTGAGGTCTCCCTTGCATCTTCAGAATTTCACCGGGAATTCGTGTGATGGCAAATCTTGTAGGACCAGCAGTCATTTTTATTACATTAGCTGATGACAGTCTGCCTCGACTGGTGTGATGATGTTGACCATTTTATATTACCGTCCTCAGATGTCCATGTCACCTCTCTGGAAGATGATTGCTGGATTCCTGGGTTTTCATCTGTTGGGGGGACAATGGCAGACTCGTCCTCTGAATCCTCCTTATCGTAGGAAAATTGATCATCTGGCTCAACAATAACATTGTCTTCTGATTCTGAAAGATCCTCTGTCTCAGAAACCTCTTCCTCTACATCACTATCCCAGTTCAAAATTTGTGATAAAGGCCCCTCAGCTGTAATCCTTCGGGAGCTCATTTTTGGTGAGTTTGTCATAAAGATGACTTGAGAGCAGTGACAAGGACTAGTGTGAGAAAGTTCCCTCCCTTCACACACCTGGGTCTGGGTCTCAGAGGCAATCAAAATAAGTAAAGTACATCAAAGAGATGTTTTTATTTTGGATCTGAACAGCTACTTACCCACATTAAAGTGTCCGGGTCAAAATGACCCGCAACATCATCTTTGTATACATACTCTGCACAGACACACCACTACACCTCAAAGTGACCAAATTTTACAAAGAAGTTCATGACCCCAGATGAGGAAAAATCACCAAATTTCATGAAGAAAAAAAAAGAATAACCAGCACTTTGATCAACACAAAAACTGAAATGGGTCAAATTGAACCGTAACATAATATAAGGGTTAAAGTTATGAAAAAAAGTCTATTGTGGGTATGCTCTAAAACCCACAGGAAGCCTGCCATTTTGGGTCAAAGGGTAAAATATTGACGGTTTTTGCCTCGAACTTTAACAAACTAGTCCTAGGCATTTTAAGCTATCACTTTCAAATTTTTTCAGCGTGCAGATGAGACCTTGAGGGTTAAAAGTTATCAAAGGTTTTATGAAATATGCATATTTGCCTGAGCTGTCGCATTGCAAAAATCAGGTTTGTGGAAAACCATTAAAAACGCATTAAATCAGTAAGCCCCAAGCCATGCTTTGTCTGAGAATTATGAAACTCGGTAAGTGCATGTAACTTCATAGGCCCTACAAAAAAGCCTCTTGAAGCAATGGGCTACCTCCTACAGGAAATCATTCATTTCTCATCAAAGATGTCATTTTCCAATATTTTTGGGTGTTACATTTGAATAAACTACTCCTAAACGGTTACAGTTATGGCATTAAAAGTTACTCCAAAAAATTCCTCACACATAGAGGATCAAAAGTTATCAAAAACATTTTTGCTATGTCCAACCATATTATTTTGACAATTATTTATAACATGAATTGTGTTTTGAAGGAAAAAACATTTATTATTTCCAACACTAGATGGCAGCAAACCCAAATGTTTGGGCGTCATCTGTAAGTCACGGTACATATTTTACCAAACCATTCATACACATTCGTCCAAAAGTGGAAGCAGCTTTAAAATATCTTTAGCTGGCCTTTAAAAGAAATAAGATTTTAATCTTTAATCCTATATGTAGGAGCGCAAATGCATTGATTGGGTAATTAGCGTTCATGTCTATTTAAGGGGGGAACTTTTCTTTGATAGGTAGGTTTTCCACCCGGAAGGGGAAAACAGTTTTTGACCGCAAAAAGATAAATACAAGCAAGCAAGTCTGCTTTATATGTTGTCTGGAGATGTGTTCATGTATGATGGACATTTGATATGCAAAGAGGAAAATAAATGGACGAAGCGTTCAACATGCCCTGACGACTCGGACTCTAATTCATCCCAAAAAGGTAACAATAAGCGCGTCAACTCTATTACCCCGATGCAGCACCTCAGTGGCTTAAAGTATTGGCTTGGCCGCTACAAAACCAGTCAAAAACTGTTTGTGCATCTTCACGAACTGTGCATAAGTAAAGATACGTGTTTCTGCATGGTTGATGGTGGTGATTGCGCAAGATAAGACTGGGCTGGAGGTTACGTGTTTGGAGTGGAGCATCAGCTGATCGAACTCAGCTCACCTGAGGTGACGTCGGACAGGATAGACATCGGTGAGGACGCAGTTGATCAGCTCGGCGCTGGATTTGAACAATCATTCGTCTGGATTAGGTATGTGTAGCGCTACCACCGATATGATGGCCATCTAAATATAGTGTGCACACATAAGGGCGTAATTTCAATGCATTGGTTGCTGAAGTGGATGAACAATTAATTTTGTATCAACAAACTGTTGCGATCTGGGGACTGTCGGACTTTAATTATGGAGGACTGCGCGGCTAAAATGGATAAACATTTTAGCCGAGGGAACCAGTTGATTGCATAAAGGTCTTGACAAGCAGCATTTCCTCCTGAAAAAGCGTAGAGCCACAGGGAGAGTAGTCTGCATTGTCCATGGCTTTGCAACAATCCCTCATACTGAACAAGCATGAAGCAACAGGGAAAAAAAACCTCCCCATTAACAGGAAAGAAAAACCTCCAGCAGAACCGGGCTCAGTATGAACGGTCATCTGCCTCGACCGACTGGGGGTTACAGAAGACAGAGCAGAGACACAACAAGACAGACAAAAAAAGCACAGAAGCACACATTGATCCAGCAATCTGTTCTATATAACCACAACTGTTATAACTTTGGGCAATAAATAATGTGCAATAATCTATTTAATACACTGTGCTATAACCTGTGCAATTATCCGGAAGAACTTCTGCTGCTATCACCAAGTGAATATATGTCAGTACATGTGTATGTAGGCATATATATATATATATATATATATATATATATATATATATATATATATATATATATATATATATATATGTCTAAAGACAATTACAAGATCGGCTTTCTATCACCTGAAGAACATTTCCAGGATTAAAGGACTGATGTCTCAGCAGGATCTGGAAAAACTAATCCATGCGTTTATCTTTAGTAGAATCGATTACTGCAACGGTGTTTTCACAGGTCTGCCTAAAAAGTGGATCAGACAGCTGCAGCTGATCCAGAACGCTGCTGAACGCATCTAAATACATCACAGACTTGTTATCAGTGTATCAACCATCCAGAGCACTAAGGTCTTCTGGCTCCAGCCTTCTCTGCGTACCTACAGCCAGAACTAAACAAGGAGAAGCAGCATTTAGTTCCTACGCTCCACTTATCTGGAACAAACTTCCAGAAAACTGTAAAAGTGCGGAAAACCTGAGTTCTTTTTAATCAAGATTAAAAACACATTTGTTTAGGACTGTTTTTGACTGTTCTAGTTAAACTGTTCTACTGAAACAGCATTAGTTCAACTTTTTTAGTCCAGCTGTTTATTGATGTCTACATTTTCTGTTTTCTTTTCCTGTATTTTAATCATGTAAAGCACTTTGCATTGTCTCTGTACTGAATTGTGCTATACAAATAAATTTGCCTTGCCTTGCCTTTTCCTTGCCTTTATATTTATATATATATATATATATATATATATATATATATATATATATATATATATATATATGTATGTACAGTATGTATATGTGTGTGTGTGTGTATGTATGTATGTATGTATGTATGTATGTATGTATGTATGTATGTATGTATGTATATGTGTATATAACCGGGAAGTACACATGACATCACCTGCCTACTCCGATTTCTTTTGTATTTTTTTAATTCTTATTTTTTTTTCTCACTTTCTTTTTGATCCACTGTATATAGGAAGATACACTGTATATAACTGATGCACCCTTTCCTACTGCTGACTATTGACTGAATATTGAGCCGATGTGACAAGTGAATTTCTCCAATGTGAGATCAATAAAGACTATCTTATCTTGTATCAAGACTTAGATTTGCCCACACAGGATTAAATGGTACATTATTCAAAATAGGGAAGCATAACACTGGCAGATGTGAGTATTGTGAGGAACAAGAGACAGTTGAACATATCTGACACACTGAGAAAAATTCATAAAGAACAAGAGAAGAAGAAGACTTCCCAACAGCAGGGGGCGCATTCCAACAATCTGAAAGGTGTCCGTTTGCCTGAGGAAGAAGCCCATGATGTCACAGCTAACAACATTAGCACCACACATTGGAGAATTTAGGAGGGGATGCAGAAAAACAGGTAAGGCTGTTTGGATTATATATGCATGTAGTGTAATATCCCCCACCACAACTTGAGGTGGGATGAGCAGTCTCAGTTCTGCGGCTAATTCTAGCCGCTAATATTAGCGCTAATGCTAGCGCCTTAAGGCTAGCGAGCAAGGCTCTTGTTTACATCCGGGTTCGGCTGGCTCAGAGCCTTTCTCTCTATGGCTCTGCGTTGGCTACCAGCACAGACATGTATACGTAGACCAAAAGTTATGATCGGTGTTCAATCATAACTTTTGGAAGAACATCTCAAACTGGCCACAGATGCATGAATGAAAGTAGTGTTGGTCAAAGGTTTTCTTTGGGTTTATGCGAACCAGCAAGTCAGGAAGTGGAGCGGATTGACCATCTGACAACAACTTCCCCCGGTAAACTGTCGACAGACACACTGTCGCTGCTCCAGTTAATTAATGAATTATTTCCACCCGTGGCCATGTCACCTTTCAGCGTGTATTCACTGGCTTCCAGCAACTTAGCTGATAAACCAATCAGGGACCTACTCATTATTCGCTGTAACGCTTCATTTAAAATTCGAAGAGTAAAGGCTAATTTACCATGACGCGCTTTTGTCCCGCATTTGACTGGGTCCGATTTGGAAAAAGTAAAATAATAAATTAATTAATTTCACCTGCGCTTTTCTGAACAAAAGAAGGCAGAGCTGCAGTCAGAGCGGCTATCAGTCAATATGCAGCAGCTCCACCTGATGAGCCGCTGTGCACCACGACACTCTTAATAAAATGACAAGGATTTTGATGTGTACAGATTATTAAGGAAACGACATTAAAAAAAACTGCAGCTACAACATGGACTGGAGAGCGGGTTCGAACTGGGTGAGGCCAGAGGTGATTCTCAGAGAGCTTTTATGAAGTTATTGTTTTTATTTTTACACGCAGTGGAGCGACACTGTAGAAGCAAGTCGTACTAGAAACCACTGAACAAGCCTCCTGTCTGTGGATCTATGGACTCGTTTTACTCCAACCCCAAAACACCTGCCAAACAGATTACTGCAGCCAAGATTACCTTCAACAATAACTTTACGAAATACATTAACATTTTGCTTATTAAAAATGTCCATATTTAAAAGCAAGTTATGTTTTTTTCTGATAAACTTTGAGCAATTTTATTAAACTTTTTAAAAAATTAACAATCCATCCTTCATCGATTTATACCGGCTTTTCCCTACAGGTGTGATGTCAAGCCGTATCTGATGGGGAAACGCAGCTCGGCGTCACACGGGGTCGTGGGGGGTGGGGGCTCGGCCATCCTGGACAGGTTGCCAGTCACAGGGCTAAAATATATCTGTTTTATTAAAATTCAAAAAAGTTAATGCCTTTTTATAAACTCATGAGTCGTGATAATTAATTGCTGTGCAATAACGGGCAAAGCAGACAGTGATTATTGTAATGTGCGATCTGTGTTAAACTAAAATGTATGACATCATAGTGTTGGTTATGTGTCCTGCATTGTCCAGGTTGTGGTTGGCCTTGTTTGTTCATATGATTAATTTATACTGAAGGTGACAGGGAGCCAGTGGAGGTAATGTTCAGATGTGAAGTAGATGATGTAAAGATGTAAATTGCTGTCTTTTGTACTAGTTGTAGTTTATGGAGGTTTTCTGGAGGACAGGGAGGGAAGGGAGCTGAAAGTGTAAAGTGGACTGTGGACCAGTTTGGCTAAAGTGTTAAGGAAGAACTTGATGTTGCCGATATGAAAGTTAACCAGGTTATGTTATGGATGTGGACAGTGGAGGAGAGGATGGGAGGCTGTCCAGGAAGACACCAAGGCTCTGAAGCTGAAAGGTGGGACAGAGACATGAATGGTCAGTGGATATTGTAAAACTACCAGATTTGGTTCAAGTTAACTCTGCACAATAAGCAAGTGAGGTAACTAATGTGGCATTATTTCCACGGTCCCGGGAATATATGGGCTGACTAGAAAATTTTTTCAGTCAAACTGATTATTTTTGCTTTAACCCATGACGTAGACGCCCCGTCGTCGGGTGAGAGGCGTGCCGACAGAGCGGCCATCTTAGGTCAGACCAAGCTGCGCTCAGAGAGAATACACGTCAATGCAGCAAAATGTACTTTATGTTTTCAGACACTCTGAATCCGGCCGTGTATATTGACCCTGTAGAGCTCCCGACGGACAGTTTTGGTAGAAACAGGAGAGTTGAGGTGCACATTTAGTTCTGCCGTGATTTGGGGAGCCGTGGTTTTATGTTTTTTGGATACAATCCGGGTAAGCACCCGAACATCCCTTTCAGACAGCTTCCTCTTGCGTCCACAGTTAATCCTGTTGGATGTGGTTCGTCCTTCTTGGTGGTATGCTGACATTACCCTGGATACCGGGGCTCTTGATACATCACAAAGACTTGCTGTCTTGGTCACAGATGCGCCAGCAAGACATGCACCAACAATTTGTCCTCTTTTGAACTCTGGTATGTCACCCATAATGTTGTGTGCATTGCAATATTTTGAGCAAAACTGTGCTCTTACCCTGCTAATTGGACCCTCACACTCTGCTCTTATTGGTTCAATATGCAATTAATGAAGATTGGCCACCAGGCTGGTCCAATTTAGCCATGAGACCTCCCACACTAAAATGAGAGTTGTTTCAGTTTCATTGTCCAACCCCTGTATATATATATATATATATATATATATATATATATATATATATATATATATATATATATATATAAATACATATATGAACACATACATACAGGTAAAAGCCAGTAAATTAGAATATTTTGAAAAACTTGATTTATTTCAGTAATAGCATTCAAAAGGTGTAACTTGTACATTATATTTATTCATTGCACACAGACTGATGCATTCAAATGTTTATTTCATTTAATTTTGATGATTTGAAGTGGCAACAAATGAAAATCCAAAATTCCTTAAGGCTAATACAACAAAGGGATTTTTTTTAGAAATGTTGGCCAACTGAAAAGTATGAAAATGAAAAATATGAGCATGTACAATACTCAATACTTGGTTGGAGCTCCTTTTGCCTCAATTACTGCATTAATGCGGCGGGGCATGGAGTCGATGAGTTTCTGGCACTGCTCAGGTGTTATGAGAGCCCAGGTTACTCTGACAGTGGCCTTCAACTCTTCTGCGTTGTTGGGTCTGGCATTCTGCATCTTCCTTTTCACAATACCCCACAGATTTTCTATGGGGCTAAGGTCAGGGGAGTTGGCTGGCCAATTTAGAACAGAAATACCATGGTCCGTAAACCAGGCACGGGTAGATTTTGCGCTGTGTGCAGGCGCCAAGTCCTGTTGGAACCTGAAATCTCCATCTCCATAGAGCAGGTCAGCAGCAGGAAGCATGAAGTGCTCTAAAACTTGCTGGTAGACGGCTGCGTTGACCCTGGATCTCAGGAAACAGAGTGGACCAACACCAGCAGATGACATGGCACCCCAAACCATCACTGATGGTGGAAACTTTACACTAGACTTCAGGCAACGTGGATCCTGTGCCTCTCCTGTCTTCCTCCAGACTCTGGGACCTCGATTTCCAAAGGAAATGCAAAATTTGCTTTCGTCAGAAAACATGACTTTGGACCACTCAGCAGCAGTCCAGCTCTTTTTTTCCTTAGCCCAGGTGAGACGCTTTTCGCGCTGTTTCTTGGTCAACAGTGGCTTGACATGAGGTATGCGGCAGTTGAAACCCATGTCTTTCAAGCATCTCTTGGTGGTGGATCTTGAAGCACTGACTCCAGCAGCTGTCCACTCCTTGTGAATCTCCCCCACATTTTTGAATGGTTTTTTTTTCCCAATCTTGACTAGGGCGCGGTGATCCCTATCGCTTGTACACTTTTTCTGACCACAGTTTTTCCTTCCCTTTGCCTCTCTATTAATGTGTTTGGACACAGAGCTCTGAGAACAGCCAGCCTCTTCAGCAATAACCTTTTGTGTCTTTCCCTCCTTGTGCAATGTGTCGATGGTCGCCTTTTGGACAGCTGTCAAATCTGAAGTCTTCCCCATGTTTGTGTAGGCTTCAGAACTGGACTGAGAGACCATTTAAAGCCCTTTGCAGGTGTTTTGAGTTAATCAGCTGATTAGTTTGTGGCACCAGGTGTCTTCAAAATTTAACCCTTACACAATATTCTAATTTTGTGACACATGGAATTTTGGATTTTCATTTGTTGCCACTTCAAATCATCAAAATTAAATGAAATAAACATTTGAATGCATCAGTCTGTGTGCAATGAATAAATATAATGTACAAGTTACACCTTTTGAATGCAATTACTGAAATAAATCAAGTTTTTCAAAATATTCTAATTTACTGGCTTTTACCTGTATGCCTACATGCACATGTACTGACATATATTCACCTGGTGATAGCAGCAGAAGTTCTTCGGATCATTGTACAGGTTATAGCACAGTGTATTAAATAGATTATTGCACAGTAGTTATTGCCCAAAGTTATAACAGTTGTGGTTACAGTTACTGATAGCAACAGAAGTCACTTCTTTCAGGATTATTGCACTGGTTATCGCACAGTGAATTAGATAGATTATTGCACATTGGTTACAGTTACAGTGCAGCACTGCAGATTATATAGCAATCAGAATGATTGCTATATAATCTGCACAGGGGGTGGAAGGTGTTGTCCATGATGGATGTGAACTTGGACAACACCCTCCTCTCAGCTACTTCCTCCACTGAGTCCAGAGTGCAGCCCAGGACAGAAGTGGCCTTCCTCACCAGCTTATTCAGCCTCATTCTGTCCCGTTCTGCGCTGCCTGGAGCCCAGCAGACGACAGCGTAGAGAAGGGCTGAGGCCACCACAGAGTCATAGAAGGTCTTAAGCAGAGGCCTGCTCACTCCAAAGGACCTCAGCCTCCTCAGGAGATGGAGGCGGCTCTGGCCCTTCTTATGCAGAGCGTCGGTGTTATGAGTCCAGTCCATCTTATTATTGACGTGAACACCCAACAAAAGAGTCCTACGTCTCTGATTTCAGCTTCATAAATGTGAATATTTCTGTTTTCTTTGCTCATTTATGGCAATAAACTGAGTATCTCCATGTTTTGTTGACAGAACAAGAGATTTGGGAAACATTGACATTTTTCAAAATTTTGTAACATTTTATTATTATAGCAACCAATCAATTAATTGTTAAAATAATCAATAGATTAATCAACAATGAAAATAATCTAGACCCAGAGTTTGTCTGTGCATCGTGTTTACTCCTGTGAGCTATAAAAATGAATTAGCTTTGAACTGTTTTTGTTCCCCCTTAGGTCACAGCAGTGTCAGACATTGGTGGGAGGACTGTGGATGAGGCCACGAGACGTATGATGTTCTTCATCATGGACTATGGCCATGTTGATTGTACAAGGCAGTACAACTTTGTGGGCTGGAATGGAAAGTAGGAATTCAGGACTTTAAATCTGTTTGAAGTCATATTTGGTAAGTGCATAATGGATAATAACTGTAATATAGTAACTTTAAGATATTTGTGTCTGTCGAGGGAAATTTATGTATGTTATGAATTTGATTTTCTAAGGTCAATAATACCCTCACCTTAAGGACATAAATGTCCCCTCAAAACAGATGCTCCAGAAATGTTATCATATAAGAAATGTTTTCAAGATTTTCTTGCACAGATCTTCCAGTAAACAGCTGTTCTCATCAAAAATATTACATTTTGTATTTTTTCCTTGGTTTGTAATTTTTTTATGGGCAATTTAATAAAGCCAGATTTTAGAAAGAAATAAAAAAATGTGACAGCCTTGGCCAGTCAGCTTTGAATTTTGATCTTTTTTTCTTAGCTTTTTCCCAGTTCATTCTGACGTTTGCAGGTTTGTAAAGTAAATTATGTAAAGGGATACTTCACCCAAAATTACAATTTAAATCTTGGGTAATTGATATAAAACTGATCATTTGTTGGTAAATTTCACCTTAACATAGTTGACTTTACAATTGTAGTTTAGAGTTGTGTTGGTCCATATGAAGTGACCATAAGATATGTTTCCCACAGGAGCTTTAAAGAACAACAACCAGACAGATCACCAGGAAGGATTTGGAGAGGGCAGTGTCGAAATGGCTGATCGGATCAAGGGACAGGGGATGCAATAGAAAGGTCCAACAGGTCCCTCTTTCCCACATGATGGACGATGTTTTTTTCTGTTCCATGTTCTTTTTGATATATAACTAGTTTCTTAAATTGTTATAATGGTAATTATATTACGTATAATATCGTATGTGTGTGTGTGTGTGTGTGTGTGTGTGTGTGTGTGTGTGTGTATTATGTATCTGATACGTAAAATACAATTTATTATATCTATTATCTATTATAAGTAAGGCAGCATTGGAGGAATCTTTAGAACCTGCACAGTGTTTGAACTGTTTAGAAGCAGTAGAGCTTTCTGAGCTTTCTAAAATCTTAGCTTCATCTAAACCTTCTACCTGTATGTTAGACCCAATCCCAACCAAGTATTCTGATCAAAGGAGGTATTCCCTTTGATCAGTGGTCCTATTTTAGACATGATTAATCTATCCTTAGTAAATGGATATGTACCACAGGTTTTTAAAGTAGCTGTTATTAAACCTTTACTTAAGAAACCTTCTCTTGATCAAGATGAGCTAGTAAACTACAGACCTATATCTAATCTTTTCTTATCTAAAATTCTTGAGAAAGTAGTTGCTAATCAACTTTGTGAACATTTACAAAGCAATGACCTACTTGAGGAGTTTCAGTCAGGCTTCAGAGCTCATCATAGCACTGAAACAGCTCTGTTGAAGGTCACTAATGATATTCTCCTGGCCTCAGATAATGGACTTGTGTCTGTACTTGTCCTGTTAGATCTCAGTGCTGCATTTGATACATTTGATCAAAATATTCTCCTACAAAGACTTGAGCATACTGTAGGGATTAAGGGGAAAGCATTAGGCTGGTTTAAATCTTATCTGTCGGACAGATTCCAGTTTGTTCATGTTAATAATAAATCTTCCTCAAACTCTAGGGTCACCTGTGGAGTACCACAGGGTTCAGTCCTTGGACCAATTCTCTTTACTATATATATGCTTCCGATCGGCAAAATTATCAGACAGCATGGGATTAATTTCCACTGTTATGCTGATGACACTCAGCTATATTTATCCATAAATCCTGATGAATCCAATCAATTACTTCGACTGCAGTCATGTCTTGATGACATCAAAAGCTGGATGACTTTAAATTTCCTGCATCTAAATTCTGACAAGACCGAAGTTGTAATCTTTGGGCCAGAGTCCTCAAAAAATAAACTTCTTAACCAATCACTTAATCTGGATGGCATTATCTTGGCCTCTGGTAATAAAGTAAAAAATCTTGGTGTTATTTTTGACCAAGACATGTCATTTAAATCCCATATTAAACAGGTTTCCAGAGTTTCCTTTTTTCACCTCCGGAATATCGCCAACATTAGAAACATTCTGTCCAGGAGTGATGCTGAAAAACTAGTCCATGCATTTGTTACTCCAAGGCTGGACTATTGTAATTCGTTACTATCAGGAAGTCCACAAAATGCAGTTCAAAGCCTTCAGCTGATCCAAAATGCTGCAGCAAGAGTTCTGATGAAAATCAACAAGCGGGATCATATTTCTCCAATTTTAGCTTCCCTTCATTGGCTTCCTGTTAAATCAAGAATAGAATTTAAAATTCTTCTTCTAACGTATAAAGCCCTTAATAATCAAGCTCCATCATATATCAGAGCTCTGATTAACCCGTATGTTCCTAACAGAGCACTTCGCTCTCAGACTGCAGGTCTGCTGGTGGTTCCTAGAGTCTCTAAAAGTAGAATGGGAGGCAGATCCTTTAGCTATCAGGCTCCTCTCCTGTGGAACCAACTCCCAGTTTTGGTCCGTGAAGCAGACACCCTGTCTACTTTTAAGACTAATCTTAAAACCTTCCTTTTTGACAAAGCTTATAACTAGAGTGGCTCATGTTACTCTGAGCTACCTTTATAGTTTTACTGCTATAGGCTTAGGCTACTGGAGGACATCAGGATCTAATTTTCTCACTCTATAGAGTTCTACTGTTCTTCAATTATGCATTACGTGTTGTCATTTCTGCTTTAACTTTCTGTTCTCTCTCTTTTATCTTCATAGTAGGTACACCTGGTCTGGCATTCTGTTAACTGTGACATCATCCAGGGAAGACAGATCACCACTATTACCATCTAATGTAGAACAGATTACTGGATCAATGTGTGCTTCTGTGCTTTTTTGTCTCTCTTGTTGTGTTTCTGCTCTGTCTTCTGTAACCCCCAGTCGGTCCAGGCAGATGACCGTTCATACTGAGCCCGGTTCTGCCGGAGGTTTTCCTTCCCGTTAATGGGGAGTTTTTCTTCCCACTGTCGCTTCATACTTGCTCAGTATGAGGGATTGCTGCAAAGCCATGTACAATGCAAACGACTCTCCCTGTGGCTCTACGCTTCTCCAGGAGTGAATGGTGCTTGTCGGGACTTTGATGCAATCAACTGGTTTCCTTATATAGGAACATTTTTGACCATCTGTATAATCTGACCCAATCTGTATAATATGATTGAACTTAACTTTGTAAAGTGCCTTGAGATGACATGTTTCATGAATTGGCGCTATATAAATAAAATTTAATTGAATTGATGTGTAGAGCGTTTCCTCTCCAACTGTGCTTCAAAGAATGCAGCTCTAAATTAAACCTGGGAGACAGTGAATAATCACCATCTTTTTCAAAAAAAATTTACATTGTCTAATGCAAAATGCAACGAGGAAGTGACACCGTCAACAAAGGTGTCAATTTGTGAATGGGAAGAAACAACATTATTGCCATCTTCTGGGCATTTCTGTGATACTGGGCAAATTAAAAGGGGGACAGACTCTTTAAAGTTTGATACAGCATTATCTGATAAACATCTACTATAATGAAACCTTCTTTTGGTGGTGGAGAACTCAGTTAAATGTTCAATTTCAAAGGTTATTAAAAAATGGTCAGATAGGACAGGGTTGTGAGGAAATACTGTTAATTCTTCACCATCAATGCCATATGTCAGCACAAGGTCCAAAGCATGAAGGCAAGAGTGCGTCGGTTTATGCACATTTTGAGCAATACCAATTGAATCTAGGATAATTTTAAAGGCTGCATTAAGGTTATCACATCCAGTGTCAACATGAATGTTAAAATCCCCCACAATAATAACCTCGTCAGTGTTTAACACTAAGTCAAAACAACAAACAGAAGAGGTTTTATTGCTTTGCAGTTTGGATGAGGGAATCTAAGGGTTAAATGTTCAAAAGAATCGTAGTTATTAATTGTCCTGGGACTAATTAATAAATCAGACTGAAAGATGGTTGCTACTTCTCCTCATCGGCCCTTAGTTCTGGGAATGTGGAAATTTAACTCCACTGATGAGATAGAAAGTGTTGTGAAATTAGAGAAGAGAGGAATGTTGTGACTTCAAGACTGCAGGCCAAAAGGAATTTTAAGAGAAGCTTAACTCCCCCTCCCAAAGTGACACAGCAGGGGGCCTCCACTATAAACCAAGCTTCCCTGAGCCTATGTTTTTCTATTCCCGTGGACCAGCGAAGGTGTCTACACTGGGGGAGACAAGTCACCATGGGCCCGTATGGGATTTGGAATCTCACAAACATCTGCAGGGTCGACCAAGCTGAGTAAAGTCTTTTTTCTGTGAAGCTAACATCAAAATCAAATCAGTGGTGGTCCTTCTAAGCTGTGCAGAAGAAAGCTGATCCGGTAGCTGAGACAAAGGAGTGCAGAGACCCCCATGCTGTGACACCCCCCCCCAACACGCCGAGTGCCAACCGGAAATCCGGGAAGGACCCTTTTGATCCCAGGCCGGGATTCACAGACCAGCCAGCCCAAACTGCTTTCACTCTGGATGCCCTGTCACCACAAGCAGACAATAAGCTTCATCCTGAAGCACCTTTTCCAAACCAGATGGCTCAAAGTCAACCGAACTGACACAGAGTCACAGGTTTGGCAGCAAAATTAACAGGGAAAGTTTAGAAAGGTTTACTTTTAATGTGGTTTACTATTTTGTTTTAAGGTTTGATCGAGTAAAAAGACGGGGCTTACAGGCTAGCATTTTTGAAACAAAGCTTTGCTAATGTGTTAAGGCCTGTTTTACGGTTATAACAAACTTTATTTCCGCAAGGGTTTTATACATCGATGGGATATTAATATTTGTGTTTTACTGTCCGCTCATTACAACAGAATAGACCTTAACAGTCTTTTGAAGGAGCGTTGAATGCCCGCTAGCATTAGCCGCTTCTAGCTTCCGGAAAACTTTAACTCTACTAACTCTACTTAACATAACTACGTTGTTTAAATCTAATGCTGGTTTTTGTTTAGTTCCACTTTTGTTCTATAGTTCTACAAGCATTTCTACAGCATTATTAGGGAACATTAATGTTGATTTAATTGTATAACGTTAAAATTAACCCATTAAGCTAATGACCGATTCTCCGCTACAGCACCTTCTAACTTCCTAAGTTACCAATTTGAATTATTTCCTGGAGACTATATTGGAAAAAGTAAGAGAAAATGTATACAGAAATACACACTCTAGACAACATCAAAGAGGTGAGAAAATATTTGATGTATTGTACATGATGATGTCAGTAGCATAAATAGACTAGGGTGACCAGACGTCCCCGATTTCCGGGGACTGTCCCCGTTTTGGACCACCTGTCCCCGGCTAAAGCTGTCCCCGGAAATGTCCCCGATTTTACCGAGGGGGAAAATGTTGCGTGTAGACTGTTATTACGGTAGAGCTGTTGCGCGCAGAAACAGGTGTTACGGTAGCTGGCTGCGCTGCTGATAATATAAAGATGAGGAACAGAGTGCACCACTAGATGGTGGTAATGATGCTTTTGGATGTCAGCTGCCATTAAAACACAAAGAAGAAGAAGACGAGCGCACCACTTTTAAAACAGAAGAAGGAGAAGTGGAAGTTCGTTCTCAACCGGTGTTATGGTAAGTGTGTTAATCGATTAATTTTATTTGGATCGGACTGATCCTGTTATAAATGTTTGGTTCGTGTCAAGGTTAAAAAATAATCAATAAAAAGTAAGACAAGACCACGAGTTGCTGCTCACATGAGTAAAAGACACTTGGATAAAATGTAACAGAACTAGAAAAATTTGCATTTCCTGCGAAAATGCACTGTGAATGCAGATAGCTGAATGATTGAGCAAAAGATGCAGAAGATCTTTGAAGAAGAGAAAAAATAGCTGAAAAGCATTGCAAAAAAGCTGAATATTTTAAAAAGTTGAAAAGTTAAAAGTACAAAAAGATATAGCCATCGATTCCAGAAGAAGCTGAATAGTTTAAAAGTTGAATGGTTGAAATCGGAGAAAAATTGTAGGAGGAGAAGCGAATCAAACTTTAAACAGTAAAAACGCATTTGGAAGAATATCCTATAACTAGAAAAATTTGCATTTCCTGCGAAAATGCACTGTGAATGCAGATAGCTGAATGATTGAGCAAAAGATGCAGAAGATCTTTGAAGAAGAGAAAAAAATAGCTGAAAAGCATTGAAGAAGTTGAAAAAGTTGAAGAAGTTGAAAAAGTTGAAGAATTTGAAAGAGTTGAAGAATTTGAACATGAAAGAACAATAGCTGAATGATTAGAAGAAAAAACTGAGGGTAAGGCACCAAACATTTCCTAACTCATTCTAAACACTGAATCATTTAACAAAGCAGAAGTAGAATTTCAAACTTGAATATACTGTAGCCATATGTGGGCCTGCATTTCTAGGGAG
This sequence comes from Fundulus diaphanus, assembly GCA_037039145.1. Lineage (NCBI taxonomy): Eukaryota > Metazoa > Chordata > Actinopteri > Cyprinodontiformes > Fundulidae > Fundulus > Fundulus diaphanus. The sequence continues at coordinate 48,998,253 of CM073138.1, read as the reverse complement.
TATAAGGGGTTTCGCCCCCATTGAAAAGCATTGGATGTTTGACACCTCCTAGCTTGGAGATGCTTTATGTGACGTGGCCCAAATTTATAGTGGAGCATTCTGTATAAAGGAGGTAAAGACTCTGTAAAGCAGAAGTTTGTAGGACCTTCCTAGAGCTACTTCCGGTTAGCAACATGCTAACAGTTAGCCGCTAACAGGGTTGTGTTCAGTATCACCAGGTGAGTGTACTCTGTCAGTTTGGTCCAAATCCTGTACTGGGAAGTGCCTCAAAAAGGGTGCCAATACTTAATGTCACCAAAGGTCACCAAAGGTCATGAGTCAGATTGGCCTCCTTTAGCAACTCAGCCTCACCACATCTGGGCCCAGAACTCAACATTTGACCAAAATGGTCAGTAGCGCCATTTCCCACATGTGGGTGGTGCTGTATTGGCCAATTATGTCGTGTCTGGGCATCATGCCAGATCCTGTTGGAAGCAAAGGCCCAATAGGAAAGCATGTGAAATCCAAAATGGGACAGAAAAGTGACACATGGCTGAAAGTCACTTGAAAATTTAAAAATGTTAAGAGGAAGTGACTGTGCGAATTTCAGATTCCTACATTAATCACAGCCGCTGCAGCGGGCGTCGAAAGTTGCCATTGTATCCCAATGGAGCTTCTCCCTCTGGCCCTCAGAGTTCCGTCGTCATGGAAACTCACTCACACCTCTGCTGCAGGCCAGTCTACCGAAGTGCAGAGACTTTGCTCACAATAAGTCCCATTGGATTATAATGGAGAACTTTGCCCCGAACAACGCTCCATATCTCCTGATCCGTAAATGGTAGAGACGTCATTTTTTCTGCGTTTATTTCGTAACGGATAGGGGAAGAAGACAGGCTATCGGTTTTTGCTGGAAAAAGTTTAATAAAGGCGTGAAAAATTATGATATAAAGGTGATTTTTATGGACTTTCAGAAATCCTCTAAAAACGGTCCCGAACAAATCGCTGTAGCTGAAAAAGTATAAGAGATATCAAAATAATTCTTTCACTGTGAGTATCAGCAGGATTTTGAGGACTATGGTGCCCATTTTCATGTTTGTACAAAAATCGGTGTAGGCACAGCGACGATGTAAAAAAGTGGATGATGTGGGAAAATGCAGCTGAAAAGCGTTTTCAGGAATTTGCACATTCGCTACTCCCGAACAAATTGTTACTGCGGTAAAACCGTAACAGTTATCCAAACAATTCCTTTTTTATGAGTGCCAGAAGGGTCGGGACATTCATGTGTGAAAGTCTCATGCTTGTACATGAAACGGTTTCGGAGTAGCGACGATGCGAAAACGTGTGATGTTTTCAATTTTCAGGCGTCATTTTTCAAAACCGCTCCATAGGAAATGAATGGGGGAGGTTTCGGGTTTGTGTCGCTCTGAGGTGATTTGCGAAAAATCTATAAATGCTACAGCAATGAGGGTTACATTTCCTGAATCCAGACAAAAATTCCTACGTTTTGATGTATAATTTATGTGGATAGGTTGAAAATTGAGCGACTGAGAAGAAGTTGTTCGGAGAAGAAGAATTTGTTGAATTTCTAGAGTGCGCACTCTATAACTGCCTCCTTGACGACCATAGCAACGCATGTTATTTGCTGAATTTCTTGAAAAGCCAAAATTATTTTAAGGAGGTACTATATGAAAATGGTAAAAGATATGAAAAAGCTGAAATAGACCATAATAGCTGAAAGATATCACTACATTTTAAAAGTTGAATGGCGTTTCTAGCTGAAAGTAGGCTGAAGCAGTAAGCTGTCAAAAAGCAGCTGAAATTTTAGTGAATTACATTCATTTCCTATGGGAGAAAAAAAGCTGAAAATTTGCAGAAAAAGCTGAATATTTTAAAAAGTTGAAGAGTAAAAGTACAAAAAGATATAGCCATCGATTCCAGAAGAAGCTGGATAGTTTAAAAGTTGAATGGTTGAAATCGGAGAAAAATTGTAGGAGGAGAAGCGAATCAAACTTTAAACAGTAAAAACGCATTTGGAAGAATAACCCATAAGAATAAGAAGAATAAAGAACTAGAAAAATTTGCATTTCCTGCGAAAATGCACTGTGAATGCAGATAGCTGAATGATTGAGCAAAAGATGCAGAAGATCTTTGAAGAAGAGAAAAAATAGCTGAAAAGCATTGAAGAAGTTGAAAAAGTTGAAGAATTTGAAAGAGTTGAAGAATTTGAACATGAAAGAACAATAGCTGAATGATTAGAAGAAGAAAAAACTGAGGGAAAGGCACCAAACATTTCCTAACTCATTCTAAACACTGAATCGTTTAACAAAGCATAAGTAGAATTTCAAACTTGAATATACTGTTGCCATATGTGGGCCTGCATTTCTAGGGAGTATAAGGGGTTTCGCCCCCATTGAAAAGCATTGGATGTTTGACACGTCCTAACTTGGAGATGCTTTACGTCACGAGGCCCAAACTTATTGTGGAGCATTCTGTATAAAGGAGGTACAGACTCTGTAAAGCAGAAGTTTGTCCGAGCTTCCTAGAGCTACTTCCAATTAGCAACATGCTAACCGTTAGCCGCTAACATGGTTGTGCTCAGGATCATGAGTACAATCAGATGATTGTACTCTGTCAGTTTGGTCCAAATCCTGTACTGGGAAGTGCCTCAAATAGGGGTGCCAATACTTAATGTCGCCAAACGTCACCAAAGTTTATGGGTCAGATTGGCCTCCTTTAGCAACTCAGCCTCACCACATCTGGGCCCAGAACTCAACATTTGACCAAAATGGTCAGTAGCGCCATTTCCCACAGGTGGGTGGTGCTGTATTGGCCAATTGGGTCGTGTCTGGGCATCATGCCAGGTCCTGTTGGAAGCAAAGGCCCAATAGGAAAGCATGTGGAATCCAAAATGGCACAGAAAACTGACACATGGCTGAAAGTCACTTGAACATTTTAAAATGTCAAGAGGAAGTGACTGTGCGAATTTCAGATTCCTACATTAATCACAGCCGCTGCAGCGGGCGTCGTAAGTTGCCATTGTATCCCAATGGAGCTTCTCCCTCTGGCCCTCAGAGTTCCGTCGTCATGGAAACTCACTCACACCTCTGCTGCAGGCCAGTCTACCGAAGTGCAGAGACTTTGCTCACAATAAGTCCCATTGGATTATAATGGAGAACTTTGCCCCGAACAACGCTTCATATCTCCTGATCCCTAAATGGTAGAGACGTAATTTTTTCTGCGTTTAGTTCGTAACGGATAGGGGAAGAAGAAAAGCTATCGTTTTTTGCTGGAAAAAGTTTAATAAAGGCGTAAAAAATTATGATCTAAAGGGTTTTTTTAAGGAATTTGCAAAATCCTCTAAAAACAGTCCTGAACAAATCGCTCTAGCTGAAAAAGTATAAGAGATATCAAAACAATTATTTCACTGTGAGTATCAGCAGGCTTTTGAGGACTATGGTACTCATTTTTATGTTTGTACAAAAATCGGTGTAGGCACAGCGACGATGTAAAAAAGTGGATCATGTGGGAAAATGCAGCTCAAAAGCATTTTGAGGATTTTGCACATTCGCTACTCCCGAACAAATTGTTCCTGCGGCAAAACCGTAACAGTTATTCAAACAATTTCTTTTTTATGAGTGCCAGAAGGGTCGGGACATTCATGTGTGAAAATCTCATGCTTGTACATCATACGGTTTAGGAGTAGCGACGATGCGAAAACGTGTGATGTTTTGGATTTTCAGACGTCATTTTTCAAAACCGCTCCATAGGAAATGAATGGGGGCGGTTTCGGGTTTGTGTCGCTCTGAGGTGATTTGCGAAAAATCTATAAATGCTACAGCAATGAGGGTTACATTTCCTGAATCCAGACAAAAATTCCTACGTTTTGATGTATAATTTATGTGGATAGGTTGAAAATTGAGCGAGTGAGAAGAAGTTGTTGGGAGTAGAAGAATTAGTTGAATTTCTAGAGTGCGCACTCTACCAACTGCCACTTGACGACCATAGCAACGCATGTTATTTGCTGAATTTCTTGAAAAGCCAAAATTATTTTAAGGAGGTACTATATGAAAATGCTAAAAGATATGAAAAAGCTGAAATATACCATAATAGCTTAAAGATATCACTACATTTTAAAAGTTGAATGGCGTTTATAGCTGAAAGTAGGCTGAAGCAGTAAGCTGTCAAAAAGCAGCTGAAATTAGCAGAATTTTAGTGATTTCAATGCATTTCCTATGGGAGAAAAAAAGCTGAAAACTTGCAGAAAAAGCTGAATATTTTAAAAAGTTGAAGAGTTAAAAGTACAAAAAGATATAGCCATCGATTCCAGAAGAAGCTGAATAGTTTAAAAGTTGAATGGTTGAAATCGGAGAAAAATTGTAGGAGGAGAAGCGAATAAAACTTTAAACAGTAAAAACGCATTTGGAAGAATAACCCATAAAAATAAGAATAAAGAATAAAGAGAAACAGGATCTCAAGAACTGTGAATGCCTACTGCATTCACAGTAACTAGAAAAATTTGCATTTCCTGCGAAAATGCACTGTGAATGCAGATAGCTGAATGATTGAGCAAAAGATGCAGAAGATCTTTGAAGAAGAGAAAAAATAGCTGAAAAGCATTGAAGAAGTTGAAAAAGTTGAAGAAGTTGAAAAAGTTGAAGAATTTTAAAGAGTTGAAGAATTTGAACATGAAAGAACAATAGCTAAATGATTAGAAGAAGAAAAAACTGAGGGTAAGGCACCAAACATTTCCTAACTCATTCTAAACACTGAATCGTTTAACAAAGCAGAAGTAGAATTTCAAACTTGAATATACTGTAGCCATATGTGGGCCTGCATTTTTAGGGAGTATAAGGGGTTTCGCCCCCATTGAAAAGCATTGGATGTTTGACACCTCCTAACTTGGAGATGCTTTACGTGACGAGGCCCAAACTTATTGTGGAGCATTCTGTATAAAGGAGGTACAGACTCTGTAAAGCAGAAGTTTTTCCAAGCTTCCTAGAGCTACTTCCGGTTAGCAACATGCTAACCATTAGCCGCTAACATGGTTGTGTTCAGTATCACCAGGTGATTGTACTCTGTCAGTTTGGTCCAAATCCTGTACTGGGAAGTGCCTCAAAAAGGGGTGCCAATACTTAATGTCACCAAACGTGACCAAAGTTCATGGGTCAGATTGGCCTCCTTTAGAAACTCAGCCTCACCACATCTGGGCCCAGAACTCAACATTTGACCAAAATGGCGTGCAGCGCCATTTCCCACAGGTGGGTGGTGCTGTATTTGCCAATTGGGTCGTGTCTGGGCATCATGCCAGGTCCTGTTGGAAGCAAAGGCCCAATAGGAAAGCATGTGAAATCCAAAATGGGACAGAAAAGTGACACATGGCTGAAAGTCACTTGAAAATTTAAAAATGTTAAGAGGAAGTGACTGTGCGAATTTCAGATTCCTACATTAATCTCAGCCGCTGCAGCGGGCGTCGAAAGTTGCCATTGTATCCCAATGGAGCTTCTCCCTCTGGCCCTCAGAGTTCCGTCGTCATGGAAACTCACTCACACCTCTGCTGCAGGCCAGTCTACCGAAGTGCAGAGACTTTGCTCACAATAAGTCCCATTGGATTATAATGGAGAACTTTGCCCCGAACAACGCTCCATATCTCCTGATCCGTAAATGGTAGAGATGTAATTTTTTCTGCGTTTATTTCGTAACGGATAGGGGAAGAAGACAGGCTATCGGTTTTTGCTGGAAAAAGTTTAATAAAGGCGTGAAAAATTATGATATAAAGGTGATTTTTATGGACTTTCAGAAATCCTCTAAAAACGGTCCCGAACAAATCGCTGTAGCTGAAAAAGTATAAGAGATATCAAAATAATTCTTTCACTATGAGTATCAACAGGCTTTTGAGGAGTATGGTGCCCATTTTCATGCTTGTACAAAAATCGGTGTAGGCACAGCGACGATGTAAAAAAGTGGATGATGTGGGAAAATGCAGCTGAAAAGCGTTTTCAGGAATTTGCACATTCGCTACTCCCGAACAAATTGTTCCTGCGGTAAAACCGTAACAGTTATCCAAACAATTCCTTTTTTATGAGTGCCAGAAGGGTCGGGACATTCATGTGTGAAAGTCTCATGCTTGTACATGAAACGGTTTCGGAGTAGCGACGATGCGAAAACGTGTGATGTTTTCAATTTTCAGGCGTCATTTTTCAAAACCGCTCCATAGGAAATGAATGGGGGAGGTTTCGGGTTTGTGTCGCTCTGAGGTGATTTGCGAAAAATCTATAAATGCTACACCAATGAGGGTTACATTTCCTGAATCCAGACAAAAATTCCTACGTTTTGATGTATAATTTATGTGGATAGGTTGAAAATTGAGCGACTGAGAAGAAGTTGTTCGGAGAAGAAGAATTAGTTGAATTTCTAGAGTGCGCACTCTACCAACTGCCACTTGACGACCATAGCAACGCATGTTATTTGCTGAATTTTTTGAAAAGCCAAAATTATTTTAAGGAGGTACTATATGAAAATGGTAAAAGATATAAAAAAGCTGAAATATACCATAATAGCTGAAAGATATCACTACATTTTAAAAGTTGAATGGCGTTTCTAGCTGAAAGTAGGCTGAAGCAGTAAGCTGTCAAAAAGCAGCTGAAATGAGCGGAATTTTAGTGAATTACATTCATTTTCTATGGGAGAAAAAAAAGCTGAAAATTTGCAGAAAAAGCTGAATATTTTAAAAAGTTGAAAAGGTATAAATACAAAAAGATATAGCCATCGATTCCAGAAGAAGCTGAATAGTTTAAAAGTTGAATGGTTGAAATCGGAGAAAAATTGTAGGAGGAGAAGCGAATCAAACTTTAAAAAAGAGGATCTCAATAACTGTGAATGCCTACTGCATTCACAGTAATAAGAAGAACTAGAAAAATTTGCATTTCCTGCGAAAATGCACTGTGAATGCAGATAGCTGAATGATTGAGCAAAAGATGCAGAAGATCTTTGAAGAAGAGAAAAAATAGCTGAAAAGCATTGAAGAAGTTGAAAAAGTTGAAGAAGTTGAAAAAGTTGAAGAATTTGAAAGAGTTGAAGAATTTGAACATGAAAGAACAATAGCTGAATGATTAGAAGAAGAAAAAACTGAGGGTAAGGCACCAAACATTTCCTAACTCATTCTAAACACTGAATCATTTAACAAAGCAGAAGTAGAATTTCAAACTTGAATATACTGTAGCCATATGTGGGCCTGCATTTCTAGGGAGCATAAGGGGTTTCGCCCCCATTGAAAAGCATTGGATGTTTGACACCTCCTAGCTTGGAGATGCTTTACGTGACGTGGCCCAAATTTATAGTGGAGCATTCTGTATAAAGGAGGTAAAGACTCTGTAAAGCAGAAGTTTGTAGGACCTTCCTAGAGCTACTTCCGGTTAGCAACATGCTAACAGTTAGCCGCTAACAGGATTGTTTTCAGTATCACCAGGTGAGTGTACTCTGTCAGTTTGGTCCAAATCCTGTACTGGGAAGTGCCTCAAAAAGGGTGCCAATACTTAATGTCACCAAAGGTCACCAAAGGTCATGAGTCAGATTGGCCTCCTTTAGCAACTCAGCCTCACCACATCTGGGCCCAGAACTCAACATTTGACCAAAATGGTCAGTAGCGCCATTTCCCACATGTGGGTGGTGCTGTATTGGCCAATTATGTCGTGTCTGGGCATCATGCCAGATCCTGTTGGAAGCAAAGGCCCAATAGGAAAGCATGTGAAATCCAAAATGGGACAGAAAAGTGACATGGCTGAAAGTCACTTGAAAATTTAAAAATGTTAAGAGGAAGTGACTGTGCGAATTTCAGATTCCTACATTAATCACAGCCGCTGCAGCGGGCGTCGAAAGTTGCCATTGTATCCCAATGGAGCTTCTCCCTCTGGCCCTCAGAGTTCCGTCGTCATGGAAACTCACTCACACCTCTGCTGCAGGCCAGTCTACCGAAGTGCAGAGACTTTGCTCACAATAAGTCCCATTGGATTATAATGGAGAACTTTGCCCCGAACAACGCTCCATATCTCCTGATCCGTAAATGGTAGAGACGTAATTTTTTCTGCGTTTATTTTGTAACGGATAGGGGAAGAAGACAGGCTATCGGTTTTTGCTGGAAAAAGTTTAATAAAGGCGTGAAAAATTATGATATAAAGGTGATTTTTATGGACTTTCAGAAATCCTCTAAAAACGGTCCCGAACAAATCGCTGTAGCTGAAAAAGTATAGGAGATATCAAAATAATTCTTTCACTGTGAGTATCAGCAGGCTTTTGAGGACTATGGTGCCCATTTTCATGTTTGTACAAAAATCGGTGTAGGCACAGCGACGATGTAAAAAAGTGGATGATGTGGGAAAATGCAGCTGAAAAGCGTTTTCAGGAATTTGCACATTCGCTACTCCCGAACAAATTGTACCTGCGGTAAAACCGTAACAGTTATCCAAACAATTCCTTTTTTATGAGTGCCAGAAGGGTCGGGACATTCATGTGTGAAAGTCTCATGCTTGTACATGAAACGGTTTCGGAGTAGCGACGATGCGAAAACATGTGATGTTTTCAATTTTCAGGCGTCATTTTTCAAAACCGCTCCATAGGAAATGAATGGGGGAGGTTTCGGGTTTGTGTCGCTCTGAGGTGATTTGCGAAAAATCTATAAATGCTACACCAATGAGGGTTACATTTCCTGAATCCAGACAAAAATTCCTACGTTTTGATGTATAATTTATGTGGATAGGTTGAAAATTGAGCGAGTGAGAAGAAGTTGTTCGGAGAAGAAGAATTTGTTGAATTTCTAGAGTGCGCACTCTATAACTGCCTCCTTGACGACCATAGCAACGCATGTTATTTGCTGAATTTCTTGAAAAGCCAAAATTATTTTAAGGAGGTACTGTATGAAAATGGTAAAAGATATGAAAAAGCTGAAATAGACCATAATAGCTGAAAGATATCACTACATTTTAAAAGTTGAATGGCGTTTCTAGCTGAAAGTAGGCTGAAGCAGTAAGCTGTCAAAAAGCAGCTGAAATGAGCGGAATTTTAGTGATTTACATTCATTTCCTATGGGAGAAAAAAAGCTGAAAATTTGCAGAAAAAGCTGAATATTTTAAAAAGTTGAAAAGATATAAGTACAAAAAGATATAGCCATCGATTCCAGAAGAAGCTGAATAGTTTAAAAGTTGAATGGTTGAAATCGGAGAAAAATTGTAGGAGGAGAAGCGAATCAAACTTTAAACAGTAAAAACGCATTTGGAAGAATATCCTATAACTAGAAAAATTTGCATTTCCTGCGAAAATGCACTGTGAATGCAGATAGCTGAATGATTGAGCAAAAGATGCAGAAGATCTTTGAAGAAGAGAAAAAAATAGCTGAAAAGCATTTAAGAAGTTGAAAAAGTTGAAGAAGTTGAAAAAGTTGAAGAATTTGAAAGAGTTGAAGAATTTGAACATGAAAGAACAATAGCTGAATGATTAGAAGCAGAAAAAACTGAGGGTAAGGCACCAAACATTTCCTAACTCGTTCTAAACACTGAATCATTTAACAAAGCAGAAGTAGAATTTCAAACTTGAATATACTGTAGCCATATGTTGGCCTGCATTTCTAGGGAGTATAAGGGGTTTCGCCCCCATTGAAAAGCATTGGATGTTTGACACCTCCTAGCTTGGAGATGCTTTACGTGACGTGGCCCAAATTTATAGTGGAGCATTCTGTATAAAGGAGGTAAAGACTCTGTAAAGCAGAAGTTTGTAGGACCTTCCTAGAGCTACTTCCGGTTAGCAACATGCTAACAGTTAGCCGCTAACAGGGTTGTGTTCAGTATCACCAGGTGAGTGTACTCTGTCAGTTTGGTCCAAATCCTGTACTGGGAAGTGCCTCAAAAAGGGTGCCAATACTTAATGTCACCAAAGGTCACCAAAGGTCATGAGTCAGATTGGCCTCCTTTAGCAACTCAGCCTCACCACATCTGGGCCCAGAACTCAACATTTGACCAAAATGGTCAGTAGCGCCATTTCCCACATGTGGGTGGTGCTGTATTGGCCAATTATGTCGTGTCTGGGCATCATGCCAGATCCTGTTGGAAGCAAAGGCCCAATAGGAAAGCATGTGAAATCCAAAATGGGACAGAAAAGTGACACATGGCTGAAAGTCACTTGAAAATTTAAAAATGTTAAGAGGAAGTGACTGTGCGAATTTCAGATTCCTACATTAATCACAGCCGCTGCAGCGGGCGTCGAAAGTTGCCATTGTATCCCAATGGAGCTTCTCCCTCTGGCCCTCAGAGTTCCGTCGTCATGGAAACTCACTCACACCTCTGCTGCAGGCCAGTCTACCGAAGTGCAGAGACTTTGCTCACAATAAGTCCCATTGGATTATAATGGAGAACTTTGCCCCGAACAACGCTCCATATCTCCTGATCCGTAAATGGTAGAGACGTAATTTTTTCTGCGTTTATTTCGTAACGGATAGGGGAAAAAGACAGGCTATCGGTTTTTGCTGGAAAAAGTTTAATAAAGGCGTGAAAAATTATGATATAAAGGTGATTTTTATGGACTTTCAGAAATCCTCTAAAAACGGTCCCGAACAAATCGCTGTAGCTGAAAAAGTATAAGAGATATCAAAATAATTATTTCACTATGAGTACCAGCAGGCTTTTGAGGACTATGGTGCCCATTTTCATGTTTGTACAAAAATCGGTGTAGGCACAGCGACGATGTAAAAAAGTGGATGATGTGGGAAAATGCAGCTGAAAAGCGTTTTCAGGAATTTGCACATTCGCTACTCCCGAACAAATTGTTCCTGCGGTAAAACCGTAACAGTTATCCAAACAATTCCTTTTTTATGAGTGCCAGAAGGGTCGGGACATTCATGTGTGAAAGTCTCATGCTTGTACATGAAACGGTTTCGGAGTAGCGACGATGCGAAAACGTGTGATGTTTTCAATTTTCAGGCGTCATTTTTCAAAACCGCTCCATAGGAAATGAATGGGGGAGGTTTCGGGTTTGTGTCGCTCTGAGGTGATTTGCGAAAAATCTATAAATGCTACAGCAATGAGGATTACATTTTCTGAATCCAGACAAAAATTCCTACGTTTTGATGTATAATTTATGTGGATAGGTTGAAAATTGAGCGACTGAGAAGAAGTTGTTCGGAGAAGAAGAATTTGTTGAATTTCTAGAGTGCGCACTCTATAACTGCCTCCTTGACGACCATAGCAACGCATGTTATTTGCTGAATTTCTTGAAAAGCCAAAATTATTTTAAGGAGGTACTATATGAAAATGGTAAAAGATATGAAAAAGCTGAAATAGACCATAATAGCTGAAAGATATCACTACATTTTAAAAGTTGAATGGCGTTTCTAGCTGAAAGTAGGCTGAAGCAGTAAGCTTTCAAAAAGCAGCTGAAATGAGCGGAATTTTAGTGAATTACATTCATTTCCTATGGGAGAAAAAAAGCTGAAAATTTGCAGAAAAAGCTGAATATTTTAAAAAGTTGAAAAGGTATAAGTACAAAAAGATATAGCCATCGATTCCAGAAGAAGCTGAATAGTTTAAAAGTTGAATGGTTGAAATCGGAGAAAAACTGTAGGAGGAGAAGCGAATCAAACTTTAAACAGTAAAAAGGCGAAAGAGGATCTCAATAACTGTGAATGCCTACTGCATTCACAGTAACTAGAAAAATTTGCATTTCCTGCGAAAATGCACTGTGAATGCAGATAGCTGAATGATTGAGCAAAAGATGCAGAAGATCTTTGAAGAAGAGAAAAAATAGCTGAAAAGCATTGAAGAAGTTGAAAAAGTTGAAGAAGTTGAAAAAGTTGAAGAATTTGAAAGAGTTGAAGAATTTGAACATGAAAGAACAATAGCTGAATGATTAGAAGAAGAAAAAACTGAGGGTAAGGCACCAAACATTTCCTAACTCATTCTAAACACTGAATCATTTAACAAAGCAGAAGTAGAATTTCAAACTTGAATATACTGTAGCCATATGTGGGCCTGCATTTCTAGGGAGTATAAGGGGTTTCGCCCCCATTGAAAAGCATTGGATGTTTGACACCTCCTAGCTTGGAGATGCTTTACGTGACGTGGCCCAAATTTATAGTGGAGCATTCTGTATAAAGGAGGTAAAGACTCTGTAAAGCAGAAGTTTGTAGGACCTTCCTAGAGCTACTTCCGGTTAGCAACATGCTAACAGTTAGCCGCTAACAGGGTTGTGTTCAGTATCACCAGGTGAGTGTACTCTGTCAGTTTGGTCCAAATCATGTACTGGGAAGTGCCTCAAAAAGGGTGCCAATACTTAATGTCACCAAAGGTCACCAAAGGTCATGAGTCAGATTGGCCTCCTTTAGCAACTCAGCCTCACCACATCTGGGCCCAGAACTCAACATTTGACCAAAATGGTCAGTAGCGCCATTTCCCACATGTGGGTGGTGCTGTATTGGCCAATTATGTCGTGTCTGGGCATCATGCCAGATCCTGTTGGAAGCAAAGGCCCAATAGGAAAGCATGTGAAATCCAAAATGGGACAGAAAAGTGACACATGGCTGAAAGTCACTTAAAAATTTAAAAATGTTAAGAGGAAGTGACTGTGCGAATTTCAGATTCCTACATTAATCACAGCCGCTGCAGCGGGCGTCGAAAGTTGCCATTGTATCCCAAAGGAGCTTCTCCCTCTGGCCCTCAGAGTTCCGTCGTCATGGAAACTCACTCACACCTCTGCTGCAGGCCAGTCTACCGAAGTGCAGAGACTTTGCTCACAATAAGTCCCATTGGATTATAATGGAGAACTTTGCCCCGAACAACGCTCCATATCTCCTGATCCGTAAATGGTAGAGACGTAATTTTTTCTGCGTTTATTTCGTAACGGATAGGGGAAGAAGACAGGCTATCGGTTTTTGCTGGAAAAAGTTTAATAAAGGCGTGAAAAATTATGATATAAAGGTGATTTTTATGGATTTTCAGAAATCCTCTAAAACCGGTCCCGAACAAATCGCTGTAGCTGAAAAAGTATAAGAGATATCAAAATAATTCTTTCACTATGAGTATCAGCAGGCTTTTGAGGACTATGGTGCCCATTTTCATGTTTGTACAAAAATCAGTGTAGGCACAGCGACGATGTAAAAAAGTGGATGATGTGGGAAAATGCAGCTGAAAAGCGTTTTCAGGAATTTGCACATTCGCTACTCCCGAACAAATTGTTCCTGCGGTAAAACCATAACAGTTATCCAAACAATTCCTTTTTTATGAGTGCCAGAAGGGTCGGGACATTCATGTGTGAAAATCTCATGCTTGTACATGAAACGGTTTAGGAGTAGCGACGATGCGAAAACATGTGATGTTTTGGATTTTCAGACGTCATTTTTCAAAAGCGCTCCATAGGAAATGAATGGGGAGGATTTCGGGTTTGTGTCGCTCTGAGGTGATTTGCGAAAAATCTATAAATGCTACACCAATGAGGGTTACATTTCCTGAATTCAGACAAAAATACCTACGTTTTGATGTATAATTTATGTGGATAGGTTGAAAATTGAGCGAGTGAGAAGAAGTTGTTCGGAGAAGAAGAATATGTTGAATTTCTAGAGTGCGCACTCTATAACTGCCTCCTTGACGACCATAGCAACGCATGTTATTTGCTGAATTTCTTGAAAAGCCAAAATTATTTTAAGGAGGTACTATATGAAAATGGTAAAAGATATGAAAAAGCTGAAATATACCATAATAGCTGAAAGATATCACTACATTTTAAAAGTTGAATGGCGTTTCTAGCTGAAAGTAGGCTGAAGCAGTAAGCTGTCAAAAAGCAGCTGAAATGAGCGGAATTTTAGTGAATTACATTCATTTCCTATGGGAGAAAAAAAAGCTGAAAATTTGCAGAAAAAGCTGAATATTTTAAAAAGTTGAAAAGGTATAAGTACAAAAAGATATAGCCATCGATTCCAGAAGAAGCTGAATAGTTTAAAAGTTGAATGGTTGAAATCGGAGAAAAACTGTAGGAGGAGAAGCGAATCAAACTTTAAACAGTAAAAAGGCGAAAGAGGATCTCAATAACTGTGAATGCCTACTGCATTCACAGTAATAAAGAGAAACAGGATCTCAAGAACTGTGAACGCCTACTGCATTCACAGTAACTAGAAAAATTAGCATTTCCTGCGAAAATGCACTGTGAATGCAGATAGCTGAATGATTGAGCAAAAGATGCAGAAGATCTTTGAAGAAGAGAAAAAATAACTGAAAAGCATTGAAGAAGTTGAAAAAGTTGAAGAAGTTGAAAAAGTTGAAGAATTTGAAAGAGTTGAAGAATTTGAACATGAAAGAACAATAGCTGAATGATTAGAAGAAGAACGAACTGAGGGTAAGGCACCAAACATTTCCTAACTCATTCTAAACACTGAATCATTTAACAAAGCAGAAGTAGAATTTCAAACTTGAATATACTGTAGCCATATGTGGGCCTGCATTTCTAGGGAGTATAAGGGGTTTCGCCCCCATTGAAAAGCATTGGATGTTTGACACCTCCCAGCTTGGAGATGCTTTACGTGACGTGGCCCAAATTTATAGTGGAGCATTCTGTATAAAGGAGGTAAAGACTCTGTAAAGCAGAAGTTGGTGAGACCTTCCTAGAGCTACTTCCGGTTAGCAACATGCTAACAGTTAGCCGCTAACAGGGTTGTGTTCAGTATCACCAGGTGAGTGTACTCTGTCAGTTTGGTCCAAATCCTGTACTGGGAAGTGCCTCAAAAAGGGTGCCAATACTTAATGTCACCAAAGGTCACCAAAGGTCATGAGTCAGATTGGCCTCCTTTAGCAACTCAGCCTCACCACATCTGGGCCCAGAACTCAACATTTGACCAAAATGGTCAGTAGCGCCATTTCCCACATGTGGGTGGTGCTGTATTGGCCAATTATGTCGTGTCTGGGCATCATGCCAGGTCCTGTTGGAAGCAAAGGCCCAATAGGAAAGCATGTGAAATCCAAAATGGGACAGAAAAGTGACACATGGCTGAAAGTCACTTGAAAATTTAAAAATGTCAAGAGGAAGTGACTGTGCGAATTTCAGATTCCTACATTAATCACAGCCGCTGCAGCGGGCGTCGAAAGTTGCCATTGTATCCCAATGGAGCTTCTCCCTCTGGCCCTCAGAGTTCCGTCGTCATGGAAACTCACTCACACACCTGCAGCGGGCCAGTCTACCGAAGTGCAGAGACTTTGCTCACAATAAGTCCCATTGGATTATAATGGAGAACTTTGCCCCGAACAACGCTCCATATCTCCTGATCCGTAAATGGTAGAGACGTAATTTTTTCTGCGTTTATTTCGTAACGGATAGGGGAAGAAGACAGGATATCGGTTTTTGCTGGAAAAAGTTTAATAAAGGCGTGAAAAATTATGATATAAAGGTGATTTTTATGGACTTTCAGAAATCCTCTAAAAACGGTCCCGAACAAATCGCTGTAGCTGAAAAAGTATAAGAGATATCAAAATAATTCTTTCACTATGAGTATCAGCAGGCTTTTGAGGACTATGGTGCCCATTTTTATGTTTGTACTAAAATCGGTGTAGGCACAGCGACGATGTAAAAAAGTGGATGATGTGGGAAAATGCAGCTGAAAAGCGTTTTCAGGAATTTGCACATTCGCTACTCCCGAACAAATTGTTCCTGCGGTAAAACCGTAACAGTTATCCAAACAATTCCTTTTTTATGAGTGCCAGAAGGGTCGGGACATTCATGTGTGAAAGTCTCATGCTTGTACATGAAACGGTTTCAGAGTAGCGACGATGCGAAAACGTGTGATGTTTTCAATTTTCAGGCGTCATTTTTCAAAACCGCTCCATAGGAAATGAATGGGGGAGGTTTCGGGTTTGTGTCGCTCTGAGGTGATTTGCGAAAAATCTATAAATGCTACAGCAATGAGGGTTACATTTCCTGAATCCAGACAAAAATTCCTACGTTTTGATGTATAATTTATGTGGATAGGTTGAAAATTGAGCGACTGAGAAGAAGTTGTTCGGAGAAGAAGAATTTGTTGAATTTCTAGAGTGCGCACTCTATAACTGCCACTTGACGACCATAGCAACGCATGTTATTTGCTGAATTTCTTGAAAAGCCAAAATTATTTTAAGGAGGTACTATATGAAAATGGTAAAAGATATGAAAAAGCTGAAATAGACCATAACAGCTGAAAGATATCACTACATTTTAAAAGTTGAATGGCGTTTCTAGCTGAAAGTAGGCTGAAGCAGTAAGCTGTCAAAAAGCAGCTGAAATGAGCGGAATTTTAGTGAATTACATTAATTTCCTATGGGAGAAAAAAAAGCTGAAAATTTGCAGGAAAAGCTGAATATTTTAAAAAGTTGAAAAGATATAAGTACAAAAAGATATAGCCATCGATTCCAGAAGAAGCTGAATAGTTTAAAAGTTGAATGGTTGAAATCGGAGAAAAACTGTAGGAGGAGAAGCGAATCAAACTTTAAACAGTAAAAAGGCGAAAGAGGATCTCAATAACTGTGAATGCCTACTGCATTCACAGTAACTAGAAAAATTTGCATTTCCTGCGAAAATGCACTGTGAATGCAGATAGCTGAATGATTAAGCAAGAGATGCAGAAGATCTTTGAAGAAGAGAAAAAATAGCTGAAAAGCATTGAAGAAGTTGAAAAAGTTGAAGAAGTTGAAAAAGTTGAAGAATTTGAAAGAGTTGAAGAATTTGAACATGAAAGAACAATAGCTGAATGATTAGAAGAAGAAAAAACCGAGGGAAAGGCACCAAACATTTCCTAACTCATTCTAAACACTGAATCGTTTAACAAAGCATAAGTAGAATTTCAAACTTGAATATACTGTTGCCATATGTGGGCCTGCATTTCTAGGGAGTATAAGGGGTTTCGCCCCCATTGAAAAGCATTGGATGTTTAACACCTCCTAACTTGGAGATGCTTTACGTGACGAGGCCCAAACTTATTGTGGAGCATTCTGTATAAAGGAGGTACAGACTCTGTAAAGCAGAAGTTTGTCCGAGCTTCCTAGAGCTACTTCCAATTAGCAACATGCTAACCATTAGCCGCTAACATGGTTGTGCTCAGGATCACCGGGTGATTGTACTCTGTCAGTTTGGTCCAAATCCTGTACTGGGAAGTGCCTCAAATAGGGGTGCCAATACTTAATGTCGCCAAACGTCACCAAAGTTCATGGGTCAGATTGGCCTCCTTTAGCAACTCAGCCTCACCACATCTGGGCCCAGAACTCAATATTTGACCAAAATGGTCAGTAGCGCCATTTCCCACAGGTGGGCGGTGCTGTATTGGCCAATTGGGTCGTGTCTGGGCATCATGCCAGGTCCTGTTGGAAGCAAAGGCCCAATAGGAAAGCATGTGAAATCCAAAATGGGATAGAAAAATGACACATAGCTGAAAGTCACTTGAAAATTTTAAAATGTCAAGAGGAAGTGACTGTGCGAATTTCAGATTCCTACATTAATCACAGCAACTGCGGTGAGCGTCGAAAGTTGCCATTCTATCTCAATTGATCCTCTCCCTCTGGCCCTCAGAGTTCCGTCGTCATGGAAACTCACTGACACACCTGCAGCGGCCAGTCTACCGAAGTGCAGAGACTTTGCTCACAATAAGTCCCATTGGATTATAATGGAGAACTTTGCCCCGAACAACACTTCATATCTCCTGATCCCTAAATGGTAGAGACGTAATTTTTTCTGCGTTTAGTTTGTAACGGATAGGGGAAGAAGAAAAGCTATCGTTTTTTGCTGGAAAAAGTTTAATAAAGGCGTAAAAAATTATGATCTAAAGGGGTTTTTTAAGGAATTTGCAAAATCCTCTAAAAACAGTCCCGAACAAATCGCTCTAGCTGAAAAAGTATGAGATATCAAAATAATTCTTTCACTGTGAGTATCAGCAGGCTTTTGAGGACTATGTTGCTCATTTTTATGTTTGTACAAAAATCGGTGTAGGCACAGCGACGATGTAAAAAAGTGGATCATGTGGGAAAATGCAGCTCTAAAGCATTTTCAGGAGTTTGCACATTCGCTACTGCCGAACAAATTGTTCCTGCGGCAAAACCGTAACAGTTATCCAAAAAATTCCTTTTTTGTGAGTGCCAGAAGGGTTGGGACATTCATGTGTGAAAGTCTCATGCCTGTACATTAAAGGGTTTAGGAGTAGCGACGATGCGAAAACGTGTGATGTTTTGGATTTTCAGACGTCATTTTTCAAAACCGCTCCATAGGAAATGAATGGGGGAGGTTTCGGGTTTGTGTCGCTCTGAGGTGATTTGCGAAAGATCTATAAATGCTACACCAATGAGGGTTACATTTCCTGAATCCAGACAAAAATTCCTACGTTTTGATGTATAATTTATGTGGATAGGTTGAAGATTGAGCGAGTGAGAAGAAGTTGTTTGGAGTAGAAGAATTAGTTGAATTTCTAGAGTGCGCACTCTACCAACTGCCACTTGACGACCATAGCAACGCATGTTATTTGCTGAATTTCTTGAAAAGCCAAAATTATTTTAAGGAGGTACTATATGAAAATGGTAAAAGATATGATAAAGCTGAAATATACCATAATAGCTGAAAGATATCACTACATTTTAAAAGTTGAATGGCGTTTCTAGCTGAAAGTAGGCTGAAGCAGTAAGCTGTCAAAAAGCAGCTGAAATGAGCGGAATTTTAGTGAATTACATTCATTTCCTATGGGGGAAAAAAAAGCTGAAAATTTGCAGAAAAAGCTGAATATTTTAAAAAGTTGAAAAGGTATAAGTACAAAAAGATATAGCCATCGATTCCAGAAGAAGCTGAATAGTTTAAAAGTTGAATGGTTGAAATCGGAGAAAAACTGTAGGAGGAGAAGCGAATCAAACTTTAAACAGTAAAAACACGAAAGAGGATCTCAAGAACTGTGAATGCCTACTGCATTCACAGTAATAACTAGAAAAATTTGCATTTCCTGCGAAAATGCACTGTGAATGCAGATAGCTGAATGATTGAGCAAAAGATGCAGAAGATCTTTGAAGAAGAGAAAAAATAGCTGAAAAGCATTGAAGAAGTTGAAAAAGTTGAAGAAGTTGAAAAAGTTGAAGAATTTGAAAGAGTTGAAGAATTTGAACATGAAAGAACAATAGCTGAATGATTAGAAGAAGAAAAAACTGAGGGTAAGGCACCAAACATTTCCTAACTCATTCTAAACACTGAATCATTTAACAAAGCAAAAGTAGAATTTCAAACTTGAATATACTGTAGCCATATGTGGGCCTGCATTTCTAGGGAGCATAAGGGGTTTCGCCCCCATTGAAAAGCATTGGATGTTTGACACCTCCTAGCTTGGAGATGCTTTACGTGACGTGGCCCAAATTTATAGTGGAGCATTCTGTATAAAGGAGGTAAAGACTCTGTAAAGCAGAAGTTTGTAGGACCTTCCTAGAGCTACTTCCGGTTAGCAACATGCTAACAGTTAGCCGCTAACAGGATTGTTTTCAGTATCACCAGGTGAGTGTACTCTGTCAGTTTGGTCCAAATCCTGTACTGGGAAGTGCCTCAAAAAGGGTGCCAATACTTAATGTCACCAAAGGTCACCAAAGGTCATGAGTCAGATTGGCCTCCTTTAGCAACTCAGCCTCACCACATCTGGGCCCAGAACTCAACATTTGACCAAAATGGTCAGTAGCGCCATTTCCCACATGTGGGTGGTGCTGTATTGGCCAATTATGTCGTGTCTGGGCATCATGCCAGATCCTGTTGGAAGCAAAGGCCCAATAGGAAAGCATGTGAAATCCAAAATGGGACAGAAAAGTGACACATGGCTGAAAGTCACTTGAAAATTTAAAAATGTTAAGAGGAAGTGACTGTGCGAATTTCAGATTCCTACATTAATCACAGCCGCTGCAGCGGGCGTCGAAAGTTGCCATTGTATCCCAATGGAGCTTCTCCCTCTGGCCCTCAGAGTTCCGTCGTCATGGAAACTCACTCACACCTCTGCTGCAGGCCAGTCTACCGAAGTGCAGAGACTTTGCTCACAATAAGTCCCATTGGATTATAATGGAGAACTTTGCCCCGAACAACGCTCCATATCTCCTGATCCGTAAATGGTAGAGACGTAATTTTTTCTGCGTTTATTTTGTAACGGATAGGGGAAGAAGACAGGCTATCGGTTTTTGCTGGAAAAAGTTTAATAAAGGCGTGAAAAATTATGATATAAAGGTGATTTTTATGGACTTTCAGAAATCCTCTAAAAACGGTCCCGAACAAATCGCTGTAGCTGAAAAAGTATAAGAGATATCAAAATAATTCTTTCACTGTGAGTATCAGCAGGCTTTTGAGGACTATGGTGCCCATTTTCATGTTTGTACAAAAATCGGTGTAGGCACAGCGACGATGTAAAAAAGTGGATGATGTGGGAAAATGCAGCTGAAAAGCGTTTTCAGGAATTTGCACATTCGCTACTCCCGAACAAATTGTACCTGCGGTAAAACCGTAACAGTTATCCAAACAATTCCTTTTTTATGAGTGCCAGAAGGGTCGGGACATTCATGTGTGAAAGTCTCATGCTTGTACATGAAACGGTTTCGGAGTAGCGACGATGCGAAAACATGTGATGTTTTCAATTTTCAGGCGTCATTTTTCAAAACCGCTCCATAGGAAATGAATGGGGGAGGTTTCGGGTTTGTGTCGCTCTGAGGTGATTTGCGAAAAATCTATAAATGCTACACCAATGAGGGTTACATTTCCTGAATCCAGACAAAAATTCCTACGTTTTGATGTATAATTTATGTGGATAGGTTGAAAATTGAGCGAGTGAGAAGAAGTTGTTCGGAGAAGAAGAATTTGTTGAATTTCTAGAGTGCGCACTCTATAACTGCCTCCTTGACGACCATAGCAACGCATGTTATTTGCTGAATTTCTTGAAAAGCCAAAATTATTTTAAGGAGGTACTATATGAAAATGGTAAAAGATATGAAAAAGCTGAAATAGACCATAATAGCTGAAAGATATCACTACATTTTAAAAGTTGAATGGCGTTTCTAGCTGAAAGTAGGCGGAAGCAGTAAGCTGTCAAAAAGCAGCTGAAATGAGTGGAATTTTAGTGAATTACATTCATTTCCTATGGGAGAAAAAAAGCTGAAAATTTGCTGAAAAAGCTGAATATTTTCAAAAGTTGAAGTTAAAAGTACAAAAAGATATAGCCATCGATTCCAGAAGAAGCTGAATAGTTTAAAAGTTGAATGGTTGAAATCGGAGAAAAATTGTAGGAGGAGAAGCGAATCAAACTTTAAACAGTAAAAACGCATTTGGAAGAATAACCCATAAGAATAAGAAGAATAAAGAATAAAGAGAAACAGGATCTCAAGAACTGTGAATGCCTACTGCATTCACAGTAACTAGAAAAATTTGCATTTCCTGCGAAAATGCACTGTGAATGCAGATAGCTGAATGATTGAGCAAAAGATGCAGAAGATCTTTGAAGAAGAGAAAAAATAGCTGAAAAGCATTGAAGAAGTTGAAAAAGTTGAAGAAGTTGAAAAAGTTGAAGAATTTGAAAGAGTTGAAGAATTTGAACATGAAAGAACAATAGCTGAATGATTAGAAGAAGAAAAAACTGAGGGTAAGGCACCAAACATTTCCTAACTCATTCTAAACACTGAATCATTTAACAAAGCAAAAGTAGAATTTCAAACTTGAATATACTGTAGCCATATGTGGGCCTGCATTTCTAGGGAGCATAAGGGGTTTCGCCCCCATTGAAAAGCATTGGATGTTTGACACCTCCTAGCTTGGAGATGCTTTACGTGACGTGGCCCAAATTTATAGTGGAGCATTCTGTATAAAGGAGGTAAAGACTCTGTAAAGCAGAAGTTTGTAGGACCTTCCTAGAGCTACTTCCGGTTAGCAACATGCTAACAGTTAGCCGCTAACAGGATTGTTTTCAGTATCACCAGGTGAGTGTACTCTGTCAGTTTGGTCCAAATCCTGTACTGGGAAGTGCCTCAAAAAGGGTGCCAATACTTAATGTCACCAAAGGTCACCAAAGGTCATGAGTCAGATTGGCCTCCTTTAGCAACTCAGCCTCACCACATCTGGGCCCAGAACTCAACATTTGACCAAAATGGTCAGTAGCGCCATTTCCCACATGTGGGTGGTGCTGTATTGGCCAATTATGTCGTGTCTGGGCATCATGCCAGATCCTGTTGGAAGCAAAGGCCCAATAGGAAAGCATGTGAAATCCAAAATGGGACAGAAAAGTGACACATGGCTGAAAGTCACTTGAAAATTTAAAAATGTTAAGAGGAAGTGACTGTGCGAATTTCAGATTCCTACATTAATCACAGCCGCTGCAGCGGGCGTCGAAAGTTGCCATTGTATCCCAATGGAGCTTCTCCCTCTGGCCCTCAGAGTTCCGTCGTCATGGAAACTCACTCACACCTCTGCTGCAGGCCAGTCTACCGAAGTGCAGAGACTTTGCTCACAATAAGTCCCATTGGATTATAATGGAGAACTTTGCCCCGAACAACGCTCCATATCTCCTGATCCGTAAATGGTAGAGACGTAATTTTTTCTGCGTTTATTTTGTAACGGATAGGGGAAGAAGACAGGCTATCGGTTTTTGCTGGAAAAAGTTTAATAAAGGCGTGAAAAATTATGATATAAAGGTGATTTTTATGGACTTTCAGAAATCCTCTAAAAACGGTCCCGAACAAATCGCTGTAGCTGAAAAAGTATAAGAGATATCAAAATAATTCTTTCACTGTGAGTATCAGCAGGCTTTTGAGGACTATGGTGCCCATTTTCATGTTTGTACAAAAATCGGTGTAGGCACAGCGACGATGTAAAAAAGTGGATGATGTGGGAAAATGCAGCTGAAAAGCGTTTTCAGGAATTTGCACATTCGCTACTCCCGAACAAATTGTACCTGCGGTAAAACCGTAACAGTTATCCAAACAATTCCTTTTTTATGAGTGCCAGAAGGGTCGGGACATTCATGTGTGAAAGTCTCATGCTTGTACATGAAACGGTTTCGGAGTAGCGACGATGCGAAAACATGTGATGTTTTCAATTTTCAGGCGTCATTTTTCAAAACCGCTCCATAGGAAATGAATGGGGGAGGTTTCGGGTTTGTGTCGCTCTGAGGTGATTTGCGAAAAATCTATAAATGCTACACCAATGAGGGTTACATTTCCTGAATCCAGACAAAAATTCCTACGTTTTGATGTATAATTTATGTGGATAGGTTGAAAATTGAGCGAGTGAGAAGAAGTTGTTCGGAGAAGAAGAATTTGTTGAATTTCTAGAGTGCGCACTCTATAACTGCCTCCTTGACGACCATAGCAACGCATGTTATTTGCTGAATTTCTTGAAAAGCCAAAATTATTTTAAGGAGGTACTATATGAAAATGGTAAAAGATATGAAAAAGCTGAAATAGACCATAATAGCTGAAAGATATCACTACATTTTAAAAGTTGAATGGCGTTTCTAGCTGAAAGTAGGCGGAAGCAGTAAGCTGTCAAAAAGCAGCTGAAATGAGTGGAATTTTAGTGAATTACATTCATTTCCTATGGGAGAAAAAAAGCTGAAAATTTGCTGAAAAAGCTGAATATTTTCAAAAGTTGAAGTTAAAAGTACAAAAAGATATAGCCATCGATTCCAGAAGAAGCTGAATAGTTTAAAAGTTGAATGGTTGAAATCGGAGAAAAATTGTAGGAGGAGAAGCGAATCAAACTTTAAACAGTAAAAACGCATTTGGAAGAATAACCCATAAGAATAAGAAGAATAAAGAATAAAGAGAAACAGGATCTCAAGAACTGTGAATGCCTACTGCATTCACAGTAACTAGAAAAATTTGCATTTCCTGCGAAAATGCACTGTGAATGCAGATAGCTGAATGATTGAGCAAAAGATGCAGAAGATCTTTGAAGAAGAGAAAAAATAGCTGAAAAGCATTGAAGAAGTTGAAAAAGTTGAAGAAGTTGAACATGAAAGAACAATAGCTGAATGATTAGAAGAAGAAAAAACTGAGGGTAAGGCACCAAACATTTCCTAACTCATTCTAAACACTGAATCATTTAACAAAGCAGAAGTAGAATTTCAAACTTGAATATACTGTAGCCATATGTGGGCCTGCATTTCTAGGGAGTATAAGGGGTTTCGCCCCCATTGAAAAGCATTGGATGTTTGACACCTCCTAGCTTGGAGATGCTTTACGTGGCGTGGCCCAAATTTATAGTGGAGCATTCTGTATAAAGGAGGTAAAGACTCTGTAAAGCAGAAGTTTGTAGGACCTTCCTAGAGCTACTTCCGGTTAGCAACATGCTAACAGTTAGCCGCTAACAGGGTTGTGTTCAGTATCACCAGGTGAGTGTACTCTGTCAGTTTGGTCCAAATCCTGTACTGGGAAGTGCCTCAAAAAGGGTGCCAATACTTAATGTCACCAAAGGTCACCAAAGGTCATGAGTCAGATTGGCCTCCTTTAGCAACTCAGCCTCACCACATCTGGGCCCAGAACTCAACATTTGACCAAAATGGTCAGTAGCGCCATTTCCCACATGTGGGTGGTGCTGTATTGGCCAATTATGTCGTGTCTGGGCATCATGCCAGATCCTGTTGGAAGCAAAGGCCCAATAGGAAAGCATGTGAAATCCAAAATGGGACAGAAAAGTGACACATGGCTGAAAGTCACTTGAAAATTTAAAAATGTTAAGAGGAAGTGACTGTGCGAATTTCAGATTCCTACATTAATCACAGCCGCTGCAGCGGGCGTCGAAAGTTGCCATTGTATCCCAATGGAGCTTCTCCCTCTGGCCCTCAGAGTTCCGTCGTCATGGAAACTCACTCACACCTGCAGCGGGCCAGTCTACCGAAGTGCAGAGACTTTGCTCACAATAAGTCCCATTGGATTATAATGGATAACTTTGCCCCGAACAACGCTCCATATCTCCTGATCCGTAAATGGTAGAGACGTAATTTTTTCTGCGTTTATTTCGTAACGGATAGGGGAAGAAGACAGGCTATCGGTTTTTGCTGGAAAAAGTTTAATAAAGGCGTGAAAAATTATGATATAAAGGTGATTTTTATGGACTTTCAGAAATCCTCTAGAAACGGTCCCGAACAAATCGCTGTAGCTGAAAAAGTATAAGAGATATCAAAATAATTCTTTCACTATGAGTATCAGCAGGCTTTTGAGGACTATGGTGCCCATTTTCATGTTTGTACAAAAATCGGTGTAGGCACAGCGACGATGTAAAAAAGTGGATGATGTGGGAAAATGCAGCTGAAAAGCGTTTTCAGGAATTTGCACATTCGCTACTCCCGAACAAATTGTTCCTGCGGTAAAACCGTAACAGTTATCCAAACAATTCCTTTTTTATGAGTGCCAGAAGGGTCGGGACATTCATGTGTGAAAGTCTCATGCTTGTACATGAAACGGTTTCGGAGTAGCGACGATGCGAAAACGTGTGATGTTTTCAATTTTCAGGCGTCATTTTTCAAAACCGCTCCATAGGAAATGAATGGGGGAGGTTTTGGGTTTGTGTCGCTCTGAGGTGATTTGTGAAAAATCTATAAATGCTACACCAATGAGGGTTACATTTCCTGAATCCAGACAAAAATTCCTACGTTTTGATGTATAATTTATGTGGATAGGTTGAAAATTGAGCGAGTGAGAAGAAGTTGTTCGGAGTAGAAGAATTAGTTGAATTTCTAGAGTGCGCACTCTACCAACTGCCACTTGACGACCATAGCAACGCATGTTATTTGCTGAATTTCTTGAAAAGCCAAAATTATTTTAAGGAGGTACTATACGAAAATGGTGAAAGATATGAAAAAGCTGAAACATACCATAATAGCCAAAAGATATTACAACAAAGTACAAAAAGATATAGCCATCGATTCCAGAAGAAGCTGAATAGTTTAAAAGTTGAATGGTTGAAATCGGAGAAAAATTGTAGGAGGAGAAGCGAATCAAACTTTAAACAGTAAAAACGCATTAGGAAGAATAAACACTAAGAAGAAGAAGAAGAAGAAGAACTAGAAAATTTCTGAAGAAATTTAGCAAGGCGCCTGCCTCGTGGTGCGTACCGTACCATTGAAAATACTAATGGGAAGTAACACTGCGAATTTCATTTTCCTACGATCTTCACAGCCCCCGCAACGGCCGTCCAAAGGTGCCATGTTAAGTCAATGGACCTCCTAGGAGCCTCTGGCTAGCAGCGTTGTCATGGAGACTCCCTCACAGCTGTAGCCCTCTGTCTTAATTATCATTACCTTTATCATGTGAGGTACTGAGGTGAATGTGGGATTTCAGTGTCTTTGGAGCATTTCTGCAGCATGTAACAGAGGCAAAGAGGGGTCAAAAATGGATGTTTGACACCTCATAAAATAGACATGCTTTATCTGACATGGCCCAAATTTGTTGTAGAGCCTTCTCTGTAAAGTAAGTACAGACTCTGTGAAGCAAAAGTTTGTTTGAGCTTCCTAGAGCTACTTCCGGTTAGCAACATGCTAACCGTTAGCCGCTAACAAGGTTGTGTTCAGGATGACCAGGTGATGGTACTCTGTTAGTTTGGTCCATAACCTGTGCTGGGAAGTGCCTCAAAGAGGGAGAAAATACGTAGTTTATTACGTCGCCATGGTAACTCAAAATGGCGGGTGGTCTTGGCCCATTGAAAAGCATTGAATATTTGACACCTCCTAACATGGAGATGCTTTATCCGACATGGCCAAAATTTGTTGTGGAGCTTTCTCTCTACAGTAAGAACAGACTCTGTGAAGCAGAAGTTAGTGAGACCTTCCTAGAGCTACTTCCTGTTAGCAACATGCTAACCATTAGCCGCTAAAATGGTTGTGTTCAGTATCACCGGGGGATTGTACTCTGTCAGTTTGGTCCAAATCCTGTACTGGGATGTGCTTCAAATAGGGAGAAAATACGTTTTTTATAACGTTGCCATGGTAACTCAAAATGGCGGGTGGTACAAAAAAATACTTCATAGGATCAGCACACATGTTTTGTTATACATACTGTGGGGATTATAATATAAAACTCTAAGTGTCCCACACCGGGATTCGATCCCATGACCTGTTGCATGCAAAGTCTGCACTTTCCATCTGAGCTATTCTGTAGCGCCATATATGGGCATGCAGTATTGGGACCATAAGGGGTTTGATCCCCCATTGAAAAGCATTGGATGTTTGACACCTCATAGCTTGGAGATGCTTTATGCGACGTAGCCCAAATTTCTTGTGGAGCTTTCTCTCTAGAGTAAGAACAGTCTCTGTGAAGCAGAAGTTGGTGAGACCTTCCTAGAGCTACTTCTGGTTAGCAACATGCTAACAGTTAGCCGCTAACAGGGTTGTGTTCAGTATCACCAAGTGAGTGTACTCTGTCAGTTTGGTCCAAATCCTGTACTGGGAAGTGCCTCAAAAAGGGTGCCAATACTTAATGTCACCAAAGGTCACCAAAGGTCATGAGTCAGATTGGCCTCCTTTAGCAACTCAGCCTCACCACATCTGGGCCCAGAACTCAACATTTGACCAAAATGGTCAGTAGCGCCATTTCCCACATGTGGGTGGTGCTGTATTGGCCAATTATGTCGTGTCTGGGCATCATGCCAGATCCTGTTGGAAGCAAAGGCCCAATAGGAAAGCATGTGAAATCCAAAATGGGACAGAAAAGTGACACATGGCTGAAAGTCACTTGAAAATTTAAAAATGTTAAGAGGAAGTGACTGTGCGAATTTCAGATTCCTACATTAATCACAGCCGCTGCAGCGGGCGTCGACAGTTGCCATTGTATCCCAATGGAGCTTCTCCCTCTGGCCCTCAGAGTTCCGTCGTCATGGAAACTCACTCACACCTCTGCTGCAGGCCAGTCTACCGAAGTGCAGAGACTTTGCTCACAATAAGTCCCATTGGATTATAATGGAGAACTTTGCCCCAAACAACGCTCCATATCTCCTGATCCGTAAATGGTAGAGACGTAATTTTTTCTGCGTTTATTTCGTAACGGATAGGGGAAGAAGACAGGCTATCGGTTTTTGCTGGAAAAAGTTTAATAAAGGCGTGAAAAATTATGATATAAAGGTGATTTTTATGGATTTTCAGAAATCCTCTAAAACCGGTCCCGAACAAATCGCTGTAGCTGAAAAAGTATAAGAGATATCAAAATAATTCTTTCACTATGAGTATCAGCAGGCTTTTGAGGACTATGGTGCCCATTTTCATGTTTGTACAAAAATCGGTGTAGGCACAGCGACGATGTAAAAAAGTGGATGATGTGGGAAAATGCAGCTGAAAAGCGTTTTCAGGAATTTGCACATTCGCTACTCCCGAACAAATTGTTCCTGCGGTAAAACCATAACAGTTATCCAAACAATTCCTTTTTTATGAGTGCCAGAAGGGTCGGGACATTCATGTGTGAAAATCTCATGCTTGTACATGAAACGGTTTAGGAGTAGCGACGATGCGAAAACATGTGATGTTTTGGATTTTCAGACGTCATTTTTCAAAAGCGCTCCATAGGAAATGAATGGGGAGGATTTCGGGTTTGTGTCGCTCTGAGGTGATTTGCGAAAAATCTATAAATGCTACACCAATGAGGGTTACATTTCCTGAATTCAGACAAAAATACCTACGTTTTGATGTATAATTTATGTGGATAGGTTGAAAATTGAGCGAGTGAGAAGAAGTTGTTCGGAGAAGAAGAATATGTTGAATTTCTAGAGTGCGCACTCTATAACTGCCTCCTTGACGACCATAGCAACGCATGTTATTTGCTGAATTTCTTGAAAAGCCAAAATTATTTTAAGGAGGTACTATATGAAAATGGTAAAAGATATGAAAAAGCTGAAATATACCATAATAGCTGAAAGATATCACTACATTTTAAAAGTTGAATGGTGTTTCTAGCTGAAAGTAGGCTGAAGCAGTAAGCTGTCAAAAAGCAGCTGAAATGAGCGGAATTTTAGTGAATTACATTCATTTCCTATGGGAGAAAAAAAAGCTGAAAATTTGCAGAAAAAGCTGAATATTTTAAAAAGTTGAAAAGGTATAAGTACAAAAAGATATAGCCATCGATTCCAGAAGAAGCTGAATAGTTTAAAAGTTGAATGGTTGAAATCGGAGAAAAACTGTAGGAGGAGAAGCGAATCAAACTTTAAACAGTAAAAAGGCGAAAGAGGATCTCAAGAACTGTGAATGCCTACTGCATTCACAGTAATAAAGAATAAAGAGAAACAGGATCTCAAGAACTGTGAATGCCTGCTGCATTCACAGTAATAACTGTGAATGCCTACTGCATTCACAGTAACTAGAAAAATTTGCATTTCCTGCGAAAATGCACTGTGAATGCAGATAGCTGAATGATTGAGCAAAAGATGCAGAAGATCTTTGAAGAGGAGAAAAAATAGCTGAAAAGCATTGAAGAAGTTGAAAAAGTTGAAGAAGTTGAAAAAGTTGTAGAATTTGAAAGAGTTGAAGAATTTGAACATGAAAGAACAATAGCTGAATGATTAGAAGAAGAAAAAACTGAGGGTAAGGCACCAAACATTTCCTAACTCATTCTAAACACTGAATCATTTAACAAAGAAGAAGTAGATTTTCAAACTTGAATATACTGTAGCCATATGTGGGCCTGCATTTCTAGGGAGTATAAGGGGTTTCGCCCCCATTGAAAAGCATTGGATGTTTGACACCTCCTAGCTTGGAGATGCTTTACATGACGTGGCCCAAATTTATAGTGGAGCATTCTGTATAAAGGAGGTAAAGACTCTGTAAAGCAGAAGTTTGTAGGACCTTCCTAGAGCTACTTCTGGTTAGCAACATGCTAACAGTTAGCCGCTAAAAGGGTTGTGTTCAGTATCACCAGGTGAGTGTACTCTACCAGTTTGGTCCAAATCCTGTACTGGGAAGTGCCTCAAAAAGGGTGCCAATACTTAATGTCACCAAAGGTCACCAAAGGTCATGAGTCAGATTGGCCTCCTTTAGCAACTCAGCCTCACCACATCTGGGCCCAGAACTCAACATTTGACCAAAATGGTCAGTAGCGCCATTTCCCACATGTGGATGGTGCTGTATTGGCCAATTATGTCGTGTCTGGGCATCATGCCAGATCCTGTTGGAAGCAAAGGCCCAATAGGAAAGCATGTGAAATCCAAAATGGGACAGAAAAGTGACACATGGCTGAAAGTCACTTGAAAATTTAAAAATGTTAAGAGGAAGTGACTGTGCGAATTTCAGATTCCTACATTAATCACAGCCGCTGCAGCGGGCGTCGAAAGTTGCCATTGGATCCCAATGGAGCTTCTCCCTCTGGCCCTCAGAGTTCCGTCGTCATGGAAACTCACTCACACCTCTGCTGCAGGCCAGTCTACCGAAGTGCAGAGACTTTGCTCACAATAAGTCCCATTGGATTATAATGGAGAACTTTGCCCCGAACAACGCTCCATATCTCCTGATCCGTAAATGGTAGAGACGTAATTTTTTCTGCGTTTATTTCGTAACGGATAGGGGAAGAAGACAGGCTATCGGTTTTTGCTGGAAAAAGTTTAATAAAGGCGTGAAAAATTATGATATAAAGGTGATTTTTATGGACTTTCAGAAATCCTCTAAAAACGGTCCCGAACAAATCGCTGTAGCTGAAAAAGTATAAGAGATATCAAAATAATTCTTTCACTATGAGTATCAGCAGGCTTTTGAGGACTATGGTGCCCATTTTCATGTTTGTACAAAAATCGGTGTAGGCACAGCGACGATGTAAAAAAGTGGATGATGTGGGAAAATGCAGCTGAAAAGCGTTTTCAGGAATTTGCACATTCGCTACTCCCGAACAAATTGTTCCTGCGGTAAAACCGTAACAGTTATCCAAACAATTCCTTTTTTATGAGTGCCAGAAGGGTCGGGACATTCATGTGTGAAAGTCTCATGCTTGTACATGAAACGGTTTCGGAGTAGTGACGATGCGAAAACGTGTGATGTTTTCAATTTTCAGGCGTCATTTTTCAAAACCGCTCCATAGGAATTGAATGGGGGAGGTTTCGGGTTTGTGTCGCTCTGAGGTGATTTGCGAAAAATCTATAAATGCTACAGCAATGAGGGTTACATTTCCTGAATCCAGACAAAAATTCCTACGTTTTGATGTATAATTTATGTGGATAGGTTGAAAATTGAGCGAGTGAGAAGAAGTTGTTCGGAGTAGAAGAATTAGTTGAATTTCTAGAGTGCGCACTCTACCAACTGCCACTTGACGACCATAGCAACGCATGTTATTTGCTGAATTTCTTGAAAAGCCAAAATTATTTTAAGGAGGTACTATATGAAAATGGTAAAAGATATGAAAAAGCTGAAATAGACCATAACAGCTGAAAGATATCACTACATTTTAAAAGTTGAATGGCGTTTCTAGCTGAAAGTAGGCTGAAGCAGTAAGCTGTCAAAAAGCAGCTGAAATGAGCGGAATTTTAGTGAATTACATTAATTTCCTATGGGAGAAAAAAAAGCTGAAAATTTGCAGGAAAAGCTGAATATTTTAAAAAGTTGAAAAGATATAAGTACAAAAAGATATAGCCATCGATTCCAGAAGAAGCTGAATAGTTTAAAAGTTGAATGGTTGAAATCGGAGAAAAACTGTAGGAGGAGAAGCGAATCAAACTTTAAACAGTAAAAAGGCGAAAGAGGATCTCAACTAGAAAAATTTGCATTTCCTGCGAAAATGCACTGTGAATGCAGATAGCTGAATGATTGAGCAAAAGATGCAGAAGATCTTTGAAGAGAAAAAATAGCTGAAAAGCATTGAAGAAGTTGAAAAAGTTGAAGAAGTTGAAAAAGTTGAAGAATTTGAAAGAGTTGAAGAATTTGAACATGAAAGAACAATAGCTGAATGATTAGAAGAAAAAACTGAGGGTAAGGCACCAAACATTTCCTAACTCATTCTAAACACTGAATCATTTAACAAAGCAGAAGTAGAATTTCAAACTTGAATATACTGTAGCCATATGTGGGCCTGCATTTCTAGGGAGTATAAGGGGTTTCGCCCCCATTGAAAAGCATTGGATGTTTGACACCTCCTAGCTTGGAGATGCTTTACGTGACGTGGCCCAAATTTATAGTGGAGCATTCTGTATAAAGGAGGTAAAGACTCTGTAAAGCAGAAGTTTGTAGGACCTTCCTAGAGCTACTTCCGGTTAGCAACATGCTAACAGTTAGCCGCTAACAGGGTTGTGTTCAGTATCACCAGGTGAGTGTACTCTGTCAGTTTGGTCCAAATCCTGTACTGGGAAGTGCCTCAAAAAGGGTGCCAATACTTAATGTCACCAAAGGTCACCAAAGGTCATGAGTCAGATTGACCTCCTTTAGCAACTCAGCCTCACCACATCTGGGCCCAGAACTCAACATTTGACCAAAATGGTCAGTAGCGCCATTTCCCACATGTGGGTGGTG
Source organism: Fundulus diaphanus (assembly GCA_037039145.1). Classification (NCBI taxonomy): domain Eukaryota; kingdom Metazoa; phylum Chordata; class Actinopteri; order Cyprinodontiformes; family Fundulidae; genus Fundulus; species Fundulus diaphanus. The sequence continues at coordinate 48,965,831 of CM073138.1, read as the reverse complement.
CTGTATTGGCCAATTATGTCGTGTCTGGGCATCATGCCAGATCCTGTTGGAAGCAAAGGCCCAATAGGAAAGCATGTGAAATCCAAAATGGGACAGAAAAGTGACACATGGCTGAAAGTCACTTGAAAATTTAAAAATGTTAAGAGGAAGTGACTGTGCGAATTTCAGATTCCTACATTAATCACAGCAACTGCGGTGAGCGTCGAAAGTTGCCATTGTATCCCAATGGAGCTTCTCCCTCTGGCCCTCAGAGTTCCGTCGTCATGGAAACTCACTCACACACCTGCAGCGGCCAGTCTACCGAAGTGCAGAGACTTTGCTCACAATAAGTCCCATTGGATTATAATGGAGAACTTTGCCCCGAACAACGCTCCATATCTCCTGATCCGTAAATGGTAGAGACGTAATTTTTTCTGCGTTTATTTCGTAACGGATAGGGGAAGAAGACAGGCTATCGGTTTTTGCTGGAAAAAGTTTAAAAAAGGCGTGAAAAATTATGATATAAAGGTTATTTTTATGGACTTTCAGAAATCCTCTAAAAACGGTCCCGAACAAATCGCTGTAGCTGAAAAAGTATAAGAGATATGAAAATAACTCTTTCACTATGAGTATCAGCAGGCTTTTGAGGACTATGGTGCCCATTTTCATGTTTGTACAAAAATCGGTGTAGGCACAGCGACGATGTAAAAAAGTGGATGATGTGGGAAAATGCAGCTGAAAAGCGTTTTCAGGAATTTGCACATTCGCTACTCCCGAACAAATTGTTCCTGCGGTAAAACCGTAACAGTTATCCAAACAATTCCTTTTTTATGAGTGCCAGAAGGGTCGGGACATTCATGTGTGAAAGTCTCATGCTTGTACATGAAACGGTTTCGGAGTAGCGACGATGCGAAAACGTGTGATGTTTTGGATTTTCAGACGTCATTTTTCAAAACCGCTCCATAGGAAATGAATGGGGGAGGTTTCGGGTTTGTGTCGCTCTGAGGTGATTTGCGAAAAATCTATAAATGCTACAGCAATGAGGGTTACATTTCCTGAATCCAGACAAAAATTCCTACGTTTTGATGTATAATTTATGTGGATAGGTTGAAAATTGAGCGACTGAGAAGAAGTTGTTCGGAGAAGAAGAATTTGTTGAATTTCTAGAGTGCGCACTCTATAACTGCCTCCTTGACGACCATAGCAACGCATGTTATTTGCTGAATTTCTTGAAAAGCCAAAATTATTTTAAGGAGGTACTATATGAAAATGGCAAAAGATATGAAAAAGCTGAAATAGACCATAATAGCTGAAAGATATCACTACATTTTAAAAGTTGAATGGCGTTTCTAGCTGAAAGTAGGCTGAAGCAGTAAGCTGTCAAAAAGCAGCCTAAATGAGCGGAATTTTAGTGAATTACATTCATTTCCTATGGGAGAAAAAAAGCTGAAAATTTGCAGAAAAAGCTGAATATTTTAAAAAGTTGAAGAGTTAAAACTACAAAAAGATATAGCCATCGATTCCAGAAGAAGCTGAATAGTTTAAAAGTTGAATGGTTGAAATCGGAGAAAAATTGTAGGAGGAGAAGCGAATCAAACTTTAAACAGTAAAAACGCATTTGGAAGAATATCCTATAACTAGAAAAATTTGCATTTCCTGCGAAAATGCACTGTGAATGCAGATAGCTGAATGATTGAGCAAAAGATGCAGAAGATCTTTGAAGAAGAGAAAAAATAGCTGAAAAGCATTGAAGAAGTTGAAAAAGTTGAAGAAGTTGAAAAAGTTGAAGAATTTGAAAGAGTTGAAGAATTTGAACATGAAAGAACAATAGCTGAATGATTAGAAGAAGAAAAACTGAGGGTAAGGCACCAAACATTTCCTAACTCATTCTAAACACTGAATCATTTAACAAAGCAGAAGTAGAATTTCAAACTTGAATATACTGTAGCCATATGTGGGCCTGCATTTCTAGGGAGTATAAGGGGTTTCGCCCCCATTGAAAAGCATTGGATGTTTGACACCTCCTAGCTTGGAGATGCTTTACGTGACGTGGCCCAAATTTATAGTGGAGCATTCTGTATAAAGGAGGTAAAGACTCTGTAAAGCAGAAGTTTGTCCGAGCTTCCTAGAGCTACTTCCAATTAGCAACATGCTAACCGTTAGCCACTAACAGGGTTGTGTTCAGTATCACCAGGTGAGTGTACTCTGTCAGTTTGGTCCAAATCCTGTACTGGGAAGTGCCTCAAAAAGGGTGCCAATACTTAATGTCACCAAAGGTCACCAAAGGTCATGAGTCAGATTGGCCTCCTTTAGCAACTCAGCCTCACCACATCTGGGCCCAGAACTCAACATTTGACCAAAATGGTCAGTAGCGCCATTTCCCACATGTGGGTGGTGCTGTATTGGCCAATTATGTCGTGTCTGGGCATCATGCCAGATCCTGTTGGAAGCAAAGGCCCAATAGGAAAGCATGTGAAATCCAAAATGGGACAGAAAAGTGACACATGGCTGAAAGTCACTTGAAAATTTAAAAATGTTAAGAGGAAGTGACTGTGCGAATTTCAGATTCCTACATTAATCACAGCCGCTGCAGCGGGCGTCGAAAGTTGCCATTGTATCCCAATGGAGCTTCTCCCTCTGGCCCTCAGAGTTCCGTCGTCATGGAAACTCACTCACACCTCTGCTGCAGGCCAGTCTACCGAAGTGCAGAGACTTTGCTCACAATAAGTCCCATTGGATTATAATGGAGAACTTTGCCCCGAACAACGCTCCATATCTCCTGATCCGTAAATGGTAGAGACGTAATTTTTTCTGCGTTTATTTCGTAACGGATAGGGGAAGAAGACAGGCTATCGGTTTTTGCTGGAAAAAGTTTAATAAAGGCGTGAAAAATTATGATATAAAGGTAATTTTGATGGACTTTCAGAAATCCTCTAAAAACGGTCCCGAACAAATCGCTGTAGCTGAAAAAGTATAAGAGATATCAAAATAATTCTTTCACTATGAGTATCAGCAGGCTTTTGAGGACTATGGTGCCCATTTTCATGTTTGTACAAAAATCGGTGTAGGCACAGCGACGATGTAAAAAAGTGGATGATGTGGGAAAATGCAGCTGAAAAGCGTTTTCAGGAATTTGCACATTCGCTACTCCCGAACAAATTGTTCCTGCGGTAAAACCGTAACAGTTATCCAAACAATTCCTTTTTTATGAGTGCCAGAAGGGTCGGGACATTCATGTGTGAAAGTCTCATGCTTGTACATGAAACGGTTTCAGAGTAGCGACGATGCGAAAACGTGTGATGTTTTCAATTTTCAGGCGTCATTTTTCAAAACCGCTCCATAGGAAATGAATGGGGGAGGTTTCGGGTTTGTGTCGCTCTGAGGTGATTTGCGAAAAATCTATAAATGCTACAGCAATGAGGGTTACATTTCCTGAATCCAGACAAAAATTCCTACGTTTTGATGTATAATTTATGTGGATAGGTTGAAAATTGAGTGACTGAGAAGAAGTTGTTCGGAGAAGAAGAATTTGTTGAATTTCTAGAGTGCGCACTCTATAACTGCCTCCTTGACGACCATAGCAACGCATGTTATTTGCTGAATTTCTTGAAAAGCCAAAATTATTTTAAGGAGGTACTATATGAAAATGGTAAAAGATATGAAAAAGCTGAAATATACCATAATAGCTGAAAGATATCACTACATTTTAAAAGTTGAATGGCGTTTCTAGCTGAAAGTAGGCTGAAGCAGTAAGCTGTCAAAAAGCAGCTGAAATGAGCAGAATTTCAGTGAATTACATTCATTTCCTATGGGAGAAAAAAAGCTGAAAATTTGCAGAAAAAGCTGAATATTTTAAAAAGTTGAAGAGTTAAAACTACAAAAAGATATAGCCATCGATTCCAGAAGAAGCTGAATAGTTTAAAAGTTGAATGGTTGAAATCGGAGAAAAATTGTAGGAGGAGAAGCGAATCAAACTTTAAACAGTAAAAACGCATTAGGAAGAATAAACACTAAGAAGAAGAAGAAGAAGAAGAAGAAGAAGAATAAAGAATAAAGAGAAACAGGATCTCAAGAACTGTGAATGCCTACTGCATTCACAGTAACTAGAAAAATTTGCATTTCCTGCGAAAATGCACTGTGAATGCAGATAGCTGAATGATTGAGCAAAAGATGCAGAAGATCTTTGAAGAAGAGAAAAAATAGCTGAAAAGCATTGAAGAAGTTGAAAAAGTTGAAGAATTTGAAAGAGTTGAAGAATTTGAACATGAAAGAAATATAGCTGAATGATTAGAAGAAGAAAAAACTGAGGGTAAGGCACCAAACATTTCCTAACTCATTCTAAACACTGAATCATTTAACAAAGCAGAAGTAGAATTTCAAACTTGAATATACTGTAGCCATATGTGGGCCTGCATTTCTAGGGAGTATAAGGGGTTTCGCCCCCATTGAAAAGCATTGGATGTTTGACACCTCCTAGCTTGGAGATGCTTTACGTGACGTGGCCCAAATTTATAGTGGAGCATTCTGTATAAAGGAGGTAAAGACTCTGTAAAGCAGAAGTTTGTAGGACCTTCCTAGAGCTACTTCCGGTTAGCAACATGCTAACAGTTAGCCGCTAACAGGGTTGTGTTCAGTATCACCAGGTGAGTGTACTCTGTCAGTTTGGTCCAAATCCTGTACTGGGAAGTGCCTCAAAAAGGGTGCCAATACTTAATGTCACCAAAGGTCACCAAAGGTCATGAGTCAGATTGGCCTCCTTTAGCAACTCAGCCTCACCACATCTGGGCCCAGAACTCAACATTTGACCAAAATGGTCAGTAGCGCCATTTCCCACATGTGGGTGGTGCTGTATTGGCCAATTATGTCGTGTCTGGGCATCATGCCAGATCCTGTTGGAAGCAAAGGCCCAATAAGAAAGCATGTGAAATCCAAAATGGGACAGAAAAGTGACACATGGCTGAAAGTCACTTGAAAATTTAAAAATGTTAAGAGGAAGTGACTGTGCGAATTTCAGATTCCTACATTAATCACAGCCGCTGCAGCGGGCGTCGAAAGTTGCCATTGTATCCCAATGGAGCTTCTCCCTCTGGCCCTCAGAGTTCCGTCGTCATGGAAACTCACTCACACCTCTGCTGCAGGCCAGTCTACCGAAGTGCAGAGACTTTGCTCACAATAAGTCCCATTGGATTATAATGGAGAACTTTGCCCCGAACAACGCTCCATATCTCCTGATCCGTAAATGGTAGAGACGTAATTTTTTCTGCGTTTATTTCGTAACGGATAGGGGAAGAAGACAGGCTATCGGTTTTTGCTGGAAAAAGTTTAATAAAGGCGTGAAAAATTATGATATAAAGGTGATTTTTATGGACTTTCAGAAATGCTCTAAAAACGGTCCCGAACAAATCGCTGTAGCTGAAAAAGTATAAGAGATATCAAAATAATTCTTTCACTATGAGTATCAGCAGGCTTTCGAGGACTATGGTGCCCATTTTCATGTTTGTACAAAAATCGGTGTAGGCACAGCGACGATGTAAAAAAGTGGATGATGTGGGAAAATGCAGCTGAAAAGCGTTTTCAGGAATTTGCACATTCGCTACTCCCGAACAAATTGTTCCTGCGGTAAAACCGTAACAGTTATCCAAACAATTCCTTTTTTATGAGTGCCAGAAGGGTCGGGACATTCATGTGTGAAAGTCTCATGCTTGTACATGAAACGGTTTCGGAGTAGCGACGATGCGAAAACGTGTGATGTTTTCAATTTTCAGGCGTCATTTTTCAAAACCGCTCCATAGGAAATGAATGGGGGAGGTTTCGGGTTTGTGTCGCTCTGAGGTGATTTGCGAAAAATCTATAAATGCTACACCAATGAGGGTTACATTTCCTGAATCCAGACAAAAATTCCTACGTTTTGATGTATAATTTATGTGGATAGGTTGAAAATTGAGCGACTGAGAAGAAGTTGTTCGGAGAAGAAGAATTAGTTGAATTTCTAGAGTGCGCACTCTACCAACTGCCACTTGACGACCATAGCAACGCATGTTATTTGCTGAATTTTTTGAAAAGCCAAAATTATTTTAAGGAGGTACTATATGAAAATGGTAAAAGATATAAAAAAGCTGAAATATACCATAACAGCTGAAAGATATCACTACATTTTAAAAGTTGAATGGCGTTTCTAGCTGAAAGTAGGCTGAAGCAGTAAGCTGTCAAAAAGCAGCTGAAATGAGCGGAATTTTAGTGATTTCAATGCATTTCCTATGGGAGAAAAAAAGCTGAAAACTTGCAGAAAAAGCTGAATATTTAAAAAAGTTGAAGAGTTAAAAGTACAAAAAGATATAGCCATCGATTCCAGAAGAAGCTGAATAGTTTAAAAGTTGAATGGTTGAAATCGGAGAAAAATTGTAGGAGGAGAAGCGAATCAAACTTTAAACAGTAAAAACGCATTTGGAAGAATAACCCATAAGAATAAGAAGAATAAAGAATAAAGAGAAACAGGATCTCAAGAACTGTGAATGCCTACTGCATTCACAGTAACTAGAAAAATTTGCATTTCCTGCGAAAATGCACTGTGAATGCAGATAGCTGAATGATTGAGCAAAAGATGCAGAAGATCTTTGAAGAAGAGAAAAAATAGCTGAAAAGCATTGAAGAAGTTGAAAAAGTTGAAGAAGTTGAAAAAGTTGAAGAATTTGAAAGAGTTGAAGAATTTGAACATGAAAGAACAATAGCTGAATGATTAGAAGAAGAAAAAACTGAGGGTAAGGCACCAAACATTTCCTAACTCATTCTAAACACTGAATCATTTAACAAAGCAGAAGTAGAATTTCAAACTTGAATATACTGTAGCCATATGTGGGCCTGCATTTCTAGGGAGTATAAGGGGTTTCGCCCCCATTGAAAAGCATTGGATGTTTGACACCTCCTAACTTGGAGATGCTTTACGTGACGAGGCCCAAACTTATTGTGGAGCATTTTGTATAAAGGAGGTACAGACTCTGTAAAGCAGAAGTTTGTCCGAGCTTCCTAGAGCTACTTCCGGTTAGCAAAATGCTAACACTTAGCCGCTAACAGGGTTGTGTTTAGTATCACCGGGTGAGTGTACTCTGTCAGTTTGGTCCAAATCCTGTACTGGGAAGTGCCTCAAAAAGGGTGCCAATACTTAATGTCACCAAAGGTCACCAAAGGTCATGAGTCAGATTGGCCTCCTTTAGCAACTCAGCCTCACCACATCTGGGCCCAGAACTCAACATTTGACCAAAATGGTCAGTAGCGCCATTTGCCACATGTGGGTGGTGCTGTATTGGCCAATTATGTCGTGTCTGGGCATCATGCCAGATCCTGTTGGAAGCAAAGGCCCAATAGGAAAGCATGTGAAATCCAAAATGGGACAGAAAAGTGACACATGGCTGAAAGTCACTTGAAAATTTAAAAATGTTAAGAGGAAGTGACTGTGCGAATTTCAGATTCCTACATTAATCACAGCCGCTGCAGCGGGCGTCGAAAGTTGCCATTGTATCCCAATGGAGCTTCTCCCTCTGGCCCTCAGAGTTCCGTCGTCATGGAAACTCACTCACACCTCTGCTGCAGGCCAGTCTACCGAAGTGCAGAGACTTTGCTCACAATAAGTCCCATTGGATTATAATGGAGAACTTTGCCCCGAACAACGCTCCATATCTCCTGATCCGTAAATGGTAGAGACGTAATTTTTTCTGCGTTTATTTCGTAACGGATAGGGGAAGAAGACAGGCTATCGGTTTTTGCTGGAAAAAGTTTAATAAAGGCGTGAAAAATTATGATATAAAGGTGATTTTTATGGACTTTTAGAAATCCTCTAAAAACGGTCCCGAACAAATCGCTGTAGCTGAAAAAGTATAAGAGATATCAAAATAATTCTTTCACTATGAGTATCAGCAGGCTTTTGAGGACTATGGTGCCCATTTTCATGTTTGTACAAAAATCGGTGTAGGCACAGCGACGATGTAAAAAAGTGGATGATGTGGGAAAATGCAGCTGAAAAGCGTTTTCAGGAATTTGCACATTCGCTACTCCCGAACAAATTGTTCCTGCGGTAAAACCGTAACAGTTATCCAAACAATTCCTTTTTTATGAGTGCCAGAAGGGTCGGGACATTCATGTGTGAAAGTCTCATGCTTGTACATGAAACGGTTTCGGAGTAGCGACGATGCGAAAACGTGTGATGTTTTCAATTTTCAGGCGTCATTTTTCAAAACCGCTCCATAGGAAATGAATGGGGGAGGTTTCGGGTTTGTGTCGCTCTGAGGTGATTTGCGAAAAATCTATAAATGCTACACCAAAGAGGGTTACATTTCCTGAATCCAGACAAAAATTCCTACGTTTTGATGTATAATTTATGTGGATAGGTTGAAAATTGAGCGAGTGAGAAGAAGTTGTTCGGAGAAGAAGAATTTGTTGAATTTCTAGAGTGCGCACTCTATAACTGCCTCCTTGACGACCATAGCAACGCATGTTATTTGCTGAATTTCTTGAAAAGCCAAAATTATTTTAAGGAGGTACTATATGAAAATGGTAAAAGATATGAAAAAGCTGAAATAGACCATAATAGCTGAAAGATATCACTACATTTTAAAAGTTGAATGGCGTTTCTAGCTGAAAGTAGGCTGAAGCAGTAAGCTGTCAAAAAGCAGCTGAAATGAGCGGAATTTTAGTGAATTACATTCATTTCCTATGGGAGAAAAAAAGCAGAAAATTTGCAGAAAAAGCTGAATATTTTAAAAAGTTGAAGAGTTAAAAGTACAAAAAGATATAGCCATCGATTCCAGAAGAAGCTGAATAGTTTAAAAGTTGAATGGTTGAAATCGGAGAAAAATTGTAGGAGGAGAAGCGAATCAAACTTTAAACAGTAAAAACGCATTAGGAAGAATAAACACTAAGAAGAAGAAGAAGAACTAGAAAAATTTGCATTTCCTGCGAAAATGCACTGTGAATGCAGATAGCTGAATGATTGAGCAAAAGATGCAGAAGATCTTTGAAGAAGAGAAAAAATAGCTGAAAAGCATTGAAGAAGTTGAAAAAGTTGAAGAAGTTGAAAAAGTTGAAGAATTTGAAAGAGTTGAAGAATTTGAACATGAAAGAACAATAGCTGAATGATTAGAAGAAGAAAAAACTGAGGGTAAGGCACCAAACATTTCCTACCTCATTCTAAACACTGAATCATTTAACAAAGCAGAAGTAGAATTTCAAACTTGAATATACTGTAGCCATATGTGGGCCTGCATTTCTAGGGAGTATAAGGGGTTTCGCCCCCATTGAAAAGCATTGGATGTTTGACACCTCCTAGCTTGGAGATGCTTTACGTGACGTGGCCCAAATTTATAGTGGAGCATTCTGTATAAAGGAGGTAAAGACTCTGTAAAGCAGAAGTTTGTAGGACCTTCCTAGAGCTACTTCCGGTTAGCAACATGCTAACAGTTAGCCGCTAACAGGGTTGTGTTCAGTATCACCAGGTGAGTGTACTCTGTCAGTTTGGTCCAAATCCTGTACTGGGAAGTGCCTCAAAAAGGGTGCCAATACTTAATGTCACCAAAGGTCACCAAAGTTCATGGGTCAGATAGGCCTCCTTTAGCAACTCAGCCTCACCACATCTGGGCCCAGAACTCAACATTTGACCAAAATGGTCAGTAGCGCCATTTCCCACATGTGGGTGGTGCTGTATTGGCCAATTATGTCGTGTCTGGGCATCATGCCAGATCCTGTTGGAAGCAAAGGCCCAATAGGAAAGCATGTGAAATCCAAAATGGGACAGAAAAGTGACACATGGCTGAAAGTCACTTGAAAATTTAAAAATGTTAAGAGGAAGTGACTGTGCGAATTTCAGATTCCTACATTAATCACAGCCGCTGCAGCGGGCGTCGAAAGTTGCCATTGTATCCCAATGGAGCTTCTCCCTCTGGCCCTCAGAGTTCCGTCGTCATGGAAACTCACTCACACCTGCAGCGGGCCAGTCTACCGAAGTGCAGAGACTTTGCTCACAATAAGTTCCATTGGATTATAATGGAGAACTTTGCCCCGAACAACGCTCCATATCTCCTGATCCGTAAATGGTAGAGACGTAATTTTTTCTGCGTTTATTTTGTAACGGATAGGGGAAGAAGACAGGCTATCGGTTTTTGCTGGAAAAAGTTTAATAAAGGCGTGAAAAATTATGATATAAAGGTGATTTTTATGGACTTTCAGAAATCCTCTAAAAACGGTCCCGAACAAATCGCTGTAGCTGAAAAAGTATAAGAGATATCAAAATAATTCTTTCACTATGAGTATCAGCAGGCTTTTGAGGACTATGGTGCCCATTTTCATGTTTGTACAAAAATCGGTGTAGGCACAGCGACGATGTAAAAAAGTGGATGATGTGGGAAAATGCAGCTGAAAAGCGTTTTCAGGAATTTGCACATTCGCTACTCCCGAACAAATTGTTCCTGCGGTAAAACCGTAACAGTTATCCAAACAATTCCTTTTTTATGAGTGCCAGAAGGGTCGGGACATTCATGTGTGAAAGTCTCATGCTTGTACATGAAACGGTTTCGGAGTAGCGACGATGCGAAAACGTGTGATGTTTTGGATTTTCAGACGTCATTTTTCAAAACCGCTCCATAGGAAATGAATGGGGGAGGTTTCGGGTTTGTGTCGCTCTGAGGTGATTTGCGAAAAATCTATAAATGCTACAGCAATGAGGGTTACATTTCCTGAATCCAGACAAAAATTCCTACGTTTTGATGTATAATTTATGTGGATAGGTTGAAAATTGAGCGACTGAGAAGAAGTTGTTCGGAGAAGAAGAATTTGTTGAATTTCTAGAGTGCGCACTCTATAACTGCCTCCTTGACGACCATAGCAACGCATGTTATTTGCTGAATTTCTTGAAAAGCCAAAATTATTTTAAGGAGGTACTATATGAAAATGGTAAAAGATATGAAAAAGCTGAAATAGACCATAATAGCTGAAAGATATCACTACATTTTAAAAGTTGAATGGCGTTTCTAGCTGAAAGTAGGCTGAAGCAGTAAGCTGTCAAAAAGCAGCTGAAATGAGCGGAATTTTAGTGAATTACATTCATTTCCTATGGGAGAAAAAAAGCTGAAAATTTGCAGAAAAAGCTGAATATTTTAAAAAGTTGAAGAGTTAAAAGTACAAAAAGATATAGCCATCGATTCCAGAAGAAGCTGAATAGTTTAAAAGTTGAATGGTTGAAATCGGAGAAAAATTGTAGGAGGAGAAGCGAATCAAACTTTAAACAGTAAAAACGCATTTGGAAGAATAACCCATAAGAATAAGAAGAATAAAGAATAAAGAGAAACAGGATCTCAAGAACTGTGAATGCCTACTGCATTCACAGTAACTAGAAAAATGTGCATTTCCTGCGAAAATGCACTGTGAATGCAGATAGCTGAATGATTGAGCAAAAGATGCAGAAGATCTTTGAAGAAGAGAAAAAATAGCTGAAAAGCATTGAAGAAGTTGAAAAAGTTGAAGAAGTTGAAAAAGTTGAAGAATTTGAAAGAGTTGAAGAATTTGAACATGAAAGAACAATAGCTGAATGATTAGAAGAAGAAAAAACTGAGGGTAAGGCACCAAACATTTCCTAACTCATTCTAAACACTGAATCATTTAACAAAGCAGAAGTAGAATTTCAAACTTGAATATACTGTAGCCATATGTGGGCCTGCATTTCTAGGGAGTATAAGGGGTTTCGCCCCCATTGAAAAGCATTGGATGTTTGACACCTCCTAGCTTGGAGATGCTTTACGTGACGTGGCCCAAATTTATAGTGGAGCATTCTGTATAAAGGAGGTAAAGACTCTGTAAAGCAGAAGTTTGTAGGATCTTCCTAGAGCTACTTCCGGTTAGCAACATGCTAACAGTTAGCCGCTAACAGGGTTGTGTTCAGTATCACCAGGTGAGTGTACTCTGTCAGTTTGGTCCAAATCCTGTACTGGGAAGTGCCTCAAAAAGGGTGCCAATACTTAATGTCACCAAAGGTCACCAAAGGTCATGAGTCAGATTGGCCTCCTTTAGCAACTCAGCCTCACCACATCTGGGCCCAGAACTCAACATTTGACCAAAATGGTCAGTAGCGCCATTTCCCACATGTGGGTGGTGCTGTATTGGCCAATTATGTCGTGTCTGGGCATCATGCCAGATCCTGATGGAAGCAAAGGCCCAATAGGAAAGCATGTGAAATCCAAAATGGGACAGAAAAGTGACACATGGCTGAAAGTCACTTGAAAATTTAAAAATGTTAAGAGGAAGTGACTGTGCGAATTTCAGATTCCTACATTAATCACAGCCGCTGCAGCGGGCGTCGAAAGTTGCCATTGTATCCCAATGGAGCTTCTCCCTCTGGCCCTCAGAGTTCCGTCGTCATGGAAACTCACTCACACCTGCAGCGGGCCAGTCTACCGAAGTGCAGAGACTTTGCTCACAATAAGTCCCATTGGATTATAATGGAGAACTTTGCCCCGAACAACGCTCCATATCTCCTGATCCGTAAATGGTAGAGACGTAATTTTTTCTGCGTTTATTTCGTAACGGATAGGGGAAGAAGACAGGCTACCGGTTTTTGCTGGAAAAAGTTTAATAAAGGCGTGAAAAATTATGATATAAAGGTGATTTTTATGGACTTTCAGAAATCCTCTAAAAACGGTCCCGAACAAATCGCTGTAGCTGAAAAAGTATAAGAGATATCAAAATAATTCTTTCACTATGAGTATCAGCAGGCTTTTGAGGACTATGGTGCCCATTTTCATGTTTGTTCAAAAATCGGTGTAGGCACAGCGACGATGTAAAAAAGTGGATGATGTGGGAAAATGCAGCTGAAAAGCGTTTTCAGGAATTTGCACATTCGCTACTCCCGAACAAATTGTTCCTGCGGTAAAACCGTAACAGTTATCCAAACAATTCCTTTTTTATGAGTGCCAGAAGGGTCGGGACATTCATGTGTGAAAGTCTCATGCTTGTACATGAAACGGTTTCGGAGTAGCGACGATGCGAAAACGTGTGATGTTTTGGATTTTCAGACGTCATTTTTCAAAACCGCTCCATAGGAAATGAATGGGGGAGGTTTCGGGTTTGTGTCGCTCTGAGGTGATTTGCGAAAAATCTATAAATGCTACAGCAATGAGGGTTACATTACCTGAATCCAGACAAAAATTCCTACGTTTTGATGTATAATTTATGTGGATAGGTTGAAAATTGAGCGACTGAGAAGAAGTTGTTCGGAGAAGAAGAATTTGTTGAATTTCTAGAGTGCGCACTCTATAACTGCCTCCTTGACGACCATAGCAACGCATGTTATTTGCTGAATTTCTTGAAAAGCCAAAATTATTTTAAGGAGGTACTATATGAAAATGGTAAAAGATATGAAAAAGCTGAAATAGACCATAATAGCTGAAAGATATCACTACATTTTAAAAGTTGAATGGTGTTTCTAGCTGAAAGTAGGCTGAAGCAGTAAGCTGTCAAAAAGCAGCTGAAATGAGCGGAATTTTAGTGAATTACATTCATTTCCTATGGGAGAAAAAAAGCTGAAAATTTGCAGAAAAAGCTGAATATTTTAAAAAGTTGAAGAGTTAAAAGTACAAAAAGATATAGCCATCGATTCCAGAAGAAGCTGAATAGTTTAAAAGTTGAATGGTTGAAATCGGAGAAAAATTGTAGGAGGAGAAGCGAATCAAACTTTAAACAGTAAAAACGCATTTGGAAGAATAAACACTAAGAAGAACTAGAAAAATTTGCATTTCCTGCGAAAATGCACTGTGAATGCAGATAGCTGAATGATTGAGCAAAAGATGCGGAAGATCTTTGAAGAAGAGAAAAAATAGCTGAAAAGCATTGAAGAAGTTGAAAAAGTTGAAGAAGTTGAAGAAGTTGAAGAATTTGAAAGAGTTGAAGAATTTGAACATGAAAGAACAATAGCTGAATGATTAGAAGAAGAAAAAACTGAGGGTAAGGCACCAAACATTTCCTAACTCATTCTAAACACTGAATCATTTAACAAAGCAGAAGTAGAATTTCAAACTTGAATATACTGTAGCCATATGTGGGCCTGCATTTCTAGGGAGTATAAGGGTTTTCGCCCCCATTGAAAAGCATTGGATGTTTGACACCTCCTAGCTTGGAGATGCTTTACGTGACGTGGCCCAAATTTATAGTGGAGCATTCTGTATAAAGGAGGTAAAGACTCTGTAAAGCAGAAGTTTGTAGGACCTTCCTAGAGCTACTTCCGGTTAGCAACATGCTAACAGTTAGCCGCTAACAGGGTTGTGTTCAGTATCACCAGGTGAGTGTACTCTGTCAGTTTGGTCCAAATCCTGTACTGGGAAGTGCCTCAAAAAGGGTGCCAATACTTAATGTCACCAAAGGTCACCAAAGGTCATGAGTCAGATTGGCCTCCTTTAGCAACTCAGCCACACCACATCTGGGCCCAGAACTCAACATTTGACCAAAATGGTCAGTAGCGCCATTTCCCACATGTGGGTGGTGCTGTATTGGCCAATTATGTCGTGTCTGGGCATCATGCCAGATCCTGTTGGAAGCAAAGGCCCAATAGGAAAGCATGTGAAATCCAAAATGGGACAGAAAAGTGACACATGGCTGAAAGTCACTTGAAAATTTAAAAATGTTAAGAGGAAGTGACTGTGCAAATTTCAGATTCCTACATTAATCACAGCCGCTGCAGCGGGCGTCGAAAGTTGCCATTGTATCCCAATGGAGCTTCTCCCTCTGGCCCTCAGAGTTCCGTCGTCATGGAAACTCACTGACACACCTGCAGCGGGCCAGTCTACCGAAGTGCAGAGACTTTGCTCACAATAAGTCCCATTGGATTATAATGGAGAACTTTGCCCGGAACAACGCTCCATATCTCCTGATCCGTAAATGGTAGAGACGTAATTTTTTCTGCGTTTATTTCGTAACGGATAGGGGAAGAAGACAGGCTATCGTTTTTTGCTGGAAAAAGTTTCATAAAGGCGTGAAAAATTATGATATAAAGGTGAATTTTTATGGACTTTCAGAAATCCCCTAAAAACGGTCCCGAACAAATCGCTGTAGCTGAAAAAGTATAAGAGATATCAAAATAATTCTTTCACTATGAGTATCAGCAGGCTTTTGAGGACTATGGTGCCCATTTTCATGTTTTTACAAAAATCGGTGTAGGCACAGCGACGATGTAAAAAAGTGGATGATGTGGGAAAATGCAGCTGAAAAGCGTTTTCAGGAATTTGCACATTCGCTACTCCCGAACAAATTGTTCCTGCGGTAAAACCGTAACAGTTATCCAAACAATTCCTTTTTTATGAGTGCCAGAAGGGTCGGGACATTCATGTGTGAAAGTCTCATGCTTGTACATGAAACGGTTTCGGAGTAGCGACGATGCGAAAACGTGTGATGTTTTCAATTTTCAGGCGTCATTTTTCAAAACCGCTCCATAGGAAATGAATGGGGGAGGTTTCGGGTTTGTGTCGCTCTGAGGTGATTTGCGAAAAATCTATAAATGCTACAGCAATGAGGGTTACATTTCCTGAATCCAGACAAAAATTCCTACGTTTTGATGTATAATTTATGTGGATAGGTTGAAAATTGAGCGACTGAGAAGAAGTTGTTCGGAGAAGAAGAATTTGTTGAATTTCTAGAGTGCGCACTCTATAACTGCCTCCTTGACGACCATAGCAACGCATGTTATTTGCTGAATTTCTTGAAAAGCCAAAATTATTTTAAGGAGGTACTATATGAAAATGGTAAAAGATATGAAAAAGCTGAAATAGACCATAATAGCTGAAAGATATCACTACATTTTAAAAGTTGAATGGCGTTTCTAGCTGAAAGTAGGCTGAAGCAGTAAGCTTTCAAAAAGCAGCTGAAATGAGCGGAATTTTAGTGAATTACATTCATTTCCTATGGGAGAAAAAAAGCTGAAAATTTGCAGAAAAAGCTGAATATTTTAAAAAGTTGAAGAGTTAAAAGTACAAAAAGATATAGCCATCGATTCCAGAAGAAGCTGAATAGTTTAAAAGTTGAATGGTTGAAATCGGAGAAAAATTGTAGGAGGAGAAGCGAATCAAACTTTAAACAGTAAAAACGCATTTGGAAGAATAAACACTAAGAATAAAGAACTAGAAAAATTTGCATTTCCTGCGAAAATGCACTGTGAATGCAGATAGCTGAATGATTGAGCAAAAGATGCAGAAGATCTTTGAAGAAGAGAAAAAATAGCTGAAAAGCATTGAAGAAGTTGAAAAAGTTGAAGAATTTGAAAGAGTTGAAGAATTTGAACATGAAAGAAATATAGCTGAATGATTAGAAGAAGAAAAAACTGAGGGTAAGGCACCAAACATTTCCTAACTCATTCTAAACACTGAATCATTTAACAAAGCAGAAGTAGAATTTCAAACTTGAATATACTGTAGCCATATGTGGGCCTGCATTTCTAGGGAGTATAAGGGGTTTCGCCCCCATTGAAAAGCATTGGATGTTTGACACCTCCTAGCTTGGAGATGCTTTACGTGACGTGGCCCAAATTTATAGTGGAGCATTCTGTATAAAGGAGGTAAAGACTCTGTAAAGCAGAAGTTTGTAGGACCTTCCTAGAGCTACTTCCGGTTAGTAACATGCTAACAGTTAGCCGCTAACAGGGTTGTGTTCAGGATCACCAGGTGAGTGTACTCTGTCAGTTTGGTCCAAATCCTGTACTGGGAAGTGCCTCAAAAAGGGTGCCAATACTTAATGTTACTAAAGGTCACCAAAGGTCATGAGTCAGATTGGCCTCCTTTAGCAACTCAGCCTCACCACATCTGGGCCCAGAACTCAACATTTGACCAAAATGGTCAGTAGCGCCATTTCCCACATGTGGGTGGTGCTGTATTGGCCAATTATGTCGTGTCTGGGCATCATGCCAGATCCTGTTGGAAGCAAAGGCCCAATAGGAAAGCATGTGAAATCCAAAATGGGACAGAAAAGTGACACATGGCTGAAAGTCACTTGAAAATTTAAAAATGTTAAGAGGAAGTGACTGTGCGAATTTCAGATTCCTACATTAATCACAGCCGCTGCAGCGGGCGTCGAAAGTTGCCATTGTATCCCAATGGAGCTTCTCCCTCTGGCCCTCAGAGTTCCGTCGTCATGGAAACTCACTCACACCTCTGCTGCAGGCCAGTCTACCGAAGTGCAGAGACTTTGCTCACAATAAGTCCCATTGGATTATAATGGAGAACTTTGCCCCGAACAACGCTCCATATCTCCTGATCCGTAAATGGTAGAGACGTAATTTTTTCTGCGTTTAGTTCGTAACGGATAGGGGAAGAAGACAGGCTATCGGTTTTTGCTGGAAAAAGTTTAATAAAGGCGTGAAAAATTATGATATAAAGGTGATTTTTATGGACTTTCAGAAATCCTCTAAAAACGGCCCCGAACAAATCGCTGTAGCTGAAAAAGTATAAGAGATATCAAAATAATTCTTTCACTTTGAGTATCAGCAGGCTTTTGAGGACTATGGTGCCCATTTTCATGTTTGTACAAAAATCAGTGTAGGCACAGCGACGATGTAAAAAAGTGGATGATGTGGGAAAATGAAGCTGAAAAGCGTTTTCAGGAATTTGCACATTCGCTACTCCCGAACAAATTGTTCCTGCGGTAAAACCGTAACAGTTATCCAAACAATTCCTTTTTTATGAGTGCCAGAAGGGTCGGGACATTCATGTGTGAAAGTCTCATGCTTGTACATGAAACGGTTTCGGAGTAGCGACGATGCGAAAACGTGTGATGTTTTCAATTTTCAGGCGTCATTTTTCAAAACCGCTCCATAGGAAATGAATGGGGGAGGTTTCGGGTTTGTGTCGCTCTGAGGTGATTTGCAAAAAATCTATAAATGCTACACCAATGAGGGTTACATTTCCTGAATCCAGACAAAAATTCCTACGTTTTGATGTATAATATATGTGGATAGGTTGAAAATTGAGCGACTGAGAAGAAGTTGTTCGGAGAAGAAGAATTAGTTGAATTTCTAGAGTGCGCACTCTACCAACTGCCACTTGACGACCATAGCAACGCATGTTATTTGCTGAATTTTTTGAAAAGCCAAAATTATTTTAAGGAGGTACTATATGAAAATGGTAAAAGATATAAAAAAGCTGAAATATACCATAACAGCTGAAAGATATCACTACATTTTAAAAGTTGAATGGCGTTTCTAGCTGAAAGTAGGCTGAAGCAGTAAGCTGTCAAAAAGCAGCTGAAATGAGCGGAATTTTAGTGATTTCAATGCATTTCCTATGGGAGAAAAAAAGCTGAAAACTTGCAGAAAAAGCTGAATATTTTAAAAAGTTGAAGAGTTAAAAGTACAAAAAGATATAGCCATCGATTCCAGAAGAAGCTGAATAGTTTAAAAGTTGAATGGTTGAAATCGGAGAAAAATTGTAGGAGGAGAAGCGAATCAAACTTTAAACAGTAAAAACGCATTTGGAAGAATAACCCATAAGAATAAGAAGAATAAAGAATAAAGAGAAACAGGATCTCAAGAACTGTGAATGCCTACTGCATTCACAGTAACTAGAAGAATTTGCATTTCCTGCGAAAATGCACTGTGAATGCAGATGGCTGAATGATTGAGCAAAAGATGCAGAAGATCTTTGAAGAAGAGAAAAAATAGCTGAAAAGCATTGAAGAAGTTGAAAAAGTTGAAGAAGTTGAAAAAGTTGAAGAATTTGAAAGAGCTGAAGAATGTGAACATGAAAGAACAATAGCTGAATGATTAGAAGAAGAAAAAACTGAGGGTAAGGCACCAAACATTTCCTAACTCATTCTAAACACTGAATCATTTAACAAAGCAGAAGTAGAATTTCAAACTTGAATATACTGTAGCAATATGTGGGCCTGCATTTCTAGGGAGTATAAGGGGTTTCGCCCCCATTGAAAAGCATTGGATGTTTGACACCTCCTAGCTTGGAGATGCTTTACGTGACGTGGCCCAAATTTATAGTGGAGCATTCTGTATAAAGGAGGTAAAGACTCTGTAAAGCAGAAGTTTGTAGGACCTTCCTAGAGCTACTTCCGGTTAGCAACATGCTAACAGTTAGCCGCTAACAGGGTTGTGTTCAGTATCACCAGGTGAGTGTACTCTGTCAGTTTGGTCCAAATCCTGTACTGGGAAGTCCCTCAAAAAGGGTGCCAATACTTAATGTCACCAAAGGTCACCAAAGTTCATGGGTCAGATTGGCCTCCTTTAGCAACTCAGCCTCACCACATCTGGGCCCAGAACTCAATATTTGACCAAAATGGTCAGTAGCGCCATTTCCCACAGGTGGGTGGTGCTGTATTGGCCAATTGGGTCGTGTCTGGGCATCATGCCAGGTCCTGTTGGAAGCAAAGGCCCAATAGGAAAGCATGTGAAATCCAAAATGGGATAGAAAAATGACACATAGCTGAAAGTCACTTGAAAATTTTAAAATGTCAAGAGGAAGTGACTGTGCGAATTTCAGATTCCTACATTAATCACAGCCGCTGCAGCGGGCGTCGAAAGTTGCCATTCTATCTCAATTGATCCTCTCCCTCTGGCCCTCAGAGTTCCGTCGTCATGGAAACTCACTCACACCTCTGCTGCAGGCCAGTCTACCGAAGTGCAGAGACTTTGCTCACAATAAGTTCCATTGAATTATAATGGAGAACTTTGCCCCGAACAACGCTTCATATCTCCTGATCCCTAAATGGTAGAGACGTAATTTTTTCTGCGTTTAGTTCGTAACGGATAGGGGAAGAAGAAAAGCTATCGTTTTTTGCTGGAAAAAGTTTAATAAAGGCGTAAAAAATTATGATCTAAAGGGTTTTTTTAAGGAATTTGCAAAATTCTCTAAAAACAGTCCTGAACAAATCGCTCTAGCTGAAAAATTATAAGAGATATCAAAACAATTATGTCACTGTGAGTATCAGCAGGCTTTTGAGGACTATGTTGCTCATTTTTATGTTTGTACAAAAATCGGTGTAGGCACAGCGACGATGTAAAAAAGTGGATCATTTGGGGTGATGGAGGTCCAAAGCGTCTTCAGGATTTTGCAAATTCGCTACTCCCGAACAAATTGTTCCTGCGGCAAAACCGTAACAGTTATCCACAAAATTCCTTTTTTGTGAGTGCCAGAAGGGTTGGGACATTCATGTGTGAAAGTCTCATGCCTGTACATCAAACGGTTTAGGAGTAGCGATGATGCGAAAACGTGTGATGTTTTGGATTTTCAGACGTCATTTTTCAAAACCGCTCCATAGGAAATGAATGGGGAGGATTTCGGGTTTGTGTCGGTCTGAGGTGATTTGCGAAAAATCTCTAAATGCTACAGCAATGAGGGTTACATTTCCTGAATCCTGACAAAAATACCTACGTTTTGATGTATAATTTGTCTACATAGAGTGAAAATTGAGCGAGTAGGCTGAAGTTGTTCGGAGTTTTGAAATCTTTGAAAACGCTAGAGTGGGCCACTCTAAGAGTCTGAGAATTCCGTCATTGACTTTCATTATAAACGATGATTTCGCTGATTTTTGGACATGAGCTTTGAGGAGTAACTGTGAAGAGACGATAAAAGATATCCCCATCCCGTTTTCACTTCTGAGTGGTTCACAGATATGTCTACAAACTGGAAGTTAAACGGTGTTCGTAGGTGAAAGCATGACGACACAGTACAGCGTTGAAAATGGCCATTTGGAGGCTTTTTTGAGGCTTTCTTTCTGCACTTTCCATCTGAGCTATACTGTAGCACCATATATGGGCATGCAGTATTGGGACCATAAGGGGTTGGATCCCCCATTGAAAAGCATTGGATGTTTGACACGTCATAGCTTGGAGATGCTTTATGCGACGTAGCCCAAATTTCTTGTGGAGCTTTCTCTCTAGAGTAAGAACACACTCTGTGAAGCAGAAGTTGGTGAGACCTTCCTAGAGCTACTTCCGGTTAGCAACATGCTAACAGTTAGCCGCTAACAGGGTTGTGTTCAGTATCACCAGGTGAGTGTACTCTGTCAGTTTGGTCCAAATCCTGTACTGGGAAGTGCCTCAAAAAGGGTGCCAATACTTAATGTCACCAAAGGTCACCAAAGGTCATGAGTCAGATTGGCCTCCTTTAGCAACTCAGCCTCACCACATCTGGGCCCAGAACTCAACATTTGACCAAAATGGTCAGTAGCGCCATTTCCCACATGTGGGTGGTGCTGTATTGGCCAATTATGTCGTGTCTGGGCATCATGCCAGGTCCTGTTGGAAGCAAAGGCCCAATAGGAAAGCATGTGAAATCCAAAATGGGACAGAAAAGTGACACATGGCTGAAAGTCACTTGAAAATTTTAAAATGTCAAGAGGAAGTGACTGTGCGAATTTCAGATTCCTACATTAATCACAGCCGCTGCAGCGGGCGTCGGAAGTTGCCATTGTATCCCAATGGAGCTTCTCCCTCTGGCCCTCAGAGTTCCGTCGTCATGGAAACTCACTCACACCTCTGCTGCAGGCCAGTCTACCGAAGTGCAGAGACTTTGCTCACAATAAGTCCCATTGAATTATAATGGAGAACTTTGCCCCGAACAACGCTTCATATCTCCTGATCCCTAAATGGTAGAGACGTAATTTTTTCTGCGTTTAGTTCGTAACGGATAGGGGAAGAAGAAAAGCTATCGTTTTTTGCTGGAAAAAGTTTAATAAAGGCGTAAAAAATTATGATCTAAAGGGTTTTTTTAAGGAATTTGCAAAATTCTCTAAAAACAGTCCTGAACAAATCGCTCTAGCTGAAAAATTATAAGAGATATCAAAACAATTATTTCACTGTGAGTATCAGCAGGCTTTTGAGGACTATGTTGCTCATTTTTATGTTTGTACAAAAATCGGTGTAGGCACAGCGACGATGTAAAAAAGTGGATCATTTGGGGTGATGGAGGTCCAAAGCGTCTTCAGGATTTTGCAAATTCGCTACTCCCGAACAAATTGTTCCTGCGGCAAAACCGTAACAGTTATCCACAAAATTCCTTTTTTGTGAGTGCCAGAAGGGTTGGGACATTCATGTGTGAAAGTCTCATGCCTGTACATCAAACGGTTTAGGAGTAGCGATGATGCGAAAACGTGTGATGTTTTGGATTTTCAGACGTCATTTTTCAAAACCGCTCCATAGGAAATGAATGGGGAGGATTTCGGGTTTGTGTCGGTCTGAGGTGATTTGCGAAAAATCTCTAAATGCTACAGCAATGAGGGTTACATTTCCTGAATCCTGACAAAAATACCTACGTTTTGATGTATAATTTGTCTACATAGAGTGAAAATTGAGCGAGTAGGCTGAAGTTGTTCGGAGTTTTGAAATCTTTGAAAACGCTAGAGTGGGCCACTCTAAGAGTCTGAGAATTCCGTCATTGACTTTCATTATAAACGATGATTTCGCTGATTTTTGGACATGAGCTTTGAGGAGTAACTGTGAAGAGACGATAAAAGATATCCCCATCCCGTTTTCACTTCTGAGTGGTTCACAGATATGTCTACAAACTGGAAGTTAAACGGTGTTCGTAGGTGAAAGCATGACGACACAGTACAGCGTTGAAAATGGCCATTTGGAGGCTTTTTTGAGGCTTTCTTTCTGCACTTTCCATCTGAGCTATACTGTAGCACCATATATGGGCATGCAGTATTGGGACCATAAGGGGTTGGATCCCCCATTGAAAAGCATTGGATGTTTGACACGTCATAGCTTGGAGATGCTTTATGCGACGTAGCCCAAATTTCTTGTGGAGCTTTCTCTCTAGAGTAAGAACACACTCTGTGAAGCAGAAGTTGGTGAGACCTTCCTAGAGCTACTTCCGGTTAGCAACATGCTAACAGTTAGCCGCTAACAGGGTTGTGTTCAGTATCACCAGGTGAGTGTACTCTGTCAGTTTGGTCCAAATCCTGTACTGGGAAGTGCCTCAAAAAGGGTGCCAATACTTAATGTCACCAAAGGTCACCAAAGGTCATGAGTCAGATTGGCCTCCTTTAGCAACTCAGCCTCACCACATCTGGGCCCAGAACTCAACATTTGACCAAAATGGTCAGTAGCGCCATTTCCCACATGTGGGTGGTGCTGTATTGGCCAATTATGTCGTGTCTGGGCATCATGCCAGGTCCTGTTGGAAGCAAAGGCCCAATAGGAAAGCATGTGAAATCCAAAATGGGACAGAAAAGTGACACATGGCTGAAAGTCACTTGAAAATTTTAAAATGTCAAGAGGAAGTGACTGTGCGAATTTCAGATTCCTACATTAATCACAGCCGCTGCAGCGGGCGTCGGAAGTTGCCATTGTATCCCAATGGAGCTTCTCCCTCTGGCCCTCAGAGTTCCGTCGTCATGGAAACTCACTCACACCTCTGCTGCAGGCCAGTCTACCGAAGTGCAGAGACTTTGCTCACAATAAGTCCCATTGGATTATAATGGAGAACTTTGCCCCGAACAACGCTCCATATCTCCTGATCCGTAAATGGTAGAGACGTAATTTTTTCTGCGTTTATTTCGTAACGGATAGGGGAAGAAGACAGGCTATCGGTTTTTGCTGGAAAAAGTTTAATAAAGGCGTGAAAAATTATGATATAAAGGTGATTTTTATGGACTTTCAGAAATCCTCTAAAAACGGTCCCGAACAAATCGCTGTAGCTGAAAAAGTATAAGAGATATCAAAATAATTCTTTCACTATGAGTATCAGCAGGCTTTTGAGGACTATGGTGCCCATTTTCATGTTTGTACAAAAATCGGTGTAGGCACAGCGACGATGTAAAAAAGTGGATGATGTGGGAAAATGCAGCTGAAAAGCGTTTTCAGGAATTTGCACATTCGCTACTCCCGAACAAATTGTTCCTGCGGTAAAACCGTAACAGTTATCCAAACAATTCCTTTTTTATGAGTGCCAGAAGGGTCGGGACATTCATGTGTGAAAGTCTCATGCTTGTACATGAAACGGTTTCGGAGTAGCGACGATGCGAAAACGTGTGATGTTTTCAATTTTCAGGCGTCATTTTTCAAAACCGCTCCATAGGAAATGAATGGGGGAGGTTTCGGGTTTGTGTCGCTCTGAGGTGATTTGCGAAAAATCTATAAATGCTACACCAATGAGGGTTACATTTCCTGAATCCAGACAAAAATTCCTACGTTTTGATGTATAATTTATGTGGATAGGTTGAAAATTGAGCGACTGAGAAGAAGTTGTTCGGAGAAGAAGAATTTGTTGAATTTCTAGAGTGCGCACTCTATAACTGCCTCCTTGACGACCATAGCAACGCATGTTATTTGCTGAATTTCTTGAAAAGCCAAAATTATTTTAAGGAGGTACTATATGAAAATGGTAAAAGATATGAAAAAGCTGAAATAGACCATAATAGCTGAAAGATATCACTACATTTTAAAAGTTGAATGGCGTTTCTAGCTGAAAGTAGGCTGAAGCAGTAAGCTGTCAAAAAGCAGCTGAAATGAGCGGAATTTTAGTGAATTACATTCATTTCCTATGGGAGAAAAAAAAGCTGAAAATTTGCAGAAAAAGCTAAATATTTTAAAAAGTTGAAAAGGTATAAGTACAAAAAGATATAGCCATCGATTCCAGAAGAAGCTGAATAGTTTAAAAGTTGAATGGTTGAAATCGGACAAAAACTGTAGGAGGAGAAGCGAATCAAACTTTAAACAGTAAAAACGCATTTGGAAGAATATCCTATAACTCGAAAAATTTGCATTTCCTGCGAAAATGCACTGCGAATGCAGATAGCTGAATGATTGAGCAAAAGATGCAGAAGATCTTTGAAGAAGAGAAAAAATAGCTGAAAAGCATTGAAGAAGTTGAAAAAGTTGAAGAAGTTGAAAAAGTTGAAGAATTTGAAAGAGTTGAAGAATTTGAACATGAACGAACAATAGCTGAATGATTAGAAGAAGAAAAAACTGAGGGTAAGGCACCAAACATTTCCTAACTCATTCTAAACACTGAATCATTTAACAAAGCAGAAGTAGAATTTCAAACTTGAATATACTGTAGCCATATGTGGGCCTGCATTTCTAGGGAGTATAAGGGGTTTCGCCCCCATTGAAAAGCATTGGATGTTTGACACCTCCTAGCTTGGAGATGCTTTACGTGACGTGGCCCAAATTTATAGTGGAGCATTCTGTATAAAGGAGGTAAAGACTCTGTAAAGCAGAAGTTTGTAGGATCTTCCTAGAGCTACTTCCGGTTAGCAACATGCTAACAGTTAGCCGCTAACAGGGTTGTGTTCAGTATCACCAGGTGAGTGTACTCTGTCAGTTTGGTCCAAATCCTGTACTGGGAAGTGCCTCAAAAAGGGTGCCAATACTTAATGTCACCAAAGGTCACCAAAGGTCATGAGTCAGATTGGCCTCCTTTAGCAACTCAGCCTCACCACATCTGGGCCCAGAACTCAACATTTGACCAAAATGGCGTGTAGCGCCATTTCCCACATGTGGGTGGTGCTGTATTGGCCAATTATGTCGTGTCTGGGCATCATGCCAGATCCTGTTGGAAGCAAAGGCCCAATAGGAAAGCATGTGAAATCCAAAATGGGACAGAAAAGTGACACATGGCTGAAAGTCACTTGAAAATTTAAAAATGTTAAGAGGAAGTGACTGTGCGAATTTCAGATTCCTACATTAATCACAGCCGCTGCAGCGGGCGTCGAAATTTGCCATTGTATCCCAATGGAGCTTCTCCCTCTGGCCCTCAGAGTTCCGTCGTCATGGAAACTCACTCACACCTCTGCTGCAGGCCAGTCTACCGAAGTGCAGAGACTTTGCTCACAATAAGTCCCATTGGATTATAATGGAGAACTTTGCCCCGAACAACGCTCCATATCTCCTGATCCGTAAATGGTAAAGACGTAATTTTTTCTGCGTTTATTTCGTAACGGATAGTGGAAGAAGACAGGCTATCGGTTTTTGCTGGAAAAAGTTTAATAAAGGCGTGAAAAATTATGATATAAAAGTGATTTTTATGGACTTTCAGAAATCCTCTAAAAACGGTCCCGAACAAATCGCTGTAGCTGAAAAAGTATAAGAGATATCAAAATAATTCTTTCACTATGAGTATCAGCAGGCTTTTGAGGACTATGGTGCCCATTTTCATGTTTGTACAAAAATCGGTGTAGGCACAGCGACGATGTAAAAAAGTGGATGATGTGGGAAAATGCAGCTGAAAAGCGTTTTCAGGAATTTGCACATTCGCTACTCCCGAACAAATTGTTCCTGTGGTAAAACCGTAACAGTTATCCAAACAATTCCTTTTTTATGAGTGCCAGAAGGGTCGGGACATTCATGTGTGAAAGTCTCATGCTTGTACATGAAACGGTTTCGGAGTAGCGACGATGCGAAAACATGTGATGTTTTCAATTTTCAGACGTCATTTTTCAAAACCGCTCCATAGGAAATGAATGGGGGAGGTTTCGGGTTTGTGTCGCTCTGAGGTGATTTGCGAAAAATCTATAAATGCTACAGCAATGAGGGTTACATTTTCTGGATCCAGACAAAAATTCCTACGTTTTGATGTATAATTTATGTGGATAGGTTGAAAATTGAGCGACTGAGAAGAAGTTGTTCGGAGAAGAAGAATTTGTTGAATTTCTAGAGTGCGCACTCTATAACTGCCTCCTTGACGACCATAGCAACGCATGTTATTTGCTGAATTTCTTGAAAAGCCAAAATTATTTTAAGGAGGTACTATATGAAAATGGTAAAAGATATGAAAAAGCTGAAATAGACCATAATAGCTGAAAGATATCACTACATTTTAAAAGTTGAATGGCGTTTCTAGCTGAAAGTAGGCTGAAGCAGTAAGCTGTCAAAAAGCAGCTGAAATGAGCGGAATTTTAGTGAATTACATTCATTTCCTATGGGAGAAAAAAAGCTGAAAATTTGCAGAAAAAGCTGAATATTTTAAAAAGTTGAAGAGTTAAAAGTACAAAAAGATATAGCCATCGATTCCAGAAGAAGCTGAATAGTTTAAAAGTTGAATGGTTGAAATCGGAGAAAAACTGTAGGAGGAGAAGCGAATCAAACTTTAAACAGTAAAAACGCATTTGGAAGAATATCCTATAATAATAATAAGAAGAATAAAGAATAAAGAGAAACAGGATCTCAAGAACTGTGAATGCCTACTGCATTCACAGTAATAAAGAGAAACAGGATCTCAAGAACTGTGAATGCCTACTGCATTCACAGTAACTAGAAAAATTTGCATTTCCTGCGAAAATGCACTGTGAATGCAGATAGCTGAATGATTGAGCAAAAGATGCAGAAGATCTTTGAAGAAGAGAAAAAATAGCTGAAAAGCATTGAAGAAGTTGAAAAAGTTGAAAAAGTTGAAGAATTTGAAAGAGTTGAAGAATTTGAACATGAAAGAACAATAGCTGAATGATTAGAAGAAGAAAAAACTGAGGGTAAGGCACCAAACATTTCCTAACTCATTCTAAACACTGAATCATTTAACAAAGCAGAAGTAGAATTTCAAACTTGAATATACTGTAGCCATATGTGGGCCTGCATTTCTAGGGAGTATAAGGGGTTTCGCCCCCATTGAAAAGCATTGGATGTTTTGACACCTCCTAGCTTGGAGATGCTTTACGTGACGTGGCCCAAATTTATAGTGGAGCATTCTGTATAAAGGAG
Source organism: Fundulus diaphanus (assembly GCA_037039145.1). Classification (NCBI taxonomy): domain Eukaryota; kingdom Metazoa; phylum Chordata; class Actinopteri; order Cyprinodontiformes; family Fundulidae; genus Fundulus; species Fundulus diaphanus. The sequence continues at coordinate 48,938,185 of CM073138.1, read as the reverse complement.
GTAAAGACTCTGTAAAGCAGAAGTTTGTAGGACCTTCCTAGAGCTACTTCCGGTTAGCAACATGCTAACAGTTAGCCGCTAACAGGGTTGTGTTCAGTATCACCAGGTGAGTGTACTCTGTCAGTTTGGTCCAAATCCTGTACTGGGAAGTGCCTCAAAAAGGGTGCCAATACTTAATGTCACCAAAGGTCACCAAAGGTCATGAGTCAGATTGGCCTCCTTTAGCAACTCAGCCTCACCACATCTGGGCCCAGAACTCAACATTTGACCAAAATGGTCAGTAGCGCCATTTCCCACATGTGGGTGGTGCTGTATTGGCCAATTATGTCGTGTCTGGGCATCATGCCAGATCCTGTTGGAAGCAAAGGCCCAATAGGAAAGCATGTGAAATCCAAAATGGGACAGAAAAGTGACACATGGCTGAAAGTCACTTGAAAATTTTAAAATGTTAAGAGGAAGTGACTGTGCGAATTTCAGATTCCTACATTAATCACAGCCGCTGCAGCGGGCGTCGAAAGTTGCCATTGTATCCCAATGGAGCTTCTCCCTCTGACCCTCAGAGTTCTGTCGTCATGGAAACTCACTCACACCTCTGCTGCAGGCCAGTCTACCGAAGTGCAGATACTTTGCTCACAATAAGTCCCATTGGATTATAATGGAGAACTTTGCCCGGAACAACGCTCCATATCTCCTGATCCGTAAATGGTAGAGACGTAATTTTTTCTGCGTTTATTTCGTAACGGATAGGGGAAGAAGACAGGCTATCGGTTTTTGCTGGAAAAAGTTTAATAAATTTTAGTGAATTACATTCATTTCCTATGGGAGAAAAAAAGCTGAAAATTTGCAGAAAAAGCTGAATATTTTAAAAAGTTGAAGAGTTAAAAGTACAAAAAGATATAGCCATCGATTCCAGAAGAAGCTGAATAGTTTAAAAGTTGAATGGTTGAAATCGGAGAAAAATTGTAGGAGGAGAAGCGAATCAAACTTTAAACAGTAAAAACGCATTTGGAAGAATATCCTATAACTAGAAAAATTTGCATTTCCTGCGAAAATGCACTGTGAATGCAGATAGCTGAATGATTGAGCAAAAGATGCAGAAGATCTTTGAAGAAGAGAAAAAATAGCTGAAAAGCATTGAAGAAGTTGAAAAAGTTGAAAAAGTTGAAGAATTTGAAAGAGTTGAAGAATTTGAACATGAAAGAACAATAGCTGAATGATTAGAAGAAGAAAAAACTGAGGGTAAGGCACCAAACATTTCCTAACTCATTCTAAACACTGAATCATTTAACAAAGCAGAAGTAGAATTTCAAACTTGAATATACTGTAGCCATATGTGGGCCTGCATTTCTAGGGAGTATAAGGGGTTTCGCCCCCATTGAAAAGCATTGGATGTTTTGACACCTCCTAGCTTGGAGATGCTTTACGTGACGTGGCCCAAATTTATAGTGGAGCATTCTGTATAAAGGAGGTAAAGACTCTGTAAAGCAGAAGTTTGTAGGACCTTCCTAGAGCTACTTCCGGTTAGCAACATGCTAACAGTTAGCCGCTAACAGGGTTGTGTTCAGTATCACCAGGTGAGTGTACTCTGTCAGTTTGGTCCAAATCCTGTACTGGGAAGTGCCTCAAAAAGGGTGCCAATACTTAATGTCACCAAAGGTCACCAAAGGTCATGAGTCAGATTGGCCTCCTTTAGCAACTCAGCCTCACCACATCTGGGCCCAGAACTCAACATTTGACCAAAATGGTCAGTAGCGCCATTTCCCACATGTGGGTGGTGCTGTATTGGCCAATTATGTCGTGTCTGGGCATCATGCCAGATCCTGTTGGAAGCAAAGGCCCAATAGGAAAGCATGTGAAATCCAAAATGGGACAGAAAAGTGACACATGGCTGAAAGTCACTTGAAAATTTTAAAATGTTAAGAGGAAGTGACTGTGCGAATTTCAGATTCCTACATTAATCACAGCCGCTGCAGCGGGCGTCGAAAGTTGCCATTGTATCCCAATGGAGCTTCTCCCTCTGGCCCTCAGAGTTCTGTCGTCATGGAAACTCACTCACACCTCTGCTGCAGGCCAGTCTACCGAAGTGCAGATACTTTGCTCACAATAAGTCCCATTGGATTATAATGGAGAACTTTGCCCGGAACAACGCTCCATATCTCCTGATCCGTAAATGGTAGAGACGTAATTTTTTCTGCGTTTATTTCGTAACGGATAGGGGAAGAAGACAGGCTATCGGTTTTTGCTGGAAAAAGTTTAATAAAGGCGTGAAAAATTATGATATAAAGGTGATTTTTATGGACTTTCAGAAATCCTCTAAAAACGGTCCCGAACAAATCGCTGTAGCTGAAAAAGTATAAGAGATATCAAAATAATTCTTTCACTATGAGTATCAGCAGGCTTTTGAGGACTATGGTGCCCATTTCCATGTTTTTACAAAAATCGGTGTAGGCACAGCGACGATGTAAAAAAGTGGATGATGTGGGAAAATGCAGCTGAAAAGCGTTTTCAGGAATTTGCACATTCGCTACTCCCGAACAAATTGTTCCTGCGGTAAAACCGTAACAGTTATCCAAACAATTCCTTTTTTATGAGTGCCAGAAGGGTCGGGACATTCATGTGTGAAAGTCTCATGCTTGTACATGAAACGGTTTCGGAGTAGCGACGATGCGAAAACGTGTGATGTTTTCAATTTTCAGGCGTCATTTTTCAAAACCGCTCCATAGGAAATGAATGGGGGAGGTTTCGGGTTTGTGTCGCTCTGAGGTGATTTGCGAAAAATCTATAAATGCTACAGCAATGAGGGTTACATTTCCTGAATCCAGACAAAAATTCCTACGTTTTGATGTATAATTTATGTGGATAGGTTGAAAATTGAGCGACTGAGAAGAAGTTGTTCGGAGAAGAAGAATTTGTTGAATTTCTAGAGTGCGCACTCTATAACTGCCTCCTTGACGACCATAGCAACGCATGTTATTTGCTGAATTTCTTGAAAAGCCAAAATTATTTTAAGGAGGTACTATATGAATGTGGTAAAAGATATGAAAAAGCTGAAATAGACCATAATAGCTGAAAGATATCACTACATTTTAAAAGTTGAATGGCGTTTCTAGCTGAAAGTAGGCTGAAGCAGTAAGCTGTCAAAAAGCAGCTGAAATGAGCGGAATTTTAGTGAATTACATTCATTTCCTATGGGAGAAAAAAAGCTGAAAATTTGCAGAAAAAGCTGAATATTTTAAAAAGTTGAAGAGTTAAAAGTACAAAAAGATATAGCCATCGATTCCAGAAGAAGCTGAATAGTTTAAAAGTTGAATGGTTGAAATCGGAGAAAAATTGTAGGAGGAGAAGCGAATCAAACTTTAAACAGTAAAAACGCATTTGGAAGAATAAACACTAAGAAGAAGAAGAATAAAGAATAAAGAGAAACAGGATCTCAAGAACTGTGAATGCCTACTGCATTCACAGTAACTAGAAAAATTTGCATTTCCTGCGAAAATGCACTGTGAATGCAGATAGCTGAATGATTGAGCAAAAGATGCAGAAGATCTTTGAAGAAGAGAAAAAATAGCTGAAAAGCATTGAAGAAGTTGAAAAAGTTGAAGAAGTTGAAAAAGTTGAAGAATTTGAAAGAGTTGAAGAATTTGAACATGAAAGAACAATAGCTAAATGATTAGAAGAAGAAAAAACTGAGGGTAAGGCACCAAACATTTCCTAACTCATTCTAAACACTGAATCATTTAACAAAGCAGAAGTAGAATTTCAAACTTGAATATACTGTAGCCATATGTGGGCCTGCATTTCTAGGGAGTATAAGGGGTTTCGCCCCCATTGAAAAGCATTGGATGTTTGACACCTCCTAGCTTGGAGATGCTTTACGTGACGTGGCCCAAATTTATAGTGGAGCATTCTGTATAAAGGAGGTAAAGACTGTAAAGCAGAAGTTTGTAGGACCTTCCTAGAGCTACTTCCGGTTAGCAACATGCTAACAGTTAGCCGCTAACAGGGTTGTGTTCAGTATCACCAGGTGAGTGTACTCTGTCAGTTTGGTCCAAATCCTGTACTGGGAAGTGCCTCAAAAAGGGTGCCAATACTTAATGTTACCAAAGGTCACCAAAGGTCATGAGTCAGATTGGCCTCCTTTAGCAACTCAGCCTCACCACATCTGGGCCCAGAACTCAACATTTGACCAAAATGGTCAGTAGCGCCATTTCCCACATGTGGGTGGTGCTGTATTGGCCAATTATGTCGTGTCTGGGCATCATGCCAGATCCTGTTGGAAGCAAAGGCCCAATAGGAAAGCATGTGAAATCCAAAATGGGACAGAAAAGTGACACATGGCTGAAAGTCACTTGAAAATTTAAAAATGTTAAGAGGAAGTGACTGTGCGAATTTCAGATTCCTACATTAATCACAGCCGCTGCAGCGGGCGTCGAAAGTTGCCATTGTATCCCAATGGAGCTTCTCCCTCTGGCCCTCAGAGTTCCGTCGTCATGGAAACTCACTCACACCTCTGCTGCAGGCCAGTCTACCGAAGTGCAGAGACTTTGCTCACAATAAGTCCCATTGGATTATAATGGAGAACTTTGCCCCGAACAACGCTCCATATCTCCTGATCCGTAAATGGTAGAGACGTAATTTTTTCTGCGTTTATTTCGTAACGGATAGGGGAAGAAGACAGGCTATCGGTTTTTGCTGGAAAAAGTTTAATAAAGGCGTGAAAAATTATGATATAAAGGTGATTTTTATGGACTTTCAGAAATCCTCTAAAAACGGTCCCGAACAAATCGCTGTAGCTGAAAAAGTATAAGAGATATCAAAATAATTCTTTCACTATGAGTATCAGCAGGCTTTTGAGGACTATGGTGCCCATTTTCATGTTTGTACAAACATCGGTGTAGGCACAGCGACGATGTAAAAAAGTGGATGATGTGGGAAAATGCAGCTGAAAAGCGTTTTCAGGAATTTGCACATTCGCTACTCCCGAACAAATTGTTCCTGCGGTAAAACCGTAACAGTTATCCAAACAATTCCTTTTTTATGAGTGCCAGAAGGGTCGGGACATTCATGTGTGAAAGTCTCATGCTTGTACATGAAACGGTTTCGGAGTAGCGACGATGCGAAAACGTGTGATGTTTTCAATTTTCAGGCGTCATTTTTCAAAACCGCTCCATAGGAAATGAATGGGGGTGGTTTTGGGTTTGTGTCGCTCTGAGGTGATTTGCGAAAAATCTATAAATGCTACAGCAATGAGGGTTACATTTCCTGAATCCAGACAAAAATTCCCACGTTTTGATGTATAATTTATGTGGATAGGTTGAAAATTGAGCGACTGAGAAGAAGTTGTTCGGAGAAGAAGAATGAGTTGAATTTCTAGAGTGCGCACTCTACCAACTGCCACTTGACGACCATAGCAACGCATGTTATTTGCTGAATTTTTTGAAAAGCCAAAATTATTTTAAGGAGGTACTATATGAAAATGGTAAAAGATATAAAAAAGCTGAAATATACCATAATAGCTGAAAGATATCACTACATTTTAAAAGTTGAATGGCGTTTCTAGCTGAAAGTAGGCTGAAGCAGTAAGCTGTCAAAAAGCAGCTGAAATGAGCGGAATTTTAGTGATTTCAATGCATTTCCTATGGGAGAAAAAAAGCTGAAAACTTGCAGAAAAAGCTGAATATTTTAAAAAGTTGAAGAGTTAAAAGTACAAAAAGATATAGCCATCGATTCCAGAAGAAGCTGAATAGTTTAAAAGTTGAATGGTTGAAATCGGAGAAAAATTGTAGGAGGAGAAGCGAATCAAACTTTAAACAGTAAAAACGCATTAGGAAGAATAAACACTAAGAAGAAGAAGAAGAAGAAGAATAAAGAATAAAGAGAAACAGGATCTCAAGAACTGTGAATGCCTACTGCATTCACAGTAATAAAGAATAAAGAGAAACAGGATCTCAAGAACTGTGAATGCCTACTGCATTCACAGTAACTATAAAAATTTGCATTTCCTGCGAAAATGCACTGTGAATGCAGATAGCTGAATGATTGAGCAAAAGATGCAGAAGATCTTTGAAGAAGAGAAAAAATAGCTGAAAAGCATTGAAGAAGTTGAAAAAGTTGAAGAAGTTGAAAAAGTTGAAGAATTTGAAAGAGTTGAAGAATTTGAACATGAAAGAACAATAGCTGAATGATTAGAAGAAGAAAAAACTGAGGGTAAGGCACCAAACATTTCCTAACTCATTCTAAACACTGAATCATTTAACATAGCAGAAGTAGAATTTCAAACTTGAATATACTGTAGCCATATGTGGGCCTGCATTTCTAGGGAGTATAAGGGGTTTCACCCCCATTGAAAAGCATTGGATGTTTGACACCTCCTAGCTTGGAGATGCTTTACGTGACGTGGCCCAAATTTATAGTGGAGCATTCTGTATAAAGGAGGTAAAGACTCTGTAAAGCAGAAGTTTGTGGGACCTTCCTAGAGCTACTTCCGGTTAGCAACATGCTAACAGTTAGCCGCTAACAGGGTTGTGTTCAGTATCACCAGGTGAGTGTACTCTGTCAGTTTGGTCCAAATCCTGTACTGGGAAGTGCCTCAAAAAGGGTGCCAATACTTAATGTCACCAAAGGTCACCAAAGGTCATGAGTCAGATTGGCCTCCTTTAGCAACTCAGCCTCACCACATCTGGGCCCAGAACTCAACATTTGACCAAAATGGTCAGTAGCGCCATGTCCCACATGTTGGTAGTGCTGTATTGGCCAATTATGTCGTGTCTGGGCATCATGCCAGATCCTGTTGGAAGCAAAGGCCCAATAGGAAAGCATGTGAAATCCAAAATGGGACAGAAAAGTGACACATGGCTGAAAGTCACTTGAAAATTTAAAAATGTTAAGAGGAAGTGACTGTGCGAATTTCAGATTCCTACATTAATCACAGCCGCTGCAGCGGGCGTCGAAAGTTGCCATTGTATCCCAATGGAGCTTCTCCCTCTGGCCCTCAGAGTTCCGTCGTCATGGAAACTCACTCACACCTATGCTGCAGGCCAGTCTACCGAAGTGCAGAGACTTTGCTCACAATAAGTCCCATTGGATTATAATGGAGAACTTTGCCCCGAACAACGCTCCATATCTCCTGATCCGTAAATGGTAGAGACGTAATTTTTTCTGCGTTTATTTCGTAACGGATAGGGGAAGAAGACAGGCTATCGGTTTTTGCTGGAAAAAGTTTAATAAAGGGGTGAAAAATTATGATATAAAGGTGATTTTTATGGACTTTCAGAAATCCTCTAAAAACGGTCCCGAACAAATCGCTGTAGCTGAAAAAGTATAAGAGATATCAAAATAATTCTTTCACTATGAGTATCAGCAGGCTTTTGAGGACTATGGTGCCCATTTTCATGTTTGTAAAAAAATCGGTGTAGGCACAGCGACGATGTAAAAAAGTGGATGATGTGGGAAAATGCAGCTGAAAAGCGTTTTCAGGAATTTGCACATTCGCTACTCCCGAACAAATTGTTCCTGCGGTAAAACCGTAACAGTTATCCAAACAATTCCTTTTTTATGAGTGCCAGAAGGGTCGGGACATTCATGTGTGAAAGTCTCATGCTTGTACATGAAACGGTTTCGGAGTAGCGACGATGCGAAAACGTGTGATGTTTTCAATTTTCAGGCGTCATTTTTCAAAACCGCTCCATAGGAAATGAATGGGGGAGGTTTCGGGTTTGTGTCGCTCTGAGGTGATTTGCGAAAAATCTATAAATGCTACACCAATGAGGGTTACATTTCCTGAATCCAGACAAAAATTCCTACGTTTTGATGTATAATTTATGTGGATAGGTTGAAAATTGAGCGACTGAGAAGAAGTTGTTCGGAGAAGAAGAATTTGTTGAATTTCTAGAGTGCGCACTCTATAACTGCCTCCTTGACGACCATAGCAACGCATGTTATTTGCTGAATTTCTTGAAAAGCCAAAATTATTTTAAGGAGGTACTATATGAAAATGGTAAAAGATATGAAAAAGCTGAAATAGACCATAATAGCTGAAAGATATCACTACATTTTAAAAGTTGAATGGCGTTTCTAGCTGAAAGTAGGCTGAAGCAGTAAGCTGTCAAAAAGCAGCTGAAATGAGCGGAATTTTAGTGAATTACATTCATTTCCTATGGGAGAAAAAAAAGCTGAAAATTTGCAGAAAAAGCTAAATATTTTAAAAAGTTGAAAAGGTATAAGTACAAAAAGATATAGCCATCGATTCCAGAAGAAGCTGAATAGTTTAAAAGTTGAATGGTTGAAATCGGACAAAAACTGTAGGAGGAGAAGCGAATCAAACTTTAAACAGTAAAAAGGCGAAAGAGGATCTCAATAACTGTGAATGCCTACTGCATTCACAGTAAATATACTGTAGCCATATGTGGGCCTGCATTTCTAGGGAGTATAAGGGGTTTCGCCCCCATTGAAAAGCATTGGATGTTTGACACCTCCTAGCTTGGAGATGCTTTACATGACGTGGCCCAAATTTATAGTGGAGCATTCTGTATAAAGGAGGTAAAGACTCTGTAAAGCAGAAGTTGGTGAGACCTTCCTAGAGCTACTTCCGGTTAGCAACATGCTAACAGTTAGCCGCTAACAGGGTTGTGTTCAGTATCACCAGGTGAGTGTACTCTGTCAGTTTGGTCCAAATCCTGTACTGGGAAGTGCCTCAAAAAGGGTGCCAATACTTAATGTCACCAAAGGTCACCAAAGGTCATGAGTCAGATTGGCCTCCTTTAGCAACTCAGCCTCACCACATCTGGGCCCAGAACTCAACATTTGACCAAAATGGTCAGTAGCGCCATTTCCCACATGTGGGTGGTGCTGTATTGGCCAATTATGTCGTGTCTGGGCATCATGCCAGATCCTGTTGGAAGCAAAGGCCCAATAGGAAAGCATGTGAAATCCAAAATGGGACAGAAAAGTGACACATGGCTGAAAGTCACTTGAAAATTTTAAAATGTCAAGAGGAAGTGACTGTGCGAATTTCAGATTCCTACATTAATCACAGCCGCTGCAGCGGGCGTCGAAAGTTGCCATTGTATCCCAATGGAGCTTCTCCCTCTGGCCCTCAGAGTTCCGTCGTCATGGAAACTCACTCACACCTCTGCTGCAGGCCAGTCTACCGAAGTGCAGAGACTTTGCTCACAATAAGTCCCATTGGATTATAATGGAGAACTTTGCCCCGAACAACGCTCCATATCTCCTGATCCGTAAATGGTAGAGACGTAATTTTTTCTGCGTTTATTTCGTAACGGATAGGGGAAGAAGACAGGCTATCGGTTTTTGCTGGAAAAAGTTTAATAAAGGCGTGAAAAATTATGATCTAAAGGGGTTTTCTAAGGAATTTGCAAAATTCTCTAAAAACAGTCCTGAACAAATCGCTCTAGCTGAAAAATTATAAGAGATATCAAAACAATTATTTCACTGTGAGTATCAGCAGGCTTTTGAGGACTATGTTGCTCATTTTTATGTTTGTACAAAAATCGGTGTAGGCACAGCGACGATGTAAAAAAGTGGATCATTTGGGGTGATGGAGGTCCAAAGCGTCTTCAGGATTTTGCAAATTCGCTACTCCCGAACAAATTGTTCCTGAGGCAAAACCGTAACAGTTATCCACAAAATTCCTTTTTTGTGAGTGCCAGAAGGGTTGGGACATTCATGTGTGAAAGTCTCATGCCTGTACATCAAACGGTTTAGGAGTAGCGATGATGCGAAAACGTGTGATGTTTTGGATTTTCAGACGTCATTTTTCAAAACCGCTCCATAGGAAATGAATGGGGAGGATTTCGGGTTTGTGTCGGTCTGAGGTGATTTGCGAAAAATCTATAAATGCTACACCAATGAGGGTTACATTTCCTGAATCCTGACAAAAATACATACGTTTTGATGTATAATTTGTCTACATAGAGTGAAAATTGAGCGAGTAGGCTGAAGTTGTTCGGAGTTTTGAAATCTTTGAAAACGCTAGAGTGGGCCACTCTAAGAGTCTGAGAATTCCGTCATTGACTTTCATTATAAACGATGATTTCGCTGATTTTTGGACATGAGCTTTGAGGAGTAACTGTGAAGAGACGATAAAAGATATCCCCATCCCGTTTTCACTTCTGAGTGGTTCACAGATATGTCTACAAACTGGAAGTTAAACGGTGTTCGTAGGTGAAAGCATGACGACACAGTACAGCGTTGAAAATGGCCATTTGGAGGCTTTTTTGAGGCTTTCTTTCTGCACTTTCCATCTGAGCTATACTGTAGCGCCATATATGGGCATGCAGTATTGGGACCATAAGGGGTTGGATCCCCCATTGAAAAGCATTGGATGTTTGACACCTCATAGCTTGGAGATGCTTTATGCGACGTAGCCCAAATTTCTTGTGGAGCTTTCTCTCTAGAGTAAGAACACACTCTGTGAAGCAGAAGTTGGTGAGACCTTCCTAGAGCTACTTCCGGTTAGCAACATGCTAACAGTTAGCCGCTAACAGGGTTGTGTTCAGTATCACCAGGTGAGTGTACTCTGTCAGTTTGGTCCAAATCCTGTACTGGGAAGTGCCTCAAAAAGGGTGCCAATACTTAATGTCACCAAAGGTCACCAAAGGTCATGAGTCAGATTGGCCTCCTTTAGCAACTCAGCCTCACCACATCTGGGCCCAGAACTCAACATTTGACCAAAATGGTCAGTAGCGCCATTTCCCACATGTGGGTGGTGCTGTATTGGCCAATTATGTCGTGTCTGGGCATCATGCCAGGTCCTGTTGGAAGCAAAGGCCCAATAGGAAAGCATGTGAAATCCAAAATGGGACAGAAAAGTGACACATGGCTGAAAGTCACTTGAAAATTTTAAAATGTCAAGAGGAAGTGACTGTGCGAATTTCAGATTCCTACATTAATCACAGCCGCTGCAGCGGGCGTCGAAAGTTGCCATTGTATCCCAATGGAGCTTCTCCCTCTGGCCCTCAGAGTTCCGTCGTCATGGAAACTCACTCACACCTCTGCTGCAGGCCAGTCTACCGAAGTGCAGAGACTTTGCTCACAATAAGTCCCATTGGATTATAATGGAGAACTTTGCCCCGAACAACGCTCCATATCTCCTGATCCGTAAATGGTAGAGACGTAATTTTTTCTGCGTTTATTTCGTAACGGATAGGGGAAGAAGACAGGCTATCGGTTTTTGCTGGAAAAAGTTTAATAAAGGCGTGAAAAATTATGATATAAAGGTGATTTTTATGGACTTTCAGAAATCCTCTAAAAACGGTCCCGAACAAATCGCTGTAGCTGAAAAAGTATAAGAGATATCAAAATAATTCTTTCACTATGAGTATCAGCAGGCTTTTGAGGACTATGGTGCCCATTTCCATGTTTTTACAAAAATCGGTGTAGGCACAGCGACGATGTAAAAAAGTGGATGATGTGGGAAAATGCAGCTGAAAAGCGTTTTCAGGAATTTGCACATTCGCTACTCCCGAACAAACTGTTCCTGCGGTAAAACCGTAACAGTTATCCAAACAATTCCTTTTTTATGAGTGCAAGAAGGGTCGGGACATTCATGTGTGAAAGTCTCATGCTTGTACATGAAACGGTTTCGGAGTAGCGACGATGCGAAAACGTGTGATGTTTTCAATTTTCAGGCGTCATTTTTCAAAACCGCTCCATAGGAAATGAATGGGGGAGGTTTCGGGTTTGTGTCGCTCTGAGGTGATTTGCGAAAAATCTATAAATGCTACAGCAATGAGGGTTACATTTCCTGAATCCAGACAAAAATTCCTACGTTTTGATGTATAATTTATGTGGATAGGTTGAAAATTGAGCGACTGAGAAGAAGTTGTTCGGAGAAGAAGAATTTGTTGAATTTCTAGAGTGCGCACTCTATAACTGCCTCCTTGACGACCATAGCAACGCATGTTATTTGCTGAATTTCTTGAAAAGCCAAAATTATTTTAAGGAGGTACTATATGAAAATGGTAAAAGATATGAAAAAGCTGAAATAGACCATAATAGCTGAAAGATATCACCACATTTTAAAAGTTGAATGGCGTTTCTAGCTGAAAGTAGGCTGAAGCAGTAAGCTGTCAAAAAGCAGCTGAAATGAGCGAAATTTTAATGAATTACATTCATTTCCTATGGGAGAAAAAAAGCTGAAAATTTGCAGAAAAAGCTGAATATTTTAAAAAGTTGAAGAGTTAAAAGTACAAAAAGATATAGCCATCGATTCCAGAAGAAGCTGAATAGTTTAAAAGTTGAATGGTTGAAATCGGAGAAAAATTGTAGGAGGAGAAGCGAATCAAACTTTAAACAGTAAAAACGCATTTGGAAGAATATCCCATAAAAATAAGAATAAAGAATAAAGAGAAACAGGATCTCAAGAACTGTGAATGCCTACTGCATTCACAGTAATAACTGTGAATGCCTACTGCATTCACAGTAATAAAGAGAAACAGGATCTCAAGAACTGTGAATGCCTACTGCATTCATAGTAATAAGAAGAACTAGAAAAATTTGCATTTCCTGCGAAAATGCACTGTGAATGCAGATAGCTGAATGATTGAGCAAAAGATGCAGAAGATCTTTGAAGAAGAGAAAAAATAGCTGAAAAGCATTGAAGAAGTTGAAAAAGTTGAAGAAGTTGAAAAAGTTGTAGAATTTGAAAGAGTTGAAGAATTTGAACATGAAAGAACAATAGCTGAATGATTAGAAGAAGAAAAAACTGAGGGTAAGGAACCAAACATTTCCTAACTCATTCTAAACACTGAATCATTTAACAAAGCAGAAGTAGATTTTCAAACTTGAATATACTGTAGCCATATGTGGGCCTGCATTTCTAGGGAGTATAAGGGGTTTCGCCCCATTGAAAAGCATTGGATGTTTGACACCTCCTAGCTTGGAGATGCTTTACGTGACGTGGCCCAAATTTATAGTGGAGCATTCTGTATAAAGGAGGTAAAGACTCCGTAAAGCAGAAGTTTGTAGGACCTTCCTAGAGCTACTTCTGGTTAGCAACATGCTAACAGTTAGCCGCTAAAAGGGTTGTGTTCAGTATCACCAGGTGAGTGTACTCTACCAGTTTGGTCCAAATCCTGTACTGGGAAGTGCCTCAAAAAGGGTGCCAATACTTAATGTCACCAAAGGTCACCAAAGGTCATGAGTCAGATTGGCCTCCTTTAGCAACTCAGCCTCACCACATCTGGGCCCAGAACTCAACATTTGACCAAAATGGTCAGTAGCGCCATTTCCCACATGTGGATGGTGCTGTATTGGCCAATTATGTCGTGTCTGGGCATCATGCCAGATCCTGTTGGAAGCAAAGGCCCAATAGGAAAGCATGTGAAATCCAAAATGGGACAGAAAAGTGACACATGGCTGAAAGTCACTTGAAAATTTAAAAATGTTAAGAGGAAGTGACTGTGCGAATTTCAGATTCCTACATTAATCACAGCCGCTGCAGCGGGCGTCGAAAGTTGCCATTGGATCCCAATGGAGCTTCTCCCTCTGGCCCTCAGAGTTCCGTCGTCATGGAAACTCACTCACACCTCTGCTGCAGGCCAGTCTACCGAAGTGCAGAGACTTTGCTCACAATAAGTCCCATTGGATTATAATGGAGAACTTTGCCCCGAACAACGCTCCATATCTCCTGATCCGTAAATGGTAGAGACGTAATTTTTTCTGCGTTTATTTCGTAACGGATAGGGGAAGAAGACAGGCTATCGGTTTTTGCTGGAAAAAGTTTAATAAAGGCGTGAAAAATTATGATATAAAGGTGATTTTTATGGACTTTCAGAAATCCTCTAAAAACGGTCCCGAACAAATCGCTGTAGCTGAAAAAGTATAAGAGATATCAAAATAATTCTTTCACTATGAGTATCAGCAGGCTTTTGAGGACTATGGTGCCCATTTTCATGTTTGTACAAAAATCGGTGTAGGCACAGCGACGATGTAAAAAAGTGGATGATGTGGGAAAATGCAGCTGAAAAGCGTTTTCAGGAATTTGCACATTCGCTACTCCCGAACAAATTGTTCCTGCGGTAAAACCGTAACAGTTATCCAAACAATTCCTTTTTTATGAGTGCAAGAAGGGTCGGGACATTCATGTGTGAAAGTCTCATGCTTGTACATGAAACGGTTTCGGAGTAGCGACGATGCGAAAACGTGTGATGTTTTCAATTTTCAGGCGTCATTTTTCAAAACCGCTCCATAGGAAATGAATGGGGGAGGTTTCGGGTTTGTGTCGCTCTGAGGTGATTTCCGAAAAATCTATAAATGCTACACCAATGAGGGTTACATTTCCTGAATCCAGACAGAAATTCCTACGTTTTGATGTATAATTTATGTGGATAGGTTGAAAATTGAGCGACTGAGAAGAAGTTGTTCGGAGAAGAAGAATTAGTTGAATTTCTAGAGTGCGCACTCTACCAACTGCCACTTGACGACCATAGCAACGCATGTTATTTGCTGAATTTTTTGAAAAGCCAAAATTATTTTAAGGAGGTACTATATGAAAATGGTAAAAGATATAAAAAAGCTGAAATATACCATAACAGCTGAAAGATATCACTACATTTTAAAAGTTGAATGGCGTTTCTAGCTGAAAGTAGGCTGAAGCAGTAAGCTGTCAAAAAGCAGCTGAAATGAGCGGAATTTTAGTGATTTCAATGCATTTCCTATGGGAGAAAAAAAGCTGAAAACTTGCAGAAAAAGCTGAATATTTTAAAAAGTTGAAGAGTTAAAAGTACAAAAAGATATAGCCATCGATTCCAGAAGAAGCTGAATAGTTTAAAAGTTGAATGGTTGAAATCGGAGAAAAATTGTAGGAGGAGAAGCAAATCAAACTTTAAACAGTAAAAACGCATTTGGAAGAATAACCCATAAGAACTAGAAAAATTTGCATTTCCTGCGAAAATGCACTGTGAATGCAGATAGCTGAATGATTGAGCAAAAGATGCAGAAGATCTTTGAAGAAGAGAAAAAATAACTGAAAAGCATTGAAGAAGTTGAAAAAGTTGAAGAAGTTGAAAAAGTTGAAGAATTTGAAAGAGTTGAAGAATTTGAACATGAAAGAACAATAGCTGAATGATTAGAAGAAGAACGAACTGAGGGTAAGGCACCAAACATTTCCTAACTCATTCTAAACACTGAATCATTTAACAAAGCAGAAGTAGAATTTCAAACTTGAATATACTGTAGCCATATGTGGGCCTGCATTTCTAGGGAGTATAAGGGGTTTCGCCCCCATTGAAAAGCATTGGATGTTTGACACCTCCCAGCTTGGAGATGCTTTACGTGACGTGGCCCAAATTTATAGTGGAGCATTCTGTATAAAGGAGGTAAAGACTCTGTAAAGCAGAAGTTTGTAGGACCTTCCTAGAGCTACTTCCGGTTAGCAACATGCTAACAGTTAGCCGCTAACAGGGTTGTGTTCAGTATCACCAGGTGAGTGTACTCTGTCAGTTTGGTCCAAATCCTGTACTGGGAAGTGCCTCAAAAAGGGTGCCAATACTTAATGTCACCAAAGGTCACCAAAGGTCATGAGTCAGATTGGCCTCCTTTAGCAACTCAGCCTCACCACATCTGGGCCCAGAACTCAACATTTGACCAAAATGGTCAGTAGCGCCATTTCCCACATGTGGGTGGTGCTGTATTGGCCAATTATGTCGTGTCTGGGCATCATGCCAGATCCTGTTGGAAGCAAAGGCCCAATAGGAAAGCATGTGAAATCCAAAATGGGACAGAAAAGTGACACATGGCTGAAAGTCACTTGAAAATTTAAAAATGTTAAGAGGAAGTGACTGTGCGAATTTCAGATTCCTACATTAATCACAGCCGCTGCAGCGGGCGTCAAAAGTTGCCATTGTATCCCAATGGAGCTTCTCCCTCTGGCCCTCAGAGTTCCGTCGTCATGGAAACTCACTCACACACCTGCAGCAGCCAGTCTACCGAAGTGCAGAGACTTTGCTCACAATAAGTCCCATTGGATTATAATGGAGAACTTTGCCCCGAACAACGCTCCATATATCCTGATCCGTAAATGGTAGAGACGTAATTTTTTCTGCGTTTATTTCGTAACGGATAGGGGAAGAAGACAGGCTATCGGTTTTTGCTGGAAAAAGTTTAATAAAGGCGTGAAAAATTATGATATAAAGGTGATTTTTATGGACTTTCAGAAATCCTCTAAAAACGGTCCCGAACAAATCGCTGTAGCTGAAAAAGTATAAGAGATATCAAAATAATTCTTTCACTATGAGTATCAGCAGGCTTTTGAGGACTATGGTGCCCATTTTCATGTTTGTACAAAAATCGGTGTAGGCACAGCGACGATGTAAAAAAGTGGATGAAGTGGGAAAATGCAGCTGAAAAGCGTTTTCAGGAGTTTGCACATTCGCTACTCCCGAACAAATTGTTCCTGCGGTAAAACCGTAACAGTTATCCAAACAATTCCTTTTTTATGAGTGCCAGAAGGGTCGGGACATTCATGTGTGAAAGTCTCATGCTTGTACATGAAACGGTTTTGGAGTAGCGACGATGCGAAAACGTGTGATGTTTTCAATTTTCAGGCGTCATTTTTCAAAACCGCTCCATAGGAAATGAATGGGGGAGGTTTCGGGTTTGTGTCGCTCTGAGGTGATTTGCGAAAAATCTATAAATGCTACACCAATGAGGGTTACATTTCCTGAATCCAGACAAAAATTCCTACGTTTTGATGTATAATTTATGTGGATAGGTTGAAAATTGAGCGACTGAGAAGAAGTTGTTCGGAGAAGAAGAATTAGTTGAATTTCTAGAGTGCGCACTCTACCAACTGCCACTTGACGACCATAGCAACGCATGTTATTTGCTGAATTTTTTGAAAAGCCAAAATTATTTTAAGGAGGTACTATATGAAAATGGTAAAAGATATAAAAAAGCTGAAATATACCATAACAGCTGAAAGATATCACTACATTTTAAAAGTTGAATGGCGTTTCTAGCTGAAAGTAGGCTGAAGCAGTAAGCTGTCAAAAAGCAGCTGAAATGAGCGGAATTTTAGTGATTTCAATGCATTTCCTATGGGAGAAAAAAAGCTGAAAACTTGCAGAAAAAGCTGAATATTTTAAAAAGTTGAAGAGTTAAAAGTACAAAAAGATATAGCCATCGATTCCAGAAGAAGCTGAATAGTTTAAAAGTTGAATGGTTGAAATCGGAGAAAAATTGTAGGAGGAGAAGCGAATCAAACTTTAAACAGTAAAAACGCATTTGGAAGAATAACCCATAAAAATAAGAACTAGAAAAATTTGCATTTCCTGCGAAAATGCACTGTGAATGCAGATAGCTGAATGATTGAGCAAAAGATGCAGAAGATCTTTGAAGAAGAGAAAAAATAGCTGAAAAGCATTGAAGAAGTTGAAAAAGTTGAAGAAGTTGAAAAAGTTGAAGAATTTGAAAGAGTTGAAGAATTTGAACATGAAAGAACAATAGCTGAATGATTAGAAGAAGAAAAAACTGAGGGTAAGGCACCAAACATTTCCTAACTCATTCTAAACACTGAATCATTTAACAAAGCAGAAGTAGAATTTCAAACTTGAATATACTGTAGCCATATGTGGGCCTGCATTTCTAGGGAGTATAAGGGGTTTCGCCCCCATTGAAAAGCATTGGATGTTTGACACCTCCTAGCTTGGAGATGCTTTACGTGACGTGGCCCAAATTTATAGTGGAGCATTCTGTATAAAGGAGGTAAAGACTCTGTAAAGCAGAAGTTTGTAGGACCTTCCTAGAGCTACTTCCGGTTAGCAACATGCTAACAGTTAGCCGCTAACAGGGTTGTGTTCAGTATCACCAGGTGAGTGTACTCTGTCAGTTTGGTCCAAATCCTGTACTGGGAAGTGCCTCAAAAAGGGTGCCAATACTTAATGTCACCAAAGGTCACCAAAGGTCATGAGTCAGATTGGCCTCCTTTAGCAACTCAGCCTCACCACATCTGGGCCCAGAACTCAACATTTGACCAAAATGGTCAGTAGCGCCATTTCCCACATGTGGGTGGTGCTGTATTGGCCAATTATGTCGTGTCTGGGCATCATGCCAGATCCTGTTGGAAGCAAAGGCCCAATAGGAAAGCATGTGAAATCCAAAATGGGACAGAAAAGTGACACATGGCTGAAAGTCACTTGAAAATTTAAAAATGTTAAGAGGAAGTGACTGTGCGAATTTCAGATTCCTACATTAATCACAGCCGCTGCAGCGGGCGTCGAAAGTTGCCATTATATCCCAATGGAGCTTCTCCCTCTGGCCCTCAGAGTTCCGTCGTCATGGAAACTCACTCACACCTCTGCTGCAGGCCAGTCTACCGAAGTGCAGAGACTTTGCTCACAATAAGTCCCATTGGATTATAATGGAGAACTTTGCCCCGAACAACGCTCCATATCTCCTGATCCGTAAATGGTAGAGACGTAATTTTTTCTGCGTTTATTTCGTAACGGATAGGGGAAGAAGACAGGCTATCGGTTTTTGCTGGAAAAAGTTTAATAAAGGCGTGAAAAATTATGATATAAAGGTGATTTTTATGGACTTTCAGAAATCCTCTAAAATCGGTCCCGAACAAATCGCTGTAGCTGAAAAAGTATAAGAGATATCAAAATAATTCTTTCACTATGAGTATCAGCAGGCTTTTGAGGACTATGGTGCCCATTTTCATGTTTGTACAAAAATCGGTGTAGGCACAGCGACGATGTAAAAAAGTGGATGATGTGGGAAAATGCAGCTGAAAAGCGTTTTCAGGAATTTGCACATTCGCTACTCCCGAACAAATTGTTCCTGCGGTAAAACCGTAACAGTTATCCAAACAATTCCTTTTTTATGAGTGCCAGAAGGGTCGGGACATTCATGTGTGAAAGTCTCATGCTTGTACATGAAACGGTTTCGGAGTAGCGACGATGCGAAAACGTGTGATGTTTTCAATTTTCAGGCGTCATTTTTCAAAACCGCTCCATAGGAAATGAATGGGGGAGGTTTCGGGTTTGTGTCGCTCTGAGGTGATTTGCGAAAAATCTATAAATGCTACAGCAATGAGGGTTACATTTCCTGAATCCAGACAAAAATTCCTACGTTTTGATGTATAATTTATGTGGATAGGTTGAAAATAGAGCGACTGAGAAGAAGTTGTTCGGAGAAGAAGAATTTGTTGAATTTCTAGAGTGCGCACTCTATAACTGCCTCCTTGACGACCATAGCAACGCATGTTATTTGCTGAATTTCTTGAAAAGCCAAAATTATTTTAAGGAGGTACTATATGAAAATGGTAAAAGATATGAAAAAGCTGAAATATACCATAATAGCTGAAAGATATCACTACATTTTAAAAGTTGAATGGCGTTTCTAGCTGAAAGTAGGCTGAAGCAGTAAGCTGTCAAAAAGCAGCTGAAATGAGCAGAATTTCAGTGAATTACATTCATTTCCTATGGGAGAAAAAAAGCTGAAAATTTGCAGAAAAAGCTGAATATTTTAAAAAGTTGAAGAGTTAAAACTACAAAAAGATATAGCCATCGATTCCAGAAGAAGCTGAATAGTTTAAAAGTTGAATGGTTGAAATCGGAGAAAAATTGTAGGAGGAGAAGCGAATCAAACTTTAAACAGTAAAAACGCATTAGGAAGAATAAACACTAAGAAGAAGAAGAAGAAGAAGAAGAAGAAGAATAAAGAATAAAGAGAAACAGGATCTCAAGAACTGTGAATGCATACTGCATTCACAGTAATAAAGAATAAAGAGAAACAGAATCTCAAGAACTGTGAATGCCTACTGCATTCACAGTAATAAAGAGAAACAGGATCTCAAGAACTGTGAATGCCTACTGCATTCATAGTAATAAGAAGAACTAGAAAAATTTGCATTTCCTGCGAAAATGCACTGTGAATGCAGATAGCTGAATGATTGAGCAAAAGATGCAGAAGATCTTTGAAGAAGAGAAAAAATAGCTGAAAAGCATTGAAGAAGTTGAAAAAGTTGAAGAAGTTGAAAAAGTTGAAGAATTTGAAAGAGTTGAAGAATTTGAACATAAAAGAACAATAGCTGAATGATTAGAAGAAGAAAAAACTGAGGGTAAGGCACCAAACATTTCCTAACTCATTCTAAACACTGAATCATTTAACAAAGCAGAAGTAGAATTTCAAACTTGAATATACTGTAGCCATATGTGGGCCTGCATTTCTAGGGAGTATAAGGGGTTTCGCCCCCATTGAAAAGCATTGGATGTTTGACACCTCCTAGCTTGGAGATGCTTTACGTGATGTGGCCCAAATTTATAGTGGAGCATTCTGTATAAAGGAGGTAAAGACTCTGTAAAGCAGAAGTTTGTAGGACCTTCCTAGAGCTACTTCCGGTTAGCAACATGCTAACAGTTAGCCGCTAACAGGGTTGTGTTCAGTATCACCAGGTGAGTGTACTCTGTCAGTTTGGTCCAAATCCTGTACTGGGAAGTGCCTCAAAAAGGGTGCCAATACTTAATGTCACCAAAGGTCACCAAAGGTCATGAGTCAGATTGGCCTCCTTTAGCAACTCAGCCTCACCACATCTGGGCCCAGAACTCAACATTTGACCAAAATGGTCAGTAGCGCCATTTCCCACATGTGGGTGGTGCTGTATTGGCCAATTATGTCGTGTCTGGGCATCATGCCAGGTCCTGTTGGAAGCAAAGGCCCAATAGGAAAGCATGTGAAATCCAAAATGGGACAGAAAAGTGACACATGGCTGAAAGTCACTTGAAAATTTTAAAATGTCAAGAGGAAGTGACTGTGCGAATTTCAGATTCCTACATTAATCACAGCCGCTGCAGCGGGCGTCGTAAGTTGCCATTGTATCCCAATGGAGCTTCTCCCTCTGGCCCTCAGAGTTCCGTCGTCATGGAAACTCACTCACACCTCTGCTGCAGGCCAGTCTACCGAAGTGCAGAGACTTTGCTCACAATAAGTCCCATTGGATTATAATGGAGAACTTTGCCCCGAACAACGCTTCATATCTCCTGATCCCTAAATGGTAGAGACCTAATTTTTTCTGCGTTTAGTTCGTAACGGATAGGGGAAGAAGAAAAGCTATCGTTTTTTGCTGGAAAAAGTTTAATAAAGGCGTAAAAAATTATGATCTAAAGGGTTTTTTTAAGGAATTTGCAAAATCCTCTAAAAACAGTCCCGAACAAATCGCTCTAGCTGAAAAAGTATAAGAGATATCAAAACAATTATTTCACTGTGAGTATCAGCAGGCTTTTGAGGACTATGGTACTCATTTTTATGTTTGTACAAAAATCGGTGTAGGCACAGCGACGATGTAAAAAAGTGGATCATGTGGGAAAATGCAGCTCAAAAGCATTTTGAGGATTTTGCAAATTCGCTACTCCCGAACAAATTGTTCCTGCGGCAAAACCGTAACAGTTATTCAAACAATTTCTTTTTTATGAGTGCCAGAAGGGTCGGGACATTCATGTGTGAAAATCTCATGCTTGTACATGAAACGGTTTCGGAGTAGCGACGATGCGAAAACGTGTGATGTTTTGGATTTTCAGACGTCATTTTTCAAAACCGCTCCATAGGAAATGAATGGGGGCGGTTTCGGGTTTGTGTCGCTCTGAGGTGATTTGCGAAAAATCTATAAATGCTACAGCAATGAGGGTTACATTTCCTGAATCCAGACAAAAATTCCTACGTTTTGATGTATAATTTATGTGGATAGGTTGAAAATTGAGCGAGTGAGAAGAAGTTGTTGGGAGTAGAAGAATTAGTTGAATTTCTAGAGTGCGCACTCTACCAACTGCCACTTGACGACCATAGCAACGCATGTTATTTGCTGAATTTCTTGAAAAGCCAAAATTATTTTAAGGAGGTACTATATGAAAATGCTAAAAGATATGAAAAAGCTGAAATATACCATAATAGCTTAAAGATATCACTACATTTTAAAAGTTGAATGGCGTTTATAGCTGAAAGTAGGCTGAAGCAGTAAGCTGTCAAAAAGCAGCTGAAATTAGCAGAATTTTAGTGATTTCAATGCATTTCCTATGGGAGAAAAAAAGCTGAAAACTTGCAGAAAAAGCTGAATATTTTAAGAAGTTGAAGAGTTAAAAGTACAAAAAGATATAGCCATCGATTCCAGAAGAAGCTGAATAGTTTAAAAGTTGAATGGTTGAAATCGGAGAAAAATTGTAGGAGGAGAAGCGAATAAAACTTTAAACAGTAAAAACGCATTTGGAAGAATAACCCATAAAAATAAGAATAAAGAATAAAGAGAAACAGGATCTCAAGAACTGTGAATGCCTACTGCATTCACAGTAACTAGAAAAATTTGCATTTCCTGCGAAAATGCACTGTGAATGCAGATAGCTGAATGATTGAGCAAAAGATGCAGAAGATCTTTGAAGAAGAGAAAAAATAGCTGAAAAGCATTGAAGAAGTTGAAAAAGTTGAAGAAGTTGAAAAAGTTGAAGAATTTTAAAGAGTTGAAGAATTTGAACATGAAAGAACAATAGCTAAATGATTAGAAGAAGAAAAAACTGAGGGTAAGGCACCAAACATTTCCTAACTCATTCTAAACACTGAATCGTTTAACAAAGCAGAAGTAGAATTTCAAACTTGAATATACTGTAGCCATATGTGGGCCTGCATTTTTAGGGAGTATAAGGGGTTTCGCCCCCATTGAAAAGCATTGGATGTTTGACACCTCCTAACTTGGAGATGCTTTACGTGACGAGGCCCAAACTTATTTTGGAGCATTCTGTAAAAGGAGGTACAGACTCTGTAAAGCAGAAGTTTGTCCAAGCTTCCTAGAGCTACTTCCGGTTAGCAACATGCTAACCATTAGCCGCTAACATGGTTGTGTTCAGTATCACCAGGTGATTGTACTCTGTCAGTTTGGTCCAAATCCTGTACTGGGAAGTGCCTCAAAAAGGGGTGCCAATACTTAATGTCACCAAACGTGACCAAAGTTCATGGGTCAGATTGGCCTCCTTTAGAAACTCAGCCTCACCACATCTGGGCCCAGAACTCAACATTTGACCAAAATGGCGTGCAGCGCCATTTCCCACAGGTGGGTGGTGCTGTATTTGCCAATTGGGTCGTGTCTGGGCATCATGCCAGGTCCTGTTGGAAGCAAAGGCCCAATAGGAAAGCATGTGAAATCCAAAATGGGACAGAAAAGTGACACATGGCTGAAAGTCACTTGAAAATTTAAAAATGTTAAGAGGAAGTGACTGTGCGAATTTCAGATTCCTACATTAATCACAGCCGCTGCAGCGGGCGTCGAAAGTTGCCATTGGATCCCAATGGAGCTTCTCCCTCTGGCCCTCAGAGTTCCGTCGTCATGGAAACTCACTCACACCTCTGCTGCAGGGCAGTCTACCGAAGTGCAGAGACTTTGCTCACAATAAGTCCCATTGGATTATAATGGAGAACTTTGCCCCGAACAACGCTCCATATCTCCAAATCCGTAAATGGTAGAGACGTAATTTTTTCTGCGTTTATTTCGTAACGGATAGGGGAAGAAGACAGGCTATCGGTTTTTGCTGGAAAAAGTTTAATAAAGGCGTGAAAAATTATGATATAAAGGTGATTTTTATGGACTTTCAGAAATCCTCTAAAAACGGTCCCGAACAAATCGCTGTAGCTGAAAAAGTATAAGAGATATCAAAATAATTCTTTCACTATGAGTATCAGCAGGCTTTTGAGGACTATGGTGCCCATTTTCATGTTTGTACAAAAATCGGTGTAGGCACAGCGACGATGTAAAAAAGTGGATGAAGTGGGAAAATGCAGCTGAAAAGCGTTTTCAGGAATTTGCACATTCGCTACTCCCGAACAAATTGTTCCTGCGGTAAAACCGTAACAGTTATCCAAACAATTCCTTTTTTATGAGTGCCAGAAGGGTCGGGACATTCATGTGTGAAAGTCTCATGCTTGTACATGAAACGGTTTCGGAGTAGCGACGATGCGAAAACGTGTGATGTTTTCAATTTTCAGGCGTCATTTTTCAAAACCGCTCCATAGGAAATGAATGGGGGAGGTTTCGGGTTTGTGTCGCTCTGAGGTGATTTGCGAAAAATCTATAAATGCTACACCAATGAGGGTTACATTTCCTGAATCCAGACAAAAATTCCTACGTTTTGATGTATAATTTATGTGGATAGGTTGAAAATTGAGCGACTGAGAAGAAGTTGTTCGGAGAAGAAGAATTAGTTGAATTTCTAGAGTGCGCACTCTACCAACTGCCACTTGACGACCATAGCAACGCATGTTATTTGCTGAATTTTTTGAAAAGCCAAAATTATTTTAAGGAGGTACTATATGAAAATGGTAAAAGATATAAAAAAGCTGAAATATACCATAACAGCTGAAAGATATCACTACATTTTAAAAGTTGAATGGCGTTTCTAGCTGAAAGTAGGCTGAAGCAGTAAGCTGTCAAAAAGCAGCTGAAATGAGCGGAATTTTAGTGATTTCAATGCATTTCCTATGGGAGAAAAAAAGCTGAAAACTTGCAGAAAAAGCTGAATATTTTAAAAAGTTGAAGAGTTAAAAGTACAAAAAGATATAGCCATCGATTCCAGAAGAAGCTGAATAGTTTAAAAGTTGAATGGTTGAAATCGGAGAAAAATTGTAGGAGGAGAAGCGAATCAAACTTTAAACAGTAAAAACGCATTTGGAAGAATAACCCATAAAAATAAGAATAAAGAATAAAGAGAAACAGAATCTCAAGAACTGTGAATGCCTACTGCATTCACAGTAATAAAGAGAAACAGGATCTCAAGAACTGTGAATGCCTACTGCATTCATAGTAATAAGAAGAACTAGAAAAATTTGCATTTCCTGCGAAAATGCACTGTGAATGCAGATAGCTGAATGATTGAGCAAAAGATGCAGAAGATCTTTGAAGAAGAGAAAAAATAGCTGAAAAGCATTGAAGAAGTTGAAAAAGTTGAAGAAGTTGAAAAAGTTGAAGAATTTGAAAGAGTTGAAGAATTTGAACATAAAAGAACAATAGCTGAATGATTAGAAGAAGAAAAAACTGAGGGTAAGGCACCAAACATTTCCTAACTCATTCTAAACACTGAATCATTTAACAAAGCAGAAGTAGAATTTCAAACTTGAATATACTGTAGCCATATGTGGGCCTGCATTTCTAGGGAGTATAAGGGGTTTCGCCCCCATTGAAAAGCATTGGATGTTTGACACCTCCTAGCTTGGAGATGCTTTACGTGATGTGGCCCAAATTTATAGTGGAGCATTCTGTATAAAGGAGGTAAAGACTCTGTAAAGCAGAAGTTTGTAGGACCTTCCTAGAGCTACTTCCGGTTAGCAACATGCTAACAGTTAGCCGCTAACAGGGTTGTGTTCAGTATCACCAGGTGAGTGTACTCTGTCAGTTTGTTTCAAATCCTGTACTGGGAAGTGCCTCAAAAAGGGTGCCAATACTTAATGTCACCAAAGGTCACCAAAGGTCATGAGTCAGATTGGCCTCCTTTAGCAACTCAGCCTCACCACATCTGGGCCCAGAACTCAACATTTGACCAAAATGGTCAGTAGCGCCATTTCCCACATGTGGGTGGTGCTGTATTGGCCAATTGGGTCGTGTCTGGGCATCATGCCAGGTCCTGTTGGAAGCAAAGGCCCAATAGGAAAGCATGTGAAATCCAAAATGGGACAGAAAAGTGACACATGGCTGAAAGTCACTTGAAAATTTAAAAATGTTAAGAGGAAGTGACTGTGCGAATTTCAGATTCCTACATTAATCACAGCCGCTGCAGCGGGCGTCGAAAGTTGCCATTGGATCCCAATGGAGCTTCTCCCTCTGGCCCTCAGAGTTCCGTCGTCATGGAAACTCACTCACACCTCTGCTGCAGGGCAGTCTACCGAAGTGCAGAGACTTTGCTCACAATAAGTCCCATTGGATTATAATGGAGAACTTTGCCCCGAACAACGCTCCATATCTCCAAATCCGTAAATGGTAGAGACGTAATTTTTTCTGCGTTTATTTCGTAACGGATAGGGGAAGAAGACAGGCTATCGGTTTTTGCTGGAAAAAGTTTAATAAAGGCGTGAAAAATTATGATATAAAGGTGATTTTTATGGACTTTCAGAAATCCTCTAAAAACGGTCCCGAACAAATCGCTGTAGCTGAAAAAGTATAAGAGATATCAAAATAATTCTTTCACTATGAGTATCAGCAGGCTTTTGAGGACTATGGTGCCCATTTTCATGTTTGTACAAAAATCGGTGTAGGCACAGCGACGATGTAAAAAAGTGGATGAAGTGGGAAAATGCAGCTGAAAAGCGTTTTCAGGAATTTGCACATTCGCTACTCCCGAACAAATTGTTCCTGCGGTAAAACCGTAACAGTTATCCAAACAATTCCTTTTTTATGAGTGCCAGAAGGGTCGGGACATTCATGTGTGAAAGTCTCATGCTTGTACATGAAACGGTTTCGGAGTAGCGACGATGCGAAAACGTGTGATGTTTTCAATTTTCAGGCGTCATTTTTCAAAACCGCTCCATAGGAAATGAATGGGGGAGGTTTCGGGTTTGTGTCGCTCTGAGGTGATTTGCGAAAAATCTATAAATGCTACACCAATGAGGGTTACATTTCCTGAATCCAGACAAAAATTCCTACGTTTTGATGTATAATTTATGTGGATAGGTTGAAAATTGAGCGACTGAGAAGAAGTTGTTCGGAGAAGAAGAATTAGTTGAATTTCTAGAGTGCGCACTCTACCAACTGCCACTTGACGACCATAGCAACGCATGTTATTTGCTGAATTTTTTGAAAAGCCAAAATTATTTTAAGGAGGTACTATATGAAAATGGTAAAAGATATAAAAAAGCTGAAATATACCATAACAGCTGAAAGATATCACTACATTTTAAAAGTTGAATGGCGTTTCTAGCTGAAAGTAGGCTGAAGCAGTAAGCTGTCAAAAAGCAGCTGAAATGAGCGGAATTTTAGTGATTTCAATGCATTTCCTATGGGAGAAAAAAAGCTGAAAACTTGCAGAAAAAGCTGAATATTTTAAAAAGTTGAAGAGTTAAAAGTACAAAAAGATATAGCCATCGATTCCAGAAGAAGCTGAATAGTTTAAAAGTTGAATGGTTGAAATCGGAGAAAAATTGTAGGAGGAGAAGCGAATCAAACTTTAAACAGTAAAAACGCATTTGGAAGAATAACCCATAAAAATAAGAATAAAGAATAAAGAGAAACAGAATCTCAAGAACTGTGAATGCCTACTGCATTCACAGTAATAAAGAGAAACAGGATCTCAAGAACTGTGAATGCCTACTGCATTCATAGTAATAAGAAGAACTAGAAAAATTTGCATTTCCTGCGAAAATGCACTGTGAATGCAGATAGCTGAATGATTGAGCAAAAGATGCAGAAGATCTTTGAAGAAGAGAAAAAATAGCTGAAAAGCATTGAAGAAGTTGAAAAAGTTGAAGAAGTTGAAAAAGTTGAAGAATTTGAAAGAGTTGAAGAATTTGAACATAAAAGAACAATAGCTGAATGATTAGAAGAAGAAAAAACTGAGGGTAAGGCACCAAACATTTCCTAACTCATTCTAAACACTGAATCATTTAACAAAGCAGAAGTAGAATTTCAAACTTGAATATACTGTAGCCATATGTGGGCCTGCATTTCTAGGGAGTATAAGGGGTTTCGCCCCCATTGAAAAGCATTGGATGTTTGACACCTCCTAGCTTGGAGATGCTTTACGTGATGTGGCCCAAATTTATAGTGGAGCATTCTGTATAAAGGAGGTAAAGACTCTGTAAAGCAGAAGTTTGTAGGACCTTCCTAGAGCTACTTCCGGTTAGCAACATGCTAACAGTTAGCCGCTAACAGGGTTGTGTTCAGTATCACCAGGTGAGTGTACTCTGTCAGTTTGTTTCAAATCCTGTACTGGGAAGTGCCTCAAAAAGGGTGCCAATACTTAATGTCACCAAAGGTCACCAAAGGTCATGAGTCAGATTGGCCTCCTTTAGCAACTCAGCCTCACCACATCTGGGCCCAGAACTCAACATTTGACCAAAATGGTCAGTAGCGCCATTTCCCACATGTGGGTGGTGCTGTATTGGCCAATTATGTCGTGTCTGGGCATCATGCCAGGTCCTGTTGGAAGCAAAGGCCCAATAGGAAAGCATGTGAAATCCAAAATGGGACAGAAAAGTGACACATGGCTGAAAGTCACTTGAAAATTTAAAAATGTTAAGAGGGAAGTGACTGTGCGAATTTCAGATTCCTACATTAATCACAGCCGCTGCTGCGGGCGTCGAAAGTTGCCATTGTATCCCAATGGAGCTTCTCCCTCTGGCCCTCAGAGTTCCGTCGTCATGGAAACTCACTCACACCTCTGCTGCAGGGCAGTCTACCGAAGTGCAGAGACTTTGCTCACAATAAGTCCCATTGGATTATAATGGAGAACTTTGCCCCGAACAACGCTCCATATCTCCAAATCCGTAAATGGTAGAGACGTAATTTTTTCTGCGTTTATTTCGTAACGGATAGGGGAAGAAGACAGGCTATCGGTTTTTGCTGGAAAAAGTTTAATAAAGGCGTGAAAAATTATGATATAAAGGTGATTTTTATGGACTTTCAGAAATCCTCTAAAAACGGTCCCGAACAAATCGCTGTAGCTGAAAAAGTATAAGAGATATCAAAATAATTCTTTCACTATGAGTATCAGCAGGCTTTTGAGGACTATGGTGCCCATTTTCATGTTTGTACAAAAATCGGTGTAGGCACAGCGACGATGTAAAAAAGTGGATCATGTGGGAAAATGCAGCTGAAAAGCGTTTTCAGGAATTTGCACATTCGCTACTCCCGAACAAATTGTTCCTGCGGTAAAACCGTAACAGTTATCCAAACAATTCCTTTTTTATGAGTGCCAGAAGGGTCGGGACATTCATGTGTGAAAGTCTCATGCTTGTACATGAAACGGTTTCGGAGTAGCGACGATGCGAAAACGTGTGATGTTTTAAATTTTCAGGCGTCATTTTTCAAAACCGCTCCATAGGAAATGAATGGGGGAGGTTTCGGGTTTGTGTCGCTCTGAGGTGATTTGCGAAAAATCTATAAATGCTACACCAATGAGGGTTACATTTCCTGAATCCAGACAAAAATTCCTACGTTTTGATGTATAATTTATGTGGATAGGTTGAAAATTGAGCGACTGAGAAGAAGTTGTTCGGAGAAGAAGAATTTGTTGAATTTCTAGAGTGCGCACTCTATAACTGCCTCCTTGACGACCATAGCAACGCATGTTATTTGCTGAATTTCTTGAAAAGCCAAAATTATTTTAAGGAGGTACTATATGAAAATGGTAAAAGATATGAAAAAGCTGAAATAGACCATACTAGCTGAAAGATATCACTACATTTTAAAAGTTGAATGGCGTTTCTAGCTGAAAGTAGGCGGAAGCAGTAAGCTGTCAAAAAGCAGCTGAAATGAGCGGAATTTTAGTGAATTACATTCATTTCCTATGGGAGAAAAAAAGCTGAAAATTTGCTGAAAAAGCTGAATATTTTAAAAAGTTGAAGAGTTAAAAGTACAAAAAGATATAGCCATCGATTCCAGAAGAAGCTGAATAGTTTAAAAGTTGAATGGTTGAAATCGGAGAAAAATTGTAGGAGGAGAAGCGAATCAAACTTTAAACAGTAAAAACGCATTTGGAAGAATAACCCATAAGAATAACAAGAACTAGAAAAATTTGCATTTCCTGCGAAAATGCACTGTGAATGCAGATAGCTGAATGATTGAGCAAAAGATGCAGAAGATCTTTGAAGAGAAAAAATAGCTGAAAAGCATTGAAGAAGTTGAAAAAGTTGAAGAAGTTGAAAAAGTTGAAGAATTTGAAAGAGTTGAAGAATTTGAACATGAAAGAACAATAGCTGAATGATTAGAAGAAGAAAAAACTGAGGGTAAGGCACCAAACATTTCCTAACTCATTCTAAACACTGAATCATTTAACAAAGCAGAAGTAGAATTTCAAACTTGAATATACTGTAGCCATATGTGGGCCTGCATTTCTAGGGAGTATAAGGGGTTTCGCCCCCATTGAAAAGCATTGGATGTTTGAGACCTCCTAGCTTGGAGATGCTTTACGTGACGTGGCCCAAATTTATAGTGGAGCATTCTGTATAAAGGAGGTAAAGACTCTGTAAAGCAGAAGTTTGTAGGACCTTCCTAGAGCTACTTCCGGTTAGCAACATGCTAACAGTTAGCCGCTAACAGGGTTGTGTTCAGTATCACCAGGTGAGTGTACTCTGTCAGTTTGGTCCAAATCCTGTACTGGGAAGTGCCTCAAAAAGGGTGCCAATACTTAATGTCACCAAAGGTCACCAAAGGTCATGAGTCAGATTGGCCTCCTTTAGCAACTCAGCCTCACCACATCTGGGCCCAGAACTCAACATTTGACCAAAATGGTCAGTAGCGCCATTTCCCACAGGTGGGTGGTGCTGTATTGGCCAATTATGTCGTGTCTGGGCATCATGCCAGATCCTGTTGGAAGCAAAGGCCCAATAGGAAAGCATGTGAAATCCAAAATGGGACAGAAAAGTGACACATGGCTGAAAGTCACTTGAAAATTTTAAAATGTTAAGAGGAAGTGACTGTGCGAATTTCAGATTCCTACATTAATCACAGCCGCTGCAGCGGGCGTCGAAAGTTGCCATTGTATCCCAATGGAGCTTCTCCCTCTGGCCCTCAGAGTTCCGTCGTCATGGAAACTCACTCACACCTCTGCTGCAGGCCAGTCTACCGAAGTGCAGAGACTTTGCTCACAATAAGTCCCATTGGATTATAATGGAGAACTTTGCCCCGAACAACGCTCCATATCTCCTGATCCGTAAATGGTAGAGACGTAATTTTTTCTGCGTTTATTTCGTAACGGATAGGGGAAGAAGACAGGCTATCGGTTTTTGCTGGAAAAAGTTTAATAAAGGCGTGAAAAATTATGATATAAAGGTGATTTTTATGGACTTTCAGAAATCCTCTAAAAACGGTCCCGAACAAATCGCTGTAGCTGAAAAAGTATAAGAGATATCAAAATAATTCTTTCACTATGAGTATCAGCAGGCTTTTGAGGACTTTGGTGCCCATTTTCATGTTTGTACAAAAATCGGTGTAGGCACAGCGACGATGTAAAAAAGTGGATGATGTGGGAAAATGCAGCTGAAAAGCGTTTTCAGGAATTTGCACATTCGCTACTCCCGAACAAATTGTTCCTGCGGTAAAACCGTAACAGTTATCCAAACAATTCCTTTTTTATGAGTGCCAGAAGGGTCGGGACATTCATGTGTGAAAGTCTCATGCTTGTACATGAAACGGTTTCGGAGTAGCGACGATGCGAAAACGTGTGATGTTTTCAATTTTCAGGCGTCATTTTTCAAAACCGCTCCATAGGAAATGAATGGGGGAGGTTTCGGGTTTGTGTCGCTCTGAGGTGATTTGCGAAAAATCTATAAATGCTACAGCAATGAGGGTTACATTTCCTGAATCCAGACAAAAATTCCTACGTTTTGATGTATAATTTATGTGGATAGGTTGAAAATTGAGCGACTGAGAAGAAGTTGTTCGGAGAAGAAGAATTTGTTGAATTTCTAGAGTGCGCACTCTATAACTGCCTCCTTGACGACCATAGCAACGCATGTTATTTGCTGAATTTCTTGAAAAACCAAAATTATTTTAAGGAGGTACTATATGAAAATGGTAAAAGATATGAAAAAGCTGAAATATACCATAATAGCTGAAAGATATCACTACATTTTAAAAGTTGAATGGCGTTTCTAGCTGAAAGTAGGCTGAAGCAGTAAGTTGTCAAAAAGCAGCTGAAATGAGCGGAATTTTAGTGAATTACATTCATTTCCTATGGGAGAAAAAAAAGCTGAAAATTTGCAGAAAATACTGAATATTTTAAAAAGTTTAAGAGTTAAAAGTACAAAAAGATATAGCCATCCATTCCAGAAGAGGCTGAATAGTTTAAAAGTTGAATGGTTGAAATCGGAGAAAAATTGTAGGAGGAGAAGCGAATCAAACTTTAAACAGTAAAAACGCATTTGGAAGAATATCCTATAACTAGAAAAATTTGCATTTCCTGCGAAAATGCACTGTGAATGCAGATAGCTGAATGATTGAGCATAAGATGCAGAAGATCTTTGAAGAAGAGAAAAAATAGCTGAAAAGCATTGAAGAAGTTGAAAAAGTTGAAGAAGTTGAAAAAGTTGAAGAATTTGAAAGAGTTGAAGAATTTGAACATGAAAGAACAATAGCTGAATGATTAGAAGAAGAAAAAACTGAGGGTAAGGCACCAAACATTTCCTAACTCATTCTAAACACTGAATCATTTAACAAAGCAGAAGTAGAATTTCAAACTTGAATATACTGTAGCCATATGTGGGCCTGCATTTCTAGGGAGTATAAGGGGTTTCGCCCCCATTGAAAAGCATTGGATGTTTGACACCTCCTAGCTTGGAGATGCTTTACGTGACGTGGCCCAAATTTATAGTGGAGCATTCTGTATAAAGGAGGTAAAGACTCTGTAAAGCAGAAGTTTGTAGGACCTTCCTAGAGCTACTTCCGGTTAGCAACATGCTAACAGTTAGCCGCTAACAGGGTTGTGTTCAGTATCACCAGGTGAGTGTACTCTGTCAGTTTGGTCCAAATCCTGTACTGGGAAGTGCCTCAAAAAGGGTGCCAATACTTAATGTCACCAAAGGTCACCAAAGGTCATGAGTCAGATTGGCCTCCTTTAGCAACTCAGCCTCACCACATCTGGGCCCAGAACTCAACATTTGACCAAAATGGTCAGTAGCGCCATTTCCCACATGTGGGTGGTGCTGTATTGGCCAATTATGTCGTGTCTGGGCATCATGCCAGATCCTGTTGGAAGCAAAGGCCCAATAGGAAAGCATGTGAAATCCAAAATGGGACAGAAAAGTGACACATGGCTGAAAGTCACTTGAAAATTTAAAAATGTTAAGAGGAAGTGACTGTGCGAATATCATATTCCTACATTAATCACAGCCGCTGCAGCGGGCGTCGAAAGTTGCCATTGTATCCCAATGGAGCTTCTCCCTCTGGCCCTCAGAGTTCCGTCGTCATGGAAACTCACTCACACCTGCAGCGGGCCAGTCTACCGAAGTGCAGAGACTTTGCTCACAATAAGTCCCATTGGATTATAATGGAGAACTTTGCCCCGAACAACGCTCCATATCTCCTGATCCGTAAATGGTAGAGACGTAATTTTTTCTGCGTTTATTTCGTAACGGATAGGGGAAGAAGACAGGCTATCGGTTTTTGCTGGAAAAAGTTTAATAAAGGCGTGAAAAATTATGATATAAAGGTGATTTTTATGGACTTTCAGAAATCCTCTAAAAACGGTCCCGAACAAATCGCTGTAGCTGAAAAAGTATAAGAGATATCAAAATAATTCTTTCACTATGAGTATCAGCAGGCTTTTGAGGACTATGGTGCCCATTTTCATGTTTGTACAAAAATCGGTGTAGGCACAGCGACGATGTAAAAAAGTGGATGATGTGGGAAAATGCAGCTGAAAAGCGTTTTCAGGAATTTGCACATTCGCTACTCCCGAACAAATTGTTCCTGCGGTAAAACCGTAACGGTTATCCAAACAATTCCTTTTTTATGAGTGCCAGAAGGGTCGGGACATTCATGTGTGAAAGTCTCATGCTTGTACATGAAACGGTTTCGGAGTAGCGACGATGCGAAAACGTGTGATGTTTTCAATTTTCAGGCGTCATTTTTCAAAACCGCTCCATAGGAAATGAATGGGGGAGGTTTCGGGTTTGTGTCGCTCTGAGGTGATTTGCGAAAAATCTATAAATGCTACAGCAATGAGGGTTACATTTCCTGAATCCAGACAAAAATTCCTACGTTTTGATGTATAATTTATGTGGATAGGTTGAAAATTGAGCGACTGAGAAGAAGTTGTTCGGAGAAGAAGAATTTGTTGAATTTCTAGAGTGCGCACTCTATAACTGCCTCCTTGACGACCATAGCAACGCATGTTATTTGCTGAATTTCTTGAAAAGCCAAAATTATTTTAAGGAGGTACTATATGAAAATGGTAAAAGATATGAAAAAGCTGAAATAGACCATAATAGCTGAAAGTTATCACTACATTTTAAAAGTTGAATGGCGTTTCTAGCTGAAAGTAGGCTGAAGCAGTAAGCTGTCAAAAAGCAGCTGAAATGAGCGGAATTTTAGTGAATTACATTCATTTCCTATGGGAGAAAAAAAGCTGAAAATTTGCAGAAAAAGCTGAATATTTTAAAAAGTTGAAGAGTTAAAAGTACAAAAAGATATAGCCATCGATTCCAGAAGAAGCTGAATAGTTTAAAAGTTGAATGGTTGAAATCGGAGAAAAATTGTAGGAGGAGAAGCGAATCAAACTTTAAACAGTAAAAACGCATTTGGAAGAATAAACACTAAGAAGAAGAAGAATAAAGAACTAGAAAAATTTGCATTTCCTGCGAAAATGCACTGTGAATGCAGATAGCTGAATGATTGAGCAAAAGATGCAGAAGATCTTTGAAGAAGAGAAAAAATAGCTGAAAAGCATTGAAGAAGTTGAAAAAGTTGAAGAAGTTGAAAAAGTTGAAGAATTTGAAAGAGTTGAAGAATTTGAACATGAAAGAACAATAGCTGAATGATTAGAAGAAGAAAAAACTGAGGGTAAGGCACCAAACATTTCCTAACTCATTCTAAACACTGAATCATTTAACAAAGCAGAAGTAGAATTTCAAACTTGAATATACTGTAGCCATATGTGGGCCTGCATTTCTAGGGAGTATAAGGGGTTTCGCCCCCATTGAAAAGCATTGGATGTTTGACACCTCCTAGCTTGGAGATGCTTTACGTGACGTGGCCCAAATTTATAGTGGAGCATTCTGTATAAAGGAGGTAAGGACTCTGTAAAGCAGAAGTTTGTAGGACCTTCCTAGAGCTACTTCCGGTTAGCAACATGCTAACAGTTAGCCGCTAACAGGGTTGTGTTCAGTATCACCAGGTAAGTGGACTCTGTCAGTTTGGTCCAAATCCTGTACTGGGAAGTGCCTCAAAAAGGGTGCCAATACTTAATGTCACCAAAGGTCACCAAAGGTCATGAGTCAGATTGGCCTCCTTTAGCAACTCAGCCACACCACATCTGGGCCCAGAACTCAACATTTGACCAAAATGGTCAGTAGCGCCATTTCCCACATGTGGGTGGTGCTGTATTGGCCAATTATGTCGTGTCTGGGCATCATGCCAGATCCTGTTGGAAGCAAAGGCCCAATAGGAAAGCATGTGAAATCCAAAATGGGACAGAAAAGTGACACATGGCTGAAAGTCACTTGAAAATTTAAAAATGTTAAGAGGAAGTGACTGTGCGAATTTCAGATTCCTACATTAATCACAGCCGCTGCAGCGGGCGTCGAAAGTTGCCATTGTATCCCAATGGAGCTTCTCCCTCTGGCCCTCAGAGTTCCGTCGTCATGGAAACTCACTCACACCTCTGCTGCAGGCCAGTCTACCGAAGTGCAGAGACTTTGCTCACAATAAGTCCCATTGGATTATAATGGAGAACTTTGCCCCGAACAACGCTCCATATCTCCTGATCCGTAAATGGTAGAGACGTAATTTTTTCTGCGTTTATTTCGTAACGGATAGGGGAAGAAGACAGGCTATCGGTTTTTGCTGGAAAAAGTTTAATAAAGGCGTGAAAAATAATGATATAAATGTGATTTTTATGGACTTTCAGAAATCCTCTAAAAACGGTCCCGAACAAATCGCTGTAGCTGAAAAAGTATAAGAGATATCAAAATAATTCTTTCACTATGAGTATCAGCAGGCTTTTGAGGACTATGGTGCCCATTTTCATGTTTGTACAAAAATCGGTGTAGGCACAGCGACGATGTAAAAAAGTGGATGATGTGGGAAAATGCAGCTGAAAAGCGTTTTCAGGAATTTGCACATTCGCTACTCCCGAACAAATTGTTCCTGCGGTAAAACCGTAACAGTTATCCAAACAATTCCTTTTTTATGAGTGCCAGAAGGGTCGGGACATTCATGTGTGAAAGTCTCATGCTTGTACATGAAACGGTTTCGGAGTAGCGACGATGCGAAAACGTGTGATGTTTTCAATTTTCAGGCGTCATTTTTCAAAACCGCTCCATAGGAAATGAATGGGGGAGGTTTCGGGTTTGTGTCGCTCTGAGGTGATTTGCGAAAAATCTATAAATGCTACAGCAATGAGGGTTACATTTCCTGAATCCAGACAAAAATTCCTACGTTTTGATGTATAATTTATGTGGATAGGTTGAAAATTGAGCGACTGAGAAGAAGTTGTTCGGAGAAGAAGAATTTGTTGAATTTCTAGAGTGCGCACTCTAAAAGAGCCTCCTTGACGACCATAGCAACGCATGTTATTTGCTGAATTTCTTGGAAAGCCAAAATTATTTTAAAGACGTACTATACGAAAATGGTGAAAGATATGAAAAAGCTGAAACATACCATAATAGCCAAAAGATATTACTACATTTTAAAAGTTGAATGACGTTTCTAGCTGAAAGTAGGCTGAAGCAGTAAGCTGTCAAAAAGCAGCTGAAATGAGCGGAATTTTAGTGATTTCAATGCATTTCCTATGGGAGAAAAAAAGCTGAAAATTTGCAGAAAAAGCTGAATATTTTAAAAAGTTGAAGAGTTAAAAGTACAAAAAGATATAGCCATCGATTCCAGAAGAAGCTGAATAGTTTAAAAGTTGAATGGTTGAAATCGGAGAAAAATTGTAGGAGGAGAAGCGAATCAAACTTTAAACAGTAAAAACGCATTAGGAAGAATAAACACTAAGAAGAAGAAGAAGAAGAAGAAGAAGAAGAATAAAGAATAAAGAGAAACAGGATCTCAAGAACTGTGAATGCCTACTGCATTCACAGTAATAAAGAGAAACAGGATCTCAAGAACTGTGAATGCCTACTGCATTCACAGTAATAAAGAATAAAGAGAAACAGGATCTCAAGAACTGTGAATGCCTACTGCATTCACAGTAATAAAGAATAAAGAGAAACAGGATCTCAAGAACTGTGAATGCCTACTGCATTCACAGTAATAAAGAATAAAGAGAAACAGGATCTCAAGAACTGTGAATGCCTACTGCATTCACAGTAATAAAGAATAAAGAGAAACAGGATCTCAAGAACTGTGAATGCCTACTGCATTCACAGTAACTAGAAAATTTCTGAAGAAATTTAGCAAGGCGCCTGCCTCGTGCTGCGTACCGTACCGTTGAAAATACTAACGGGAAGTAACACTGCGAATTTCAGCTTCCTACGGTCTTCACAGCCCCCGCAACGGCCGTCCAAAGGTGCCATGTTAAGTCAATGGACCTCCTAGGAGCCTCTGGCTAGCAGCGTTGTCATGGAGACTCCCTCACAGCTGTAGCCCTCTGTCTTAATTATCATTACCTTTATCATGTGAGGTACTGAGGTGAATGTGTGATTTCAGTGTCTTTGGAGCATTTCTGCAGCATGTAACAGAGGCAAAGAGGGGTCAAAATGGATGTTTGACACCTCATAAAATAGACATGCTTTATCTGACATGGCCCAAATTTGTTGTAGAGCTTCCTCTCTAAAGGAAGTACAGACTCTGTGAAGCAAAAGTTTGTGCGAGCTTCCTAGAGCTACTTCCGGTTAGCAACATGCTAACCGTTAGCCGCTAACAAGGTTGTGTTCAGGATGACCAGGTGATGGTACTCTGTTAGTTTGGTCCATAACCTGTGCTGGGAAGTGCCTCAAAGAGGGAGAAAATACGTTGTTTATTACGTCGCCATGGTAATTCAAAATGGCGGGTGGTCTTGGCCCATTGAAAAGCATTGAATATTTGACACCTCCTAACATGGAGATGCTTTATCCGACATGGCCAAAATTTGTTGTGGAGCTTTCTCTCTACAGTAAGAACAGACTCTGTGCAGCAGAAGTTGGTGAGACCTTCC
This sequence comes from Fundulus diaphanus, assembly GCA_037039145.1. Lineage (NCBI taxonomy): Eukaryota > Metazoa > Chordata > Actinopteri > Cyprinodontiformes > Fundulidae > Fundulus > Fundulus diaphanus. Next base: position 48,900,188 of record CM073138.1, on the reverse strand, counting down.
TAGAGCTACTTCCTGTTAGCAACATGCTAACCGTTAGCCGCTAACATGGTTGTGTTCAGTATCACCGGGGGATTGTACTCTGTCAGTTTGGTCCAAATCCTGTACTGGGATGTGCTTCAAATAGGGAGAAAATACGTTTTTTATAACGTTGCCATGGTAACTCAAAATGGCGGGTGGTACAAAAAAATACTTCATAGGATCAGCACACATGTTTTGTTATACATACTGTGGGGATTATAATATAAAACTCTAAGTGTCCCACACCAGGATTCGATCCCACGACCTCTTTCATGCAAAGCCTGCACTTTCCATCTGAGCTATACTGTAGCACCATATATGGGCATGCAGTATTGGGACCATAAGGGGTTTGATCCCCCATTGAAAAGCATTGGATGTTTGACACCTCATAGCTTGGAGATGCTTTATGTGACGTAGCCCAATTTTCTTGTGGAGCTTTCTCTCTAGAGTAAGAACAGACTCTGTGAAGCAGAAGTTTGTGAGACCTTCCTAGAGCTACTTCCGGTTAGCAACATGCTAACAGTTAGCCGCTAACAGGGTTGTGTTCAGTATCACCAGGTGAGTGTACTCTGTCAGTTTGGTCCAAATCCTGTACTGGGAAGTGCCTCAAAAAGGGTGCTATTACTTAATGTCACCAAAGGTCATGAGTCAGATCGGCCTCCTTTAGCAACTCAGCCTCACCACATCTGGGCCAAGAACTCAACATTTGACCAAAATGATCAGTAGCGCCATTTCCCACATGTGGGTGGTGCTGTATTGGCCAATTATGTCGTGTCTGGACATCATGCCAGATCCTGTTGGAAGCAAAGGCCCAATAGGAAAGCATGTGAAATCCAAAATGGGACAGAAAAGTGACACATGGCTGAAAGTCACTTGAAAATTTTAAAATGTTAAGAGGAAGGGACTGTGCGAATTTCAGATTCCTACATTAATCACAGCAACTGCAGTGAGCGTCGAAAGTTGCCATTCTATCCCTATGGAGAGTCTCCCTCTGGCCCTCAGAGTTCCGTCGTCATGGAAACTCACTCACCTGCAGCTGGCCAGTCTACCGAAGTGCAGACACTTTGTGTCAGGCTCTGCCTCATTGAAATAGAATGGAGAACTTTGCCTCGAACAACGCTTCATATCTCCTGATCCGTAAATGGTAGCGACGTAATTTTTTCTGCGTTTATTTCATAACGGATAGGGGAAGAGGACAGGCTATCGGTTTTTGCTGGAAAAAGTTTAATAAAGGCGTGAAAAATTATGATATAAAGAGTATTTTTATCACATTTTAGAAATCCTTTAAAAACGGTCCCGAACAAATCGCTGTAGCTGAAAAAGTATAAGAGATATCAAAATAATTCTTTCACTATGAGTATCAGCAGGCTTTTGAGGACTATGGTGCCCATTTTCATGTTTGTACAAAAATCGGTGTAGGCACAGCGACGATGTAAAAAAGTGGATGATGTGAGAAAATGCAGCTGAAAAGCGTTTTCAGGAATTTGCACATTCGCTACTCCCGAACAAATTGTTCCTGCGGTAAAACTGTAACAGTTATCCAAACAATTCCTTTTTTATGAGTGCCAGAAGGGTCGGGACATTCATGTGTGAAAGTCTCATGCTTGTACATGAAACGGTTTAGGAGTAGCGACGATGCGAAAACATGTGATGTTTTGGATTTTCAGACGTCATTTTTCAAAACCTCTCCATAGGAAATGAATGGGGAGGATTTCGGGTTTGTGTCGCTCTGAGGTGATTTGCGAAAAATCTATAAATGCTACAAAAATGAGGGTTACATTTCCTGAATCCAGACAAAAATACCTACGTTTTGATGTATAATTTGTCTACGTAGAGTGAAAATTGAGCGAGTAGGCTGAAGTTGTTCGGAGTTTTGAAATCTTTGAAAACGCTAGAGTGGCCCACTCTAGCGGTTGGAGAATTCCATCATTGACTTTCATTATAAACGATGATTTCGCTGATTTTCGGACATGAGCTTTGAGGAGTAACTGTGAAGAGACGATAAAAGATATCCACATCCCGTTTTCACTTCTGAGTGGTTCAAAGATATATCTACAAACTGGAAGTTAAACGGTGTTCGTAGGTGAAAGCATGGCGACACAGTACAGCTTTGAAAATGGCCATTTGGAGGCTTTTTTGAGGCTTTCTTTCTACCCGACTCCATTCATTCCTATGGGGTTTTTGGGGGGTGGTTTTTCGCTAATTGCGTTGCCATGGTAACTCGAAACCCCAATAAAAGTAATAGCACACATCTCGAGACCGAGCCGGACGTTTTGATGTATATATTGTGGGGGTGCACGCTACGGTTCGGGCCGCATTAATCGTGACGGAAGAAGAAGTAAAGAATACTAGAAAATTTCTGAAGAAATTTAGCAAGGCGCCTGCCTTGTGCTGCGTACCGTACCGTTGAAAATACTAACGGGAAGTAACACTGCGAATTTCAGCTTCCTACGGTCTTCACAGCCCCCGCAACGGCCGTCCAAAGGTGCCATGTTAAGTCAATGGACCTCCTAGGAGCCTCTGGCTAGCAGCGTTGTCATGGAGACTCCCTCACAGCTGTAGCCCTCTGTCTTAATTATCATTACCTTTATCATGTGAGGTACTGAGGTGAATGTGTGATTTCAGTGTCTTGGGAGCATTTCTGCAGCATGTAACAGAGGCAAAGAGGGGTCAAAAATGGATGTTTGACACCTCATAAAATAGACATGCTTTATCTGACATGGCCCAAATTTGTTGTAGAGCTTCCTCTCTAAAGGAAGTACAGACTCTGTGAAGCAAAAGTTTGTGCGAGCTTCCTAGAGCTACTTCCGGTTAGCAACATGCTAACTGTTAGCCGCTAACAAGGTTGTGTTCAGGATGACCAGGTGATGGTACTCTGTTAGTTTGGTCCATAACCTGTGCTGGGAAGTGCCTCAAAGAGGGAGAAAATACGTAGTTTATTACGTCGCCATGGTAACTCAAAATGGCGGGTGGTCTTGGCCCATTGAAAAGCATTGAATATTTGACACCTCCTAACATGGAGATGCTTTATCCGACATGGCCAAAATTTGTTGTGGAGCTTTCACTCTACAGTAAGAACAGACTCTGTGAAGCAGAAGTTAGTGAGACCTTCCTAGAGCTACTTCCTGTTAGCAACATGCTAACCGTTAGCCGCTAACAAGGTTGTGTTCAGGATGACCAGGTGATGGTACTCTGTTAGTTTGGTCCATAACCTGTGCTGGGAAGTGCCTCAAAGAGGGAGAAAATACGTTGTTTATTACGTCGCCATGGTAACTCAAAATGGCGGGTGGTCTTGGCCCATTGAAAAGCATTGAATATTTGACACCTCCTAACATGGAGATGCTTTATCCGACATGGCCAAAATGTGTTGTGGAGCTTTCACTCTACAGTAAGAACAGACTCTGTGAAGCAGAAGTTAGTGAGACCTTCCTAGAGCTACTTCCTGTTAGCAACATGCTAACCGTTAGCCGCTAACAAGGTTGTGTTCAGGATGACCGGGTGATGGTACTCTGTTAGTTTGGTCCATAACCTGTGCTGGGAAGTGCCTCAAAGAGGGAGAAAATACGTTGTTTATTACGTCGCCATGGTAACTCAAAATGGCGGGTGGTCTTGGCCCATTGAAAAGCATTGAATATTTGACACCTCCTAACATGGAGATGCTTTATCCGACATGGCCAAAATTTGTTGTGGAGCTTTCTCTCTACAGTAAGAACAGACTCTGTGAGGCAGAAGTTGGTGAGACCTTCCTAGAGCTACTTCCTGTTAGCAACATGCTAACCGTTAGCCGCTAACATGGTTGTGTTCAGTATCACCGGGGGATTGTACTCTGTCAGTTTGGTCCATAACCTGTGCTGGGAAGTGCCTGAAAAAGGGTGCCAATACTTAATGTCACCAAAGGTCACCAAAGGTCATGAGTCAGATCGGTCTCCTTTAGCAACTCAGCCTCACCACATCTGGGCCCAGAACTCAACATTTGACCAAAATGGTCAGTAGCGCCATTTCCCACATGTGGGTGGTGCTGTATTGGCCAATTATGTCGTGTCTGGGCATCATGCCAGATCCTGTTGGAAGCAAAGGCCCAATAGGAAAGCATGTGAAATCCAAAATGGGACAGAAAAGTGACACATGGCTGAAAGTCACTTGAAAATTTTAAAATGTTAAGAGGAAGTGACTGTGCGAATTTCAGATTCCTACATTAATCACAGCCGCTGCAGCGGGCGTCGTAAGTTGCCATTGTATCCCAATGGAGCTTCTCCCTCTGGCCCTCAGAGTTCCGTCGTCATGGAAACTCACTCACACCTCTGCTGCAGGCCAGTCTACCGAAGTGCAGAGACTTTGCTCACAATAAGTCCCATTGGATTATAATGGAGAACTTTGCCCCGAACAACGCTCCATATCTCCTGATCCGTAAATGGTAGAGTCGTAATTTTTTCTGCGTTTATTTCGTAACGGATAGGGGAAGAAGACAGGCTATCGGTTTTTGCTCGAAAAACTTTAATAAAGGCGTGAAAAATCATGATATAAAGGTGATTTTTATGGAATTTTTGGAAATCCTCTAAAACCGGTCCCGAACAAATCGCTGTAGCTGAAAAAGTATAAGAGATATCAAAATAATTCTTTCACTATGAGTATCAGCAGGCTTTTGAGGACTATGGTGCACATTTTCATGTTTGTACAAAAATCGGTGTAGGCACAGCGACGATGTAAAAAAGTGGATGATGTGGGAAAATGCAGCTGAAAAGCGTTTTCAGGAATTTGCACATTCGCTACTCCCGAACAAATTGTTCCTGCGGTAAAACCATAACAGTTATCCAAACAATTCCTTTTTTATGAGTGCCAGAAGGGTCGGGACATTAATGTGTGAAAGTCTCATGCTTGTACATGAAACGGTTTAGGAGTAGCGACGATGCGAAAACATGTGATGTTTTGGATTTTCAGACGTCATTTTTCAAAACCGCTCCATAGGAAATGAATGGGGAGGATTTCGGGTTTGTGTCGCTCTGAGGTGATTTGCAAAAAATCTATAAATGCTACACCATTGAGGGTTACATTTCCTGAATCCAGACAAAAATACCTACGTTTTGATGTATAATTTGTCTACGTAGAGTGAAAATTGAGCAAGTAGGCTGAAGTTGTTCGGAGTTTTGAAATCTTTGAAAACGCTAGAGTGGCCCACTCTAGCGGTTGGAGAATTCCGTCATTGACTTTCATTATAAACGATGATTTCGCTGATTTTTGGACATGAGCTTTGAGGAGTAACTGTGAAGAGACGATAAAAGATATCCCCATCCCGTTTTCACTTCTGAGTAGTTCACAGATATGTCTACAAACTGGAAGTTAAACGGTGTTCGTAGGTGAAAGCATGGCGACACAGTACATCGTTGAAAATGGTCAAATCCTGTACTGGGATGTGCTTCAAATAGGGAGAAAATACGTTTCTTATTACGTTGCCATGGTAACTCAAAATGGCGGGTGGTACAAAAAAATACTGCATAGGATCAGCACACATGTTTTGTTATACATATTGTGGGGATTATAACATAAAACTCTAAGTGTCCCACACCGGGATTCGATCCCATGACCTCTTGCATGCAAAGCCTGCACTTTCCATCTGAGCTATACTGTAGCGCCATATATGGGCATGCAGTATTGGGACCATAAGGGGTTTGATCCCCCATTGAAAAGCATTGGATATTTGACACCTCATAGCTTGGAGATGCTTTATGCGACGTAGCCCAAATTTCTTGTGGAGCTTTCTCTCTAGAGTAAGAACAGACTCTGTGAAGCAGAAGTTGGTGAGACCTTCCTAGAGCTACTTCCGGTTAGCAACATGCTAACAGTTAGCCGCTAACAGGGTTGTGTTCAGTATCACCAGGTGAGTGGACTCTGTCAGTTTGGTCGAAATCCTGTACTGGGAAGTGCCTCAAAAAGGGTGCCAATACTTAATGTCACCAAAGGTCACCAAAGGTCATGAGTCAGATTGGCCTCCTTTAGCAACTTGTATAATAAAGAATAAAGAGAAACAGGATCTCAAGAACTGTGAATGCCTACTGCATTTTCTTGTCCCAAACAGGCTCTATGCACAGCTCCACCTCTTCCTGAACCTCAGCAGCTCCTTTGTTTCCTGCCTTTCATTGCTGGGGCCCATTCTTCGTACGTTGCTTAAAACATCCGAGATCAAATGAGACATCCAAGATGATTTCATGCGGCTAATCATGATCCGGCTAATTGGGTTCTTCGAACACACCTGTTGTTTATGATTAGTATGGCTGGATTGAGTTATCTGAGATAACGGTGCGTTCATGCGTCGCTTTAAAAGGGGAAATGTGTCGATAGTAGAAACAATGATCAGCAACGCTGCTATTGGCTGTTCAGCATGGCCAAAGAACGGCCACAGTTTTTCTCCCAAGCAGAACACGAGCTTTTAATCGAAGGTTATGCCGAATTTGAGTCATTAATTTAAAACGACAGGGAACGCCTTAAAGTCTGCTAAAGCCAGGAGAGAGGGCTGGCAAAAAGTAGCAGACAAATTACATGCACAAGTGCTGTCCATGTTAGATGTTTCTATCACTTTCTACAGTATGTATTTTTGCTTTTTAATAATTTCATATTTACTTTGTTCTTTTATGTCAGAGCCTGTTATAAGAATTATTATTCTGAAGTCACTATGGCCTTACACCACTCGGACAGAGGAGGCCTGGAGACAAGATGTCTGTGTATGTAATCCACTGTTGCTGAGTGCAAGGCTGAATGCTGCGTAGATACTGTGCAGCATGGAGATTGTCTAGGATAGACTGCTTTTGTTTTGTCTCAAGCCAAGGCCACGGTGCAGTATTAGGGGAAGCCGAAAATGCGAGACAGGCAGAGACAGGGCAGATGCAGACCGCAGCGGGACCGTGGGGTGCGATTTACTTTCCATCTATGTGATCTCTGCTCTGTTTCTCAATAAAAGTGCTGGAACGTCATCACCGCCGTCTCTTCATTTAGTAAAGATGGGAATTCAGTTATCTTTGCTTAGAATTCCTATAACAGAGCCTCCACGGGACCCACTAGAACATGGGGACAAGTAAAAGTTAAGTACAAAAAATATTCTACAAAATGGTAGCCTTTAATTATTATACTGCATTTTAAAAAGCCACTTGTTATGGCAACAGATCCAATATCGGTGTGATATATTAAATAATTATTTTTGCTCTTTAACAATGTATTATGGGAAAACCTGCTCAGTTTTATAACTTGTTTTAACTTTTGATATATAAATGAGAAGACTGGTCAGTTAAATAAGAGAGAGGACTGGCCAGTTCACACATTGATTATTGCTGTTGTGGTGTTCGCACCTGAGTTCACATGAAACTAAGAACCACATGTGTTATTGTGTTATAATTTGTTTTAACTTGTGGTGGGAACTTATGACAATGTGTTGTGGGAAAGACTGATTCTGTACTCATATTATTTTGCTTCGCACACTGCTGAAATGCTGGGAACGGGTCCGGTTTGGGAAACATGCTTTGGGAGGCAGGGCAGCTGTGGAGGGAGAAATGGCCACTCTCGCTCCACATCTGACTCTTTGTTTACAACTATATAAAGAGGAGACTGCCCTTAGCCCAGTGAGTCTGCCGTGAGTTCGTGTGTGGATACCGGCATCGTGAACGCTGATCTTAACCTAGGACTGAGGGCTCCCAGTTCGTGTCAATGGTAAGGGCTGATTCTGAGAATCTGTTGAGCGTCACGTTTGTTTGAAAGCTTGTTGCTTTATTGCTTGCTACTTTGCGGGTGTGAAGAGCTAGTTGTTTTGATGTGCTGTATTCTGTGGGGAATAATAATAAATGTGTGCCTTATATTCTAACAGAAACAGTGTTTGAGTCCTTTCAATAGTTCTTGGTCAGCTGGAATCAGCGGGACCCAAAGAACTATTGAAAGTGTTGCAGAAAATTTAGGTGCAAAAAAAGCTCCGGTGGCCAGATTACAGAGGCGCTTGTGGATTTGTGCCACGGCGTGGAAGCAGCAGTATGAAGCTGGCCAACAATTAAAAACTCAGCAGTTAAAAGACAGACAGGCAATGACTGAGCTGCAGTCTGCTGAGTCGCTGTATCGGCAGCATGTGCAAATGCTGACTAATCAGCTGGAACAGATGACCAGTGTTGCAGAAAAAGCTGTGGCCCAGGTGTCTTTGTTAACAAGGAAAAAACAGGGGAAAAAACCCTGCCGTTTTCCTCTGAAAAAAGTCTGTTCGTTTGTAGCTGGATTGGGGTCTGGGTGGGATCCCGAGAGCTGGGACGGTAATATGTGGGACGATGAGGAGGACGGTGATTCTGGAGGTCCTCCAGATCCACGTCACTTCCCTCCATTGGGGGTTAAACCCGTCGTCCGAAGGAGAAGAGAGCAGCAGCATGTACCCGCAGCCTTCCAGCAGCGGATAGATGCTCAAGGTAATGATGTACTTGATGCTGCGGGACAACCTGTTATGGAATGGGTGGAACAGCCGCAGCCGCCGGCGGTGTCACGGACCATAACAGAAGATTACTCGCAGGATGAAGTTGCTCATATCACTAAAAAATTAAGGCAGCATCCAGGCGAACCCACTGATCTATGGGTGGCTCGACTGCTGGATGAAGGTGCAGAACAGATTGAAATAGATCACGGAGATGGAATGGCATTTGGTGGTCTGAGCACTGATGGGAATGTAAATGCTAATTATAGGCAAGAAGCGAGAAATTTGGGGGATCAGGCGAGATCATTGTTTGACGTGTGGTCTGAGGCAGTACGAGCAACATGTCCCAATGTATCTGATTGGCCCGAAATCTCTGGACCATGGTTAACATTAAAGGAGTGTGTGCAGAGGCTGACGAGGCTGTGTGTGCGTGACCTGTTAACAGTGGGGATGGGGGCTGGATATCAGCAAGTGGCTGTCCCGAAGGTGGTGAGAGATCAGTTGATTAAAACTGCCCCACAATATTATCGGGCAGCTATGCTTACTGTGATGCTGGGAGCTCCAGATGCCCTGATGGAAACCATTAAGGCTCGGATTTTGGAGCTGGGGAATCTGGGGGAATGGGGCAAGCAGGAGGAATGCAGACCACGAGTTCAACAAACTCCGGTCCGCAGGCCGCAAAGGGAGCGGGGGAGAAATGAACAGGGTCCACCACGTAACATGTTGTGGAGGGCACTGATTAATGCTGGGGTGCCTGCTTCAGAGATACACGCATTACCTACTGATGAGTTGAGACAGATGTGTCAAAGGAGAGGCTTAAAAGTTAACTGTGCAGGATTTGGTGCTGAGCTGGACCCATTCAATTCTTTGATTCAACTGTTGCGAGAGGCAATTCATCCCACAACATCGGCTCCACCTGCTGAAGAATCTGAGTCTGTTGTGGGCAGAAAACCTGCTAAGGTGGTTGAGATTGAGGTGTCAGACTCTGAGGAATCCTCGGGCAAAGAGGTGAAAGTAAGGAGAGTGAGAAAAAGGAAAAGAAAGAACAAAGATAGAAGGAGGAGCAACATGTACCCTGATCTGACGGATCTGATGGAGTTTAACTAGGATGAAGGCCGAGCCCCACCAATTCGGATCACAAATTGGTCAATTAATGATATAAGACCACATGTTGAATTGGAAATTTATTGTAAAAACACAAATGTTCAAAAATCAGTGGCCCTAGTAGACACAGGGGCATTGATTTGCAAACAGATAATGGCACACATTTTACTGGGAAACTAAAAGACTGGGCGCAAGAACGACATGTCGAATGGATTTATCACATTCCATATTATTCGCAGGCTGCTGGGCTGATTGAGAGGATGAATGGATTGTTGAAAGAATTATTGAAAAAAAATGTCTGATAATCATGACTCGACAGATTGGAAGCCTAAATTGATGCAAGCAGTGGCCCAATTGAATAATAGGCCAATTGTTCCAGGGGCAGTCTTACTGTCTCTGCATTTGACAAACTGAGAAACCGCTCAGGATTGTATGTGTGTATAAGATAGTAAAAATAAATGAACAATCAAACTTGTGATTTTATCTGAATGGAAAATGTATTAATGTATATGTGAATGCTTAATACAGGAGTTAAAAATATTTCAGCATTATTGACTAGAATTTATCATTTTATGGCACAAGGATGTGGTCATTCCAATTCTGAAAAGTGCCTGAAAAATTTTATTTGTGAAGAAGCACAGCAAAGAGCATTAGATTTGGCTAAGAAAGCCACACAACAAGCTGTGTCATTGGGAAAAATGATGTCCGGGCCTGTGCAGTTGCAGGCCTCAGCTGTTAATGACAATACAAGCTGAAGTGATTGATGGGGATTATCAAGGAGAAAATCCCTGGTAATTGAGAAAGGAGCCCTGCGGCCTCTCCCTGTCCCCCGGGCTACGGTGGTGCCGCTGGCGAGGCCCCCTTCTCTGGGTGGGGCTTTCGGGGAGCGGGGGTGCCTATTGGAGTCAGTAGGGGAGCTGGCTCCCTGGGTTGGCTTCCCAGTCATTTGCTCCCCATCCCCGGACTCCTCCCTCTGCCTGCTCCATCACGCCGCCACACATGTAGGTCATGAGGGAGGGGGCGTTACTGGAGGTTGCCACTTTCTGGTGACGCCCCTCTCCCCAATTTTATCATGCATCTTAGACACTTTCACTTCAAACATTTTTCACATCGCACCCTCATATAGGCCATGGTAGGGGGGGGTGGGGGGAAGACGTCTGGGGGGGGCTTATGTTGTGTGGGCCTCACCTCGGACGGCTCCCTTCACCTCCTCTCCCACTTAGACATTGAGGGTTCTGGGCAGTCACACGGAGGGGGTGCACTGGCAACAGCTACCTTCCAGAAGGGGGTGGGCTGTGCCGTGCATCCCCTTCGGCGCTCCCAGTTTTTAAACGCACTTGAGAACAACATGCAACAACACAACATTTGAGCAGGCGTAGGGAGGGTCGGGGTCTTCTGCACACCCCCGTTCTCCGATGGCGGCAAGGAGTCTGGGGCCTGGAGGAGGTGCGGGCCACTGTGTCCGGGGTCTTGGCGGGGGGCTGTGGTGTGCGGTCAGCGGCTTGCCAGGTCTGGGGCTGATGCCTCTGCTCCCCCCAGGGGGCGGGGGGCAGGGATGGCAAGGGTAAGGTGGGGGGAGGGAGGGGGTTTATTAGGTATTTAGGGGGAGGGGGGGGCTCTGGCCGGGTGGCTCGTGCGGGTCGTGTTGGCCCGCCCTCTTGGGGGGGCCCGGTCCGGGGGGCGTCTGGTCTGGGGCCGGGGGTCGGGCACAAGCAGTCGTATAGTCGATTTGGGGTGACCCCCCCCCCCCTTTGGTCAGTGTTGGATGTGAGTGTTATGTGGGAATGTGTGTACAGCGTCTCTTCTTGTTTTTTTTTTTTTTTTTTTTTTTTTTTTGTCTGTGTGTGGTGAGTGGGGCACAAGGGAGGGATGGGGTGAATGAGTTTTTTTTTTTTTTCCCAGGTATGGGTGTGGTCCGCTCCCTCTCCCAAGAACATCTCAAGTCTCCGCTAGGTGCGGAGCCCATCCCCCCACGTCCTGCCCTCCTCCACTTCGTTGGCGGGCGCCTTGGCCCCCTGGCGCGTTGGTTGGCTTCGGGTTTGGGGCGGGTTCCCAGGCGTGCGCCGGCCCACTCCCGGCGGCCGGGGCCCTCGTCGCGGGGGCGGGGCGCCCCTGGGGCCTCTGGCCCTCAGGGCCCATGGCCGGGACCACTTCAGCGGGGCTAGCTGCGGGCAGAGCCCACGGGCTCGTCTCCGCGGCTCTTGAGGGCGTCGGCATTGCGGTGGCTGGGGGATTTCCTCGGGGTCGTCTCTGCTCCTTCCTTGGGGGGGGGGGGTTGCAGATATCCTGTGTCGGCCCCTCCTGGGCGACCTGCTTTAGGGACCCCTTTGGGAGTCCGGGGTTACGGGTCCCCTGACGCCTGCCTCTGTGCTCGGGGAAGGTGGGTCTTCGGTTCTCCACAATCACTATCAAGCTATTTCTGGATAATCTTCACCTAAACTAGTGCACTTTCACATCTCCCACAGGTGCTGGGTCCCAGGTATTAAGTGTTCACTTATATACAGTAATCTTATAATTTATTTATTTATTTATGTTTTTTCACTTTCTTTTTTCAAATATCACATTACACATGTCAGCTTACATAATAATATATATGATTTAGCAATGGCATCTAGGTGTTATTCGAGTGTATCTGTTGTTTTATGTCTGTTGGTTGTGCTGTTCTTTTTGTGTCTCTTTCCAGGTGATGGAGCAGACAAAGAAGGTTTTATCATTCTCTCCCTTTTATCTCCTCTTTCTTTCACCTCTACTCTTTTTTTTCTTTTCTTTCACTTTTTGTTCTTCCTTTACTCTCCCATTGTCATGTCCATATAATTTGAATTTCTCCTTGCAGGAATCATAATAAAGCTATTTACAAGCATAAATCAAGTGGAGCACTATGGCGAAAGCTGTTTGCTCCACTTGTAAAAGCAAAATCTGTCGAGCTCTATCTGGCATTGAGACATCAATTCCTATTGCCATATTGCTAGACAGGACACTGGGGAAAAAAAAAAGAAAGGAGAAAAACTAGCACAACTGCTAGTGAAACCCTGTGAAATGACAGAGGTTCAAGGGGTGACTGCCCCCACAAACATCACTGTAAGAGGAACAGGGGGGTTTGGCTCAACAGATAAACCAGGAGCCAAAGTTTGGGTGAGACAAGAAAATGGTCCACCTAGACCAGCTGAAATCATTTGACAAGGGAATTATGCAACAGTGTCAGTATTTTACTCAGGGGAGGAAAAAATGGATAAATGTTATGTAAGAGAAAACTAATCAAATTCTTTTGTCTTATAGCAATAATAATTTTGATTTCAGATCCATGTTTCCGTGGGATCTGCTGATTGGATGACCCATGGGACAGCGCGGTGGCGGACGTCCCAAACCGTGGGAGGCACCACAGGGCTGGTGCAGGATTTGGGGCCATCATCCTCCGTGTCCTCGCTGCCATGGTCCTGCTGGCACACCTCTGTTGGGCAGAAGCACCAGGCCGGATCCTGAAAGAAGTCGTTCAGCCGTATCAACTGTGAAGGGGAGACAGCATGCGCAACGGAATCCAGAATGACTACACATGCTCTCGGTCGCACGTAAGATGCATACCAGTAGTCTTCAAGGGATGTAACGTTAAAGTGGTTTCAAGGAGAGGTTTGTGCCAATATGAATCATCTACAGAACGAGCGTGTAAGAAGACACACACTCAAATTGCAGCTGCTGCACACACTTGTCAACAAATGGCACAATCGACGATAACAAATAAAGTTCACTGGAAAGTTTTTTTTTTTCCCTCCTCTGCCAACATGCACTAGGACGAAACGTGCATGGTGGGACACTTTGCTTGGTGGAATAGGTACTGTGTTAAGTTTTTCCAACGCTTTTGACAATAACATAACAAGAACTATGTTATTAAACACTGGACAGCATGCATCAAGAGCTGTTCATCAGATTGGAATGTGGATGCCTACTGTTTTAACATCACAGGAAGAAACTGCAAAGATCTTCCTTAAAGAACTGAACTGGCAAATAAAGATGTGGAACACGACGGCAGAAGTGTTAACGAACATTTCTGTAGCTTTGAACTGGACGGTATGTAACGTACAAATGATGCACGCTCACATGCAACAAGAACGATTCAAGCGTGTGCTTATTATCGGAAATTTCCAGGAATGGAGACAAATATGGAACATTAGTAGTAATAGTTGGTTACAACTAGAACCACAGAAGACCTATTGTAATGCTACTATGTGTGAAGGACATTGGACACAATATCATGTTACCAATAGTACTACTGTCTGTCATTATTATATATTGCCCGTAGTGACTGTACAGGGGTATTGGTTTTGGAAACTGGATGGTGATTGGTTTGGCCCACAGACAAACTACACCTATGACCTGGATCTATGTGAGACTGCTGATAAAGGGATGGTATGTATGCTACAACAAGGACATCTTAACCCATGTTTAACCGGAGACGAGGTGTTATGTGATTGGACTCATGAACCAGCTAGAGAAACAATAAAGAGTCATCCTCAATTATCTCAGGTGCCTTTCGTTGGGTGTTTTGATGTATACATCTGGAGTTGGAATAACGTGACCTATCAATTAACCAATTTCACTATCTCCCTGGATTGGTTCAAATGCGCATTGAATCAGTTTACGGAACTAAATTGCTTAGCTGAATCACACAGGTCCAACATTTCCAGCTTAAAGGTGTCTACATTTATGGCCCAAGGACAGGTTTTGCATGCGGCTAAGTTAATGGTGCAATCATCTGCACATCATTGGTGGGACATTTTTAATGAAATGTCTTTTACTGCTCGAAACTATGTAGTACCTCCCTTGCTTTTGCTCATTATTGTTATTATAGTGTTAACCTTATGTAATGTTTGCACCTGTATAATCAAAAGTGGTTTTGGGACGGAAAGAATAACTTTAAAATAGACCTTGGGGACAGTTTTTCTAAAATTAGGTTTTCCCAAAATTAGGATTGTCAAAGACCAAGGGGTGGAGTGATATATTAAAGAATTATTTTTGCTCTTTAACAATGTATTATGGGAAAACCTGCTCAGTTTTATAACTTGTTTTAACTTTTGATAAAAGTTATAAATATAAATGAGAAGACTGGTCAGTAAAATAAGAGAGAGGACTGGCCAGTTCACACATTGATTATTGCTGTTGTGGTGTTCGCACCTGAGTTCACATGAAACTAAGAACCACATGTGTTATTGTGTTACAATTTGTTTTAACTTGTGGTGGGAACTTATGACAAGGTGTTGTGGGAAAGACTGATTCTGTATTCCTTATTTTGTTTATATTTGCTGTATTCTGAGTGCACTCATATTATTTTGCTTCGCACACTGCTGAAATGCTGGGAACGGGTCCTGTTTGGGAAACATGCTTTGGGAGGCAGGGCAGCTGTGGAGGGAGAAATGGCCACTCTCGCTCCACATCTGACTCTTTGTTTACAAGTATATAAAGAGGAGACTGCCCTCAGCCCGGTGAGTCTGCCGTGAGTTCATGTGTGGATACCGGCATCGTGAACGCTGATCTTAACCTAGGACTGAGGGTTCCCAGTTCGTGTCAATGGTAAGGGCTGATTCTGAGAATCTGTTGAGCGTCATGTTTGTTTGAAAGCTTGTTGCTTTATTGCTTGCTACTTTGCGGGTGTGAAAAGCTAGTTGTTTTGATGTGCTGTATTCTGTGGGGAATAATAATAAATGTGCGCCTTATATTCTAACAGAAACAGTGTTTGAGTCCTTATTTGTGTTTGCCGATCTCTCCCGATCCTGAAATAAACATTTCATAAAACACGGTGTCATTCCTTAGACACTGAAAGTAAAGGACGCGTGCAAACCGGGAATTTTAACAAAAAATTCTTTATCTATAAAAAATGAAGTTTTTCCTTTTCCAAGTCATACACAGTTTACACGGTCAAAAACTGTATTGCTCCGTGTCTAGATAATCCGTTAATACAATATACGGCTCGACAAGGAAGCAAGCCTTTCAAAGTAAAACTAAACTTCACAATAAAATGGCCTGAACAAATCTTCTTACTGAATATGATAAAAATAAAAATAAACCGTCATACAAATATCTTAAATATTTTCGATTTATGGCTCTAACACCACTTTTTCCTCTTTCAAAACCACTGTTAAATGATGTGGTTGTCTGTTCATAACAGCCACAAAGAAAAATCTTTCTACAATTACACTGTCGCGCTGCGCTAAAGGATTCTGTCTATTGCGCAATACGTGATTAATTCGAAAAGCTCTGCAAATTATTCTTGCACCTTCCGCAACAGGTTGCTCTCGTAAAAACAGACAAGACATGGCTACGACAGACTTCCCTATCTCCTCCGCTTATAAAGCTGCGATCTAATCCTGTTTACATGAAATAAGGCTGCTCGCGAGCAGGTTTAAGCTTGCGCACATGTTGCTATGACAGCAAGTCCAGGATGAGTTTCGAAGAACCAAACGATCCAAGATCATGCCAAATTGTCAACAATCAAATCCAGCTAACTGAGTTAGCGACGTACGAAGAACAGGCCCCTGGACAGACTGATTAATCCAGGTGTGTCTGACCTCAGAAACCTGCCAGACACACCTGGATTAATCAGCTTGTCCTGTAATGAAAGACAGGAAACAAAGGAGCTGCTGAAGTTCAGGAAGAAGTGGAGCTGTGCTTAAAGCCCATTCGTGGGAGAAATTAATCTGCTTCTTTGAGATGCACAGGCTCCTGATGTGGTCAGTTGACAGTAAGAAACATATATCATCCTTTACCTGCAGGCTTGACCGCTACTTGTTTTTGATGTTAACGCAGAAAAAAAATATTTCTCATAGGTATGTAGATGTGAACAGAAACAAAAGTATTTGTTGCACTTTTTTGAAAAGGTGGGGGAACTCTGTCTCCACAGACAGGCACAGGCTAAATGTTTGTATTTACTTTTTCGTTTTTTTCCCCTCATGTCACTCTCCCCTTAGGAGGCGGCAGAGGTCTTTGGGCCCCACAAAATTGGAAAACCCTGCTAACCACCCTTGACCCCTCTACTCCCACCCCCACCACTGTCCCCCAACCCAGAGACACAGTTCTAGTTTCTATTAATACCACTATTTATTCATTTTATTAATCTTAGGATGCACTTAAAGTGTGGAGAGGTACATTCCTGGCTTTTACACTTGATTTTTGTTGTTTAAATATTAATAAATATGTAAAAATAAATGAAACCATTACTGTCCCCATTTCCTAATTTCATCTTGATGAGATGTATTGATTTTTATCCCCAGATTTGATTTCAGAAATCTGGTAACCGTAAAATAGACATCTATGAATTCACTTGTGTGAAGGCATCTCCTCTCTGGCAATTTGATTGCTGCATGGAGTGCTTCTCACTTTCTAGGTTGGTGTGTAAAAAGCAGAGAAAAAGAAGGATTGATCTGCGGGGAAATGTTCTTCAAAGTCCGACTACCTTTACATTTCAACACTCCTCTATTCTCACAGAACTTAATCATAGATGATGAGCTGTTGTGTAACTGTTAGCTGCATGTGCAAGTAGATAAAGGCGGATGCAAGCAGAATCAAGAGTGGAAAAAAAGATATATAAAATTTAAAACTAACAAAAAGCTCATAAGTAGAATAACAAACATTAGTCGCAAAAAGGGAAGATGGAGTACACTAGTTGCATACCTTGAGGTCTTCTGCAAACCGTGGAAGCTGCCTACTTGCTGAAAAGTCCAAGTTGGCTGTAAAGGGTTCATGTGACTGGCTGGTGTAGAGGAGGCGGGCCTGAATGCAGTAAAGGGCACGGAGCATCCAGCCATGTTGGCGTCGGATCTGCCACTGGAGTTGATCCCACTGGCTTCGAACCATATGAAGGATATCCTTCAGAGCTGGAGGGATAAGAACAGACAAAAGTAAGAAAGACAGATAATGACAGACCATATGAGAAGAAACAAAGGGCATAACATTCATCATGAAAAATAGGTAATATAGCTATTGCTTTGGTAAGCTAGAAAATTGCTCCAAGCAAGAAATGTTGATATAGCAAAACAAGGGTGTTAAAAGTGCACTGTGTTGAGAGTATAGCTGCTCCCAACACAGTGCAGCTCTGCTGGTGGAGCCCAGAGCTCCCCCCTGGAGGTTAAACTGTGCAGTGAATACACAACTCGAATCTCGGACTTAAAATGCTATGCAAATCTGTCAAAATCATATTTTCTCCTCTGTGTTAGAGAGTTCCCATGCTCTCAACGTAAAGCAGAAGAACTGTCAGACTGAGCGGCGAGAGTATTCGATCGGAGCTCTAGTCGCCATGGCCTCATCTTCATCTGCATGCGCTAGCAATGATCAGGTAATAATAAAAAGGTTGGTTGTCATTTTATTGCACATGGAAACACACACATACACACACACACACACAAACACACACGCACATATAGCATGTTATCTTTCAAAACCAATCACATAAATATAGAATTACATTGATGTTTTACAGATAATTCCAGTTCCCACAGTGTTTGAATGCAACAGCTGGGAATATGTTGTTAAGCCACTGTGTTGAGCAGTCATGATCCCACAACCTGTGATCTGAGGCCCCACCCTCCACACCAAACAGCGGCAAAAGTTTGAAGCTGAAAAAATAAAATCTTCAAGTGCGAAAAAAAAAATTGAATCTGAAATGTAGTTTGGAACTTTGTTTTTCACAAAAAAATGTTTCAGTTCCAGTTTTCAAAAAAAAAAATTGTGGGGGGGGGGGGGTTAAAAATAAATTTTCAGGTTCAGGAACAAACGTTTATTTTTCAGGTTACATTGTTTTGTCTTTTGAACATACTTTTATTTTTCCACAAGACTAATCATTTAAAATATTGGCTCAGGAGCCAAAAAATCTTTAATGGGACATCCCTAAGATTTTCTATTTGTTATGGTCTACATTTGATGGATATTTGCGCAATTGGCTTGAATTTGGCCTCAGTGACGCACACCACAACCTGCCCAACTATAAAGGCATCTGCCCCACAGAGCAATCAGTGGTGCACTCCGATCAACACCTGGTGCACGTAGAGTGGGACCGTGGAACATCATCTCACCAAAATTGTGCACGGTGAATCCAAATGCAGTGCATGATTGTGCATGCGCGCAGCTTCGAGGGAGCAGTGCTCCCATCACATGACCTCAAGTTTCAGTTCTGACAATGGTCTATTTCAGTAACTGTGGAACACATTTTGGCAGTTTAGTTTTGGAGGCCACTGGCAGTTACAGAAAGAAAACAGCTCAGATATACAAGATAGTATTAGTAATGTTTTATTTTGTCAGATAAAACAATCTCAGAGTTTGATGTTTCACCTGTGTCAGATAAAAGACTGTTGACATTTCAGCAGATTGAAGTATATCCAAAACACTCCAATTTGCTATCTGATGTGCCTTAGCTAACATAATTGTATTCTTTTTTATCTGTAGTGCAGGCAAGTAATAATAGAAGAGACTGGTTGATAGTTATTGCTAATGACTACTAGTGGTAAACATAAACCATTGATTCATAAACCGTTCACCATCAAGGTGGAGTTGGTTAACTCCTCTTGGTCCTACACAAAAATCATAGGATGAGGCATAACGGGTTCTGTCCAGTGAATCATCTGTTGAAATTTAAAGGAGATCCATGTTTACTTAATTTCAATTGAAATAGACTATATATAATAAAAGGATGTTTGATGCCAATGACCATCGGTTTATGGCTCTGCTTCACACTACAATAATACCATACAAAACATCTAAAATAGGAGAGGACATTGGCCAGTCTTTGGTATTGCCAATTTCTTATAGGCTACATTGGGTTCTCAATTGTTTATCAAAGAGCTTGAACAATTGCTTTCAGCATTCATAATACTGCTGTGGAAGTTTACAGTGGTTTACTAATGTGGGGACATTTTTTTCCTGAAGGCAGCATGCACTGGTGTGGCTTAGTTGTTCACTATTTAAAGCAGGTATGGTCACCGTGGCATCCTCCAAAGGCTACAACTTCATCATGACCAGATCAGACTGTAATAAGTAATATTTTGATTTTTTGAGATATTTGGGTTTTTCATTAGTTTTCAGTTATACTCATCAAAACTAAAATAATTAAACTCTTAAAATATATCAGTCTATGTGTAATCAATGAATATAATATACAAGTTTCGCTTTTTGAATTGAATTCACTCTGACAAGACAGAAGTTGTCATCTTTGGTCCAGAGTCCTTTAAAAATAAACTTCTTAATCAATCACCTAATATGGATGGCATTAAATTGGCCTCTGGTAATAAAGTAAAAAATAAAAACTGTTTTGACCAAGACATGTCATTTAAATCCCATATCAAACAAGTTTCATGGATTTCCTGTTTTCACTTCCAGAATATTGTCAAAATTGGAAATATTCTGTCCAGGAGTGATGCTGAAAAACTAGACCATGCATTTGTTACTTCAAGGCTGGACTATTGCAATTCTTTACTATCAGCAAGTCCATAAAATGCAATTCAAAGCCTTCAGTTGATCCAAAGTGCTGCAGCAAGAGTTTGATTAAAATCAACAAAAGAGATCATATTGCTCTTATTTTAGCTTCCCTTCATTGGCTTCCTGTTAAATCAAGAATATGATTTAAAATTCTCCTTCTCACACATAGAGCCCTTAATAATCAAGCTCCATCTTATATCAGAGATCTGTTTACCCCATATGTTCCTAACAGAGCACTTTGCTCTCAGACTGCAGATCTACTGGTGATTCCTAGAGACTCTAAAAGTTGAATGGTAGGCAGATCTTTTAGTAATCAGACTCCTTTCCTGTGGAACCAACTCTCAGTTTTGGTCTGTCTACTTTTAAGACTAGGCTTAAAACTTTCTTTTTTGACAAAGCTTATAGTTAGAGTGGCTTATGTTATCCTAGCTATCTTTTTAGTTCTGCTGCTATAGGCTTAGGCTGCTGGAGGACATCAAGATGTATTTTTCTCACTCTGCTCAGTTCTCCTACTGTTCCCCAATTTTGGATTGTTTGTTGTCATTTCAACTTTTAACTTTTTGTTCTCTCTTTCTTTTTTCCTCTTCATAGTAGGTACACCTGGTCTGGCGTTCTGTTAGCTGTGACACCATCCAGGAGGGCAGATCATCTACCATTACTATATAACATAGAAAGGATTCCTAGATAAATGTGTGCTTCTGTGCTTCTTTTGTGTCTCTGCTCTGTCTTCTCTAACCCGTAGTTGGTTGAGGCAGATGACCCTTCATACTGAACCTGATTCTGTAGGTTTTTCCTTCCCGTTAAAGGGGAGTTTTCCTCTCCACTGAGTTTTTAAAACCCAAAAACAGTAACAATCGCTGGATTACAAAATAATACCAACGAATAATCAGCATTATTTTATATATGTTTCTTTCACTTTTTTTCCGACAAGTGGCAAATATTCAAAGACCAAAAAAGATGGACAGTGTTTCTTCCCATGGAAGCCTTTTTGGAGGGACCTTTTTTTCTCTCTTCCATATCCCCAAACCCAAGCTTCTTTTTTGCCTTTATTATTGTTTATTTTCACATTTAAGAACTTTCTCTCTTAAAGTCACATGCTTTATCCATATAATAATAATAATAACTAGAACTGCAAGCAGTTATTAACGGGTTCCAAGCCCACCCACGCCCCGCCCCCTTGAGCATGTTCCTGGACTACAGTTTAGCGTTCAACACCATCAAAACTGGAACATCTGGGCTTCAGCACACCTCTTCGCAACTGCCTATTAGACTTCATCACCAACAGACCTCAGTTGGTCCGGGTCGGACAGAATACCTCTGATGTCATCACCCTTAGCACGGGCTTTCCTCAGGACTGTGGCCTGAGCCCCCTGATGTTCACCCTGGGTACACACGACTGTGTCCCCAGGTTCACCACCAATCACATTGTGAAGTTTGCAGACGACACGACGGTGGTGGGCCTGATTAGAGATGACAACGACCAGGACTGATCCTGAACGTGGAGAAAACGAAGGAGATCATCGTGGACTACAGGAAGAAATTGCCTCGCCATGCTCCACTTCTCATTAACAGCTCAGCTGTGGAGGTGGTCAGCAGCAATAAATTCCTCGGGGTGCACATAACAGACAACCTCAGCTGGTCTGTGAACACCATGTCACTGGCGAAGAAGGCACAGAAGCGCTGGCACTTACTGCGCAGGATGAGGAGAGCCCACCTGCCCCCGCCCATCCTCACAACCTTCTACAGCAGCACCATAGGGAGCATTGTGACCAGCTGTTTGTCTGTGTGGTATGGATGCTGCATCGCCTCTGACTTGAGGAACCTGAGGAGAGTGATGATGACAGCAGAAGGGATCACCGGGGTACCCTACCCTCCATTAAAGACATTTCATCCCAGCGCTGCCTGTCCTGAGCCCATAACATCATCAGAGACCCCTCACAACCCCACCATGGAATGTTCTCCCTGCTGTCCACTGGGAAAAGGTTTTGCAGCACCTGCTGCAGGTCCACCAGGTTTTGCAACAGCTTTTTTTGTGTTGCCATCTGACTGTTGAACTGTAAACTGGAGTCTATACCGTATTTGCACATTTGCATCATTATCTGGCATTACCAATGTTAATTGCTCTCTTATAAATGCAAGTGGCATTTCTCCCATTTCTACTAATAATGCTGCTGTCGGAGTAGTTTTAATTGCTCCTGTACATAATCTCGATGCTTGATACTGAATCCGATCTAATTTTTGTAGATTTGTCTCTGCTGCTGAATTATAAACACTACTTCCATAATCTATTACTGATCTAATTAATCCTGTATATATATTCTTTAGTGCTATTCTATCTGCTCCCCACTCCCTACCAATTAGCATGTCATAATATTTATTACTTTCTTGCACTTGTCTAAAAAAAAGTTGATGCAATGCAGTTTTGCATTGCATTACATTGAAATGACTGTTGTCATTTCAGCTTTTAACTTTTTGCTCTCTCTTTTTTCTTCATAGTAGGTACACCTGGTCTGACGTTCTGTTAACTGTGACATCATCCAGAGAAGACAGATCACCCGCTATTACCATCTAATGTAGAACAGATTACTGGATCAATGTGTGCTTCTGTGCATTTTTGTCTGTCTTGTTGTGTCTCTGCTCTGTCTTCTGTAACCCCCAGTCGGTCGAGGCAGATGACCGTTCATACTGAGCCCGGTTCTGCTGGAGGTTTTTCCTTCCAGCTAATGGGTGGTTTTTCTTTCCACTGTCGCTTCATGCTTGCTAAGTATGAGGGATTGCTGCAAAGCCATGGATAATGCGGACATCTCTCCCTGTAGCTCTACGCTTCTCCAGGAGTGAATGCTGCTTGTCGGGACTTTGAAGCAATCAACTGGTTTCCTTATATAGGAAATTTTTGACCAATCTGTATAATATGATTGATTTCGACTTTGTAAAGTGCCTCGAGATGACATGTTTCATGAATTGCCGCTATATAAATAAAATTAAATTGAATTGAATTAAGACTCTTTGAATGTGTATATTCCATGTTATTCTTTCGTCAAACCAAACCCCTAAAATTTTGAATTGTTTCACTCTATTTCTTGGTTATATAATTTTAATTTAACATCTTTAATTTTATTCCTTGAAAAGAACATTGTTTTAGTCTTATCCACTGAGAACTTAAATCCCCATTTTAATGACCATTCTTCAACTTTAAAAATAGCTTCTTGCATCTTTTTAGTAATAAACTCCAAATTCCTTCCTCTCTTCCACATAGCTCCATCATCAGCAAAAAGAGAAAAACCCATTCCATTATCTATATTTTGAAACACATCATCTATCATTATCGAAAATAATAAAGGACTTATTATACTTCCCTGTGGAGTACCATTTTCAACAATATATTTCTCAGAATGATAATTACCTATTTGAACTTGTATTTGTCTTTTGGCTAGAAAATCTTTGATCCACCAATACATCCAACCTGTAATACCCATCTTTATAATTTTAATTAATAAACCTTCTTTCCACAACATATCATATGCATTTTCAATA
Source organism: Fundulus diaphanus (assembly GCA_037039145.1). NCBI lineage: Eukaryota > Metazoa > Chordata > Actinopteri > Cyprinodontiformes > Fundulidae > Fundulus > Fundulus diaphanus. Next base: position 48,876,646 of record CM073138.1, on the reverse strand, counting down.
TCCAAAAACACTGCTACAATACTTCCTTTATTAATTTGCGCTTTTCTAATTTCAAATTCCAATTCCTCCCTCTTCAGGTTTCTGCTCCGCTTAGAAACAAAGACATTATATACGTAGACGCCCCATTGGACGCTGCCGGCCGCTAGGCTGACGTGCCTACAGGGTGGCCATCTTGGGTCAGACCACAGATCAGACAGCTGCTGTCAAAATGAATAGGAGGCAGCTCAGATCTCATTTTAATCACATGTTCACAGTGATCGTGACCTTTTAGACAGATTGCACATATTTATTCAGAACCAAAACTATTTAAACTGAAGTCAAACTGGATGAAAAATGTACACGCACTTACATATTTTGCAGTTACATGTTAATCTAATATACACACAAATTATAAACACATAAATCTCTCTCTCTTTCCATATTTATTTAATATATATATATATATATATATATATATATATATATATATATATATATATATATATATATATATATAGGCTATATACACAGACACCGATCTACAGACAACAGCAATTATCTACATAGGAGCAAAACTATATAAAGACAAGTGAGAGCAAAGGTGCTCATAACAGCATTTAAAAATGATATAATACAAACCACGATCTGGGGGAAAGAAATCAACAAAAAACCTAATCACCCTCAGCACGGGCTTCCCCCCCCATCCCCACAAATCATGTCTATCCAGTAATTTAGGACCATTTTGTTTGTTTTTGGTGTTTAATGTACTTTTCTCTACTTCCATCCCTGTACCCATTAGCACATATTGTGTTTATGCCGGAAAAACTGTAACTGTAAAGCATGAGGATTATCTATCATAAAATCTTACTTATGGAAGGTAATTCCCCAGGATCTGGTTCCTGGTGTCCTTTTATATGCGCACCCATAAGCGGAGTAAAAGTCTGGCTCCTTGGGACGTAGCTCTGGAAGTTTGCTTACTTTCAATACAAAATCGAAATTATTTATTAAGTTAGACAATCATTTAATTCAATCATGGTCCCATGTAGCCCCTAAAGGGGTGATGTTTTCAGTCAGTTGATTTATCTGGAAATCGAGTGAGAATTCACCGGATTCAGAGTGTCTGAAAACATAAAGTACATTTTCCTGAATTGACTTGTATTCTCTCTGAGTGCAGCTTGGTCTGACCTAAGATGGCCACTGTGACGTCACTTCCTGTGATGTGCCCAAATATGGGCAAAATGGCCACCCTTGTTCACAGCTCTGCAGTCAGAGCTCTGGATGGTGAGAGCTGTGAACAGATCATAAAATTCATAAATTCGTTAATAATCAACGGTTTGCTCTAAAATTCTGAAAATATTAACGGAGTTCCAAGAGTGCTTTATCTAACCACAGGATTTTTTTAAGGTCATTAAAAAAATGGATTCAGAGAAATAAAATATTAAACTTTATAGTCTTGTACCATTTATTTTCAAAGTCTTGTAAATTGGTCAAACTCGCCTGGATTTCTACCAAACTGAAATCCATGTTTAGTCTATATGTGCTTTACAAATAGAGGCCATCTTTTGGGGGATTGAACAATATTTGTGGAAAATACATTGATTTCTCCATTTTACAAACTTTTAAAAATTCAGAGTGTGGGACTTTCACAAACGTCAATACATGCAGTGAGAGAATTGTTACACCTTATTCAAGGAATACATCCTGAAAATCTGAGATCGTTACACCACAAAATTGAATTTTGGTAATTTTTTGAAGTTTTAAAGGTTTTTTTCACACTTTTGGAAATAGGCCCCGCCCACTTGTTTAAATCATTACCATATTTAAAACTTTAGTTGAGGGCTATTACTGGAAGGGGATGAAGAAGGTTTTGTAAAAATCAGATCAGCCATTCTTGCGTAGTAGATTTCTTGACATCACAGCGCCCCCTAGTGATGAACAATTCTCCAACTCGGGTCATATGTGCAAAATCTTATTTGGAGTACTGGTTATGAAAGACATGTTAAAATCTGTTATGGTTTTAGAATAATCAGCAATTACATTTAGAGCTAGCTAGCTAACAATCACTTATTTTAGCGTTACTTTTCGAAAAAGTCAAAATTCAAAAATCTGCCGCGTTAACTTTTTTTATTTGTCCATGACACGCTTATATATGAAGTTTTGCATGGATTGCACAAAAAATGTAGGAGGAGTTAAACAAGAAAGGTTTAACCTTTGTAGCCATCTAGCGCGAAAAGTAGCTAGGAAACGAAAGGTGTGCCAATTCCCTTTTTGATGCAGAATCATCCAATAAACAAAGTCATATAAAGTTTTTGAGAGTGGGACCAGTAGTTTGGTGGTTACAGGCCGAAACGCATTGTCCTTTGTTATAGCGCCCCCTAATTGTTGAGGGGTCTGAATTTCTGGGTTTGCGTAGGGGCGCACGTTCAGAACTTAGATACCTGATCCAATTGATTTGTTACAAATCCGCGTGGGCTGCACAACGCGTTTTAATTCCGTAATAATAATAACTAGAACTGCAAGCAGTTATTAACGGGTTCCAAGCCCACCCACGCCCCGCCCCCTTGAGCATGTTCCTGGACTTCAGTTCAGCGTTCAACACCATCGAAACTGGAACATCCGGGCTTCAGCACACCTCTTCGCAACTGCCTGCTAGACTTCATCACCAACAGACCTCAGTTGGTCCGGGTCAGACAGAATACCTCTGATGTCATCACCCTGAGCAAGGGCTTTCCTCAGGGCTGTGTCCTGAACCCCCTGCTGTTCACCCTGATGACACACGACTGTGTCCCCAGGTTCACCACCAATCACATTGTGAAGTTTGCAGACGACACAACGGTGGTGGGCCTGATTAGAAACGACAACGACCAGGACTGATCCTGAACGTGGTGAAAACGAAGGAGATCATCGTCGACTTCAGGAAGAACCGGCCTCACCACGCTCCACAGCTGTGGAGGTGGTCAGCAGCACCAAATTCCTCGGGGTGCACATCACAGACAACCTCACCTTGTCTGTGAACACCACATCACTGGTGAAGAGGGCACAGAAGTGCTTGTACTTCCTGCGGAGGATGAGGAGAGCCCACCTGGCCCCGCCCATCCTCACGACCTTCTACAGAAGCACCATAGAGAGCATTGTGACCAGCTGTCTCTCTGTGTGGTGTGGAGGCTGCAGCGCCTCCGACCGGAGGAACGTGAGGAGAGTGGTGAGGACAGCAGAAGGGATCATCGGGGCTCATCCTCCCTCCATTAAGGACATCTCATCCCAGCACTGCATGTCCCGAGCCCGTAACATCATCAGAGACCCCTCACACCCCCACCATGGACTTTTCTCCCTGCTGTCCTCTGGGAAGAGGTTCTGCAGCATCCGCTGCAGGTCCACCAGGTTCTGCAACAGCTTTTTCCCCATATCCATCAGACTGTTGAACTGTTGAACTCTAAACTGGACTCTGCACCATGTTTGCACATTTGCATCATTGCATCACTATCTGGCATTACCAGCGTTGCCGAACTTTTATTATCCTTTTAAAAAATACACAACTCAACGTTAATGCATTTTTGCAGAAATGCCTGTTGCACCATAATTTTTGCACATAAAGAACGGTTGAACATTCTTCTGCATACTGTTCTTGTACAGTTTTTCTCCTGCATTGTTTACATTTTGATCACTGCTGCACTTTATATACAGTACAGACCAAAGGTTTGGACACACCTTCTCCTTCAATGAGTTCTCTCTATTTTCATGAAACTGAAAATATGTCTTATATTCTAGGTTCTTCAAAGTAGCCACTTTTTGCTTTGATTACTGTTTCGTACACTCTTGGCATTCTCTTGATGAGCTTCAAGAGGTAGTCACCTGAAATGGTCTTTCAACGATCTTGAAGGAGTTCCCAGAGATGCTTAGCACTTGTTGGCCCTTTTGCCTTCACTGCGGTCCAGCTCACCCCACACCATCTCGATTGGGTTCAGGTCCGGTGATTGTGGAGGCCAGGTCATCTGGCGCAGCACCCTATTACTATCTTTCTTGGTCAAATAGCCCTTACACAGCCTGGAGGTGTGTTTGGGGTCATTGTCCTGTTGAAAAATAAATGATGGTCCAACTAAACACAAACCGGATGGAATAGCATGCCGCTGCAAGATGCTGTGGTAGCCATGCTGGTTCAGTATGACTTCAATTTTGAATAAATCCCCAATAGTGTCACCAGCAAAGCACCATCACACCTCCTCCTCATGGTGGGTACCAGGCATGTAGAGTCCATCTGTTAAACCTTTTCTGCGTCGCACAAAGACACGATGGTTGGAACCAAAGATCTCAACTTTGGACTCATCAGACCAAAGAACAGATTTCCACTGGTCTAATGTCCATTCCTTGTGTCCTTTAGCCCAAGCAAGTCTCTTCTAGTTGTTGCCTGTCCTTAGCAGTGGTTTCCTAGCAGCTGTTTTACCATGAAGGCCTGATTCACACAGTCTCCTAACAGTTGTTCTAGAGATGTGTCTGCTGCTAGAACTCTGTGTGGCATTGACCTGGTCTCTAATCTGAGCTGCTGTTAACCTGCGATTTCTGAGGCTGGTGACTAGGATGAATTTATCCTCCGCAGCAGAGGTGACTCTTGGTCTTCCTTTCCTGGGGCGGTCCTCGTGTGAGCCAGTTTCTTTGTAGCGCTTGATGGTTTTTGCGACTGCACTTGGGGACACTTTCAAAGTTTTCCCAATTTTTCGGACTGAATGACCTTCAGTTCTTAAAGTAATTATGGCCACTCGTTTTTCTTTACTTAGCTGCTTTTTTTCTTGCCATAATACAAATTCTAACAGTTTATTCAGTAGGACTATCAGCTGTGTATCCACTTGACTTCTGCACAACACAACTGATGGTCCCAACCCCATTTAAGAGGCAAGACATCCCACTTATTAAACCTGACAGGGGACACCGGTGAAGGGAAAACCATTTCAGGTGACTACCTCTTGAAGCTCATCAAGAGAATGCCAAGAGTGTGCGAAGGAGTAATCAAAGCAAAAGGTGGCTACTTTGAAGAACCTAGAATATAAGACATATTTCAGTTGTTTCACACTTTTTTGTTAAGTATATAATTCCGCATGCGTTAATTCATAGTTTTGATGCCTTCAGTGTGAATCTACAATTTTCATAGTCATGAAAATTAAGAAAACTCTTTGAAGGAGAAGGTGTGTCTAAACCACCTCCTCCATCACCATCTGGTACGCTGGTGCCACCGCCAAAGACAAGAGCGGACTGCAGCGTGTCATCCGGTCTGCAGAGAAGGTGATTGGCTGCAATCTTCCATCTCTCCAGGACCTGTACGCCTCCAGGACTCTGAGGCGTGCAGGGAAGATTGTGGCTGATCCCTCGCACCCCAGTCACAGACTATTTCAGACACTTCCCTCTGGCAGGAGGCTGCGGTCCATCAGGACCAAAACCTCATGACACAAAAACAGTTTTTTCCCATCCGCTACCAGCCTTATCAACACGGCCCAGAGGCCCCGTGACACTTGACACTGCCTCTCTCCCCTGTTCAGGTCCTACAAGCTACACCAACGTAGCATCTCCAGACCTTCTGCGTTATACTAACAAAAGTATACCGCAAAGTATACCGTGTATATAGCTTTCTGTGTATATCTGTGAGAGCATTCTAACCAGCTGTCTCTCTGTGTGGTGTGGAGGCGGCAGCACCTCCGACTGGTGGAAAATGAGGAGAGTGGTGGGGACAGCAGAAGGGATCATAGGGGCTCCTCTTCCCTCCATTAAGGACATTTCATCCCAGCGCTGCATGTCCCCAGCCCATAGCATCAACAGAGACCCTCAAACCCCCACCATGAACTGTTCCCCATATATATATATATATATATATATATATATATATATATATATATATATATATATATATATATATATATATATATATATATTTTAGGGCTGTCAAAATAACGCGTTAATTTCGATTAATTAATTTAAATAAAATTAACGGATTAAAAAAATTAACGCAAATTAATCGTATAGGGTAGTTCACTGCTATTGTTTTCATCCGGGTTTTTTCGCGCCTGTGCGCCGGACTGGAAGGCAGAAGGCGAGCACAGCGGCAGACGCCAACAGAGCAAACAACAAGTTCTCGACGTATTTTTCTTCTTTAGGTAACGTATCACAAGATCGTTTTAAGAGTAAGTTGATGGTTGATGGTATCAGATTGCCAGATACAGTCCAGATAGCGAGTCTGTGAATGCTGGCCAAACGATTTAGTCCGGCCCGGTGGCCAAATGCATTATCATTATTCAACGGCTGTATCTCCTCGCTGCATCCACCGATCTGCACTAGATTTTTTGTGAGTCGTGGGCTAGCGCTGCTCAACGCGTTCGTGTGTATCGGCCGGTGGACGGACGGAGAAAATGCTTGACAGCTTCTGCGGTGGCTGACGGCCGGCGGTGCGCGAAGGCGCTTGGCTGCAGGGCCGATTGACGCCGCTTGCGGCTTTAATTATTTAAGCAGAACAATGACCAGTGCAAAATTAAGTTGTATTTACCGGAGATGAAGTGTAGACTTCAAATTCTTTCGGGGTATGATGGCTCCCACAGTCCATTGGGATTTTTTTGCCTGGGTCCTTTTTCACTGAAAATATCCATTTCTTTCTTCGTCCTTCGGTAAATGAAAGAAACGTACATCCAACGATTTGGAATGCCTCTGTGTGGCATAAACTAAAAGCACGCTCTAATTCACCCGTTTTGTCACGGTGTTTGGCGAGAACAGAGAACAGTCCTGTTTTTGCCTACCGGCGTAACCCGGAAGTAGCGCAGACGTCACTTTACTGTTGTAAGGTGTTGATATTGAGGGGAGTGTTCAAATATTTTCACAGCAAAAATTATATGTGATTAATTTAGATTAATTAATTACAGAGTATGTAATTAATTAGATTAATTTCAATTCAATTCAATTCAATTCAATTTACGCCAAATCATGAAACATGTCATCTCAAGGCACTTTACAAAATCAAGTTCAATCAATCAATTAATTTTTTTAATCGATTGACAGCCCTAATATATATATATATATATATATATATATATATATATATATATATATATATATATATATATATATATATATATATATATGATGAATGTTCTTCATTTACAGTGACCCTTTAAACCATTAATGCTATTACTCCTTTTCATGACAACTCATAATATATGAATTACATGTTTCCCGTAACTTATACCTTTTTATTCTAAGTTCAACCAAGATATTCTCTTCTTATCCTTGTAGCTTGTAGTGTTAAATAAGACTAAAATCATTTCATTTGAATCAAGGTATGCAGATGTTGATAGATATATCTATCTATCAGTGACGTGCGGTAGGGTTCATAGCTGGTGAAGCACTGACGTCATCAGTCAGATTTACAAATATATACACTTTACAGAGTAGACTCATTGCAAAGTGCTGAAGGAGACTGGTTGAGCCAAATCAATTAACCAAGAGACATGGAAAAAATATTGATTATTTGTTAAAAAAATAAATAAAACTAAATTATTTGTCATTTGATTAGTAGCAGTTTATGAGTTATGATGGGATTTCTACATTTGTTACACATTCAAAAACTATAACCTACATTACGCACATTTCATTACAAAAACAAAACATGAATAATTATCGCTGTCTTACCTCTACTTAGAAATGAAGTCCAGCTGCGCTCTTTCTGAACAAAAATATCGGTCACTTTCCGGTAAAAGTTCTTTTTATCTTCTTCAGTTTTAAAAGTCTCTCAGTCTCAGTTGAGCTCACTGCCAGGGAGGAAAGCCTTCCTTGATCAGTCCTGTTCCGGCTGTATGTTTAGAGTCTTTTTAGTGCTTTACTTGTTTAGCAAAACTTGCCAATAACACATCCATAACTTGCTTTGACTCTACTATTTGGGGATCAGAGCGGTGCCCCTTGAGCGCCCCCTGCCTAGAGGCCAAGGAACTGCCGGCCTCACCTACAACCAGCTCTTTGGCTTTTATGATCGCCCAGCAGCACACGAAAACACACAGTTTAATGACCAAAACACAATTCGTAATCCACATATATTAAATTGTGGAAAATCAGTTCATAAGTGTTTGAACAATTGAATTTATGATCTAGAGACAGGAAGATGCATTCACGGAATGGAAGTCAGCGCAGTTAACATGGGATTGCGCAATCCCAGGGGAGGCCAAGATCGCTGGCATGGTGGCGCTTCATTATCAAGCGCCACCAAGGATTTACGTTAAAAATAGCGAAAAGTCTTCGATTTTAAAGAGAATATGATAAAAAAAATAAGGAAATCAGATTAAAAAAAACAACTATTAGTGAATCACAATATATATTATGTTATCATTATTCTATATTTTATTTCTTTCCATGATTGCCTCCCCTGACTGCATGTCACTGCTATCTATAACTATAACCCATAAACTCTGCACAACATTCGCATATTTGCTCATTTTGCATCATTGCATCTCCAACTAGCATTACAAATGCTGTCAAACTCTGTTTCTAAATGCATTCTCGCTCAAATGCCCTTTGCACAATCAATTCAGTACATACAAATGGTTTTAAAAATACTTACCTGTACACTGACTTTCTCATGCATTGTTCACACTTCAATTGTTTACTTTTAAATCACTGCTGCACCTTATACTGTAATTTAAATTGACTGTAATTTACAAGCTGTATTCTTGCACAAATTGCCCTCTGCACAATCAATTCTGCACATACAAATGTTTTTTTTAAAAATACACACCTGTACACTGTGTGTACAGGTATGTATTTTTGAAGTTCTCTCTGAGATTTCTGAAGTTCTCTCCAAATGTCCGTGTCATGTTGGACTGCACAGATGTTGCTCTGGAGACCCTCTCATCCCTCACCTTACAGTCTGAAACGTTCTCAGCCTACAAGAACCACACCACTCTGAAAGGGCTGATCAGAGTTGCTCCCTGTGGGTTGGTGACATTTATCTTAGCATTGTACAAAGGCTGCATCTCAGACAAAGAAATAACAAAGGTCAGAGGAATCCTTCCTCTGCTTGTGCTTGGAGATGAAGTCTTGGCAGATAAAGGATTCCTCATTCAAGACCTCCTTCAAGAAGTTGGAGCCAAACTCATCATTCCACCATTCAGGCATCCTGGCCAGTTCAGCAAGAAAGAGACAGAGGAGACCCAGACCATTGCTCGCCTGCGGATAATTGTAGAGTGAGCAATCGCTAGAGTAACGTGCTACCACATCTGGGATTCTCTGGTGCCTCTCACTTTAATAGGAACTGTCAATCAAATCTGGCACAACTGTTGTGTTTTGGCTAATTATCAAGGCACATTTTGTGTTGCTGACTAAGTTAAATTATTTCTGTATGTTAGCTTAATTGTTGTAGTGCTATGGAAAAAGTTATCTAAATGACTAGACTATCAAAAAAGATATTTAATAAAACACACGAGCAGCATACTGTACCTTTTTTGTATTTTCTTGTTTAAGTGGAATTGCAAGGAAAACAAATCAAGTACAATTTACAAAATCTAAAAAAAACCTTAACCATTTCATATCTTATAATTGCACACCATACACTGCTTTAAATTATCCTGCAAATTAATATTTATCAATTCTAAACAACAATAGTTGCAAAATACTTAAGATAACATTAAGAAGAAGCAAACTTTAAAACAAGGGTTACAAGACAACTGCACTTCAAACTTTTTTTTTTGTAAATTATGACACTGCCTTTTAAAAAAATTTGCACATCTGTGGATGTGTCATTAGTACTATGTCTTATCAGGCGCGGGCAGAGGGGCAGATGGCCTCTGCTGACAACTGCGCGCAGTAATTGCGGAGCGCAATCAGCGCGCTCCGCCTCTTAGACAACCGATTTCAGGTGTGTTGGATTGTTAAAGGGAGAAAACCAACTTTTCTCTTTAATAAAGCTAATCAAAACATCACACATGAGCTGTCTTACTGTTAATCACCCTACTCAATCCTGAGGATTTCCTCAGCTCAGAGTCCAACCGTGAATATTGATAAACTGTACAAAAATGACACACAACCAAGTGTCAGACTCTGCCTCAGATAAGTGAGCATCACAGGCTCACATGTGCTCTTTCTGCTCTCCTGTTTCCACTGTGCAAACAAAGCAGCAAACAAAATCATATTTTCTACAAAATATCATATCCTGACTGGTTTTACATCTAAAAAAAAGCACTCACCAGGATTATGCTTCAACAAAAAACTTTGTTGTCTTGCTTAACAGGTTACAGGACGTAACTCCCACATCTTGTGCCTGAAAAACACGCTAGCTCTGAGCAGCCAGGAAGAAGCAACGCTAGGTTCAGCTGTGGTGCATTCACAGTTCACGGGACAATTCAGTACTCAACAAAAAACGTGTTTTTCTTCAATCAATTAAAAAAAAAGAATATATATATATATATATATATATATATATATATATATATATATATATATATATATATATATATATATATAACATTTTAAAATTGATTGAACATAAACATGTTTCTTCTTGAGTATTGAATTTTCCCATGCACTGTGAATGCACCACACCAGCGTTGCTCACAGCTTCTGCTTGATCTTTTTTATATTCAATTAAATTTTTAAAATTATCTAAAATTCTGAAAATATTTACGTATGTCCAAGAGTGCTTTATCTAAGTCCTTGATTTTTAATATGGTCATTAATGAAACGGTTTCAGAGAAAAAAAAACATTAAACTTTATAGTCCTATACATGTAAATTTAAATTTCTTTTAAATTGGTCCATTCACCTGGATTTTTACCAAACTGAAACACATGTTTATTCTGGCTGTGCTTTACAGATAGAGGCCATTTTTATTGGCATTGACCAATATTTGTGGGAAATACAGTGATTTCTCCAGTTTACAAACTTTGAAAAAAACAGAGTGTAGCACTTTGAAAAACTTGAATACATGCAGTGACAGAATTGTTGCACCTTATTCAAGAAATACATCCTGTAAATCTGATCTTGTTACACCACACAAGTAATTTTAGGTGAATTTTTGAAGTTTTCAAGTTTTTTCCACACTTTTGGAAATAGGCCCCGCCCACTTGTTCAGGGTTATGACTGGAAGGGGATGAAGAAGGTTTTGTAAAAATCCGATCAGCCATTCTTGCGTAGTAGATTTCTTGACATCACAGCGCCCCCTAGTGATGGACGATCTTCAAACGCGGGTCACATGTGCAAAATCTTATTTGTAGTTTGGGTTATAAAGGACATGTTAAAATCTGTTATGGTTTTAGAATAATCAGCAATTACATTTAGAGCTAGCTTGCTAACAATCACTTATTGTAGCGTTACTTTTCTAAAAAGTCAAAATTCAAAAATCTGCTGCGTTAACTTTTTTTATTTGTCCATGACACGCTTATATACAAAGTTTTGCGCGGATTGCACAAAAAATGTAGGAGGAGATTAACAAGAAAGGTCCAACCTTTGTAGCCATATAGCGCGAAAAGTAGCTGGGAAACGAAAGGTGTGCCAATTCCCTTTTTGATGCAGAAACATCCAATAAACAAAGTGCTATCAAGTTTTTGAGTGTGGGACCAGTAGTTTGGTGGTTACAGGCCGAAACGCATTGTCCTTTGTTTTTGCGCCCCCTAGTTGTTGAGGGGTCTGAATTTCTGGGTTTGAGTAGAGGCGCACATTCTGTACTTAGATACCTGATTCAATAGGTTCGTTATAAATCCGCTTGGGCTGCACAACGCGTTTTAATTCCGTAATAATAATAATCAATTCCCTTTTTGATGCAGAAACATCCAATAAACAAAGTGCTATCAAGTTTTTGAGTGTGGGACCAGTAGTTTGGTGGTTACAGGCCGAAACGCATTGTCCTTTGTTATTGCGCCCCCTAGTTGTTGAGGGGTCTGAATTTCTGGGTTTGAGTAGAGGCGCACATTCTGTACTTAGATACCTGATTCAATAGGTTCGTTATAAATCCGCTTGGGCTGCACAACGCGTTTTAATTCTGTAATAATAATAAGAAGAAGAATAAATAATGGAAAAACGCACGAAAAACAATAGGGTTCTCTGCTCACAGAGCAGACGAACGGCATAGCCGTTCGCCTGCGCTGCGGGCTTGGAACCCTAATAATAATAATAAATAATTTAAAAACACACGAAAAACAATAGGGCTCTCTGTACTGCAGTGCAGACGAACGGCTATGCGTTGCATAGCCCATTCTTTCTGCACCACGGGCTTGGAACCCTAATAATAATAAATAATTTAAAAACAGACGAAAAACAATAGGGTTCTCTGCTCACAGAGCAGACGAACGGCATAGCCGTTCGCCTGCGCTGCGGGCTTGGAACCCTACTAATAATTTAAAAACACACGAAAAAAAATAGGGTTCTCTGCACTGCAGTGCAGACGAACGGCTATGCGTTGCATAGCCCGTTCTTTCTGCACCGCGGGCTTGGAACCCTAATAATAATGTGTAAGAACATACCTAACTGGTGGGAGCTGCTGATGTTGAGTAGTGCTTTTCCTTCTTCAACTATACTGTCCTTCAAAGCATTTTGACAGTCGACATTTATCTTAAAGTTCTAAAACAGAGAGAAACAAAGTTCACCATTAGTCAAGACTGCAAACAGTAGCTTTCCATCCAACTGTTATGCAAACAGAGCAAACATTTAAAATGTTGCAAAAAAAGAAGAAAAAAAGAATGATAATTATTCATGTTTCAATCCACTGGTTTTAAGCATATTAACCAGACTGCACAAAAAGTAATTTTGTCAGAAGTTGACATTACAAATGTCTGTAATAAACAGGAAGTAGAGGTTGGAAACTAACATGGACCACACATCTGAGAAAAATGGAGAGAGATTTTTAGGACTGTGTTGCTATTGGGTGAGTTTTAATTCTGGCATGTCAACTAGTATTGGCGATGTTACAAGCTGTCTGGAGGCAGAGAGAAAGAAATGCAATTCTATGAGCATTGTCAAGACTCGTCATCTTTACTGTCATGTGTTACTATAATGAAATTTATTTTCTTGTGTGTCCTGTCTGGCAATGTGGCAATAAGAATTGTTCTCTTAAGGCCATAAAGAGGCCAACAGATTTTACTTTCATAAGTGGAGCCTTACTGCTTTCGCCTGGGTTCTCTGCTTGATTTATATATGCAAGAAGCTTTATTAGAATTTATGAAGGGAATATTTCATGTTAAATGGACACTGAAACAAGAATGTAGAAGGGGGGAAAAAGGAGAAAAGGTGAAAGAGAAAGAGGAGAGAAAAGGGAGAGAGCGATACGACATCCTCAGTCTGCTTCTTCACCTGCAAGGGGAGATATAAAAAGAACAGCAAAACCAGGCGATAAAGTTTTAAAGGTACAAACAAGCAATGCTTTGATACCATCACTGAAGAATATACAGAATTATTTAATACGGAATGCATAAAGTGACAGCTGAAGATAATAATAGGAGTTTTCTGTATAGAGGTGAATCTGTAAGTACCTGGATCCAAGCACCTGTAGGTGTAAATGATCAATACTGGTTGTGAAGAGCCAAAGACCTGCCCCCCAGCGCACTGGGGCAGACACCAGGGGAACCAAAACCCCAAATGCCTGAAGGGACCTTCAGAGCAAAGGTGCCCAAGAGGGGCCAACACAGGGAATCTGCGCCCCCCCACCTAAGGGGAGAGGAGAGGCAGCCCCCAGGAAACCCCCCAACAGCAACAATGCTGAAGCCTCCGGGAGGTGCAGGGATGAGCCTGTGGGCTCCGCCGGCAGGTAGCTGCCTCGGGGCGGAACCAACCATGGGCCCCAGGGACCTGAGGCACCAGCGTTGACCCGCCCCCCTGTGGGGCCCCGACCAACCCACGGGGGGCCAGACCCCGCGAAGCAGCCGCCAGGAGTGAGCCGGTACCTACCCGAGCACCCAGTCCTGTACACCACTGGAACAGGATGTGGAGGCGTGGGGGATGGGCTTCACACTTAATGGAGACCTGAGATGTCCCGGGAGAGGGGGCAGTACAAACCCAACCTGACAAACACTCCTAAGAAAAAAAAGGGGGCGGCGTCCGGTCCTAACCCCCCGTCCCGGCCCCAGACCACAACTCCCACAGACTGCCATTCTGTGTCCCTGAGCAAGACCCTTAACCCTTGATTGCTCCCTGGGCACCACACAGTGGCAGCCCACTGCTCCCCAAGGGGATGGGTTAGAGCAGTGAACTTGCACTCTGAGAAGGTTGCAAGTACACGGTTCAATCCCCGCAGACTGCCACTGTGGTACTCCCTGAGTAAGACCCTTAGCTCCCTTTATGGATAGTTTTGTACCTTTGCTCTAGCTGTGACGGTGATAACGTCCTTGAGGAGCTGGTTTTGGAACTTTTAGCTGTTTGTGTGGGTGCTTGTAATATTACTTTACTGCTCTTCTTTAAAAAAAAAAGACAAACAAGAAATCAATAGACGCCATCGGTATTTGAGCAGCATGGGCAAATAAATAGCAGCAGTGTGTCAGGATTTGTCTCGGTGAACCTGAACACACTATTGGCAGGTTTGGATTGTGGAGAGAGAGAACCAGAGTCTTTACCGGGGTGGAGCAGGTGGATGATGAGTGCAGGAGCCGGAGGACTGGAGGGAGCTGTAGGGCTGCGGGTGCTGCGCTACTGAGACAGGAAGCCTTCGGAACAGGAGAGGGAGTTCGTGGAACGCTGGGGTAGCAGTAGAACCAGCAGCACCACAGAGAGAGTTCTTTGATGCAGGGACTGCAGTAGAACCAGCAGCACCACAGAGAGAGTTCTTTGATGCAGGGACTGCAGTAGAACCAGCAGCACCACAGAGAGAGTTCTTTGACGCAGGGGCTGCAGTAGACCCGGCAGCACAGCAGAGAGAGTTCTTGGACACGGGCTGAAGTAAAACCAGCAGCACAGCAGAGCGAGCACTTGGACGCAAGGGCTGCAGCAGAACCAGCAGCAGAGAGAGTTCTTGGAACGCTACTGAGACAGGAAGCCTTCGGAACAGTAGAGGGAGTTCGTGGAACGCTGGGGTAGCAGTAGAACCAGCAGCACCACAGAGAGAGTTCTTTGATGCAGGGACTGCAGTAGAACCAGCAGCACCACAGAGAGAGTTCTTTGACGCAGGGGCTGCAGTAGACCCGGCAGCACAGCAGAGAGAGTTCTTGGACACGGGCTGAAGTAAAACCAGCAGCACAGCAGAGCGAGCACTTGGACGCAAGGGCTGCAGCAGAACCAGCAGCAGAGAGAGTTCTTGGAACACAGGGGCTGAAGTAGAACCAGCCGCAGAGAGAGTTCTTGGAGGCGCAGGAGTAGGAACCTCAGGTAGGCAGAAGTAGGAGGATCTCTGACTGGTAGACGTGGGAAAATCTCAGACCGGCAGACGAGGGAAACTCTGGCAGATAGACGTGGGAAATTATCTGACTGGCAGGCATGAGATGATTGATGATGGACCAGCAGTGAAGAGCAGACTGGAGTAAGTTTATATAGGGAGACTTGCAGGTGGAATGTGTTCAGGATGATTGAAGGCTGAACAGGTGTGGATGATTAGTGGAGGGAGATGGAGCTGTGTGGGAGGAGAGAGGTGCAGCAGGCAAAGCTGCACCCTGTCAGTGTCTTTAACTAAATTACTAAACCTATCGTATGTTCTCCTTTTTTAACTGTTAAGTGTAATATGGTGTTTAATCAAAGAAAAGACAATAGTAGAAGTATTCCTTTCATTTAAAAAAATGGTTTCATTTGTCCTGGGAGTCTGGATCGATGATACTTATTGACATTGCGTTCAGACACGGAAACAATGACTCTCACAAGTTGCCGCAGTTTAAATGATCTAAAAGCTACTCCGTCGTGTTTGTGACTCTAAATCATCTTACAGGTGATGGGTCCTGAATTAATTTTTTTCCGCTGTCAATTCAAGGATGTTCACTTGAACAGAGAAGGTCTTTTTTCCTTCCCCTCAGCCTATATCTTCTCCATAGTGAACGTACAAATGTGCAATTTACAAATTCACTTACTTTCAAATATAATTATTTGGCCCACCTATTTTTAGTAGGCCTGGCTGAAAATCGATTTCTGGCAACACCACTGCTGCATGCTTTACCTTACCTAAATACTAACAAAAATGTTTTTTCTGAGCTATTGCTTTCCAGATGATGGATGGAGATCCTTCCTCTGAAAATGCCACCTTCTTCCAACAGAAGACTGATAATTTGCTGGTGAAGATTCTCAGTCATCCAGGTCATGGTCATTCCAAAAAAGTTTAAAAAACAAAACAACTGGACTTGTTTCCGAAGTTTGAAGACGTTCCGAAACGTCTTCAAACTTCAGAAACAAGTCCAGCTGTTTTGTTTTTTAAACTTTTTTGGAACTCTTATAATTGAGCTATTGCCGGCATATATACGGTAAGAGCCATTCCCGTAATCAATATTGGACATGCAGGGATTAGCGAATATGACTTAATTAAGCTAAGTTTTAACCAACCCACACAAGTAAATTTGAGATCTCTCTGCCAAAAAAGGTGGTGGCTTTATAATTTTTCTGTTGGTTTTCTTTTCTACTGACTATTATTATTAATAACTTCAGTTCTGCTTTCTGCTCATTTATGTGCAAAGAACCTGGTCAATTTAAATGGAACAGGGGATTTTAGTCTTTCTTCAGATATTCTCAGGTGCTGAATGGAGAACTGAAATAGTCCAGAAAAGACTTGAAAGGCTGATCCTGGGGACAAAGAGAAAAGGGTGATGTCATTAACTTCTACCTAATCCAGTTTTGACTTAATTTTCAACAAACATCAGCTTGTTTGTGAGATCTGTAAAAATGTTTAACGTGGAAATGTGATGCTACATGGTTAAAAGGGAAAATTTGTCTTATTAGTGATTGTATTTATATAAAGAAAACAAGATCACAGTAAAATAATTCTGTTTATTTAGGTTTTGAAGGGGTTCAACCTGGGGGAGAGGTGAAAAACCTTTTTTATGACTTATTTTTAGACAACACTGTGGGTAAAATGTTTGTTTAACTTTAATTTTGTTTGGATTAATCAACACTACACTACGGATGAAGAAGATGAGTTCTGGGCCCAGATTTTGGTTTTGCTACAGGAAGCCGACCCATGAATTTGCTGACCTTTGGTGGCTTTTAGTATTTTCTCCCTTTTTGAGGCACTTCCCAGTAGAGGATTTGAACCAAACTAACAGAGTACCATCACCCGGTGACATTGAACACAACCATGTTAGCGGCTAACAGTTAGCATGTTGCTAACTGGAAGTAGCCCTAGGAAGGTCCTACCAACTTCTGCTTAGCCAGGTTTGTACTGCCTTTACAGAGGAAGCTCCACAATAAATCTGGCCTACATCGGTTAAAGCATCTCCAAGTCATGAGGTGTCAAATATCGATTTTTAATCCCTTTCTGCCCCTGCTATGTGCTGCAGAAATGCTCCAGCGACACCAAAATCACACATTCCACTCAGTCCCCCATATGATAAAGGTAATGAGGAATTAGAGGGCTGCAGCTGTGAGTGAGTTTCCATGACAACGGAACTCTGCTGGCCAGAGGCTCCTAGAAGGTCAGGGACATGCTCAATTGGCTTAGCATGGCACCTTTCAACGCCCACTGCGGGGGCTGTGAAGAACGTGGGAATCTGAGATTCGCAATGTTACTTCTTGTTAATATTTTATACGGTAGGGTACGCAGCACGTGGCAGGCCCGTACTAAAGTTCTTCATAACTTTTCTAGTTAATATCTATTCTCCATGTGCCGGTGCAGAGAAAACGCCTTTTTTAGAAGAAATTGGGGAAAGGCTGTGAGATTGTGGGTCTGAGGATTTTGTCTTTTTAGGTGGGGAATTTAACTGTACTGATGATGAACTTTTAGACCACAATCTAGCAGAGCTGCATGTAGCGGCTCAGCACGCTCTGCGGCAGCTGGTCTCGTCTCATGACCTGGTGGATGTATTGAGGAGGATGCAAGTTAAAATTCAAAATTTGAAATTGTTTAATTACCGAAGATAAAAATTGCTCTTTATTTAGACAGACTGGGACAGACAGCAGGGTGGACCTCAGCTCGATGCTGTGGCTCTATGGAAGTGCAACGTCAAGGTCAGGATTAGACTGGAGTTTCACTTCCACAGAGCCACTGGAAGCTTGAATGACTTTGTGCAACTATGGGGTTTTAAGGGTGTTTTATGTGTCATGATTTGGGTTTTTGTTTATTTTTCCTTTGGACTTTTCTTGACTTTTCTAATCAGCCTTCACCTCTCTGCCACTATCCAATCAGCTCAGTCTCCTTCCTGCCAATACCTTGCTGTTAATCAGATCCACCTGCTGCCAGTAATTACATTTAACTGTGGTCACCTGTTCACCTGCTTACATATAGCTGTCTCAGTCAACTCATTCCTGCCAAAACGTCTCTTCTTTTCTCGCCTCATTCAGTTTGATGTGCCCTGTCTCTACCAGATCCTGTGTGTTCAGCCAATTGGGCTCTTCTGTTAAAGGTTGCCTGAGTCTGTATGCTGCAGTTCTGCCCATTTCTCTGTGGGTTCTAGCCGTTTGCTCTGCTCGTTCTAATGGTTCCCCGGTCTACATCACCTCTTTAGATCTGTCACTGCCTACATCTTCTGGTCCTTTGCTCATCCCTGCCTGCCAGCACCTTCTGCCATAACTCATCTGCCAAGTCTTTTTCTGCTTGCTTGCCTCACCTGCCATTATTCATCCTCTCAATAAACCTTTTAAAAATACGTAACTCTATGTCCGGCTGAATATCGAGTTCACCAGCAGTAACCGTTACATTATGTACAGTTTCTGATCAGAGTGAACTAAAATATAACAAGCAGCTTATGTAAATATTTATTTTTAAGGTTTTTCTGATCATGTTTCTAACAGTGATTTCTAAACTTAGTGTATCAAATGTTTTGTTAAAATCAAAAAAAAATCTTCATGTGGGAGGAGTGTGAGTGAAGGAGTGGAAGAGAGAGCATGTCATAAATATCTGTTTGAGTGCTTTTCACTAGGTGTAAGTGTCAGGATTCTCTGTGTTGTTCTGCTCTAACTCTACTCCTCAGGTGTGCCTAGTTGGCTGAGGGGGCGTGGCCCACACCTGCAGCTCGTTGCAGGCGGCTTCCTCTGGCTTCTTAAGCAGAGCGCTGACAGATGGAAGACGCCAGAGCCTTAACCAGTCGTGGTACGACGTGGCTTCTGACCCAACTCCTGAAAACCTGCTTGTGAGTTTTTCGTCTTTGAACTTTGACTAATTTTGGATCTCCCTGTTTTTGTCACAGTTTTTTGGTGCTTGGATGCACTCACCTGTCTTGACGTCTTGTCCGAAGAAACAGGACTACAGAATCCTCCTGCTCAGATTTTGCTCTGGCTCTCCCCTCATACTCCCTGGATGTTACCCAGCGGGGCCTGAGATTCCCCCTCCCGGATTCTTCTAGTTCTTCCCTCACTCTGGTCAATCCATCTGTCACCCACTGCCGAGGAGGCTCGCTCTGGATCCCTCACCAGTAACATCTGCCGCCCTCTGCCACTAGCCGCCTAACACCAACAGAGTAGGATCACAGAGTTCCCTCGGAGCTACTTCTCCCGGTTAGGTCCGCCCAGCTTTATGGTAAGCAGCGCAGCTTCTAGTAATTCTCCTGGTTCACCTTTCAGAGTCACTTACTCTTCTTCTCTTTTCAGTCTCTCCAGCCGTGACGTTCTGACCCTGCTGAAGTTGCCTGTAGTCCCGTCCGTTATATCGGCCTGTTTCCTAAATAAACATCTTAAAACTGTGCTCTGCTTCCCGATCGTATCTGCATGTGGGCTCGTCATCTGAAAACCATGACAGTAAGTAAATATTGTGTATTTAGTTGTGTCCTATGCTTGTGTTTTTTTGTTGTTTTTTTGTGGGGTTTGTTGCCGTCGGGTGTTGCCCAGCAGCTGGTCGGCATCTTTGAACCCCATGGTGAGTGTGGGGGGGTTCGGTTACCTTCAAATCTCTCTCCGTTCATCAGCGACGCCTTCCTCGTTAAAGACCTGTCACACCACGGAAAGATCTTGTCGGGGTGTAAATCACCTCTACTCCCATCAGAGACAACTCTTCATGATTCTCAACAAGTGCGACAAGGAGCTCAGTCTGTGCTTCTGTGTGAGAATGGATGACTTTGATTACATCCTGTCCGCCACATCATCCAGCATGAAGTGCTTTGTTTGTGGACAGGAGGGACATTTGATAAAGTCCTGTTCAAATGGAGTCGGGTCTGCCACATCGGGCGTGGCAGAGCAGCAGCCTGATGCTGCCGTTGAGGGGCAGGGGGCAGAACCGGCGGCATGGGCGGGCATTTGGGGGCCGTGCCCGCCCGCTGAGCACGCTGTGCCCTCCGTGCCCGCCCTGGACTGGAAGCTGTCTTTTATTTATTTTTAACCTCGGAGTGGACATTGTTCTATTAGTACTATCTTTGATGTGTCATTCATACAATTTAACCAATCAAATCCACAACTGAAGGCAACATGCGAGCCAATTACAGCTGAAGAAGGGCGGGTCGCTGGGTCATAAGTTCATAGCCTTCAGAGACGCTGCGGAACAGCTGTGGTCACCGTCAGTGTCGGTAGAGCGGGATGGATATTCGGTCTGATTACCAAACAATTAGAAGAAATAACAATGAAGCAAACGAGAGCGAGCTGGAAGCAGCGCTATTAATTTCTGTTTGAACCGTCAGCATTGAAGTCAACATTGGAGTAAACATTCACGCTAGGAGGGTTAACTATGACAGCTAGTAGCACAAGGAGCAGAAACAAGCAGGAAAACTGCCAAACTGCAGAAACCTGGGTTACTTGCAGGCAGAAGGGAACTCTGCTTTGTTCTGATCCTTGATCTCCTAGCTGCTGTAATTACAGAACCTCTTTTAGTATGAATTTTCGCTTCAGTCAGTGTTCAGCCTGACACCAGTGCTCATGTTTATCAGTGTGTAGCTTATGCTGGACTCTTGAGTTAAGACACAGCATTACAGGTTGCCACATCTCACTATTAGTTTCCAGCATAACACCTGCCCAACTTAAAAGAAAAAACAAGCCCAAATCTGAAACTCTCTCATGTTAAAAGTATAGAACTATTAAACACATAAAACCATGCCATTAGCACACAACTGCAAAAAAAAGAAAAAAACCTAGCGCATACGAGCTTGTTTCCTCCTTCAGCCACTTCCCTTCCCCTGATGACTTCCACCTGTTCTGGCTAATTAGCTCACTCTGCTCACTTTTGTTCTCCAGCCTATTTAAACCTGCCTCTGTCCCTTGCACTCTGCCAGAACGTCTCAATCCTCCCGGTGTGCACCTTCGAGCCATTGACTCCCTGTTTTTCTGATCCTCCCTGTCTGTAAGTTGCCGAGCCTGCTAATGCCTTTCTGTTTTTGAGTTGCCAGTTTTTTCGGACCTTGTGTGGACCTGTTTCTTGGAGTCCCCGGTCTGGACTGCCAGTGAAGCTCTGCCTCTTCCCTGGATTATTCCCCCGGTCTGTGTCTGCTCCCTGCATCTTATCCTGCCTGTCTCCCCTCTGGACTCTCCCTAAGACTGTTTATGTTTATGTATATCCATCCTCACCCTCCAGTTGTTCCCCCATCAAATAAACCTGCTTAACATTTTCCTTGTGTCTGGCTGAATATCGGGTTCTCTTCCAAATTCATTACACAACCTGCCCATAAGCTATTTTTGTTCCAGCCCAATATATTCAAAAGCCTAATTGGGTGGAAACCTGCCTAATTTGGCAACACTGACTACACTATGGCTTTTTGTTTGTTCGATTTCTTTTTAGATTTTGGGATTTTATTGAGAATTTCTCAGTACTGTAGGAGTAGTCACATAGCCACTGTTCAGCCCGAAGCATATACATGTTTTTTGAAAAAGTGTGCCCCCCTGAAAAAATGGAATGCCCCCCCCCTGTAATTGGTTTCTGTAGCCGGGTCTGGCAGGGGGCATCTGGCAAGGCTGGAGTGCCTGAGGTGGGAGGTGAGTCTGATGCTGCAGGGAACTTCATCGTTGGTACCCAATAGGAGAGTGTGGTTGAGCGGTGTTGAGGAAAATACCTTAGTTGTTATATTAATCAGGCAGTTGTATGGAAGAAATAAGGAATGTCTGGCCTTTTAAGACTGTCTGCCCTTTGAGGGCAAAATAAACATGCAGCTTGCAGGATGTGTTGGGAGACGATTTATGATTGGGAGAGGTCATTTGGCTCGACCCCCTGATAGCCGTACTGCTTGGGAACCTTGGCTGTGTCTGTGTCCACACCCCCTCCTGAACTAAGCAGGAGGGGCAGTCAGCCCATTAAAAGGATGTCTTTGCGAACCTTTGATTAGACAAAAACTGCAATGCCTGGAGAAGCGCGTAGGTAACAATGGTAATGTAACTTTTGTCTCCTTTGGAATTCCAATGAATTAAATATGCATATTTTAATGTTTGCCTCTGATCAATGTTTTCTCCTTTACTGCCAAATCTTAAACCGGGGTAAGACAAGCCTTCAGAGATAAGCAGGAGCAGGCCGATATTAATATCTACAATTTGGTGCCGTGACCCGGATTTGACAGTAAGTGGAGGAACCTTTTGAATTTGGGCATGAAGGAGTAATCGTTTACAGCACCACAGGGTCGACCCGAAAAGGAAAGGAGATTTTTGATTCTCCATTGGCTATAAATTAGACATAGGCTAAATGTCTATGTCTAATTTGAATGTCTCGGGAGATGAGTGGCTGAGATCTCGCGAGAGCGGTGAGCTGTGTGTAAGTAAAATGGCGGCATACATGTAGTTCAAAATTAAATCCACTCAGGTAAGTACTAACCAATAACTGAAAATTAAACAAAGTAAAGTTTAAATATTAACATTTGTCTCATTTTTCACGAGGGAACAAACTGGAAGAAGAGACCTTGACGAGCCTGGAGAGCTACCTGGACAAGTGTTTTGACAACATCGTGATGGGGGAAAAAAAATCCCGCAGCCACGAACACACCTTCACTCAAACAAACTCGGTCTAGCTCTACCGGTGCGTCAACTTCCACTTTGTCTCCCGACAAGAGCAACAGCAACATCCTGGAATCTATCGACAAGAAGCTTACCAGCCTGGACACTCGCCTCGCTTTGGTAGAGGTCCTCCACAAGGAGTTTCAGGCCATGAGCGAATCGGTGAAATTTAGCCAAGCCCAACTAGCTTCTGTCGCCACGGAGAACGACGAGCTGAGGGGGAAAGTCACGGAGCTCACTGAGGGGATGATGCGGCTGTCCGGCGAAAATAAGAGGATGAAAGAATCCATTCTGGACATACAGTCGCGAAGTATGAGAGACAATCTCGTCTTTGCAGGCATCCCGGAGCAGCAGGAGGAGGACCCCGAGGCAGCAATACGTGAGTTTCTCCAGCAGAAGCTGAAAATCCCGGCGGATCAGGTAAAAAACATTGCCTTCCATCGCGTTCACCAGCTCGGAGGTAAGAAACCTGATAAAATCCGTCCTCGTCCGATTGTAGCAAAATTTGAGCATTATAAACAAAAAGTGTTTGTTAAAAGCCAGGGCCGAGAATTGAGAGGAACGGATTTCAGTGTTAATGACCAGTTTCCTAAGGAAATCCTAGAGCGTAGGCGAGTGTTATATCAGGAAAAAACACATTAATGATGGCGTCAGAGCTAACGTTGCAGTTGACGAACTTTATATCAATGGTCAGTTGTTTAGGGATCAGAAGATCACTCCTTGGCTTTATTAGATGCACAAAGGGTGGATTTAAAGCTTGTCACACTTGGGGGGAAAAAATTTTTATAGATCGGAACACAGTGATAAAAGAAATAAATGCACAGCTCAAGAGCACGTTGGCACGGTATGGTTGTTAGTCACGGTTGGGTACACGAGACATGGGCGGTGGTTTTTTCTCTTTCATCTTTTCTCACTCTTTGCACTCTCTTAATTATCTGTCTTTCTTTATATTATTCTTCTGCTTCTTTCCTGTTGACCAGACAATCACAAGCACATCATATGATGCTACCTGGATCTTTGTATAACTATTTTTCCGAGGACATGCACTTTTCAACTTCTCACTTTCACCTATGATGAATGTAAAGTTTGTGACATGGAATGTGCATGGAGCTGGCACCAGAGAAAAAAAGCTAAAGATCTTTAATCAGCTTACAAGATTAAAGGCAGATGTTGTCTTATTGCAAGAAACCCATAAATCGGCTACAACTGTAAGTGATCTTAACTCACCTGAGTTCCCTAATGTGTTTGCTGCCTGCTATAACTCTAGACAGAGAGGAGTAGCAATTTTTTTGTTTACATGGTTTTCACTGTATTATGTATCGCAAAGAAAACTACCCTCATGAATTGGAAAAGTAAGGAAAATCTTAGTATCAATAAGTATAGAGATCTTTTGTTGGATCATATTAATCTTTAGACAGCATCTGCATCCACATCTGATCGATCTCTTTGGGCTCCTTTGATCAGCACCATCACTTAGTGGAATGGGGGACAGTGGGTTGCTTCCTGCAGGGCGCAGTGGCTGGATGGAGGGGTTCCTGGGGCTCTGGGGGGCACTCGGAGTGGAGCGCTTGGTGGGTCTGACTCCAGGGTCTGTTGCCCCCATCTGGGAGGAGCTTGTGAGGCCTACGGGCGGCCTACAGCAGCCGCTTGCCGCGCTCTTGGGGAGCTGACGGACGTGGGTTACTGACCTGGTAGCTGTGCTGCCTCTAGGTGGGTCTGGGGGCCTGGGGTCCCTGGGGCGCGCCGCCCTTGGGCGGGGGCCCCGGCGGGGCCTCGGGGGTTCCGGTTCCGGGGGGTGTGCCGCTTGGGGTCTGGGCCGGCGTGCGACCGGGTGTCTGCCCCTGCGAAGGGCCTCTGGTGCGCTGGGGGGCCTGTTTAGTTGGTCGGGGGCATGGACATTAACATCTCAGGGCAAATGTTCTTCCCCTTCATTGGATCGGCACTCTGCTAGTGGGGGGATGGGAAGGAGGGGGAGTAGGGACTAACCCAGCCTGGATGTCTACTGTCGTATGTATGGTGAGGTGTTTGAATGTTAGTGTTGGGGAGGGATTAAATCTACGGGTGGGGGGGGGAATGTACATTCTGGTGGGCTTGTGTCCGGCCCCCTGTCCCGGTCCCCTGGTCCGTGTAGTCTCCCGGTGCGGGTTTCGCCTGGGGGGTAGGGTTTGGGATGGCTAGTGCGGGCTGGCTGGTCAGGGTCCCCCCTCTTATTTATTTATTTTTTATTAATGTATTAATGTATTTTTTTTTTTTGGGGTGGGGGGGGTAAAGCCAGTAGGCTTGGTGGGCGGGCTGGGGGGTTGGAGGTGTTGGTCCTGGTGGGTGGTTGGCTCGCGGGCCCTGCGGCCTCTCCCTGGCGCCCGGGCTATGGTGGTGCCGCTGGCGGGGCCCCCTTCTCCGGGTGGGGCTTTCGGGGAGCGAGGGTGCCTATTGGAGTCAGTAGGGGAGCTGGCCTCCTGGGATGGCTCCTCAGTCCTTTGCTCCCCATCCCCGGACTCCTCCCTCTGCCTGCTCCATCACTCCGCCACACAAGTAGGTCCTTGGGGAGGGGGGCGTTACTGGAGGTTGCCACTTTCTGATGACGTCCATCCATCCATCCATCCATCTATCCATCCATCCATCTTCCTCCGCTTTTCCGGGGTTGGGTCGCGGAAGTAGCAGCTTCAGTAGGGAGGCCCAGACGTCCCTCTCCCCAGCCACTTGGGCCAGCTCCTCTGGGGGAATCCCAAGGCGTTCCCAGGCCAGCCGGGAGACATAGTCCCTCCAGCGTGTCCTGGGTCTTCCCCTGGGCCTCCTCCCGGTGGGACGTGCCCGGAATACCTCACCAGGGAGGCTTCCGGGAGGCATCCTAACCAGATTCCCGATCCACCTCAACTGGCTCCTCTCGACGTGGAGGAGCAGCGGATCTACTCTGAGTCCTCCCCGGATGATTGAGCTTCTCACCCTATCTCTAAGGGAGAGCCCAGACACACTATGGAGAAAACTCATTTCGGCCGCTTGTATCCGGGATCTCGTTCTTTCGGTCACGACCCAAAGCTCGTGACCATAGATGAGGGTAGGAACGTAGATCGACCGGTAAATCAAGAGCTTCGCCTTTTGGCTCAGCTCTCTCTTCACCACAACGGATCGGTACAGCGCCCGCTTCACAGCAGACGCCGCACCAATCCGCCTGTCGATCTCCCGCTCCATCTTGATGATGTCCCTCTCCCCAATTTTATCATGCATTTTAGAAACTTTCACTCCAAACATTTTCACAACGCACATTCACGTATACCATGGTATGGGGGGGTGGGGGTGATGACGTCTAGGGGGGGGCTTATGTAGTGTGAGCCTCGCCTCGGACGGCTTCCTTCACCCCCTCTCGCATTTAGACATTGAGGGTTCTGGGCAGTTGCTTGGAGGGGGGGCGTTGGCACCAGCTTCCTTCCGGAGCGGGGGTGGGCTGTGCCGTGCACCCTCTTCGGCGCTCCTAGTTTTAAACACACTTGAGAACAACATGCAATCCAGTGGAGGATCAGGGCAGCAAAGAAGGACTATGGGAAGAAGATGGAGGAGCAGCTGGCGCAGAACAACGTCAGAGATGTGTGGAGAAGTCTGAAGAACATCTCCGGCTTCGGGCAGAGGACCAGCAAGTCTGCAGATGAGTTGAACACATTCTTCACCCGTTTTGACTCCCCCCACACTGGCCCCCTCCCTGCCATCAACTCTCCACTCGTCTCCAACCACCAGCCCTCCAGAGACCTACCATCCCCCCCACCGCCACTCCTATCAACGACCGACCCATCCACACCTTCGGTCCTACCTTCCTCACCCCTCACAGTCACACCAATGCAGGTGAGAGGACAGCTGATGAGGCTGAAACAGAGGAAAGCCTCAGGACCGGACGGCATCCCTCCCAGGCTGCTGAGGACATGTTCAGATGAGCTCTGTGAGGTCCTCAGCTACATCTACAACCTGAGCCTCAGCCTGGGGGTGGTGCCCACCCTGTGGAAGACCTCCTGTGTGGTACCGGTTCCCAAAACACCGCACGCCAGGGAACCGGCCCACTTCAGACCAGTCACCCTGACCTCCCACCTGATGAAGACCATGGAGCGCCTCATCCTAGCTCACCTGCGCACCGTGGTGAGCCCACCCTGGACCCGCTGCAGTTTGCCTACCGGCCCAACATCGGAGTAGAGGACGCCATCATCTACCTGCTCCAGCGGGCGCTCACCCACCTGGAGACCACCGGGAGCGCTGTGAGAGCCATATTCTTTGACTTCTCCAGTGCTTTCAACACCATCAGACCGGTGCTGCTGAGGGGGAAGCTGGAGGACGCTGGGGTGGACAAACATCTGGCTGACTGGACCATCGACTACCTCACTAACCGCCCTCAGTACGTGCGGCTGCACGGCTGTCAGTCAGAGGTGGCCCTCTGCAGCACCGGGGCCCCCCAGGGCACCGTCCTGTCTCCGTTTCTTTTCACCATTTACACCTCGGACTTTACTTATAACACGGACAGCTGCCACCTTCAGAAGTTCTCTGACGACTCGGCCATTGTGGGCTGTGTGTCTGAGGGGAACGAGCTGGAGTACCGGTCGGTCATCATGGACTTTGTTGACTGGTGTGAGAAAAACCATCTGTGCTTAAACACCAGTAAGACCAAGGAGATGGTGATCGACTTCAGGAGAAGACCCCCACCTCACTCACCTGTGAACATCCAGGGGCAGGACATAGAAACTGTGGAGAGTTTCAAATACCTGGGTGTTCACGTCAATAATAAACTGGACTGGACTCACAACACCGACGCCCTGTATAAGAAGGGCCAGAGCCGCCTCCACCTCCTGAGGAGGCTGAGGTCCTTTGGAGTGAGCCGGCCTCTGCTAATAACTTTTTATGACTCTGTGGTGGCCTCAGCCCTCCTCTACGCTGTCGTCTGCTGGGCTCCTGGCAGCGCAGAACGGGACAGAAAGAGGCTGAATAAGTTGGTGAGGAAGGCCACCTCTGTCCTGGGCTGCGCTCTGGACTGGAAGAAGTAGCTGAGAGGAGGGTGTTGTCCAAGCTCACATCCATCATTGACAACACCTTCCACCCCCTGCACCAGACTGTAGAGGAGCTGAGCAGCTCCTTTAGTGCCAGACTTAGACATCCAGTCTGTAAAAAGGAGCGCTACCGCAGGTCATTCATTCCTGCTGCTATCAGATTATACAATGCTGCACTATAACTGTAACCATAACTGTAATAATTAATGTGCAATAACTAATGTGCAATAATCTATCTAATACACTGTACTACAACCCGTGCAATAATCCTGATGTAGTGACTTCTGCTGCTATCAACACCTGAACATATGTCAGTACACATGTATGTATGTATGTACAAATGTATACACAAATGTATATGCACATTTATACGTGTAGATACGTATGTATGTAGGCGTATAGATATATGTATATATATAAGTATATATATATATGTTTATATGCACCTCCCCTACTCTGCACCTTCTTGTATGAGCCGATATGACGAGTGAATTTCTCCATTGTGAGATCAATAAAGACTATCTTATCTTATCTTATCAACAACACAACATCTGAGCGGGCATAGGGAGGATCGGGGTCTTTTGCACACCGACGATCTCTGATCACGGCACGGAGTCTGGGGCC
This sequence comes from Fundulus diaphanus, assembly GCA_037039145.1. Lineage (NCBI taxonomy): Eukaryota > Metazoa > Chordata > Actinopteri > Cyprinodontiformes > Fundulidae > Fundulus > Fundulus diaphanus. Next base: position 48,848,058 of record CM073138.1, on the reverse strand, counting down.
TGGAGGAGGAGCGGGCCACCGGGTCCGGGGTCTTGGCGGGGGGCTGCTGTGGGTAGCCAGCGGCTTGCCGGGTCTGGGGCTGACGCCTCTGCTCTCCCCAGAAAGGGGTGGGGGGCAGGGGTGGCTAAGGTAAGGTGGGGGAGGGAGGGGGTTTATTAGGCAGTTAGGGGGTGAGGGGGGGTTCTGGTTGGGTGGACCGTACGGGTCGTGTTGGCCCCCCCTCTTTGGGGGGCCTGGTCCGGGGGGCGTCTGGTCCGGGTGCGGGGCCGTGGGTCAGGCACAGGCAGTCGTATAGTTGGATTGTGGTAACCCCCCCCCCACTTGGGATTGCTGAATGTGAGTGTTATGTGGGAATGTGTGTACAGCGTCTTTTTTTTTGTGTGGTGAGTGGGGCACTAGGGAGGGATGGTGTGAATGAGGTTTTTTTTTTTTTCCAGGTACGGGTACGGTCCGCTCCCTCTCCCAAGATCATCTCAAGTCTCCGCTAGGTGCAGAGCCCATCCCCCCACGTCCTGCCCCCCTCCGCTGTGCTGGCAGGCGCCTTGGCCCGCTGGCGCATTGACGGTCCTCGGGTTTGGGGCGGGCTCCCGGGTGTGCGCGGCCCATTCCCGGTGGCTGCTTCGCGGGGCCTGGCCCCCCGGGGGTTGGCCGGGGCCCCCGTCGCGGGGGCGGGGCGCCCCTGGAGCCTCTGGCCCTCAGGGCCCATGGCCGGGACCACTTCAGCGCGGCTGGCTGCCGGCAGAGCCCACGGGCTCGTCCCCGCGGGTCCTTGGGGCGTCGGCATTGCGGTGACTGGGGGATTTCCTCTGGGTTGTCTCTCCTCTTTCCTGGGGGGGGGGGGGGGGGGTTGCAGATCTCCTGTGTTGGCCCCTCTTGGGCGCCCTGCTTTGGGGGCCCCTTTGGGAGTCCGGGGCTATTGGTCCCCTGACTCGGTGCTCGAGGAAGGCGGGCCTTTGGTTCTCCACAACCACTATCGAGCTATTTCCTTCTGGGTAATTTTCACCTAAACTAGTGCACTCTCACAAACTCCCACAGGTGCTGGGTTCCAGGTATTAAGTGTTCACTTATATACAGAAAGCCCATAATTTATTTATTTATTTATTTATTTTCTTTCACTTTCTTTTCTCAGGTATCACTTTACACATGTCAGCTTAAATAATAATACATATGATTTAGCAATGGCATCAAGGTGTTACTCGATTGTATCTGTTGCTTTATGTCTGTTGGTTGTGCTGTTCTTTTTGCATCTCTCTTTCCAGGTGATGGAGCAGACGGAGGTCGTTTTATCATTCTCTCCCTTTTATCAATTTTATTGAAAATGTTGCTCAAACGTTCCATATGCCTGATGAAACTTTGTCTTTAGTAATTTCTTCCTCGGAAGATGCAGTTACACAGCATTTTCCCTTATCCACTTCAGCAGAGCTTCCTAAGTTTGATTGGGACCCACAACAGCAACCGAAGAAATACTTAGATCAGGCCGCAGAAGAATGGATCAAACACACAGGTGTGGATCCTAAAACAAATCGGTCCAATCTGGGTGAATTATTTAGAGAAGTAGTGAAGTAGTAGCAGCTCTGTGACTTACTTCCGGCGGCGCCCCTGGCGGCAGCAGCCGAATACAGCTCCTGTACCAACTCGCGGACTTTTTGCATAAAAATGCATAAAAAGCCGCCAAACTCGCTGGAAACCACTCATCTACCCAGCCAGTCAGTACTTGACCGCGAGCACTGCAAGGTATCCTGTAGAGTTACTGCAATATTTCTGAGCTGTGTGAAAACGAAATTTCATTCTGTATGCACTCTGTGTATACAAAATGACAATAAAGGAAGTCTAAGTCTAAGTCTAAGTTTATCAGTAAGATTATTGAAAAAGCTGTGTTTCAACAATTAAACACCTTCTTAACAACAACCAGCCGCTTTGACGTTTTCCAGTCTGGCTTCCGTGCCCACCACAGTACAGAGACCGCCCTTATCAAGGTGTTTAATGACATCCATATAAATACTGACTGTGGAAAAACCACAGTGCTGGTTCTGTTGGACCTCAGTGCAGCATTCGATACTGTCGATCACTCCATTCTGTTAGAACGCCTGGAGCACTGGGTCGGCCTCTCTGGTACAGCTCTCAACTGGTTTAAATCCCACTTAAAGGACAGGGACTTTTTTGTATAGGTAACTTTACATCAGAGATGACAAAAATCACATGTAGGGTTCCCCAAGGGTCCATTCTGGGATTCCCTCCTCTTCAATATCTACATGCTCCCCTTAGCTCAGATCATAAAAAACAACAACATCAGCTACCATAACTATGCAGACGACACACAGCTCTACATCACCATGTCACCAGGTGACTATGAACCAGTTCAAGCACTGAGTAAATGCCTAGAAGAAATCAATGCATGGATGTGCCAAAATTTTCTTCAATTGAATAAAAACAAAACTGAAGTAATAATCTTTGGACCAATAGAGGAGAGATCAAAAGTTTGCACACAGCTTCAGTGGGTTCAGCTAGAAACCACTGACCAGACCCGAAATCTGGGAGTAGTCATGGACTCAGACCTGAACCTACAAAAGCATCTAAAGACAGTTACAAGGTCAGCTTTCTATCACCTGAAGAACATTTCCAGGGTTAAAGGACTAATGTCTCAGCAGGATCTGGAAAAATTAATCCATGCGTTTATTTTTAGTCAAATTGATTACTGCAACGGTGTTTTCACAGGTCTGCCTAAAAAGTGGATCAGACAGCTGCAGCTGATCCAGAACGCTGCTGCCCACGTCCTCACTAAGACTAAGAAAGTAGAGCACATCACCCCAGTTCTAAAGTCCTTACACTGGCTCCCTGTATCTCAGAAAATAGACTTTAAATTCATTCTGTTAGTTTATAAATCCCTGAATGGCTTAGCACCTAAATACATCACAGACTTGTTATCAGTGTATCAACCCTCCAGACCACTAAGGTCGTCTGGCCTCAGCCTTCTCTGCATACCTAGAACCAGAACCAAACACGGAGAAGCAGCATTTAGTTCCTATGCTCCACTTATCTGGAACAAACTTCCAGAAAACTGTAAAAGGGCTGAAAGCCTGAGTTCCTTTAAATCAAGATTAAAAACACACCTGTTTAGGATTGCCTTCGACTGTTCTAATTGAACTGTATTACTGAAATATAATTAGTTTACTTTGTATTCCAACTGTTTTTACTTGTTTGCTTTTAATTTTTATTTTCCCATGTTCTATTTTGTTTCTGCATTTTATTCCTGCTTGCTTTTATTCTGTTTTAATTCCCTATATTTTAATCATGTAAAGCACTTTGCATTGTCTCTGTACTGAAATGTGCTATATAAATAAATTTGCCTTGCCTAGTGTTAAAAGGTGCACCCTCTTCAGTATCTCAGCTGATGAACTTAAATCCTGATATGAATGGTTGTGAATACGCTCGCTGGGAAAAACATTTGGTACACTATTTGCATGTGGCTCAAAGGGAGGAGAGGAAGACAAAGCAAGAGGTAGAGGAATTACATGTTCAATTACTAAAATTAAAGTTACTGGAAGCAAAACAGAAAGTGAGTAAGAGAAAGCAAAAGATTGAACATGTGAATGTATCAGCAGTTACATCTCATGGTGCTCCAACCCTGACGGTCCCAGCTCAGTCTAATTTAATTCAACGGAGGGGGGCTGCCTCCTCCTGTTTTCTATTGCCCATCTAATTACAGGTCTGTTGGTCCTGGACATGGAGGCAGATGGCAGTATGGTGGTCAGTATGAGCATGGGCGAAGGAGCACGGGGCCGGAAGGACGAGGCAGATATGGCAGAACTTTACGAACACCCACCGACATCTGCTACAACTGTGGTCACGCTGGACATTGGGCAAGGGACTGTGTAGTTCATCTTACCCCACCGGCAGGTCAGCCTGGCATGGAGTCACCAAATCCTAACATGACCTCACCTCCAAAAGGTCAGTACCCCAGCAAGGGGATAACGCTCCCCATGAACAATGTTTACACACCCTGGGAAGGATGATTGAGCATCATAAACAGTGCTGTCAAAGGAAATGACTGCATGAACATTCAGCACACACTGGAGCCACATATTCCATCAGATTCTGAGTTGTGGACTGAGACTTTGTCACTGAGATGCTCCTCAGAGAAATAACAGCGTCTGCCGTTGCAACACGTGGGGGAAGGGTTGCTGACATCTATTGGGAACTGTGAACAGAGTCCGCAGCATCTGGTGTTATCTCAGTGTTCCACCCATAGAAGCCTTGAATGCAAAGTCTAATGTTCCTACCTACTTTCATCTGACCTGCCAAATGTCAATCTGATCTATGACAGGAACCACACAGAGTGGTAGCAAGAATCTTTAAGGTAAAACAGATAGTTATTTTTAATATGTATGTGGCAACTGAGTGCTGCTGCTGAACAATTAGAATGGTATGTGCAGTTGGATGAAATGTTTCCTCATGTTTTCTTTCTCTCAATGCTTTGAGCACCAGGCAAATGGATCAGGGGAATGGTTAAACGTTTTCTTCAGGCAACCGATTGAGCACCTACCAGCGTACAGGTTTGCTGTTTTGAAAATATACTAATATCTATAAGATTTTCTGTTATGTGCTTTTAAACATGAGTTTTTGATTCTATTATGGCCAGGAACGTATTGATCATAATTAAACAGCAGAAGGTGCACTTTGACATCACAACTGAGCAGGAAATCCACTGGGGTGGGAATACTTTCACGTGCTCCAGTTACATTTAGGGTCACTGTTGAATTGTCTCTCTGGGTTAACTAGTGCAGTCATAAATCTAGCGCAGGGGGGTTACTATCAGCGTTTTTTCAATTTTACATGTAAAAGTTGCCAGCTACGATATATCAGACAGCCACCAGGATTTGTTATATTACTAGGTATTTTTAATCAGGTTATAACAGATGTTTTACAGACATGTCCTTTGCCCAGAAACACCATCCTGATTCAGTATGTTGATGACTTGCTGTTGGTTTCTCTTAATGGTGAAATCTGCCTTCAGGCCGCTGAGTTAGCTTTGGGACATCTTCATCAACATGGTTTTACGGTCAGTACAGATAAATTGTAAATTGCCAGAAAATGTGTCTTTCCTGGGCTGTGTTATTTCTGCAGGAACATCTAGTATTTACTCTGGTCACAAATGGACCATTCTCACAAAGCCGAACTGCTGTGTGTGACAGAGCCTATCAGGCTGCAGTTGTTATTGCACTCTGCTTATATAAATTTTACGCATCCTTTGAGGGACCTCGTGAAGATATCAGGTATGATGAACTTGAATAATATTTTGATTTGGATTCAGGATACGAGGAAGTGTTATGTATATATCGGTAAACGTTAGATAAAATAGAAAAACAGAGGGCAACATAATGCAGATAAGTCTAATTCTATTAGTGTGAGCAGCTGGTGTCTATGATGGAAAAGGTGAGACCAGAATTGAATGCTAGTTCTATTGGAGGCCCTCAGGTAAGATAGTAGTTTAGAAACATGGTTATTTCAGATAGGACAGTTAAGGAGTGAAAGCCGCATACATCGTGTTGGAACTAACTGGAATAGGATTTGTAACAAGTTGATAGAAAGATAAGTGAATGTGTATATGGATCCAGTATGTGTTGGAAAAACAGTGCATGTCAAATGTTGTTAAATGGTGAGTGCAGGATTTTTGACATGAGGATGGCATCTATTGAAGGGGACATGGACCGCGGAACGCATTTCAAATTGGTCGGGCCCATCAGGCAATACACAATACCACTACCCATCACATACGCATGCGCCCGCATACACATAAAACACCAGCATCCCCTTGATCACGCAACTGATTTGCGTCACATGACACAAGACAAGCCAATCCATTTTTAGACACCAGAATTTATTGCTTTCTCATAGGCTGTGGTCCCTGAGCATGATAAATGTGTCTGCCATGTTATAATTAAAATCGGCACCGAATTTTTATTTAACTTTTTTTCTGACGTTCCAGCACACACGCCCCGGATTTATTTCCACTTAAAATCATTATATTACAGCTAACACAATATTTACAGAATAAAAATACTTTAAAAAGAAAAGTCAAACTCACCCCTGCTCTAAATATTCCCGAAAAAGTGTCTCTGTCTGTCATTATGCTGGAGAAGTCCCTGGCTATCCTCAAAGCATCCACTGCGGTCAAAAGATCCCTGTGTGTGTGTGTATGGGCGCACATCAAGCTATTTAGTCTTTTCTGGGTCATTGTTGATCTCAGATAGGTCTTGATACGACGGAGGAAGAGAAACACCTCTCAGCACTTGCAGTGGACACAGCTAACTAAACTAACGAAGTAGCGGTCATAAGCAGCGCAGAGGTGGGAAAACATTTGTTTACATCACATGACACAATCAGCCAATACATTTTTAGATGGGATGATTTATCGCTTTCTCATTGGAGAATGATGCTGCTGCCATAGACTACTGTGCATTTGAAAAAAATAGCTATTGAATATTTTAATTTTATTTATATATATTATTTTACATGTTTGATCATCAAAAGTAGGTAGGGCCGCGGCCCTACTGGCCCTACCCGTTCCGCGGTCCATGGAGGGGGAACTGAGAGAGGAATTGATTACAAGAAGAGTGAAGGTGGAGCAGAGCAGCCCCAGAGGAGAAAAATATGTGGAGGCTCAGAGGAGCGTCAGAGCAGGAAGGATGTTGGAGAGGGCCAGATGGAAAACTGGTGTTTCCTCCAGGATTGCAACAGGAACTTTTTCTGAAGCACCTGGAGTAGGACATCTGGGGTTAAGTAGAGGTTACAGAAATTTTTTTGTGTAAAGTGGTGCAATGCGTGGTCACTTTAATCCAAAGAAGATTCGGACATCGTTACAGGAAAAATTTACTTTGATTGCAAACCCGAATTAACAAATTTTTGATTCCACAGACATGGTGATCCCCATCAGAGGTTTAAAGTATTTGTGTGTGCGTGCGTGGATTATTTTACAGGACGACCAGAGGCCTGTGAAATGAGTGGACAGAGAAACTGTGATAAAGTGTCTCATTAACTATTACATTTCTAGGCATAGGTTTCCTGACAGGATGAAGATGGACAATGGAAGGTGGTAAGAGTTAATTAGAATCTGAAAAAACAATTGGCTAAAATCTGTGCACAGACTAAAATAACATGGGGTAAAGCTTTGATGTTTGTTTCTTGCTGGGGTGTCAAATCGGAGTGTTCAGTTACTTCCACTTACAGGATACATTCTCTGTGACTGAAAGGAGTTTTTCGGGGTGCGACGTCGACCGCCAGGATTCACAGGTAACTCGCAAAATTTGACATATAAAGATTGTCTTGTAGTTACAGATTCAATAGGAGACATTAACCAGGATATTGGAAGATCCCAAGGACTGTGAGGGAGGATGACCACCCCCAGACATCACTGAGGCTGCTCTAAAGGTCATCGAAAGAAAGATTTTGGAACCATGATTTAGGGTGCTTGACCAGATTGCAGAGCCATGCGCTCCAGCCACAGAGAGGGTTCAAGGAAACATCAGAGAGCAGCTTTCGGGTCAGACTCCCTGACTAACAGGGGCTTTCAACTACCGCCCACCTGCACCAACGGGTGACAGGGCAGCTCGAAGCGCCGAATGCCACTCGGGAGAGGCAGCAGGATTTTTATTTTGTCTTCGTTTTTATTTTGAAATAAAATGATTAACATGCAGCTGTATGGAGATCGCGGTTGGGACAAATGACTCTATAACCAGGGGTGCACATAACTGGTATGCAGGTACGCATGCGCGTCACAAATCAGGAAAGCGTAACGTCAATTGTATTACTACGCGCATTTGCGTACTACTTGACCGTCAGCTTATCAACACCTGTTTTGAACTACTGTCGAAGATGTCCAAAAAACAACAAACATTAAGCAGCTTCTTTGGCGTTGAGCCACCTACAAAGAAACGCCAAACTGAAACGGAGCCGAAGAAAATACTTTTTTCAGAAAAGTGGCTTCAAGACGTGCCGTGGCTTGAAGCCGACGAGGAGCGCACTGAAATGTGGTGCAAGATTTGCCGCTCGCATCCAAATCTAGCAGACAAAACAGGTGTGTTCTATAAAGGTTCAAAGAATTTCAACCATCCTTTATTTGACAAACATGAAAAGAGCAAGGAGCACATGAATGTGGTGCAAGCCATTGCTAATAAACAAGCTGGCCGACAAGAACACTAAACTGGCTTGTACTGTACAGTTTGTTTTAACTTCTCTTGTTTTTTATGCATTTGTGTGTCGTTACTAACCTCCCTCCCCCTTAATGCTTACACCTTTTAAAAGCCTAACCAGGGACGAAGGCTGCAAATTAGCCCATGGCTACAAGCCTTATGTACTTGGACATCGGCCACCTGTTTGGTTGCAATGTTTAATTGTACTGTCCCTGTCAAATAAATAAATAAAAAAAAAAAAAAAGAAATGTCCAGTCGCCCACTTGCCAGATGGCGAGATAAACTGAATGAAGAACAGTGGCAAGCTCTCCATAATATGTTTCTCCTCGCCTTCCATAAAGCTAAACACGCACGTCCCATGTCTTCCTATTCCGAGGATATTCCCTTACTGAAGCGGCTAGGAGTAAATGTCGGATGTGCATATCATTCACGTGAAGGCGGCACACGGATCGTGCAGAGCATCGCTCACACCATCAGCGGGGAGTTAAGAGCCAAGCTGCAGTCTACTGAATTTTGGGGGCTGCTTTTTGATGGATCTGAGGACATCACAAAAACTGAGCAGGAAATCGCTTCATGCTTGCTCAGTATGAGGGATTGCTGCAAAGCCATGGACAATGCAGACGACTCTCCCTGTGGCTCTACGCTTCTCCAGGAGTGAATGCTGCTTGTCGGGACTTTGATGCAATCAACTGGTTCCCTTATTTAGGAAATTTTTTGACCAATCTGTATAATCTAACCCAATCTGTATAATATGATTGAACTCGACTTTGTAAAGTGCCTTGAGATGACATGTTTCACGAATTGGCGCTATATAAATAAAATTGAATTGAATTGAAATCGTTTATATTGCGTCTGTGTCCAGCGACGGAGAGTTTACCTCCGACTTTCTCGGACTGATTGAACTGGGTGCTGACTGAACCGCGCAGGCTATAACAGACGGACTTGTAAGATTTTTCCAGGAAACAGGCTTAGATAACTGGACAACAAAGTTGGTGGCGGTGTGCACAGACGGGGCTGCTGTCATCGTCGGTATGTACAATGGCGTTGTGCCAAAGCTCAGGGAACTTGCTGCAGTTGGAGACTCCCTTGTGCACATTTTGTGCACCGCGCACACACTGGAGAATTGCGCAAAATCGGCCGATCGCACCGTTCCTTACTGTGAGACATTTAATCGCACTGTGGTCAAGCTGCTGCAGTTTTACTTACAAAAAGGGGGTGCAAAAAAATGCTGCACTGAAGAAGCTGTGTGAAGAAAATGGGATCTCCTTTGTGAAACTGGGTAAGTTTCATAATATCAGATGGTCTGCATGGAGACATGAAACACTGTTAAAAATATCAAGACTACTGCCAGCTATTAAAATCCAACTGGCTACGAGTGATGACAGCGACTTGCAGCAAATCTGCACAGAGCGTTTTCAGTGCTTTCTGTCAAACATGCTTGACATTGGAAACATTTTGAAGACCACATCCATAAAATTTCAGAAGGAAAAGCTGACCATTGGAGAATGTAAGGATGAACTCATGGTAGCCATTGGACAGTTCACACTACTGCTTGATGGTGAAGGCCACTACAGGGCACACACTGCTTCTAATGTGGATGCTGACAAAGACAAGACACACATACTTAGGGGGTTAATTGAAGAGTTTGAAATCAGATATGACTCCCTCAAGTCATGTGATCATTTCTTAGTATTTGATCCTTCAACATGGCCGGAGGAAATGAAAGACCTCCACAGTTTTGGAAACACAACAGTTGGCAGCATTCTCAAGAAATAAGAGGCCGCCTTGCAGCTTGATAAAGACACCACTGTGACAGAATGGATGCGGTTAAAGCAGGCAGGAAAACACCTGGGAGCCTCATCTGTGTATGACTTGGTCCAAATAGTAAAAACAAGTAACCCAGTTACTTACTCCAACATCAACAAGGTGGTTAAGCTGTCTCTTACACTGCCTTTAAGCAGTGCAGCTTGTGAGAGGGGATTCTTGCATCTCAGCATTATAAAAAACAAGTATAGATCTTGTCTGTCACATGCTCGTCTCTCAGCCCTTATGCACATTCAGCTGTCAAGGCAGACCACAGAGACATTTGACCCAAAGCCAGCTGTAGACCTGTGCATGGAGACAGCTAATCGGAGGCTAAACGAAGGACAGGGAAGTACATCTGCAATATCTTCATCATTTAACACGCAGGATTCTGAAGCAGAGGACAGTGGGAGCAAAACTGAGGAGGACAGTGAGGAAGACTGAGCTTAATAAGACCACGCTACATATGGGTGAGTACCAAAGACCATCTCCTTGTACTCACCTGAGTACCTCATCCAAAATGTTATGTGCACCCCTGTCTATAACCCATTATTTTTAAGGGCAAGAAGAAGACATCTAAGAGACACAAGACGACATCAATGACAACAATTGAATACATTGTGTAAAACAAAAAAAAAAGAATTTTGTAATTACTGAATTTGTCTTATAAGTTCCATATTCCTAAGATGTTAACTACCAGTAATGTTAGGATCTTGGTTGTGCATTGCATGATAATTTGGTCTTTATTCTGTGGTTTGATCGGATTGTAGTACTCTCATAATTTATATTCGTTTCTAAAAAGACATCTTTGTTAATCTAGTTTAAGACTCCTATAGTCATTTTCAGTCATTATATGGTGGAGCATACATTTAGTAGGAAATCTTTCAGTTTGGGAAATAAGACCTCCTCTTCAGTTATAAGATTAACAGTTTCTTGGTAGTTGCACATATATAATGGGATAACACCTCCCTGAGGAAGGTGCTTTCTTTTATTGGTTCTAGTATATTTTAGGATTCAGATAGGCTCAGTAGCTTTTTAGTTTATAAGTAGGGATATCTTACTTTAAAGGGAATAATTCAAACTTAATTTTGTGTAAAAACAATATGTATAGTATTTCATTTGGGTTGTAGGTTTCAATTCAATTCAATTCAATTCAATTTTATTTATATAGCGCCAAATCATGAAACATGTCATCTCAAGGCACTTTACAAAATCAAGTTCAATCATATTATACAGATTGGGTCAGATTAAACAGATTGGTCAAAATGTCCTATATAAGGAAACCAGTTGATTGCATCAAAGTCCCGACAAGCAGCATTCACTCCTGGGGAACCGTAGAGCCACAGGGAGAGTCGTCTGCATTGTACATGGCTTTGCTGCAATCCCTCATACTGAGCAAGCATGAAGCGACAGTGGGAAGAAAAACCACCCATTAACGGGAAAAAAAAAACCTCCGGCAGAACCGGGCTCAGTATGAACGGTCATCTGCCTCGACCGACTGGGGTTACAGAAGACAGAGCAGAGACACAACAAGAGAGACAAAAAAGCACAGAAGCACACATTGATCTAGTAATCTGTTCTACATTAGATGGTAATAGTCGGTGATCTGTCCTCCCTGGATGATTTCACAGTCAACAGAACGTCAGACCAGGTGTACCTACTATGAAGAAAAAAGAGAGAGAACAAAAAGTTAAAAGCTGAAATGACAACAGTCATTTCAATGTAATGCAATGCAAGTCTGGAGAACAGTAGACTGGAGTACAGTAAAAATCAGTAGAGTGAGAAAAGTAGGCCCTGATGTCCTCCAGTAGCCTAAGCCTATAGCAGCAAAACTATAAAGGTAGCTCAGAGTAACATGAGCCACTCTAGTTATAAGCTTTGTCAAAAAGGAAGGTTTTAAGATTAGTCTTAAAAGTAGAAAGGGTGTCTGCTTCACGGACAAAAACTGGGAGTTGGTTCCACAGGAGAGGAGCCTGATAGCTAAAGGATCTGCCTCCCATTCTACTTTTAGAGACTCTAGGAACCACCAGCAGACCTGCAGTCTGAGAGCGAAGTGCTCTGTTAGGAACATACGGAGTAATCAGAGCTCTGATATATGATGAAGCTTGATTATTAAGGGCTTTATACGTTAGAAGAAGAATTTTAAATTCTATTCTTGATTTAACAGGAAGCCAATGAAGGGAAGCTAAAATTGGAGAAATATGATCCCTCTTGTTGATTTTCATCAGAACTCTTGCTGCAGCATTTTGGATAAGCTGAAGACTTTGAATTGCATTTTGTGGACTTCCTGATAGTAAAGAATTACAATAGTCCAGCCTTGAAGTAACAAATGCATGGACTAGTTTTTCAGCATCACTCCTGGACAGAATGTTTCTAATTTTGGCGATATTCCGGAGGTGAAAAAAGGAAACTCTGGAAACCTGTTTAATATGGGATTTAAATGACATGTCTTGGTCAAAAATAACACCAAGGTTTTTTACTTTATTACCAGAGGCCAAGTTAATGTCATCCAGATTAAGTGATTGGTTAAGAAGTTTATTTTTTGAGGACTCTGGCCCAAAGATTACAACTTCGGTCTTGTCAGAATTTAGATGCAGGAAATTTAAAGTCATCCAGCTTTTGATGTCATCAAGACATGACTGCAGTCGAAGTAATTGATTGGATTCATCAGGATTTATGGATAGATATAGCTGAGTGTCATCAGCATAACAGTGGAAATTAATCCCATGCTGTCTGATAATTTTGCCGATCGGAAGCATATATATAGTAAAGAGAATTGGTCCAAGGACTGAACCCTGTGGTACTCCACAGGTGACCCTAGAGTTTGAGGAAGATTTATTATTAACATGAACAAACTGGAATCTGTCCGACAGATAAGATTTAAACCAGCCTAATGCTTTCCCCTTAATCCCTACAGTATGTTCAAGTCTTTGTAGGAGAATATTGTGATCAACTGTATCAAATGCAGCACTAAGATCTAACAGGACAAGTACAGACACAAGTCCATTATCTGAGGCCATGAGAATATCATTAGTGACCTTCACCAGAGCCGTTTCAGTGCTATGATGAGCTCTGAAGCCTGACTGAAACTCCTCAAGTAGGTCATTGCTTTGTAAATGTTCACAAAGTTGATTAGCAACTACTTTCTCAAGAATTTTAGATAAGAAAAGAAGATTAGATATAGGTCTGTAGTTTACTAGCTCATCTTGATCAAGAGAAGGTTTCTTAAGTAAAGGTTTAATAACAGCTACTTTAAAAACCTGTGGTACATATCCATTTACTAAGGATAGATTAATCATGTCTAAAATAGGACATGATTAATCATGTCTAAAATAGGACATTTCTGTTCTGTTGTGGTTTTACTAATCTTCAACAGAGGGGAGAGTGGATTAGGAAATTCCATCTTATCATTTACATTTTGTTTGAGGACTCCAAGAAATTAAATTAGTTCTAGCTCAGTTATTGATTTGATCTGTTGGATCAAAACAGAGGGATTGTTGAGGAAAATACCTTAGTTGTTATATTAATCAGGCAGTTGTATGGAAGAAATAAGGAATGTCTGGCCTTTTAAGACTGTCTCCCCATTGAGGGCAAAATAAACATGCAGCTTACAGGATGTGTTGGGAGACAATTTATGATTGGGAGAGGTCATTTGGCTCGACCCCTGATATCCGTACTGCTCGGGAACCTTGGTTGTGTCTGTGCCCACTCCCTCTCCTGAACTAAGCAGGAGGGGCAGTCAGCCTATTAAAAAGATGTCTTTGCGAACCTTTGATTAGACAAAAACTGCAATGCCTGGAGAAGCGCCTAGATAACAATGGTAATGTAACTTTTGTCTCCTTTGGAATTCCAATGAATTAAACATGCATATTTTAATGTTTGCCTCTGATCAATGTTTTCTCCTTTACTGCCAAATCTTAAACCGGGGTAAGACAGGCCTTCAGAGATAAATAGGAGCAGGCCGATATTAATATCTACAGGAGCCAGCCCTGAATCACAAATCTGATCCACAAAATAGTGGTTGTGTGGTGAGTGAGGGGAACACGCTGGTGTGTGGTAGTTGGGAGAGTGGTGGAGTGAATGGTGAGGATAGGAGAAAACAGGATGAGATGGAGGAGGGTGGCTTGGTGTGTGGAGATCAGGGAGGGAAAGGTGATGTGCAGGTGGATGGAGGGGAGGTGAATATGCAAAAGCCTGCGGTAGCTTCTGTAGAGGAGAAAGGTGAGGGAGAGTAGGTGATACTACGCCAAACTAAAGGCATAGTAAAAGAAAGAAAATGTGGTGACTGCTGCACAGGCCAGTTAGCAGGTCAGCAAGCTGGCAATAGAAAGAAAATAATTTTCCAATAGCAGTAATAGTGGGGGTGAGCTCTCTCACAGCAGCAAGATTTTTTTGTCCCAAAGAAGCTGTGGAAAGCCATGTTACCCAGTCAAGTCTTTAAACAATTTTCTCCAGCAAACAAAGGGCTTGAGATGTATAAAGGTGGAAAGGGTTTTTCCTAATTTAAAAACGTTTTATTTCTCTGCAAGGTATCACATTAGAAAAAAAGATGAATCTGGGTTTTCTGTTCAAGAGGTTTTTAGACCAAAGAAAATAATAAAGAAAACAACTCTGAATAAAATGATGTGGACTGTTTTTTTTTTTTTTTTACTTATTTATTGTGCTTGTTTTATTGTGGTGTTTTTAGCCTTTTACTCAACATGGATAATTTTAAAATAGCTTCTTTAAATCTTAATGGAGCCAGGGAGGCTGTAAAACGCACCATGGTTTATGAAAAGATTCAATGTATTATTTTTACAAAAAAACTCAGCAAATTTAAAAATCAAGCAGACTGGTGCAAAGAATGAAAGGGGCATGCTTTTTTTTTAGTCACGACACTTCCCAGAGTTCTGGGGTGGGCCACCTCTTTTCCAGGACTGTCACCACAAACTATTTTAATGTACAAAATATCATCCAGGGAAGGTATCTTTCAGCAAAAGCTCAGTTTGGCCATTTTAACATGTTTCTTTATTAACATCTATGCTCTTAATGTCGGTGTAGAGAGGAAGCGTATTTTAGAAAAAATTGGAGAGAGGTTGGGAGACTGCCTGTCTGAAGACTTTTTTTTTTGGTGGGGATTTTAATTGTACAGAAAATGAGTTTTTAGACTACAATGATGCAGTCTAAAAACTCCAGCCTCCCAAAAAAACCTGCGGCAGTTGGTCTTGTATGGGACAAGACCTGGTAGATGTATGGAGGAGAATAATACGGTCCCACATTAAAGAAAACTACATCTCTTTAGCTCGACTTGAATGATTTTTATTGCTTTAAGCACAATTTTAATGTGTTTAAAATGTGCCAGTAGATTTTACCCTCTTTGCCTTTAGGAAATGTTTTTATCACATACATTTTACCTAAAAGCAGCCACGGGCATTTTAATCTGCCTTTAACCCACGACCGCAGTTTTAGAGAAGCTCTAAATTATTTTTGGGCTGTTTTTAGGCAAAGAAACATGTAAAAGTTCAAATAAAACTACTTTGTCAGTAGTAGTAAAACTGGGATCGACGGGCTGACCGTTGTATATTTTAAAGTGTACTGGGATATCCTAGTAGAAGACCTGCTAGATGTTTACAATGAAAATCTGGCCACTGGTTGACTCCCGCTTTCATGCCGCAGGGCAGTCATCACCCTCCTTCCTAAAAAGGGAAACCTGCGGGACATTAAGAACTGCCGCCTTGTGTCTCTCCTCTGCACCGACTACAAGATCCTCTCCAAAGCCTGGGCAACTCGGCTGAGAGAAGCTATGGAGCAGGTCATCCATCGGGATTGGACCTAAAGCGTCCATGGTAGATAACTTCTACCTAATTTGGGATGTTTTGCAGGTCTCCAGTTCATTGGTTCTAAGAAAGGGCTGGATCGCATTAGATCAAGAAAAGGCATTTGATCGCGTCGAACATGGCTTCCCTAGGAGAACAATGGAGAGGTTCGGAGCCGGTCTGATTGGCAAGATCCAGGTCATGTACAGGACATTGAGAGTGTGCTAAAGATTAACGGTGGTCTGTGTGCTCCTTTCATAGTGCGTAGAGGTTTTCTGCAAGACTGCGTGCTGTCCGGGATGCTGGGAAAATGTGGAACAGAAAACGTGAAAGCAGGCTGGTTAACCCTTATATTATGTTAGAAAAAAATTACATTGATTATGTTGGCACTGTGTAAATGCATGCAAAACAGTCAAGAAAACAGGCTAAACCAATTACCAATTTATTTTAGATTACTTAAACATTTAGTCAAGTGACAAACAATACATTTTTAATTCCAACACTTTATTTAAGAACTATTTTGTTTAAATTATTCCCTCTTCACAAAAACATATCTTTTAAACTTTTAACAGCGCTATTTACTAAGATTTTGAACATTCAACAATTTCAAAGTTCTCCACATGATGGGCAGAATGTTACTGTGTGCTTTCTGCAGATGTAATTCATACATTTCACACAAGACGTACTTGTTTTACTGTCCTCTCAGGAGGGACAGACCTGGCATCTTTTCCTCTTCTTTTTACCTGTCTCCACTTGATGTTGGTTGGGTGACCTGAGCTTGACCTTTTCAGTTATAGCTGCTGCTGCTGGGGATCGAGCTGGCCTGGCTCGAGTCTGCATCTTGGGAGTGACAAGTGCTTTGCCGAGTTCTTCCAGTAAAAGCCGACGTCGATACAATTTGCCGGCATTCCATTGCTGGTTGATTTCAGTCCACAGGACATAAGCATTGTATGCAGACAAGTCCACAATGTTGTAGAAAATCACCAAAGTCTTGCGCTGGCAGCTGTGGCTGTGACTTTTTCCAGATTGTCAACTCCTCCTTTGGTGGAGTTATAATCCAGGATCATTTGTGGCTTCAAGTCCTCTCTTGTGCTCAGAGATGCATCAGCGTGCATTGTACTCATAACAAGAACATTCTTGTTTTTCTTTGGGCAGTATGAAACAACTGTCGCTGAGGAATGCTGAGGTCTCCCTTGCATCTTCAGAATTTCACCGGGAATTCGTGTGATGGCAAATCTTGTAGGACCAGCAGTCATTTTTATTACATTAGCTGATGACAGTCTGCATCGACTGGTGTGATGATGTTGACCATTTTATATTACCGTCCTCAGATGTCCATGTCACCTCTCTGGAAGATGATTGCTGGATTCCTGGGTTTTCATCTGTTGGGGGGACAATGGAAGACTCGTCCTCTGAATCCTCCTTATCGTAGGAAAATTGATCATCTGGCTCAACAATAACATTGTCTTCTGATTCTGAAAGATCCTCTGTCTCAGAAACCTCTTCCTCTACATCACTATCCCAGTTCAAAATTTGTGATAAAGGCCCCTCAGCTGTAATCCTTCGGGAGCTCATTTTTGGTGAGTTTGTCATAAAGATGACTTGAGAGCAGTGACAAGGACTAGTGTGAGAAAGTTCCCTCCCTTCACACACCTGGGTCTGGGTCTCAGAGGCAATCAAAATAAGTAAAGTACATCAAAGAGATGTTTTTATTTTGGATCTGAACAGCTACTTACCCACATTAAAGTGTCCGGGTCAAAATGACCCGCAACATCATCTTTGTATACATACTCTGCACAGACACGCCACTACACATCAAAGTGACCAAATTTTACAAAGAAGTTCATGACCCCAGATGAGGAAAAATCACCAAATTTCATGAAGAAAAAAAAAGAATAACCAGCACTTTGATCAACACAAAAACTGAAATGGGTCAAATTGAACCGTAACATAATATAAGGGTTAAGTGGAGATGGCAAGAATCCCATATGTCTTACAGTGGAAGAGCATTGGTTTTAGGCTGCTGTGGCACAAGCTTTCCTGTTTGGACCCACCATCCGTCTTTTTGGCCACTATACAAGCCAAAATGGTCAATTTCTGTCGAATGGGTTTCATTGGGTGCCACAGTCTGTGTTATTTTTACACATAGAAGATGGGGATAGGGTCTTGTCCACCTGGCTGGAAGAACAGCTGCTTTTAGATTGTGCTTTGGTCAGAAGTACCTGGCCTCCTGACTCAGTGTGGAGGAACATGGCCAGCTGTATTTTTAGACATGTAAACAACTTGGGGCTGGATGCTGACACTTTGGTGCATTTTTCAGAATTAAACTTTGCAGTTAGTGCAACCTCCACAACATTTAGTCGTTTGGGTGCTCATTTAATCCAATCACCTATGCTTTTGGACATGAAGCAATTGAGTAAATACAAATATCTGCATAATTATCACTTTTGACTTGCTTTTGATCACTATTAACTTGCTTTTATCATGTCTGTCAAAATGAATCATACTTGTACCGGCTTAATAGTCATTGTTCATACAACTAATAATCATTTCATTGCTTGCGTCATTGCACACAAAATTGTTCAACATGTCAAACATTTTGTACATCCATGAAAATGTCCATAAATAACCTTTCTCAGGTGAACTGTTATGCCATCACGCCATGGCTAAATTCAGAGTGAATTTTGAACAATATCTGACATGGAGAAGGATTAAAAATGGATTGTGAGCAAGAAATTTCACAGCCACCAAGGATCCGCCTTCGCAGCAGGATTCCCTGCTGTGAACCCAGACCACTCCCCACAGACAAAAGGTCAGAGCACTCCTGGCCAGAGACTCAGTCTTCACTTTTCTTCTGCCTGGGACATCTGGAGGAGAGGAGGTGGCTGGGCCACCATGGGGCCTCACGGGATCCGAAAGACGCACAAGCCAGCACAGGGGAGAAATCTCTCTTCGCCCAGGGAACATGACCGGGCAAATCAGAGTTAAGTCTGCTGTCTTAACTTCAGCGTCAGGCGCCAGAGGAAAGAATCCCTCCATGCCAAAAACAGCTTTGATTATTTCTCCTCAGCTGTTACAGGAAAGGTGACTTGAGATGGCGCGGATCGGCCTCCTTTACCCACTTCCCAAGCTGAAAGAAAAAGGGAGCTGAAATCGTGACTGCAACCAGGTCAGAGAACGCTGCAGAGCCTCAGGCCAGGCCGATCCCGACAACGTTGCGGCTGGTCGCATGTCTGTTGCTGCTAAGAGCTAGCCCGCTGCTGAAAGAACCACGTATCCCCTGCTTTTCCCCTGCTCTTCCTTGGATGGCCAAAGTGGACCGAACTCACACGAGGCACCGACAGCTTGGGCAGAGAATCCAAAGGGAAAGGTTACATGGTTATTGGGAAATGTTTGCGTAATGTGTTTACATGGTATTTTCAACACAAAGAGCTAACGGACGTAGCTCTTGCTAACATTCTGTATCAGGCCATTGCCGATATGATTCGAGTGTGTTTTATGGTTATAACAAGCATTATCTCCACAAGGGTTTCATACATTGATGGGATATTAATGTTTATGTTATCCAGCCCACTCATTATGCCTAAAAATAAAGCTGAAGTCTTTATAGTTAGTGCCAAAAATCCGCTAGCCAAAATGCTATTAGCTTCTGGTAACTTCCGATTCCGGGTTATTCAAATACGGTTGTTTTAAGCATAATGTAATGATCGCGGCACTGGTGCTGGTCTAACTATCCGCTCAGCTCCACCAATCAACCTTCACTGGTTTGACCTGTTTCCACCTGCATATAAACCTCTTTCAGATGAGCTACCAGTGCCAGATCGTCTCGAACCAACCGGTGAGAACCTTCCAGCCATTCTGTTTGCAAGCCTGTCTGTCTGCCTGTCTGTTGCCCGACCTGATCTGCTTTCTGTTACCGAGCCTGCCTGTCCTCGTTCTGTCTCTGTCTGCCTGGAAACCTAATCGGATCTGCCTCTGGACTTTGTACTCTGTGTATCCTGGACTGCCTGCCTGTGAGCCTGATCCTCCTGCCTGTGAGTACTGGAACCTGTCTAACCTTTGTGGATCTCTGAACCCGTCAGTTAACAAACGTGGACCGGACCTGGACCTTCCCTCTCAGATCTCCCTGTCTGTACTGCCGCTGGATCTCTGCCTCACTGTTACCGAACCCGGACCCCTCTGGATCACGTCTCTGGAAAGCCCCACTGGACCTGTCCACCTTCCTGTCGGCCGTCCCCTGGCCCGTGCCCCAGCTAACTCTGCCTGCGAGTAATATGAGCGTTATTACCACATTAATATGGAATATTAATGTCAATTAAAAGACGTTTGATTGAAATATAGTGTTAATTTAGATTAACAGCAATATACAGTGATGTTCTCTGGATGTTAAATAGATCACTTCAGCTGTATAGTTATCTCACTACCTGACTGTTGTTCACTACCTCACTGTTGTGCCTTACCTGGTACCACTTAATGTACAATGTCAATCCATTTGTATATAAGCCACCCTGAATGTACATAGTCACCCCAAATCTCAGCTTTATTCCCTTTGTATTTTTATTTTTATGTTTTCTTGATACACTGTGTATATATATATATATATATATATATATATATATATATATATATATATATATATATATATATATGGACCCACTGTTTATACCTTATGCACCTTTTCCTCCTTTTGCCACCTTCTTTTGATCACTAAGCCGATGTGTGACAAGTGAATTTCTCCAATGTGAGATCAATAAAGCTTATCTTATCTTATGTTCATTTTATTTATGTTATTAAATTCTTGAACTTGAAGAATCTGTGTGCAGAGTTTGCTGTTAAAAGATCGCCAGTGCTTGTATCATCCCTTTGAACTATTGTCCTGGTATCAGCTCTAGAGCTGATATCCTCCAGACAATACTTAACAGACAGAGAGTTATTTATTAAACATTAAATAACTTTAAACAGTGTATAAATGCACAACAGAACCTTATTTTATATTCATGAAAATGGTTGTGTGAACTATTAGTTGCAACCAATGACAAACGTCTTCTTCACAGTCACTCAAAGTTGAATCCCATGAACCCCTACTTTACAAGCATGTATAAACCAGGATACAGGATCGGCATGAGGTGCATACTGTATCTACAAAACTGCAATACATGGAAGGTCAGCCTCATGGAAGAGGGGTGAGGTGCATGGAGGAAGGGGAAAACCGAGGAAGAAGAGGCCAACCACATAGACAGATTCCTGATGAAATTGGGCAACACTTGTGGATCATATGACTCTGGGTCGGGTCCTCCCATCTCTGGTGCTGAGGTTGCCGAGGTTGTTAAAAAGCTCCTTGGTGGAAAGACCACGGGGGTGGATGAGATTCGCCCTGAGTACCTTAAGGCTCTGGATCTTGTGGGGCTGTGTTGGTTAACGCGGCTCTGCAGCATTTCGTGGACATCGGGGGCAGTTCCCCTGGATTGGCAGACTGGGGTGGTGGTCCCCCTATTTAAAAAGGGGGACTGGAGGGTGTGTTCCAACTATAGAGGGTTCTGGAAAGGAGGGTCCGTTGGATAGTTGAATCTCGGATTCAGGAAGAGCAGTGTGGTTTTCGTCCTGGCCGTGGAACACTGGATCAGCTCTACACCCTCAGCAGAATCCTGGAGGGGGCATGGGAGTTTGCCCAACCAGTCTACATGTGCTTTGCGGATCTGGAGAAGGCATTCGACCGTGTCCCTCGAGGGATCCTGTGGGTGGTACTCTGGGAGTATGGAGTACCGGGCCCTTTAATAAGGGCTGTCAGTTCCTCTGTATGACCGGTGTCAGAGTCTGGTCCGCATTGCTGGCAGTAAGTCGGACTCGTTTCTGGTGAGAGTTGGACTCTGCCAAGGTTGCCCTTTGTCACCGACTCTGTTCATAACTTTTATGGACAGAATTTCTAGGTGCAGCCAAGGTGATGGGGGGATCCGTTTTGGTGACCTTAGGATTGCGTCTCTGCTATTCGCGGATGACGTGGTCCTATTGGCGTCATCAGGGCGTGATCTACAGCTCTCACTAGAGCGGTTCGCAGCCGAGTGCGAAGTGGCCAGGATGAGAATCAGAGCCTCCAAATCCGAGACCATGGTCTCGGATTTGAACCGGACAAGGGTAGAGTGCATCCTCCCGGTTGGGGAGGATGTGCTGTCCCTAGAGGAGGAGTTTAAGTATCTTGGGGTCTTGTTCACGAATGAGGGGAAGATGGAGCGGGAGATCGTCAGGCGGATTGGTGCGGCGTCTGCTGTGAAGCGGGCGCTGTACCGGTCCGTTGTGGTGAAGAGAGAGCTGAGCCAAAAGGCAAAGCTCTAGATTTACCAGTCGATCTACGTTCCTACCCTCATCTATGGTCAGGAGCTTTGGGTCATGACTGAAAGAACGAGATCCCGGATACAAGCGGCCGAAATGATTTTTCTCCGTAGTGTGTCTGGGCTCTCCCTTAGAGATAGGGTAAGGAGCTCAGTCATCCGGGGAGGACTCAGAGTAGAGCCGCAGCTCCTCCACGTCGAGAGGAGCCAGTTGAGGGGGTTCAGGCATCTGGTTAGGATGCCTCCTGGACGCCTCCCTGGAGAGGTGTTCCGGGCACGTCCCACTGGGAGGAGACCCAGAGGGAGACCCAGGACTGGAGGAACTATGTCTCTCGGCTGGCCTGGGAACGCCTTGGGATACCCCCGGAGGAGCTGGCCCAAGTGGCTGGTGAGAGGGACGTCTGGGCCTCCCTACTGAAGCTGCTACCCCCACGACCCGGCCCCGGATAAGCGGAGGACAATGGATGGATGGATGGATGGAGCTAGAGTAGCTTGACAAAAGATAAGACGATTAGGCCTACAAGAGAAAATACGTCAACATAGCTTGAAAACACTAGAGGGAAGAGACACAGCGCTAAATCAGATGCAGAAGACCAGGAAAAGGCTTTTGGAAACCAGACAATGAACAAAGGAAGCGCACAGAAAATCTGGGAAAATATAGTGTGTAACCAGATTGTAGACAAAAGGATTAGTACACACCAATGTGTCCCTGGTAGTTAACACTAGTACTAGTTTGCTACATTGTTCTATAACAATGTGCACATCAGGTTTGGGGATATCATGTAATATGTATTCTATGAGTGTGTTTGAGATGGTTATGTTACAACAAAAGCGCAGCAGACTGTCAGCCTAGGTGTTTAGACATGCCTCACAGTGAAAATTAGTTTATTGTCTGTATTTAACAATTAGATAGGATGACATGAAGAGGATTTCAATGGATCTCAGTTTTTCTTGTGAAATACAGTAATTATGGCTGTAGAAAATGATTCATGGAGTGTTTGAGTCGTAGAGGTCAAGTTGATGACATCCATGAGGAGTGGGAGGAGTAAGTCTTTGAATTCCCTGTAAAATTCTGGAAGAAACCCGTCTACTCCTGGCAATTTATTTGGTTGTAATGAGCCCAGAACTTTTTGTGTAAAGGGCAGATCAAGACTTTTTTTTTTGTTCCTGGACAAGTTTGGGCAGTTCAATCATGGACAAAAATTCATCAATATCACTCAGATTTTTTGGCAGTTCTGATGTGTATAAGTGTGTGTAAAACTGTTTGAACGCACCATTTATTTCTGTTGGGTTATACGTTACACAACCTGTTTCAGTTTGACTTGAATTAATTGTCCTAAAGCTTTCTTCTTTTCTCAGTTGCCAAGACAGAATTTTATGCGTCTTCTCTCCCAATTCACAGTGTCCTTGCTTGCTTCTCACAATGTTTTTCTCAATTTTATAAGTAAGCAAAGTGTTGTATTTAAGTTTTTTTATTTACCAACAACTGGTGTACTTCTTTAGCCCATGATTGTTGAAACTCATTTTCTTCCAATTCTTCTATTTCTGCCATGTATTTATTTCTAATACCTTTAGTATAAGAGCAGGGACGTGCAGAGACCGTTGGAGGGGCAGGTGCTCAAAGTTAAAAGAGGGCACATGGGGCACGGATTTAAAACATGATACAGAAACATACCTTGCTATAGAACCGGTTAAAATGTACCAACCCATACTATAAAGAATGTAACATGGAATCAAGGGGGTAGGTTTGATTTGAACTTTAACCCTAGGGACACTATTGGCCCAAAGCTTCATTGGTCCTACGCAATATGCATGCTTCTATTTCTTTATGCTTGACTTGAGCGTCAGGACGCGTTTCTTATGTCTAAAGAGAAAAGCAGTATTTCTTGCTACATTTATACAAATTTTATAAGCACGACACACACTAGATGCTTTTTGTTAATCTGGTGGCCTAGTGGTTAGAGCATTGAGCTTGAGTCCCAGAGTTTCTGAGTTAAACTCCCACAGACTACCACTCTGGGTCCCTGAGCAAGACCCTTTACCCCCGATTGCTCCCCTGGCGCCGCACAGTGGCAGCCCACTGCTCCCCGAGGGGATGGGTAAAGATGCAGAAGTGTATTTCTCCATTGTGAGATCAATAAAGTTCAATTATTATTATAAATTATAAAGCAGCGCCCTATCTGATGAATGTTGAAGTTGAAGTTTGATGTTGAAGTTTGCATTTGCACTTACTAGCAACAGAGCCAGATGGTAAAAACGTGCCAGTTAAACCAAATATATTCAAAATATGTCTGTTGTCTAGATATATCCTGTATTTTCTTTAGAAGATATAGAAATGTGCAGAGATAAACCCCAACCTTATTTTTTTTATCTAAGATACTCTGTCTGCATCATAAAACACAGCAAAATTGTACATTCAAGGGACTGCAAATAACTTTCTTGTATTTACTCTGCACTGGAAGTAGAAGTGTCACGGACACTGACAGCATTACAAATATTAAATTCAAACTTCAACAAATGTATAACTGGGCTGTAGTAACTCTCTTTAGCCCATTAATGTAATTTATCTTAACATTCCAAACACATTTCTTACATCATATATCTGAAGTGTAGATAACAGCTTCTCCTTACCTAAATCCTCTCAGACAACTAATTATTTCCCTAACAATAGTGAGTTGTCAATGTTTAAATGTGCAGTAAATCTTAATACATCAGGAGCATGGAGGACCCAATACTGTACTTTGAGTAAGTTTGGTGACACCAAAACTGAATTGTTACATGAATGGTTTTCCATTTCATCATTCAAATGAGAACAATATACTATTGGTATATATTAGTAAGACTATTAAAGAACAGCAGATAAAACTTTAAGATATGTAAAGGCCTATATTAAATTAATTTTACGACCACATCAACAGATTAAATAATTTTTACTTTTTTGGTTTACCAAATTACCCTCAAATTGATGAAATATTTTATGTGCTAAGCCCCTGGTGATGAGAATGTCTAACTCCACCCCTGTTTTACACTAATTTACTAATGGACAGTGTGAAAACCTTTGTACAACAAAAACAATGCAAATGGTGTTCCTCGGTTGTATTTGTTGTAATTCTAATTCTAAAAGTAGAAAGAGTCAAATAAATAGCGCTATCATTTTTTGGAATCCTACGCTATTATAAACAAGAAAAAGTCTAAACAAAATATAGCAGTTGTTTAGGCAGCATCTAGTGTTGTTGTGTTGTATATCATGTAAAAGAAATATCACCTGCTATTTATACCTGAACTGCATCAAAGGGTCAACAAAAAATTAAGCCATAATAGCAACAAAATATTAGTAAAAGGGAAACCCTCACCTTTTCTTTCTTCAGGCAGCTATGGCTAAGAATCTGAATTTTTAATAGCCTACAGCAGGGGTCACTAATTAAAAATCAGCGGGGTCCGAATAAAGAACATGAACAACCACTAAAGGTCCGGACACATTTGTAATTACAATCCGTTACTTCAAACAGTATTTAACACTGAAATAAAATGTTTATGCATCCACAAAAAAATAACATAAAAATAGAATGTTTTTCTATTTTAAAATCCAAAGTGCTTTTTGAAATAGAGAACCACAATCTTTCACAGTTTGGTATATAGACAATTTCTTGACTTTCACATCTTTTATAAAACACCTGAACTGTTTTTAATTTCTTTTTTATGGCTTAATGAGAGAAGTGAGCTTTAGGCTGCCCTGCAAGGATTTTAAACCTGGGTTTGATTGGCAACAAAGCCAACCTCAAGCACATATCAAGGTGCTCCCTGTCACATTCAATATAAACCAATTTTATGATCATACAAGGCCAAACACAGCCTTGGAAATGCAGGACACATCACCGACACTATCATGACATAATACATTTTAGTTTGACACAGATTGCACGACAGTAATCAGTCTCTGCTTTGCCCGTTATTGTTAAACAATTAATCATTACAGTTTATACAAAAAGGCAAGATTTATCTTTTTTGAAGTTTAATAAAATGGTTATATTTTAGCCCAGTGACTGGAGACCTGTCCAGGATGAACCCTGTGTCCGCGCTCCACTTTAACTTCATAAAAAAACTCTCTGAGAATCACCTTTCTCTGGCCTCACCCAGTTAGAACCCGTTCTCCAGTCCATGTTGTACCTGCAGTTTATTTATTTTATCTTTTTGATGTAGTTTTCTTAACAATCTTCAAACATCAAAATCCTTGTAATTTTATTTAGTGTCCTGGAGTGCAGCTGCTCATCAGGTGAACACTGCTGCACACCGACAGCCGATGCAGCTCTGCCTTCTTTGCTTCAGAACAGCGCAGGTTTTTTTTTTTTACTTTTTCCCAATCGAACTCAGTCAAATGCCGACTTTTCTTCTTCAAGGGTCATGCTAAATTAGCCTGAGCTAGCGCGTTACTCTTCTTTGTGTTTTAAATAAAACGTAATAGCGAATCACGAGGAGATCCCTGGTTGGTCGCCGCGTTTATCAGCGAGTAAATAAACGCTGACAGACAACATGGCCACAGGTGGAAATAATTCATGCAGGAGCAGATTGACACGCTTACCGAGGGAAGTTGTTGTCAGCTGTTCTATCTACTGAACTTTCTGACCTGCTGGTTTGCATTAATCCAAAGAAAACCTTTGACCACCGCTACTTTCATTCATACCATCTGTGGTCAGTTTGAGATGTTCTTCCAAAAGTTAAAATGATTGAAGACCGATAATCCTCAGACTGGCAATGTCCGCTTTGCAAAGAGACCCTACTCTCTTTCTGATTGGCTAATGTCCCGGCTCTGCCAGGTTTAATTGGTTGAGAGCAGCTTCAGTGTAAAACCTTAAATAAAAAGTCTAGACGGGACTTTTTGCGCTCAATTTCCAAATGACGGAAATCCGTCGCAGCAATGGAGAACTTTAACCCCTAAGTTAGACACTGTCGTCGGACAACATGCAGTAATATATAAATGTTTTAAATCAGGTTGGGTCCGGATTAGCCAGCAGGTGGGTCCGGATCCGGACCCTGGTCCGCTAATCCGTGACCTTTGGCCTACAGTCTTTGCTTTTCCATCTTTCCAGCAGTCTTCAGAACGCCTGCCTGGCACAGAATATTTTGTTTTATAAAACAGATTAGGTTTCTATTGATAAATGTATTATACTTCAGAATTATGCTAACGTTGGTTACTTACATTTCTCAAGTTCCACAAATCAACACACTCTCTTCTGCTTCTGTTCAGAACTGCACTCAGCAGCTTTCACCTATTTTAGTGCAGATAATATTTAGTTTCTTAATTGGCACTAGTTTCGTAGCCTAGTATTAATTGTGGTAACAGCAGTATCCCAGTATGAATCAAAACTTAAATCTCGCGCTAGAAAACAGCCAATCAGAAAGAGGGAAGGCGGAATTCAAAGCAGTATAACCATTGGAGTTAAACAGCACAGAGCACAGTCACGTGTGTTGCAGATTTAAAGGGGCAGGACAGACCGGGCAGAGTGGCAGCGCGAGGCAGCAGAGCTGCGGGCTGCGAGAGGAAAAGAAGGGCAGAGTGAGGGCACGAGATGTGGATCATGTAACCGGCCACGGTTACTGTGGCACAGTAAGGGATTATTTGTCTCCTGAGAAAGGCTTTTAGTGTGTCCCATAATATAAACAGAAAAGCCCAATCTGCTCTCATATAAATTTGCAGAAATCTGTTTTTTAAAGGAGAGTGGGGTTCAGATGCCATCTATACATATTAGTAGTTTTTTTCAGGCATATTAATGGATAGGGTCAGAGGTGAATGATCTGGTAGTGTTCTAGACAAATACTCAGAGGCTATTGCTCTGTGAACCAGCTGTGTCGTCAACAAGAAAAGATCAATCCGAGTAAAAGAGTTGTGGCGACCAGAATAAAGGAATAATCTCGAGTTTGAGGGTGCGTTAGTCTCCACACATGAGTCAAGTTTAATTCCTTCATGAATTTTATGGTAAGTTTGGCTGCTTTAGATTTGAATACTGATAGAGCTGCCTTATCCAGAGCAGGATCCAGGCAGAAATTAAAGTCACCCCCAGAAGAATGTTTGGCTGTCCTCCTGACACCTTCAAGAATATGTTTCGAAGAAATGACTCATCGTCATAATTGGGTGCGTAGAAATTCAAGCACGTCCAGGGCTCTGAGTAAATTTGACAGTTCACTAAAACATATCTCTCCAATGTATCAACAACAGTTTCTCTAGTTGTTATGGGGGTGTTCTTATTAATAAGATGGCCACTCCTCTGGCTTTTTAGAGTTAAAGGATGATGATATTACATGTCCTATCCAGTCCCTTTTCAATTTTCTATGCTCCAGGAATGTTAGACATTACTTTTATACAGGAAACCCATCTATTTTCAGGTTTTTCAAATATGTTAAAACTCTCTTCCGTTTAATAGGTCCGTTTCACCCATTCACAGTAAAGCTCACAAACTTCACCACCCTATTCATCGACAGCGAATAATTAGGCGCCCGCCTATGCATTGAAAATGCATGGCGGAGGCCTTATGCTATGCACCTAATAAGGGGTTCTTTATTATTATTCCTTTTTAATCTTCCGTCACCGTTAATACAGCCCGAACCGTAGGCTGTACCACCACCAACTATATATCAAAACGTGCGTCTCGACGCCGCAAAGTGTGCTATTTGTACTTGACGCCATTTAAAGTTACCGTGGTGACAAAATTAACCAAAAACCACTTCTCAAAACCACTTCCTGTCATGATTTTGGCACTGTTGTCTAGTCTCTTTCATGACACACACCTGTTTAGCTCCACCCATTCCTCATTACTTCAGATCTGTTCCACCTGTCCTCACCAGTATTTAACCAGCTCCTAGACAAGACAACAGTGCCAGTTTATTTCGACCCTTGTGTGAGACTTATTCCAGCGTTTGTTATTCTGATTCCTGATCCTGACCCGTTTGCCTTTCGACCTCTGAGCCTGCTTGTTCCCGTCTGATTCTGTTTGCCCGATCTGACTTCTGCCTGACCTGACTACCCGCTGGATCTCTGCCCTCTGTGTATCGAACCTGGAACTGTGACCCGAATCCGTCCTGGATTATCCTTCGGTACCTCACTGGTTCTCTGACCTCCCGGCTCCGACCTTCGACCGCGTCCCCGACTTCGCCTTTGGCTTCACCCTCCCGGTTATCTGTACCGGATTAACGACCCGTCGTCTAGGATCTACTGGATCGGAACTGGACATTAAGACCAGGTTAGTGACCGACACATTTGTGTGCAAACACTCCCAGATAAGCGTGGTCACTAACCTGCTGTCTTCTCCTGCAGAGGATCCCGCTGAGAACGCTGACGTCTCCCGCTCCGGGTCTGATCTCAATAAACTGTTAAACTTGAACTGTTTGTCTGCCTTGAATACTGAGTCCACCTGTTCTGAGCCTGACACAGTTGACCTCTCCATAATGCAGAGTTCAGCATGGCACTTTTTTTTGGTACAGTGGTTTAGGTGTTGGGCTGGTGCACCAAAGGTCGCAGGTTCGCAACCCGCTGGGGGTACCCAATATTTTTTTTTTTTACAAGTAACAAATAAATAATTTGAACAACTGATATAAATGAATGAATGATGAAAAATTGCAACAGCAAGAACTACTGCTCATTAGCAGGCGCAATATGGACTTTTCAGCTCTGCAGCGTCTCACATCAAAAAACGACAAAGTTTTCCTGAAGTTTTTTTTAATCTATTTTTCACCGGACTTTTTCTTCCAAAACTGCACTGCGTTGCTGCGCTATAGCACACATGAGTTTCTGGACCTTCGGAGCGATAACAGTGATACATTTATCGCCGATATTCCCGTCATCCTAGAGATCTCCAGAACACTGGATCCTGCCGACTTCTCCCGGCCGGGCGGAAGTGCAACTCAGCCGGCGACCGGAACGTAAACAAAGCCGGCGTAACCGCGGAGGGGAATGTGTGCTAGGCTAAAGCTAACACCACACTGGCTATCTTTACTAGGGTGACCAGACGTCCCCGATTTCCGGGCACTGTCCCCGTTTTGGACCACCTGTCCCCGCTAAAGCTGTCCCCGGAAATGTCCCCGATTTTACCAAGGGGAAAATGTTGCGCGTAGACTGTTATTACGGTAGAGCAGTTGCGTGTAGAAACAGGTGTTACTGTAGCTGGTTGCGCTGCTGATAATATAAAGATGAGGCACAGAGCGCACCACTAGACGGGCGGTAATGATCCTTTTGGATGTGGTCAGCACCCATTAAAACACGAAGAAGAAGAAGGGCGCACCCCTTTTATAACAGAAGAAGAAAAAGTGGAAGTTCGTTGTCATAAACGGTGATGGGGAGCTGCTGTGTTATGGTAAGTGTGTTAAACGATTTAGTTTATTTGGATCGGGCTGATCCTGTGATAAATGTTCGTGTCCAGGTTAAAAAAATAATCAATAAAAAATAAAACAAGACCACGAGTTGCTGCTCACCTGAGTAAAAGACACTCAGATAAAATGTAACAGAATGATTGAAAACTCTTTGTAAGGCGCTAATCTGGTACGCTGGTTCTCCAGGGCTCAACAAGGATTCATCTAAAGATGTTTTAGAACTGATTGGTGACCTTTAGTTTATATTTCAGATAGTTAGTTATAAGTAGAGTTATGTGGTTTTATGTTTTTTGGATACAATCCGGGTTAGCACCCGAACATCCCTTTCAGACAGCTTCCTCGTGCGTCCACAGTTAATCCTGTTGGATGTGGTTCGTCCTTCTTGGTGGTATGCTGACATTACCCTGGACACCGTGGCTCTTGATGCTTCACAAACACTTGCTGTCTTGGTCACAGATGCAAGGCAAGGCAAGGGAAATTTATTTATATAGCACAATTCAGTACAGAGACAATACAAAGTGCTTTACATGATTAAAATATAGCAAAATAAACGCAAGTAGGAATAAAATGTAGATAGAAAATAGAATAAAACCAAGTAGAGATAGAAGGTAGAAACAAAGAAGAACATTAAAAACAGTAAAACAGTTTAACTAGAACAGTCAAAGGCAATTTTAATCAAATGTGTTTTTAATCTTGATTTAAAGGAACTCAGGCTTTCCGCACTTTTACAGTTTTCTGGAAGTTTGTTCCAGATAAGCGCAGCATAGGAACTAAATGCTGCTTCTCCTTGTTTAGTTCTGGTTCTAGGTATGCAGAGTAGACTGGAGCCAGAAGACCTGAGTGGTCTGGATGGTTGATACACTGATAACAAATCTTTAATGTATTTAGTTGCTAAGCCATTTAGGGATTTATAAACTAACAGAAGTATTTTAAAGTCTATTCTCTGAGATACAGGGAGCCAGTGTAAGGACTTTAGAACTGGGGTTATGTTCTCTACTTTCTTAGTCTTGGTGAGGACGCGGGCAGCAGCGTTCTGGATCAGCTGCAGCGTTCTGGTCCACTTTTTAGGCAGACCTGTGAAAACACCGTTGCAGTAATCAATTCTACTAAATATAAACGCATGGATTAGTTTTTCCAGATCCTTTTGAGACATTAGTACTTTAATCCTGGAAATGTTCCTCAGGTGATAGAAAGCTGACCTTGTCACTGTCTGTAAATGCTTTTGGAGGTTCAGGTCTGAGTCCATCACTACTCCCAGGTTTCGGGCCTGATCAGTGGTTCCTAGCTGAAGCGACTGAAGCTGTGTGCTAACTTTTGATCTCTCCTCTATTGGTCCAAATATTATTACTTCAGTTTTGTTTTTATTCAATTGAAGAAAGTTTTGACACATCCAGCAAGATGTGCACCAACAATTTGTCCTCCTTTGAACTCACCCATGTCACCCATAATGTTGTGTGCATTGCAATGTTTTGAGCAAAACTGTGCTCTTACCCTGCTAATTGGATCTTCACACTCTGCTCTTATTGGTTCATTGTGCAATTAATGATGATTGGCCACCAGGCTGGTCCAATTTAGCCTCACTAAAATGAGAGGTGTTTCAGTTTCATTGTCCAACCCCTGTATATAGTGTATTTCACTTACTGAATTGAGGTACTGAAATAATTGTCTATACTTTTATTTATTAAGATTTAATTCTAGTGTTTATGTAAGGCAGAGGTTACTAATGTAAACGTTACAACCTTTTGTTTGGACCGTTTTTGCCTTTTCTTTTTTCTATTAGAAACGGCTCTAAGAAAAGAGGTGGAAACAACGCAGTTTGCATCTCTGCAGACACAAAGTTTTCCCGATCGGCAGGTTTAGATGAAGACAAATCCTTTTCATTCAGAAGATTTGATTTAAAATCCCCAAGCGATGAGAGACTACGACCAAGGAACTAAGAAAGCTTTGCCTTTGACGGTTACGCGCACCACCAGGCGGGCGCCTTCTTCAACTTCTTCAGAAGTTGAACGATTCTAGTTTTAGAAATATTACCCCTTCCATAAGACAAGTCTCCTCCAACCAATTAGTGTAAAGTAAAACACTGAACCTGGCATCCCACATTTGATTTCAGAAGGAGCTACTGGGCAAATAACTGGAATATGTTACCACTAGCACACTCCCCACGACATTATAGTAACATGGGTTATATCATACTGCAATATAAAGCAATTAGAGCAGTGAAGATATTAACCGTATCAACACCACACACTGAACATGGCAGTGGTTAAAAGTGGACCATTGTAATATAGTGTACATAAAACACTATGTAGAGAGGTCCCAGTGCTGCATACATCTGGTCAGCTGCTTTGAACAAGTAGTTGCCTCACCTCGACGCAACCATGGTTGGTAAATGTCAGTGTATGTATCTACTCCCTTTCTCGTACAATATTCTTTTCCAGGAACCTCGCCGCCTCCCTTGGGTCTGCAAAGATGCTGGGTGCTCGGCCGTCTCGGGGGTAAACATAAAACTTGGCTGGGTATCGCAGAGTGTGTTTAATTCCTTCATCGCGCAGAGCCTGCTGCACTTCTCTTATGGCACGGTCCTGAGCCATGACCTCGCTGGTTGCCTCCCTTGTGCTTCATGGGCTGTTGTCTGCCGAGGTGAAGAATCAACTCCTTCTCCTGACAGTGGTGGATGCACGCTAGGATGGTGCACGGTCTAGCACCAGCGGCCTGCTTTGGCTGCAGAGAGCGGTGAGCCCAGTTAACTTTGACTGGATGCGGAAAGCGTTCGGCACTGAGCAGTTTGGGGATTAATGTGGAGACGAATTCATGCTTGCTCAGTATGAGGGATTGCTGCAAAGCCATGGACAATGCAGACGACTCTCCCTGTGGCTCTACGCTTCTCCAGGAGTGAATGCTGCTTGTCGGGACTTTGAAGCAATCAACTGGTTCCCTTATATAGGAAATTTTTGACCAATCTGTATAATCTGATTGATTTTGACTTTGTAAAGTGCCTCGAGATGACATGTTTCATGAATTGGCGCTATATAAATAAAATTGAATTGAATTGAATTGAATGGGTCTACCTTCCTCCTCACCCTCTTGTATCACCACAATTTTTTTTTTTTTTTCCCAGTGTCCTGTCTAGCAATGTGGCAATAAGAATTGATGTCTTAATGCCAAATAGAGCTTGACAGATTTTGCTTTCACAAGTGGAGCAATCGGCTTTCGCCATAGTGCTCCGCTTGATTTATGCATGTAAATAGTTTTATTGTGATTCCTGCGTGGAGAATTTCAAATTATATGGACACTACAATGGGAGAGTAAAGGAAGAACAAGAAGAGAAAAAAAAGAAAGAAAGAGAAGAGGTGAAAGAAAGAAGAGATAAAAGGGAGAGAGTGATAAAACGTTCTCCGTCTGCTTCATCTCCTGGAAAGAGACGCAAAAAGAACAGCACAACCAACAGACATAAAGCAACAGATATAATCGAATAACACCTAGATGCCATTGCTAAATCATATGTACTATTATTTAAGCTGACATGTGTAAAGTGAAATCTGAAAAAAGAAAGTGAAAGAACATAAATAAATAAATAAATTACAGGCTTTCTGTATATAAGTGAACCTTTAATACCTGGAACCCTGCACCTGTGGGAGTTTGTGCGAGTGCAGTAGTTTAGGTGAAAATTATCCAGAAGGAAAAAGCTGATAGTGGTTGTGGAGAACCAAAGGCCCGCCTTCCCCGAGCACAGAGGCAGGAGTCAGGGGACCCATAACCCCGGGCTCCCAAAGGGGCCCCCAAAGCAGGGCGCCCAGGAGGGGCCGACACAGGATATCTGCAACCCCCCCCCCCCCCCCAAGGAAAGAGGAGAGACGACCCCGAGAAAAGCCACCGCAATGCCAATGCCCCCAAGAGCCGCGGGGACGAGCCCGCAGGGACGAGCCCGCGGGCACCGCCGGCAGCCAGCCCCGCTGAAGTGGTCCCGGCCATGGGCCCTGAGGGCCAGAGGCCCCAGGGGCCCCCCGCCCCCCGGGGGGCCAGGCCCCGCGAAGCAGCCGCCAGGAGTGGGCCGGCGCACACCCGGGAACCCGCCCCAAACCCGAGGCCCACCCACGCGCCAGAGGACCAAGGCAGCTGCCAGCGCAGCGGAGCTCCGCACCTATCGGAGACTTGAGATGTTCTTGGGAGAGGGAGCGGACCGGGCTATACGACTGCTTGTGCCCGACCCCCGCCCCCGGACCAGACGCCCCCCGGACCAGGCCCCACAAAGAGGGGGGGGCCAACACGACCCGTACGGGCCACCCAGCCAGAATCCCCCTCACCCCCTAAATACCTAATAAACCCCCTCCCTCCCCCACCTTACCCTAGCCACCCCTGCCCCCCACCCCTCCTAGGGGGGAACGGAGGCGTCAGCCCCAGACCTGGCAAGCCACTGACTACCCACAGCAGCCCACCGCCAAGACCCCGGACACAGTGGCCCGCACCTCCTCCAGGCCCCAGACTCCTTGCCGCCATCGGAGAACGGGTGTGTGTAAAAGACCCATATCCTCCCTACGCCCGCTCAGATGTGGTGTTGTTGCATGTTGTTCTCAAGTGTGTTTAAAACTGGGAGCGCCGAAGAGGGTGCACGGCACAGCCCGCCCCCCCTCCGGAAGGAAGCTGGTGCCAGCGCACCCCTCCAAGCAACTGCCCAGAACTCTCAATGTCTAAGTGCGAGAGGAGGTGAAGGGAGCTGTCCGAGGCGAGGCTCACACAACATAAGCCCCCCCAGACGTCTTCCCCCCATCCCCCCATACCATGGCCTACATGAGTATGCGTTGTGAAAATGTTTGGAGTGAAAGTGTCCAAAATGCATGATAAAATTGGGGAGAGGAAGTTCACCAGAAACTGGCAACCTCCAGTAACGCCCCCTCCCCAAGGACCTACATGTGTGGCGGCGTGATGGAGCAGGCAGAGGGAGGAGTCCGGGGATGGGGAGCAAAGGACAGGGAAGCCATCCCAGGGAGCCAGCTCCCCTACTGACTCCAATAGGCACCCCCGCTCCCCGAAGGCCCCACCCAGAGAAGGGGGCCTCGCCAGTGGCACCACCGTAGCCCGGGGGCCAGGGAGAGGCCGCAGGGCCCGCCAGCCAACCACCCACAAGGACCAACACCCCCACCCCCCCAGCCCACCCACCAAGCCTACTGGCTTAACCCCCCCCCCAAAAAAATAAATAAATAAATAAATAAGAGGGGGGGACCCTGGCCAGCCAGCCCGCACAAGCCATCCCAAACCCCACCCCCCCAAGCAAAACCCGCACCGGGAGACGACACGGACCAAGACCGGGACAGGACCCCCCCGTGGATTTAATCCCTCCCCAACACTAACATTCAAACAACTCACCACACATTCGACAGTAGACATCCAGGCTGGGTAAGTCCCTACTCCCCCTCCTTCCCCTCCCCCCACTAGCAGAGTGCCGATCCAATGAAGGAGAAGAGCATCTGCCCTGAGATGTTAATGTCCATGCCCTCCTACCAGCTCAACAGGCCCCGAGGCCCCCCAGCGCACCAGAGGCCCCGTTCAGGGGCGGACACCCGGGCACGTGCCGGCCCACACCCCAAGCGGCACACCCCCCGGAAACGGAACCCCCGAGGCCCCGCCGGGGCCCCCGCCCGAGGGCGGCGCGCCCCAGGGACCCCAGGCCCCCAGACCCACCCCGGCCCCACCCAGCGGCAGCACAGCTACCAGGTCAGTAACCCACGTCCGTCGCCACGCAGCTCCTCAAGAGTGCCGCAAGCGGTTGCTGTAGGCCGCCCGTAGGCCTCCCAAGCCCTTCCCAGGTGGGGGCGACAGACGCCGGAGTCAGACCCACCAGGCGCCCCACTCCGAGTTCCCCCAGAGCCCCAGGAACCCCTCCCATCCAGCCACTGCGCCCTGCAGGAAGCAACCCACCGCCCCCTATACCACTAAGTGATGGTGTTGATCAGAGGAGCCCAAAGAGATCGATCAGATGTGGATGAAGATGCTGTCTCAAGATTAATATGATCCAACAAAAGATCTCTATACTGATTGATACTGAGATTTTCTTTACTTTTCCAATTCATGAGGATAGTTTTCTTTGCGATACATAATGCAGTGAAAACCATGTAAACTATTTATTTTTCCAGGGGGCTTTCCTCA
This sequence comes from Fundulus diaphanus, assembly GCA_037039145.1. Taxonomy (NCBI): domain Eukaryota; kingdom Metazoa; phylum Chordata; class Actinopteri; order Cyprinodontiformes; family Fundulidae; genus Fundulus; species Fundulus diaphanus. The sequence goes on along the minus strand of CM073138.1, from coordinate 48,811,440 downwards.
AAATTACCGAGCAAGCAAACTGATGGGGAAGGTTTAATTTTACAGCTCAGGCACTTTGATAAGTCCTTACATATCTGTGCCCAGAACCTCTGGACTGGTGTGCATAACCATAACGCATGAATATAATTATCAGGATGATTGCCTATGCAGTGTGGACAGATTTGAGATTGTGCCAAACCCATCTTGAATAATCTTTGTCCTGTGTAGTGTACTCTGTGAAGGATTTTGTATTGTATTAGTTGTAAGTTGGTGTTTCTAGTCAATTTGAAAGTTCTTAGGCATATCTGAGCCCAGAAGTTTTGTTCAAAGGTGACTGATAAATCCTCTTCCCATTTCATAATAGGAAGAGATATTGAATCATCTATTTTAGTCAGTGTCCTGTATGATTTAGACAGTAGTTTGGGGGGGTTAAATCTAGGAACTCTAATATATTAGTTGGGATATGTAAACCACCATTAATATGCTTAAATTTATTTCTAATTATAGACTTAAGTTGTTCATATTCCAAGAATTTATTTTTACTGATGCCATATTGCATATTTAGTTTAGCAAAATTGATGAACTCGGTTCCGTCAAGTAGATGTTCAGATATTTAATACCTTTATTCTTCCAGTATGAAAAGTTTATCATATTATTATTTTGTAGGATGTCAGGGTTATTCCAGATAGGTGTACGACTGTATGGGATAAGGGATGACTTTGTCATTTTAAGGAACTCCCACCATGCTGTCAGAGTAAAATTAATGTTGATATTTTTGAAGCACGTATGCCGTTTTATGTTTTATATAAACGGCAAATCTGAAATCATGATATTATTGCACATTTCCTGTTCTATATATAACCAAGGCTCATCTAGATGACTATTTTTTATCCATTTAGAGATGTATTGTAGCCTATTTGCTAAGTAATGGAAGTTAGGCAAATCTAATCCTCCTCTGTCTTTAGTCTTCTGTATTGTCTTTAAGCTAATACGTGGGGGTTTATCCCATTTAGAAATGGCAGAGTCTAGAGATTTAAACCAGTCGGATGATGGTTTATTGGGGATCATTGAAAATAAATAATTAATTCTAGGTAGGACCATCATTTTTATTGAAGCTACCCTACCCATAAGTGAAATTGGAAGCGATTTCCATCTTTTAAGGTCCTCTTCTATCCTGTTTAAAAGTGGGGTGTGGTTAAGTTTGAGTAAATCCGTTAATTTAGACGACACAGTAATACCTAAATATTTAATATTTCCTGATTGCATTTGTAAATCTAGGGAGTTTTCGAGAGAGCAATTAATTGACAGTACCGTAGATTTAGACCAGTTTAAAGAGTAATCTGATACTTTAGAGAAAGATTCTAGTATTCTAATTACTTGTGAAAGAGAATTATTTGAATGCTGGAGATAAAGTAATACATCATCCGCGTATAGACTAATCTTATGCTCTATTTTCATGCATTTTATACCTTTTACAGCTTTTGTTTGTCTGATTGTTGCTGCTAGAGGTTCTATAAAGATGGCAAAAAGTGATGGAGAAAGAGGGCATCCTTGCCTGGTGCCCCTCTGTAGACAAAAACTGGAAGATATTTGATTATTTGTCCTGACACAGGCTGTTGGAGAACTGTATAAAGTTTTTAACCAATTTATGAAAAAATTGCCAAAACCGAATTTATGTAGAGTAGCGAATAAAAATTTCCAGTTTACTCTATCAAATGCTTTTTCTGCGTCTAAAGACAATATATTGGTTTTAATGTTTTTACTGTAGGAATAATCAATTAAATTAAGTAATCTGCGTGTATTTGTGGATGACTGCCTTCCTCTGATGAAACCAGTTTGATCTGGATGTATTATGAGAGGAGTTACTTTGTCTAATCATTTTGCAAAAGCTTTACAGATTATCTTAATATCCACATTAATTAAGGATATGGGACGATAACTGGTGGGCAACATAGGATCTTTGTCTGGCTTAAGCAGAAGGCTGATGGTGGCAGAATTCATATCAGCTGGAAATCTGCCTTTTTCCTGTATTTCCTGCAACATTCTGTGGAACGTTGGGGCTAGAATATTCCAGAACTCTTTGTAAAACTCAGTAGGGAATCCATCTGGACCTGGAGCCTTTTTATTAGGCATGCTTTTAAGAGCTTCCTGGGTTTCAGCTGTTGTCAGCGGGGAGTCCAGTGTCATTCTTTGGTTATCTGATAATTTAGGAAGTGTAATTTTATCCAGAAATTGCTTGATATCATTCTCTGATGGATTTATCTGTGGTGTGTATAAAGATTTGTAGAAATCGCGGAAGGTATTATTTATACACTCCGGTTCACATACTGTATTACCAGTTGAATCTGTAACTGCAAATATAGTAGTTTTCTCCTTATTTATTTTAAGCTGATTAGCTAGGAAGCTTCCTGACTTATTGCCATGTTCAAAATTTTCTATTCGAAGTCTTTGTATTAGAAATCTATTTTGCTTTTCAATATAGTGGTTTAGTTCTAATTTTACTTCACGGATTTTACCTAACTTTCCTTCTTCTTGAGAGGATTCTAGTAACTTAATTTTTTCTTCTAATTGCTGAATCTTTTTGTTTTCTTTTTTCTTTTTATGAGATGAGAAAGAAATTATTTTACCTCTCATCACTGCTTTTCCAGCTTCCCACAATATCGATGCCGATGTACCTGGTTGATCATTGTATTCCAAGTATGAAGCCCACTGTTCTTTGATGAATTTTATAAATTCTTCATCTTTAAGCAGTGATGTATTAAATCTCCAGCTTTTGTTTTGTGGGGTTATTTTTTTATTAATTAAGGTGAGAGTAACAGGAGCGTGGTCACTGATAGCAATAGGATGAATTACCGTCTCTGAAACTTCCGACAGCAGTGAGCTGCTTATTAGAAAGTAGTCCAGACGAGAGTACGAATGGTGAACATTTGAGAAAAAAGTATATTCTTTACTATTAGGATGAAGAGAACGCCATGCATCGCAAAGACCAAAATCACTCATGTATTGTTTGACTATACTTACTGACTGCCAACTGCGCTGAGTCCCTGTTGTATTCAACCTGTTTATATCGTTATTTAAACCAAAGTTGAAGTCACCTCCTATAATTAGTGAACAATCCCCGTGTTTTGAAAGTGCATGGAAGAATTGGTGGAAAAAAGAGGGGTCATCAACATTTGGACCATATATACTGACAATACATAGCTTCTGGTTATGGATAGCTATTTTAATTATTATGTATCTACCTTCAGGATCTTTAGTTTTGTCTAATATTTTAAAACTAACGTTTTTGTGGATTAAGATTGCTACACCTCTCTGTCTAGAGTTATAGCCGGCCGCAAACACATCAGGGAACTCAGGTGAATCTGCATTCTTTTAACAAAAACTCAGCACACATATAGAATAAATGAGTGAAAACTTCTCTTCAAGTTCAAGAACTTATTATCAGAAATAAATGAACATCCAGAGAACACCACTATAGAGGGCTGCTTATCTGAATTAACACTATATTTCAACCAACAAATCCTCTCTATTAGGCTAGTGAATCTTAACTAAACTACTAAGTAAATGACGATAAAAAGAAGCTAAGTAACTATGTACACACAAAGGAAACATAAGGGCAAATAAAATAGTTGAAAACGGTCATCAGAATGATTCAGTGAATCCTGGTTCACTGTAGGTCTAAGCTAAAAAGCCAAAGTTCATCTTAAAGACTGGAATCAGATCAAATTAGCTTAACTAATTTAGAACAACATTTGGCATGCGTTTCAAACCATTCGCAACGCAAATCTGAGTTATATGAAACATTATTTGGGGAAATATCATCTTAAAGAGTGATTTGCTTAGTGAAAATCAATAACCTATTGGACACTTGACTTTATTAATGTAATTAAATAATTAGACTCAAATCGGTAACTTGGAAAGCTAGACACTGTAGCGGACGAAGACCGGAAACGATGCGTGCTGGATCGCGTCCTGGTCGTGTTGACATTAGCTTAATAAGTTCACGTAAGTAACATCAACACCATTAAATCGATATTAATCTTCCCTGTTAGTGCTGTACTAATGCTCCTAGTTGTATCTGGTGGAGCGAAAAGAAAACAAGCATTATGTTTAAGACGAACCATGATAACGTTTTACTAGGGTATTGGCAGTAAGTGATCCTGGAGGATAATATCGCTATGCTGGTGGACATTCGGTGCTAATTTAAAAAGACTTTTAAGCTCTATTTGGTCATAATGAGGGGACCAGACAACACAACCATTAATATCCCATCGGTGTATTAAACCCTTGTGGAACTATGCAATTCAATTATATTTGTATAGTGCCGATTCATGATACATGTCATCTCAAGGCCCTTTACAAAGTCAAATTCAATCAAATTATACAGATTGGTCAAAAAGTTTCCTATCTAAGGAAACCCAGTAGATTGACAAGCAGCATTCACTCCTCATGAAAGATCGTAGAGCCACAGGGAGAGTCATCTGCATTGTCCATGGCTTTGCAGCAATCTCTCATACTGAGCCAGCATGAATGGAAACTCTCCTTTAACGGGAAGGAAAAACCTCCAGCAGAACCAGGCTCAGTGTGAACGGTCATCTGCCTCGACCAAATGGGGGTTAGAGAAGACAGAGCAGAGACACAAAAAAGAGACAAAAAAGCACAGAAGCACACATTGTTCCATGAATCCTTTCTACATTATATGGTAATATAGATGATCACAGCTAACAGAATGCCAGACCAGGTGTACCTACTATAAAGAACTAAAAATGACAGAAAACAAAAATATAATAGCAATGCAAATTGGAGAACAGTAGGAGAACTCCACAGAGTGAGAAAAATAGGCCCTGATGTCCTCCAGTAGCCTAAGCCTATAGCAGCATAAATATAGAGATAGCTCAGGGTAAGCTAAGCCACTCCAACTATAAGCTTTGTCAAAAAGGAAAGTTTTAAGATTAGTCTTAAAAGTAGACAGGGTGTCTGCCTCACGGACCAAAACTGGGAGTTGGTTCCACATGAGAGGAGACTGATACCTAAAAGATATGCCCCCCATTCTACTTTTAGAGACTCTAGGAACCACCAGTAGATCTGCAGTCTGAGAGCGAAGTGCTCTGTTAGGAACATACGGGGTAATCAGATCTCTGATATATGATGGAGCTTGATTATTAAGGGCTTTATATGTGGGAAGGAGAATTTAAAATTCTATTCTTGATTTAACAGGAAGCCAATGAAGGGAAGCTAAAATTGGAGAAATATGAACCCTCATGTTGATTTTCATCAGAACTCTTGCTGCAGCATTTTGGATTAGCTGAAGGCTTCGAACTCCATTTTGTGGATTTCCTGATAGTAAAGATTTACAATAGTCCAGCCTTGAAGTAAGAAATGTATGGACTAGTTTTTCAGCATCATCCCTGGACAGAATATTTCTAATTTTCCGGAGGTGAAAAAAGGAAACCCCGGACATCTGTTTAATATGGGATTTAAATGACATGTGTTGGTCAAAAATAATACCAAGATGTTTTACTTTATTACCAGAGGCCTATGTAATTCCATTCAGATTAAGTGATTGATTAAGAAGTTTATTTTTTGAGGACTGGTCCAAAGATTACAACTTCTGTCTTGTCAGAATTTAAAAGCAGGAAATTTAAAGTCATCCAGCTTTTGATGTCATCAAGACATGCCTGTAGTCGAAGTAATTGATTGGATTCATCAGGATTTATGGATAAATAGCTGAGTGTTATCAGCATAACAGTGGAAATTAATCCCATGCTGTCTGATCATTTTGCATATATATAGTAAAGAGAATTGGCCCAAGGACTGCCCCTGTGGTACTTCACAAGTGACCCTAAGATTTATTATTAACATGAACAAACTATAATCTGTCACACTGATAAGATTTAAACCAGCCTAATGCTTTCCCCTTAACCCCCACAGTATGTTCAAGTCTTTCTAGGATAGTATTGTGATCAACTGTATCAAATGCAGCACTGAGATCTAACAGGACAAGTATAGACACAAGTCCATTATCTGAGGCTGAGAAAATCATCAGTGACCTTCACCAGAGCTGTTTCAGTGCTATGATGAGTTCTGAAGCCTTACTGAAACTCTTCAAACAGGTCCTTACTTTGTAAGTGTTCACACACTTGATTAGCAACTATTATCTCAAGAATTTTAGATAGGAAAAGATTAGATATAGGTATGTAATTTATTGAGTTATCTTGATCAAGAGATGGTTTCTTAAGTAAAGGTTTAATAACAGCTACTTTAAAAGCCTGTGGTACATATCCATTTACTAAGTATAGATTAATCATGTCTAAAATAGGGGCATTAATCAAAAGGAATATACATAACTTGGTTGGGATTGGGTCTAACATACAGGTTGAAGGTTTAGATGAAGCTAAAATTTTACATAGCTCAGAAAGCTCTACAGTGTCTAAACAGTTCAAACACCGATCAGGTTCTAAAGATTCCTCCAATGCTACCTCACTTACTGAGGACGAGGTAATCATGTTTGGGATGATGACAATGATTTTATTTTTAGTGGAATCAATTATATTTATGAAGAATCCCATAAAGTCGTTACTGCTGAGAACTGAGGGAATTAGCTATGACTCTGGGTAAGTTTGGCAACTGTACAAAAGAGAAATCTAGGATTATTTTTATTCTCCTTTATTAATGATGAAAAATATGCTGCTCTAACTCTGCAAAGGGTCTGTTTATACAACAGTAGACTGTTTTTCCAGATTAGGTAGGATTCCTCTTGATGTGTGGAGCGCCATTTTCTCTCCAATTTCCTAACATTGTGCTTCAAGGAACGCAGCTCTAAATTATACCAGGAGCCAGTTTCCTGTGAATAATGACCTTATTTTTAGAGGGGGCTTTGTTGTCTAATGCAAAACGCAACGAGGAAGTGACACCATCAACAAAAAAATCTATTTATGAATTGGAAGAAACAACATTGTTTCCATCTGCTGGGCATTTCTGTGATATTGAGGAAATTAAAAGGGGGACAGACTCTTTAAAGTTTGATACTGCATTATCTGATAAAGTCCTACTATAATGAAACCTTTCGGGGGTGGAGAACTCAGTTAAATTGAACTCAAAAGTTATCAAAAAATGGTCAGATAGGACAGGGTTGTGAGGAAATACTGTTAATTTTTCACAATAAATGCCATGTGTCAGCTGAGTGCGGCTCCAGAGCACGAACACAGCCACACTGGGAAGGTGGCTGATTATAGGCTGAGTGCAGGCCCTCACAAGAAGCAGCCACGCCAGGGAGGCAGAGTGGGGTTCCCCTTGTTCACCATCTGAGCGCAGACCACCAGAGCCCAGGTCACAAACGAGGCAGCCAGGTCCTTGTCCCAGGCTGAAGAACCAGTTTCACCCTGGAGTAATACACTGCAACTGGACGCCCCGTCGCCACAACCAGACAAAGACAGAGGTTTGGCAGACAAATTATAGGGAGCGTTATAGGGGATTGTTTTCACAGTGCTCTTAAAGCTTGACCAAGCTAACACACTAGCCCCACAAGAATTCAAACCTTTGCTGATGTGGTTTAAGTGTGCTTTACGGTTATAACAAACTTTAGTCTTTTTTCGGTTACTGTGGTGTGGATAGTGGTTTGGTGTTCCAGACCCTCTTGTTTATAACATGAATTGAACGGGCCAACGGGCCCCCCCCCCCACACACACACACAGACACATATTTTCCAGGGGAGAGCAGAAGTGCCAGCCCCAGTCCTGGCCAATCACCCGGATACAACGTCCACCGCCAGCCAAGACGCCGGACCAAGTCTTTTTACCTGTTACCCCACCTACTTATACCTGCCTCACTCAACCACTTCCTGCCAGAACGTCTCAACTCACTGCCTGCATGTTTGCTCCTCAGTAACCTGTATGCTCAGCCTGCCTATCTTGTTGGTTTTGTGCTTGCCCTTCCCTCACTAATGCCTCATTCTAGTGTTTGTGTGCACCACCAGCTTTTGTGCTCCTGTGTGGATAGGTGCTCGCTCTGCCCTTCTGCCACAATCATCTGGTCATCTGCCTGTCTCTGCCATCATCACTTGTTCACCCTACCTTAATCGTCACCTGCCTGTTTGCCTGTCAGCATCCCATTATTGGCAATAAATCTAACCCAATGCTTGTGATTTGGCTCAGTTATCAGGTTCCCAGAGAACAAATCTTTACAGTTTATACTTGTGTATAATTATTTGAACGACGAATGTGGCACCTTCAGGCATTTAGAAATTGCACCCAATGACGAAGCAGATTTGTGCAAGTCCACAATTTTCTTCCTGAAATCTTGGCTGATTTCTTTTGAACTCTCCATTGTGTTACACAAAGAGGAAGAATGTTTTAGAAATGCCTTTAAAACATCTACAGATGTGTCTTGCATCAACTCAAATGTTGTCAATAAACCTATGAGAAGCTTCCAAAGACATGACAATTTCATCTGTGCATTCATGAATTGTTAAAAGGCATAGTGATCTAACTTCTGAATAAGAAGAAAGTGATAAATTATTGTCAAAATAATTATTTTCTCATTATTATACCATTTAGCAAATGGAAATAATTTTGGTAATTCTAACAGACCTAAAATAGGAAAAGGACAAAAGGAGGTAACCAAAGAGAAGAAGAAAGAACGCAGGGAGATACAGATGAATAGGTAGCACACCTAAATATATAAATTCTCCATATAAACATTTTTAGTTTTAATCTATTCTTGTCTAATTACTTATCTCTGAATTTGTGGAATCATGTATTGTAATTTAAAAAAAAAAAAAGTTAAGTGGTGTGGATTCAGGCAATGTATTAAAATCCATAAATTATTTAATAAGTTTCATTTGTAGATCAAAACAAGTTTATATATTGAGAAATAAATATGTTAAATTGAAAATGTAGATATATAGATTTAATAAGAAACTAACAGTTATTGCTAAATACACAGAGGTACCGAAAATAATTACCGTTAAGCACCGGTATCGATTCCCAGGTACTGGGTATCAATACCATATTGGTTTGAATATGAAAGGTACCCCTCCCTAGGCATGACAGTGGCAAAGAGACAGACAGTTACAAACAATTAATCGTGATTAAATAACAAGTTAATCTGATCTAAAGTTAGTTCTAAAGCAACAGAGGATAAGCTTTATCATAAACGGCAAAAAAAAGTTAAAATAAATATCGGAAAAATTATTCCACAATTTTTGATAATATGGCATACTCAGGTAAAAAAGATTAAATATTCAAGTTAAATAGTTGACACCAGCTGAAAGAACAAAATTAGTTAGTACGCAATATGCATGGTAGTGATACAGCATCTTGAAGCAGCTAAAGCATGTGCAAGTGTACCTTAGCATCTGAGTCAGTGTAAACAATTCATGATCAGATCAGAACCCATGCAATCATTTGCATGTTTGTAAACAGTTGTTGAGTCTGTTGTTAGCAGCAGAGATTACAAACTATAACAGCAGCTGGGAGGAATGACCCATGGAAGCACTCCTTTGAGTACCGACACTGAGCACTTAATAAATTGGTATTTATAGATAACAAATAACTTAACAATATGCAGTAATTGACCACTAAAAACAACTGGCCATCAAGGGTGATGAATTTGGTTACAGTTTCAGTTATCTTCTCTCCTTTTTCTTTTGGAGGGTCAGCAAACAACCTCTTGGTGTATAGTGTAGCATCTAGGCTTTGAGTTGCAGCGTAGCCCAGCCCAGGAAAATTGGTATCGGAGAATCGGGTTGCTTTAAAAAGTACGAGTATGAGTACTTGACGCTGGTATCGGGCAGAATATATATATGTATGTGTGTGTGTGTGTGTGTGTGTGTGTGTGTGTGTGTGTGTTTGTGTGTGTGTGTCATGGTATTGAGTAAGTGTTTGGCCCACATGCAGAACACACTAAGGAGAAAATGGATATCTTTGAAAGAACGTTTATTTAAAGGGTGAAGACCGGATTGGGACCTTCGGAGTCGAATGGAGTGGGAGCAAGGCGGAGCAGTGTTGAGAGCGCATCGAGAACCCGCCAGGGAAGAGTGAGCGGATCTTGTGGAGCGGAGCTGCACGAGGCTGATCGCCGGGTCGGTGAGGTAGAGGCGTGGCAGGGAGGCAGAGAGCGGTGGAGGGTAAGCAGGGTTCGATCGGTGACGGAGCTCTGGAGAACGGAGTCAGAACAGCTGCCAGCTGAGGATCGCTTGAGGAAGTGGATGCACTGAGAGTCTTGGGAATCTTTTTGGAAACGCAGAGAGCTTTGGATCGGGAGTCCGGAGGTGGACGAGACCACTAGGGCTAACACTCTGGTGAAGAAGTGCTGGCAGCCGTCTCCTTTTATACACCAGAGGAGTATGAAATGAGGAACACCTGCAGATCTCCGCCTCCTTGCTCATCAGCCTCCACCTGTGGAAAGAGAGGGAGAGCAGCAGCACAAACCAGGAGCCACTCCCAGATCCTGAAAAATGTATATATATATATATATATATATATATATATATATATATATATATATATATATATATATATATATATATATATATATATATTAGGGCTGTCAGTTTTAACGTGTTATTAACGCGTTAACTTTGTTACGCCATCATGCCGACATTATGTTTTCGCATGTTAATCGAGCGTCAAAACACACAAAACTTTTCCTAGGTTTTTTTCCCCGCAGCGCTCTCTAGACTGTGTTTCTTTTACCCTCTGCGCTTTCCGTAGTTCCAAGAATGCTAAAAAAGCACAGCTTCCTCACTTTGTTCTGCCAATGTTGGTTAGCGACGGTGGCACTCACTCAAACTCCTGTACCTCCACGCTTGGACACTTAGTACTGAATAAATCACAAGATTGCATCCCTTTGGTTTGGCCATTCATGTAAGCTGTGGCCATTGTCTTTTGTTCTAAATTGGTGGCCTTTTTAAGGTATAAAACATCCCCACCCAGCACAATTTGCCATTGTCCTCATCCTCATTTGGGGTCTCACTTATAAAACTTTGCATGGAATCCACAAGCCCCGTTTACACTACCCCTTTTTAACCGTGCCGAGACCAGTCCGAGCTCGGAAACCGAGATAACTATCGAGTGTAAATGGAACGCAAACTGAACTAAACCGTGCCAGACACAACCGGACCGCGCTAAATTCAGACCAGTTCCATGTGTGAGCTCGGCCTGGTTTTGTTCTGGCCTGGTTCTCTAATAACAAAGAGCGCATGAGCAGACCGCATCATCTCCTTACAGCCAGCTGACATTTCAGACATTCATAAAAATACTAACTTCCCTACAGTGACACACGATTTCCAGTGATGATTCTGCTTAGCAGTGTGATGAACCTCAGCGTCTGTCGTTGTTTCTTGTGTCTGTAAATCCTGATTAGACGTTCGTTTGTCTTATCCACTTCCCAAAAGCCGACTCTGTCAAGTAAATTCACCAAAAGTTGCCGTCTTCGCCTGACTCTCTGCAAACAACGAAATATAACCAAACATAACTGAAATAGCGTGATGTGTAAACGGTCGTCAGAACCAAGCTCAGCTTGGTTAACTGATCCAAGCTCGGACCGAGCTCGGCATGGATCGGTTTAACAAGGGTAGTGGAAATGGGGCTATACTAAAAGTGTACGTACGCCAAGAAAAAGAAAATGGCATACGGCAAAAATTATTCAGACTTATAAAACCATGCACACGTACACCAGCACATAATTTCCCTTTATAGATCACAGCTGTACCTGAATGTTTGCGTACCAGGTATCGCCTCAAGTCAAGTCAAATCAGGATCTCATAATTATAAAAAAGATCTCATAATTATGAGAAAAGTTAAGGACAGTCATTGCTGACCTAGGCCTACACTACAGGAAAGGTGGACAATGACTGCACTATTGGATTTGATATGCTTTTGTTGTCTTTTAGGTATGAGATACTGTGAAATATTGAGTTTACCTAATGTGGATGGCATTGATGTTAGTATGACAACATTGCACAGGTATCTTAAGTCTTTGGGGTTGTTGCACCCAGGCTGACTTAGTGGTGTCCCAAAGAACATTCTGGTACCTGTTAAAAATCATGGATGTTCAAGGTATATAGGTATGACTACGGAATTATCTAAGACAGCGTCTATACAAAAACCTGGGTCGACACTTCAGGTGGCATTTTAATTCATCTGACAACCTAAAACCGTAGAGAAGGGTATAACTGCAGGCCCAGCCAGCAGCAAACGAACCCCTGTGGGAACGCCCACACAGTTGGAACGCCCACACAGTAGGAACACCCACACACGCCTCTGTGGAAGGTCCGACAGTGTGGGCCTGTTGTTAGTGCAAATGATTATTGGTTTGTTGATTTGCCCACTTCAATACTTTTTGCCTTCTGTGATTGTCCTGTTGATTCCCTTGAACACCTTTTTTACTTGTCCTATCTCAAGTACATTCTGGAGAGACATCAAAGAATGGTTATGTTGAAAATGACTAATATTCCACAGTTTTCAATCAACCATATTGTGTACTATGCTGATGGTCTTGATAATCAAACGTCTGATGTGGTAAATATTGTTTTCTTGCTAGCTAAGTATTACATACACTGCTCTACACTGAAAAAAAGATGGTATTCATACAAAAACCCTTTAGAGATGTCAGTAAAGGTGTTTAGCCTTAGGACACTTAACTTAGTAGTTATTGATAGCCGAACAGGATCATTGCTGCACAACATCATACATCCAAGGAAAGAAAGATTAAAAAGCAACAGATATAAAGAGAAAGAAAGAAGGGGGAAGAGATCTTAGCTTTGCGTTGCTGTTTTCAACAAAATATATGCAATTATTCATCCAGCTAATAACTACAAAGTGCAAGTGTGACTATCAACATAAAAACACACTCAGACATCAAGTCAGTTGGTTAACACGCTATAAAGAGTGAAGCAGTTCAAAGTTCTATTAGCAATGCTTTTTCATCCCCTTTTACTTTATTTAACAGACATGCCAAATAAAACCCAAGCATTCTAATTGAAGCTAACCGCCACAACCCGTAATGCTGCTGGCACCTAAAACTGAGTCAACATATCAAACCAGCAAAAAATACAAAAACCAAAAAAACATATACATAAACCCAAAACAGAAAAATACAAGAGACAGGGCTTTAAAAAGGTTATTGCAAATTTACAGATTTTTTCATTTTATGTTTTTTTGTGACACCATCTTATTATGTTTTTATTTAATATTCACGTATCTGAAATAGAGTGGCTGGGACATCGGGTCCAGTATGCAAACCCAGGTATTCCTTTCCTAAGAGACACTCTGCAGCTCATTCTGGGGGATCCCAAAGCGTTCCCAGGACAGACGTAAAATATAGCCTTTTAAATCTAATCTGGGTATGCCCTGGGTCTCCTCTCAGTGGGACACACCCAAAAATGCCCAAACCACCTCAGTTGATACCATACACTGTGGAAGTACCCATGGTTGACAGAGTTCCTCACCCGATCTCTAAGGCTGTGGCCAACCACCATATAGAGAAAGCTCATTTTAACCACTTGTTTACGTGACAATGTTCTGTTTATTGTGTTCCATGTTTTATGACCATACGTGAGATTAGCAATGGAGACGGACTGGTACGTCAACAACCTTCCTTTTCTGCTCAGTTCTTTCATCACCACAAAAAAACTAGAGGAATGCCCCCATTGCTGCACACAAAGTCCCAGTCTGTCTACTCATCTCCTGCTCTATCCTACCATCACTCTTGACCAAAATGCTTGGACTCCTCTAGAGAAGGCAAAGAATTACACCCAACCCAGCAGGAGCAATCAGCCTCTTTACAGTTGAGAACCATAGTCTAGTAATAGCATTCCAGAAAAAGAAGATTACATCAACTGTCAAAGATGGTGATTGTATTGTGAGGGTCTGGGGATTCTTTGATCTTCCATGACCTTGATGAGATGCCATATTTAATGGAACAAATAAATTGTGCTATTTGGCTGTTTTTATTTGGGTGTGCACCTGTGTAAATATTTAATATATTACACACAAACACACACACACCTAAGGTTGTATACAGCCAACATTTGTAGACTAATATGTAAATAAAGTGACAGTGTCATATAAGTGTTTAGTATCTTTCAGGAGGGGGGGTTCTATTGTTTTTCACATCAATAGGCAGTGATCTCTTTTAGGTTTTGACATGTATGCTCAACAAAACCTCTTAGGTCTTAGTTTCTTCTTTATTAACATTAGCAAACTAATAAACCAGGATAAAAAAAACTAATATCAAAAATGAGTACAGCTAGAAAAAAGTCAGAAAATACAAAATGCAACGATAAATTGTAAAGAGCAATAAAGGAAATGTTGATAATAATATGTTACTGCATCTATATCCATATCAAGGAAGTGCTGGAAACATGTGCAGAGCAAGCAGACTAAGGTTTTATGATAATTTTAACACATAAAACTCTAAAGGCATAAATAGGTCCTTGGGTGTTTTAAATCATTTTCTTTGACACATGTACAGAAGATGCTACAGTTTCAGGTGTCAGATTACTCTTGTTCTCGAAAATGGTCTCACAAGGAAAAGGTGAAACTGTGACAGTTTATGTCACACTCAGGTAGGTAACATAAACTGTTGATGTCACTTGTTAACATGAATAGATTTGTCAGAGGCTGGGGTTGTTGTACAGCTTAGGGTACCTGGACTGCATAATTATTTAGAAAGCTGTTTTCACTGCCAATACATTATATGAGAGTATTGCTTTTGATTTTTGTATTTAAGTATTCCTTGACCCAGTTTTCTGTAAAAATATAACTTAAATACTATACTATAAATACGTAAAGCTGCAAAAGCTATGTAATGTCGTCCTTACCAGGACTAATAATTACATCAAAAAACCTTGTCAGGAGCTCCATTCAAAGATAATATGAGTTGATATTTGAAATCCTATTTTGTCAATTAACAACACAGACTTTATGCTCCCAACTAACTCAACATGCCCTGATCAGGGCTCTGGTTCACAATTCAACTGAACTGAGTGGACAGAAGATGGCTATGTGCACTACATTGGTGCATACAAATGTTATGAAATTGGCCCTACTGATTTACTGTAGGGCTTACTAATAAAGTTAACATTAAAAATTAAACAGATTTCTGACAATGAACAAAGAAAACATGCCTGCAGTGAAAATCAGACAGGATTCTAGATCAAGATATGAAGGTCCACAGTTTTGAGAGACATTGTCTCAGCACCCCTTAGTTCCTCATTAACTTAATTTTTAATAATTTTTGTCTTTAAGGAAATGCATGTCTGTTCAGAGCCTTAAAAAGTACATAAAACATCTTTGACATTCTGACTTTTTACATTCAATATATGTTTAAACACAGCTTTAATACAGTGGTGAGGCTATTTTGCTAATAAGAGGGTAAGCTTGCACTTGTCATATTATACTGCAAAGCATCTACACTCATGCATTTAAAATTTATAAATGTCTGTATGATATACTTGAACAAATATTCCTGTGAAAAGATGAGTTGCATTTGCTTTTAAGTGTGGAGGGAGATTTACCCATTCTAAGGACAACAAAGACAACAATTTAGATATTACAAGGTTTTTAGAACATAGAGATTTGTTAGATCTCAGGACTCAAAATAAAAAGGAAGTGAAACTAAAGGCAATCCTATTATTGGTTAAACACACCAACACCCCAGCACCCCAGTATGTGTCCTCTTACCAAGTGAGTGTCCAAGTACACCTTAAGGCTTTCCAAATCCTGCCTGGGCCGCGTCCAGTTTTCAGTGCTGTCTACTGCTTCTTGTAACCATAAGATGAATCTGTCCACCTTCTGCACAAAACACTGGAGACAGGGAATACAGAATATTAATGACAGAATTAAATCTGAAACCTAACATATAAAACAACTTGACACCGGGCCCTCTGACCTGCCGGTGGTCAGAGGGCCCGGTGGCGCCGTTGTATGGCAGCCTCGCCTCTGTCAGCCTGCCCCAGGGCAGCTGTAGCTACTTACATAGCTCACCACCGTCAGGGTGTGAATGTGTGTGTGAATGGGTGAATGACAAACACTGTAGTGTAAAGCGCTTTGGAGGTCGTCAAGACTAGTTAAAGCGCTATACAAGTACAAGCCATTTACCATTTACCATAAAAAGCTTTCAAACCCTAACTTAAAAACAGTCATGTGAGCCAAAACTGATCATAAATTGAGTCCAACAAGATGGGGGCAGGAAGTGGAGGGACAAATAAAATTGATTGAAATATAGGATGAATAAGCAAGAGGGGGGTACAAGTGTTTAAAACTCAGACTCAGAGTCTTCAAATTAATATGATAGAGAAGGAAAGAAAGATAGGCTGCGCAGTGACGCAGTGGGCAGCACTGTTGCCTTGCAGCAGGTCCTGGGTTGAAGTCCACGGGTCTTTCTGCATGAAGTTTGCATGTTCTCCCTGTGAATGCGTGGGTGCTCTGCGGGTGCTCCAGCTTCCTCCCACAGTCCAAAAACATGACTGTTAGGTTATTCGGCCTCTAAAATTCTCCTTAGGTGTGAGTGTGTGCGAGAATGGTTGTTTGTCCTGTTTGTCTCCGTGTTGCCCTGCGATTGACTGCCGACCTGTCCAGGGTGTACCCCGCCTCTCGCCCATTGACAGCTGGAGATAGGCACTAGCAACCCTCGCAACCCCAATAGGGATAAGCGTGTTGGATGGTGGATGGATGGATGGATGTATGGATGGATGGAAAGAAAGATTGACGGACACCTATGAAATAGATGTTGAAAAGTAAAAAAAAGAGGCAAATTAATGGGAAGGACACAAATGAAGAACAGAATTCAAGGCTACTTTTCTAATCTCTGTGGATAAGTGTCAAAAGAAGTCATCTTGAAAAACAAAAAAGTTGTGGGTTCAGTTCCAGCTTCCTCCTCTGTCACAAGTTGATGTACCCTTGGGCAAGACACTAAGCTTAAAGTTGCCTACCAATCTGAGTATGAATGCGTGTGCTGTAAGGTTGAAAGTGGCTTTCAGTGTGTGTGTGTGTGTGTGTGTGTACATACCTACATATATATATATATATATATATATATATATATATATATATATTAAATATAAGGTCTCTCCCTTTGCTAGTTAATGAATTGATTTCTGATGATTTCTGATGATCAGATTCCAATTCATTAATGTTAATAATAAATCTTCTTCAAACTCTAGGGTCACTTGTGGAGTACCACAGGGTTCAGTCCTTGGACCAATTCTCTTTACTATATATATGCTTCCGATTGGCAAAATGATCAGACAGCATGGGATTCATTTCCATTGTTATGCTGATGACACTCAGTTATATTTGTCCATAAATCCTGATGAATCCAATCAATTACTTCAACTACAGTCATGTCTTGATGACATCAAAAGCTGGATGACTTTAAATTTTCTGCATTTAAATTCTGACAAGACAGAAGTTGTAATCTTTGGACCAGAGTCCTCAAAAAATAAAGTTCTTAATCAATCACTTAATCTGGATGGCATTAACTTGGCCTCTGGTAATAAAGTAAAAAATCTTGGTGTTATTTTTGACCAAGACATGTCATTTAAATCCCATATTAAACAGGTTTCTAGAGTTTCCTTTTTTCACCTCAAGAATATCGCCAAAATTAGAAACATTCTGTCCAGGAGTGATGCTGAAAAACTAGTCCATGCATTTGTTACTTCAAGGCTGGACTATTGTAATTCTTTACTATCAGGAAGTCCACAAAATACAGTTCAAAGTCTTCAGCTGATCCAAAATGCTGCAGCAAGAGTTCTGATGAAAATCAACAAGAGGGATTGTCATGTTTGTAGATGAACCTGAACGTAACCACACACAGAGTACAGTTAAAAAGAGAGTTTATTGAAGATGATGAATTGTGGAGGAAGATGACCAGAGTTCAGACCAGGCTGGAGCTGTAAATGGCTGGAGCTGGCGAGCAGGACGGAGCCGGAGCATGAAGACAGCTGGACCAGCAGCATGGAGACTTGAGAACCGGAACTTGATCAACAGCACAGCAGAATGGAGACTTGGGAACCAGGCTTGATCAGCAGCATGACTGGATGAATACTTGCACGACTGGAGTGAGAGCAGGACCAGAATCACAGCAGACAGGCGGAGAACTCAGGCTGGATAAGAACAAGATGAGGTGAGCAGTAAAGAGCAAAATCCACAAGAGTAATCAGAAACCAACAGAACGAACCGACAGGGGAGGACTGAATGCAGGGAGCTTAAATAGGGAGGCTGACAGGTGTGCTGAGTACTGGCTGATTAGTGACTGACAGGTGTAGATGATTACTGAGCATGGAATCAGTAGCTGTATGGAAGGTGGAGAGTGCCATGAAATGTCCATGGTGCAGCAGGCAAGGCTGCACCATGACATCACCCCTCCCTTAAGGCCGGCTTCCAGACGGCCCAAAAAGAATCCAATAAAAAAAAAAAAAATGACCCACCCAGGGTGGGCGGAGGGAGGTACTGGATGGAGGGCTAGAGTCTAAACCAAAACTTCCCAACCAGGGCAAACCAAGATAAAGAAGAAAAAGTAGGCAAACAAGAAAGCGTTTAAACTACACTGGCAGTAAAAAACCTAGGAAACGGCGGGGGCAACTAGAGGGCAAAGGAAAATGCCAGAGGGAAAACGCTGGAGCGTAAGAAAAACGCCAGCACGTAAGGAAACAGGAATCTCTGGGACACCAGGGAAACAGATTTATCAAATACCAAGAAACAGAAAATCCAAAACACCAGGGAACAGAGGGCGTCCAAACACGCCAGGGAAACAAAGGTAATCTAACATAACATAACATAGGAGCACTAGCAAGCACTATGGTAACACCCAACATAAACGAACACTAAGAACTCAAAAACTAAAGAACGCTAGGAAAACTAAAAACCGCTGAATAACTCTGAAACTAAGGGATGCCACGTAACTCAAAAACTAAGGAGTGAAAAATAACTCAAAAATAAAGGCATGCTAAATAAAAACTAAGGGGTGCTAAACAACTCAAGAACTAAGGCAGAACTAGAACAAATGTAACTAGAGAGCACTGGGGCCTTATGGGCACAGGCAGTGACGGCTGCTAGGAGACCGGCAGCAGCTAGGCCACATAGAGTGGTCGTGGAGGACGGCCAGGACGTGGCAGGCGGCGGAGCAACATCACCCGATCGAAACCTCGAGGAGGGCGGCCTCGACGTGGCAGAGCCAGACGTGGGCGTCGCGGTGGGCGACCCCGACGACGCAGAGTCAGACGTGAGCGTCGCGGTGGGCGACCCCAACGATGCAGAGTCAGACGTGAGCGTCGAGGTGGGCGACCCCGACGGCGGAGCCGGCAAGCCCGAAAGGGGTGTCGCAGAGGATGACCCCGACGTGGCAGGGCTGAATGCGGGCGTGGCGGAGGGCGACCCCGACGTAGTGACATGGTCTGTTGTGGCCAGCGGCGGAAGAGGACCCTGGAAAACATTGGGTTACAGACTAAGGGTGGCGTCAAGCCACAGGACACAGGACTACCGGCTTTGGAGGTCACAGGACTACATGCTACGGAGGTCGCAGGACTAGAGGCTACGGAGGTCACAGGGCTACAGGCCACGGAGGTCACAGGGCTACAGGCCACGGAGGTCACAGGGCTACAGGCTACGGAGGTCACAGGGTTACAGGCTACGGAGGTCACAGGGCTACAGGCTACGGAGGTCACCGGGCTACAGGCTTCAGCAGGCGCCGGGCTACAGGATACAAGAGGCGCCGGGCTACAGGATACAAGAGGCGCCGGGCTACAGGATACAAGAGGCGCCTGGCTACAGGATACAAGAGGCGCCTGGCTACAGGCTTCAGGAAACGCCTGGCTACAGGCTTCAGGAAACGCCTGGCTACAGGCTTCAGGAAACGCCTGGCTACAGGCTTCAGGAAACGCCTGGCTACAGGCTTCAGGAAACGCCTGGCTACAGGCTTCAGGAAACGCCTGGCTACAGGCTTCAGGAAACGCCTGGCTACAGGCTTCAGGAAACGCTTGGCTACAGGCTTCAGGAAGCTGCGAACCCTCCTGAGTCTCCATGTCAATGGTAGGCGGCGGACCAGCCTGAGTCCCCGCGTCGATGGCGGGCGGCGGACCCTCCTGGGTCTCTGCGTCGACGGCGGGCGGCGGACCCTCCTGGGTCTCTCCGTCGACGGCGGGCGGCGGACCCTCCTGGGTCTCTCCGTCGACGGCGGACACACCTGGGTCCCCGTGTTGATGGTAAGCGCTGAACCCTCCTGGGTTACTGCGTCACATGTAGGTGGTGGACCCTCCTGGGTCTCCGCGTCGCAGACAGGCGACGGACCCTCCTGGGTCTCCACGTCGCAGACAGGCGACGGACCCTCCTGGGTCTCCACGTCGCAGACAGGCGACGGACCCTCCTGGGTCTCCACGTCGCAGACAGGCGACGGACCCTCCTGGGTCTCCACGTCGCAGACAGGCGACGGACCCTCCTGGGTCCCCACATTGGACGGCAGACTGCCGTGCTCGAGAGCCACCTCGGACGCCAGAAAGGCTTGCTCTGAGCCCGCGTCGGACGCCATACTGGCGTCAAGCAGATTCTCTGTACCAGGCTCCTCTGATGCAGCCAGCGAAGCAGGACCAGGGCTTTCTGTGGCTGTCTGGGCAACAACTAAGTCTTTGGCTACGGGCTGAGCAGGTGCAGAGGCTTTGGCTGCGGGCTGAGCAGGTGCAGGGCTTTTTGATGAAGCTGGTGGCGGGGTTACGGAGACCTCAGCCTCTGATGTTGGTGCGGCCCGATAGGGAAGCAGGTCATCCCTATCCCCGTAAAAGAAGTCCCACAGCTGGGTCTCATGGATCTGGGGCGCTTTGGCTGGACGAGGCGTGGACCTCCGAGCAGCGGCAGAAGACTTCACCCGGGGAGCAAGCTGAGTGTCGTGGAGGTGGTGACCGAGCTGAGGAGGAACAAGATGGTTTCTGCTCTGGCTTGCTGGGACAGTCGCAACGCTGTCGGACTGACTCACCAGGGGAAGAGAGGTGACGTCAACTTCAGCTGGTGCGGCTGCAACAGCAGCATCTGGCTGGGCTTCGGGGGAGGTCATGTGCCGGCGGACCCGGCGTCTGCGCCGGGAGGGACGGGGTGGTGATGAGGCAGCAGGAGCTGCGGCAGAGACAGCAGCAGTAGGAGCCTCAACGGCGAGAGGGACAGAGGCTGGATCCGTGGCTGGAACAGCGGCAGACTTAGCAGCAGCTTCAGCAACAGGTGCAGCAGGGGCCGCTGACGTGGAGGAGGCCGAATCAGCAGCGCCAAAAACAGATGCCGAGATGGACAGGCTGGAGGGCGGAGGTCTGGGTGGAAGTGGCCTGCTGAAGAGCTGGGCAACTGCAGCCCGTTGATTCCAGTCGAGCTCTTCGTACACCCCCGAGAATTCAAAATATGGTAAGAGCTCTGTTTTACTCTTCAGCATGTTCCGCACCTGAGCCACTGCACTCATCCGCCTCGAAGGTGGACTGAGCGTGGCGATCATATCCAGACAACCTCGAACCTGTTCCATGAGGAGACCCGCGTTCTCCTGGAGAATGTGCTCCGCTGCGCTGCTGTCCTGGAACAGAGCAGGATCCATTTTGTCGGTTCCTGCAGTGAAACTCTGTGTGGGTTTCGGGTTCAAATGGTCGGTTCGTTCTGTCATGTTTGTAGATGAACCCGAACGTAACCACACACAGAGTACAGTTAAAAAGAGAGTTTATTGAAGATGATGAATTGTGGAGGAAGATGACCAGAGTTCAGACCAGGCTGGAGCTGTAAATGGCTGGAGCTGGCGAGCAGGACGGAGCCGGAGCATGAAGACAGCTGGACCAGCAGCACAGCAGCATGGAGACTTGAGAACCGGAACTTGATCAACAGCACAGCAGAATGGAGACTTGGGAACCAGGCTTGATCAGCAGCATGACTGGATGAATACTTGCACGACTGGAGTGAGAGCAGGACCAGAATCACAGCAGACAGGCGGAGAACTCAGGCTGGATAAGAACAAGATGAGGTGAGCAGTAAAGAGCAAAATCCACAAGAGTAATCAGAAACCAACAGAACAAACCGACAGGGGAGGACTGAATGCAGGGAGCTTAAATAGGGAGGCTGACAGGTGTGCTGAGTACTGGCTGATTAGTGACTGACAGGTGTATATGATTACTGAGCATGGAATCAGTAGCTGTATGGAAGGTGGAGAGTGCCATGAAATGTCCATGGTGCAGCAGGCAAGGCTGCACCATGACAGGGATCATATTTCTCCAATTTTAGCTTCCCTTCACTGGCTTCCTGTTAAATCAAGAATAAAATTTAAAATTTAAAAGTCTTCTTCTAACGTATAAAGCCCTTAATAATCAAGCTCCATCATATATCAGAGCTCTGATTACCCCGTATGTTCCTAACAGAGCACTTCACTCTCAGACTGCAGGTCTGCTGGTGGTTCCTAGAGTCTCTCAAAGTAGAATGGGAGGCAGATCCTTTAGCTATCAGGCTCCTCTCCTGTGGAACCAACTCCCAGTTTTGGTCCGTGAGGCAGACACCCTGTCTACTTTTAAGACTAGTCTTAAAACTTTCCTTTTTGACAAATCTTGTAACTAGAGTGGCTTATGTTGCCCTGACCTACCTATGGGGATGTGCTTCTATGGGCTCAGGCTACTGGAGGACATCAGGATCTATTTTTCTCACTCTATTGAGTTCTACTGTTCTTCAATTATGCATTGCTTGTCAACATTTCTGCTTATAACTTTTTGTTCTCTCTCTTTTCTTCTTCATAGTAGGTACATCTGGTCTGGCGTTCTGTTATCTGAGACATCATCCAGAGAAGACAGCTCACCCGCTATTATCATCTAATATAGAACATATTACTGGATCAATGTTTGCTTCCGTGCTTGTGTGTCTGTCTTGTTGTGTCTCTGCTCTGTCTTCCCCCAGTCGGTCGAGGCAGATGACCGTTCATACTGAACTGCTGGAGGTTTTTCCTTCCCGCTAATGGGTGGTTTTTCTTCCCACTGTCGCTTCATGCTTGCTCAGTATGAGGGATTGCTGCAAAGCCATGGACAATGCAGACGACTCTCCCTGTAGCTCTACGCTTCTCCAGGAGTGAATGCTGCTTGTCGGGACTTTGAAGCAATCAACTGGTTCCCTTATATAGGAAATTTTTGACCAACCTGTATAATATGATTCATTTTGACTTTGTAAAGTGCCTCGAGATGACATGTTTCACGAATTGGAGCTATATAAATAAAATTGAATTGAATTGATTTTGTCTCACAGAAACCTGGCTACAAGAGGTTACGTTTGTATAAATGAGTCAACTCCCTCCAATTATTTAAATTTCCACATTCCCAGATCTACCGGAAGAGGAGGAGGAGTGCAAGCATCTTTCAGTCTAATTATTTAATTAGTCCCAGGCCAATTAATAACTACAATTCTTTTGAACATTTAACCCTCAGTTTCCCTCATTCAAACTGTAAAGCAATAAAACCTCTTCTCTTTGTTGTTTTGTATTGTCCACCAGGCCCTTACTCTCAGTTTTTGGATCAGTTCTCAGACTTCTTATCTGATTTAGTGTTAAACACAGACAAGGTTATTATAGCAGTGGAGGGGGGGGGGGTTAACATTCATAATGACACTTAATGTGATAACCTTAGTGTAGCCTTTAAAACTATCCTAGATTCAATTGGTTTTGCTCAAAATTGTGCATAAACCGACGCACTCTTGCCTTCATACTTTGGACCTTGTGCTGATATATGGCATTGATTGTGAAAAATTAACGGTATTTCCTCACAACCCTGTCCTATCTGACCATTTTTTAATAACCCTTGAGTTCAATATAACTGAGTTCTCCACCCCAGAAAGAAGGTTTCATTATAGTAAATCTTTATCAGATAATGCTGTATCACAGAAATGCCCTGCAGATGGCAGCAATGTTGTTTCTTCCCATTCACCAATGGACACTTATGTTGACGGTGTCACTTCCTCATTGCGTTTTGCATTAGAAAATGTAGCTCCCTTGGAAAAGAAGGTGATTATTCACAGGAAGCTGGCTCCCTGGTTTAATTTAGAGCTGCATTCTTTGAAGCACAATGTTAGGAAATTGGAGAGAAAATGCCGCTCTACAAATCATGAGGAATCCTACCTAACCTGGAAAAACAGTATACTGCTGTATAAAAAGACCATTTGCAGAGTTAGAGCAGCCTATTTTTTTGTCATTAATAGAGGAGAATAAAAATAATCTCTTCAGTACAGTTGCCAAATTTAACTTATAGTTAGAGTGGCTTAGGTTACCCTGAGCTATCTCTATATGCTGCTATAGGCTTAGGATGCTGGAGGACATCAGGGTCTATTTCTCTCACTCTGCTGAGTTCTCCTACTGTTCTCCAACTTGTTGTCGTTTCAGCTTTTAACTTTTTGTTCTCTGTCATTTTTTCTTCATAGTAGGTACACCTGGTCTGGCGTTCTGTTAGCTGTGATATCATCCAGGGAAGACAGATCACCCGCTATTACCATATAACGTAGAAAAGATTCCTGGATCAATGTGTGCTTCTGTGCTTTTTTGTATCTCTCAATGTGTCTCTGCTCTG
The DNA here is from genome assembly GCA_037039145.1 of Fundulus diaphanus. Taxonomy (NCBI): domain Eukaryota; kingdom Metazoa; phylum Chordata; class Actinopteri; order Cyprinodontiformes; family Fundulidae; genus Fundulus; species Fundulus diaphanus. The sequence goes on along the minus strand of CM073138.1, from coordinate 48,786,905 downwards.
TCTTCTCTAACCCCCTGTCGGTCGAGGCAGATGACCGTTCACACTGAGCCTGGTTCTGCTGGAGGATTTTCCTTCACGTTAAAGGGGAGTTTTCCTTTCCACTGTCACTTCATGCTTGCTCAGTATGAGGGATTGCAGCAAAGCTATAGACATTGCAGACGACTGTCCCTGTGTGTTCTATGCTCCTTCAGGAGGGGTGAATGCTGCTTGTCAAGACTTGTTGCAATCTACTGGGTTTCCTTAGATTTTTTTGATCAGTATAATCTGATCCAATCTGTGTAATCTGATTGAATTTGACTTTCGAAAGTGTCTTTAGATGACATGTTTCATGAAATGGCGCTTTATAAATAAAATGATAGAATTATTCTTACTATTTCTACATATTTTATGTTATTTACTATTTTCATTGCATTTATCATATATATTTACTCTTTACTACTAAGAAGTTTTAAGGTTTTAGATCTCTCTCTTATAGTTGCAGAAGGCCTGCAGAAAGCAGAGAAATATGTTGTGACTATGATAAGTGTTTTTATGAACTCTATTAAGACATCTGGAGTGCTGCACTGTGTGAATTGCTTGGTTTTATCTCGAAGGTAACAGTTGTTTTGCTTATCCCTACCCCTTAGCTTCACAATGGAACCAGGGATTCCTTTTCCTAATAAATAGAGAGGAGGCGATGGATTTGCTTCAGATCGGATTTGGAGATCTGTATTAAGAATCTCCGTTCGTACCTTCCGGAAGGGGGGTGGGCTGTGCCGTGCATCCCCTTCGGCGCTCCCAGTTTTTAAACGCACTTGAGAACAACATGCAACAACACAACATTTGAGCAGGCGTAGGGAGGGTCGGGGTCTTCTGCACACCCCCGTTCTCCGATGGCGGCAAGGAGTCTGGGGCCTGGAGCGGGCCACTGTGTCCGGGGTCTTGGTGGGGGGCTGCGGTGTGCAGTCAGCGGCTTGCCAGGTCTGGGGCTGATGCCTCTGCTCCCCCCAGGGGGCGGGGGGCAGGGATGGCAAGGGTAAGGTGGGGGGAGGGAAGGGGTTTATTAGGTATTTAGGGGGAGGGGGGGGGCTCTGGCCGGGTGGCTCGTGCGGGTCGTGTTGGCCCGCCCTCTTGGGGGGGCCCGGTCCGGGGGGCGTCTGGTCTGGGGCCGGGGCCGGGGGTCGGGCACAAGCAGTCGTATAGTCGATTTGGGGTGACCCCCCCCCCCCCCTTTGGTCAGTGTTGGATGTGAGTGTTATGTGGGAATGTGTGTACAGCGTCTTTTTTTTATTTATTTTTTTTTTCTCTGTGTGTGGTGAGTGGGGCACAAGGGAGGGATGGGGTGAATGAGTTTTTTTTTTTTTTTTTTTTTTTTTTGTTGTTTTTTTTTTCTCCCAGGTATGGGTGTGGTCCGCTCCCTCTCCCAAGAACATCTCAAGTCTCCGCTAGGTGCGGAGCCCATCCCCCCACGTCCTGCCCTCCTCCACTTCGTTGGCGGGCGCCTTGGCCCCCTGGCGCGTTGGTTGGCTTCGGGTTTGGGGCGGGTTCCCGGGCGTGCGCCGGCCCACTCCCGGCGGCCTCTTCGCGGGGCCTGGCCCCCCGGGGGGCGGCCGGGGCCCTTGTCGCGGGGGCGGGGCGCCCCTGGGGCCTCTGGCCCTCAGGGCCCATGGCCGGGTCCACTTCAGCGGGGCTGGCTGCCGGCGGAGCCCACGGGCTCGTCTCCGCGGCTCTTGGGGGCGTCGGCATTGCGGTGGCTGGGGGATTTCCTCGGGGTCGTCTCTGCTCCTTCCTTGGGGGGGGGGTGTTGCAGATATCCTGTGTCGGCCCCTCCTGGGCGACCTGCTTTAGGGGCCCCTTTGGGAGTCCGGGGTTACGGGTCCCCTGACGCCTGCCTCTGTGCTCGGGGAAGGTGGGTCTTCGGTTCTCCACAATCACTATCAAGCTATTTCTGGATAATCTTCACCTAAACTAGTGCACTTTCACATCTCCCACAGGTGCTGGGTCCCAGGTATTAAGTGTTCACTTATATACAGTAATCTTATAATGTGTTTATTTATTTATTTATGTTCTTTGACTTTCTTTTTTCAAATATCACATTACACATGTCAGCTTACATAACAATATATATCATTTAGCAATGGCATCTAGGTGTTATTCGAGTGTAGCTGTTGCTTTATGTCTGTTGGTTGTGCTGTTCTTTTTGTGTCTCTTTCCAGGTGATGGAGCAGACAAAGAAGGTTTTATCACTCTCTCCCTTTTATCTCCTCTTTCTTTCACCTCTAATCTTTTTTTTTCTTTTCTTTCACTTTTTCTTCTTCCTTTAGTCTCCCATTGTCATGTCCATATAATTTGAAATTCTCCTTGCAGGAATCATAATAAAGCTATTTACAAGCATAAATCAAGTGGAGCACAATGGCGAAAGCTGTTTGCTCCACTTGTAAAAGCAAAATCTGTCGAGCTCTATCTGGCATTGAGACATCAATTCCTATTGCCACATTGCTAGACAGGACACTGGAAAAAAAAAAAAAAAAAAAAAAAAAAAAAAAAAAGAATCTCCGTTCGATCTCCTTGCAAGATTATTTGAAAATCAACCTCGTTGTCTCTCCTTCTTGTGTTGTTAATGAATGTTTTAGGTGTTTGAACGTGACATTTAATTGGTCCTTCGAGCCGGATCCCAACATACAGGAGGATTTCCTTTGGGTAAGGTGAACTGGGTGAAGTGAAAAGTCAGTGGCCCCTGCATTCAGATCCTTTTTCAAGGGCCTAGTCCATCTCGCCTCCGGGTTTCTGACTGTTGACGGGAAGTCCGAGGGAGGATTGACAGCAGTGGTGAGTGGATTTATTTATTTTTTTAAAGGTATGAGTGAGTGACTGAGGGGTATTGCGCATAGATGGGACAACGGAGTCCGAGAAAGTCCGTGATAACAAACCCTATCATCCTTGGCACTGATAGGTACGTAAAGGGGTAACACAGCCCGAAAGGTCTGTGAAGGGGTAACACAGCCCGAAAAGTCTGTGATTTAATCTAAGGGGTAACAGTCTGTGTAGAAAAAACAAACAAACAGGATAACGGCGTCCAGATAATAGGCCGTGTAATTCGAGAGAGGATGGCAGCGTCCTACAAAAGTAAAGTCTGCAGTGTGTGCTTGTGTGTGTGTTTGGAAAATTAAGTACCACTAGGTATTTTCTTTTCATTTAAAAACAGTGGGATTGTAAGTAACAAGCCTTTGTGGAGGTCTAGCAAGAATTATCCACTCGAAAGAGTTGAAGTGAGAATTACCACAACAGGTATTTTAATTGTTACCCCATGGTGTAAAAATCCCAGCCTATAGAACACCCTATGTGTTACAGGACTGGACCAAATTTATAAAAATGAGAAAGGGACAAAGGAAAACGTTGAAACAGTTCCAGAGTAAAGACTGGAAATTCATTGAACAGCAGGACCCTGATAAAATAAAACCTTTAGCTACATGGGAAAAAGAATACAATGCAGGTTTAAGGGGTGATTTAACAAACAACAATAGCTAAAATTCCAGGAAGGTATTATTAATAAATGAAGAGATTTAAAAGGGGATCCCACAGAAACAATTTGGGAGTTTTTGAAAACATGGCGGTTAGACAAGGAGGTATTTAACAAATACAAAGTGTCGCAGAAGACTCTTTTCGCGCAAGCTGTCTGTCTGTCTGACATGTTTTTGTTTTTGTTATATCTTGTCCAACGTAATGTGTCGTTTAATGGGATCATTGTATGAAAGGAGAGAATGTTTGAGTCCACAGCGCTTGAGAGTGTGTGTGTGCGTGAGTGGGTCTGTGTGTGTAAATCTGCGTATATGTGTGTGCGTATGTGTGGCTCAGAATAGCGTCTGAGTAAAGAGATTTACAGTGGAAAAGTACTGTGTGGAGTTGATCTTCGTGAAGGGAGAATTTGGCCAGAATAGTGGTAAAAAGTTATTATAGTTGATATTTGGCAGGGGATTAAACATTTCTTTGAGACAACTGAAAAAAGAAAAAAAAAATTTGTACAAGCATAATTTTAACTAGTGTCATTTATTGCAAAATTGCATATTAAGATTCCCAAATGAGCTTTAATACTTTCAGTAATAAAAAGATAAAATACAAGATTAATTGAAATAAAAAAAAAATAATAGTTTGACAGCCCTAGTTTAGAGATAATACACCAGACTTATATCTGGTTGAAAAAAAGAAAAGCGAAAATTGAACAAAATGAATAAAAAAAAAGGAAACGGAAATGGAACTAAAAGGGCGTTGCACCAGGGAAGCGTTTACATGGGGGGACCAGCTAGACACTTCCGTTATGGATAAAAGTGTTCTGAACTGCTAATAGCGACGTATAACTTTCAAAAATGGATAAGCATCCAGGTGTCTGCAAGACAAAGAGTTGCACCCTTGCGGGGCTGAAGCGTAAAACCGCGTGTGGACAAAACATTCAGGGGTCGTAGCCAGCGCACGCTCTCCCTTTTTAAACTAAGCGGGAACTTAACACGTTGAAAACATCTCTCGGCGTTGCCATAGATGTTTTGAAAAATATGAAAACACACAGATCTGTGTAAGATAGGGAAAAAACAGGCCTGCGTCTGTTTGTTTTTCTGAATGTCATCGTTTCTATGTAACTGTATGTATGTATCTATGTAACTAAACGTTCGTCTGGGTGAACTAATTCAGTTCAAATTATAAATCATGGTTTCAAAGATGTTCATTTGTTTTGGGAGAACTGCAGCTCCGTAATTCAATGACATTTTTAAGCATGGACTAAAAACTAAAGAAGGAAAAAGAGAGACTTCAATAACATTTTTTTTTTTTTCACATTAAATATCCGGGCCGAATTCAATTGATACACGGAGAGATTAACATGGTTTAAATGAAAATATTTCAGCTTTGTTAGAAAATTGTAACTGGCAATGAGCTGTACATAAAAGCTTGTTGGGTTTACTCAACTACAGAATTAGGCAGTGACCCCATCATTTGTTTGAGCCCTAAAGTAATATAAAATTACTGAGATCTTATTGCTTATAACAATAGTGATTCATCACAAACCAGTCCATTTGAAAGAAGTTTAGAAATACATGATCTTTGATTTAAATAGATGTAAAAATAAAAAATCGTAGACCAGCTCCCCAATACCACGCCGGTCAGAGGGTGTGGCTCTCCTCCAGGGACATACTCTCCAACCTGTCTGCTAAGAAGCTTGCCCCCCGGTTCTCTGGACCCTACGAGATCGACACCGTCATAAATCCCACCACCGTCCGTCTTCGCCTGCCACCTCACTCTAGAGTGCACCCGACCTTCCACGTTTCCCAGATCAAGCCCGTCATTGACAGTGATGCCTGTCAATGACAGTGCCTGCTCTAACTCTGCTCCTCAGGTGTATCTAGTTTGGTTGTGGGGGCGTGGTCCACACCTGCAGCTCGTTGGAGGCGGCTTCCTCTGGCTTCTTAAGCAAGGCACTGACGGATGGAAGACGCCAGAGCCTTAAACCAGTCGTGTTTTTGTGCTGGATGCACTCACCTGCCTTGACGTTCCGTCCTAGAAGTTTCACCAGTATCACAAGGCTCAGATTCTGCTCTGGCGCTCCCCCTCTTGCTCACTGGAGGTTACCCAGCTGGGCTCGAGGTCCCCTACCCGGATACTGGTGTTCCCACTTCAACTCTGGTTAATCCATCTGTCACTCGACCCAGCGGAGGCTTGCTCCGGATCCCTCGTCAGCCGCTGCTGCTGCCCTCCAGCCACTAGCCACCTACTCCATCTAGAGCAGGCTCACAGGGTCTCCCCGACACTCCTTCCCGGTTAGGTCCGCTCGGCTAATATGTAAGCATAGCACGTTCTGACTGGTACTGGATTCTAGCCGTCGATCTAACTACTCCGTTCTCTTGCAGTCTCCTCCGCCTCGACGTTCAAACCTCGCAGCTGCCGTCATTATTTCGTCTTTTGTATTTGCACATTTCCTAATAAACTGTTTAGATCTATCTGCTGTCGCTTGGTCGTATCTGCATGTGGGCAAAACATCTGAAAACCATTACAGAAGAGTTTTTTTACTTGGAATTTGAATGCAACTAATGAGAAATTTTGAAAAGCGTCAAAATATCAGAAAACTTGTCAGAGGAAAAAATAAAATAAATAAAAAAGCCAGCTTCTGTTTTAGGTGTTTGAACCTGACATAAAATTAAATTGAACTGAATTGAATATATATATATAGTTTGGCCCACAAATATTTGGGTGGTGACACAAGTTTTGTTATTTTAGCTATTTATGAAAACATATTCAGGATACAATTATATTATCAATATGTGCTTAAGGTTCAGACTCTCAGCTGTAGTTTGAGAGTATTCACATCCAAGTTGGAGCAAGGGTTTATGAATTACAGCACTTTAATATTTAGCCGCCTTTTTTTCAGGGGACCAAAAGTAATTGGACAATTGACTCAGACGACTGCAAAATAAATAACAAGGCTGCATGGGCCCTTCCCTCGTTAACCTGTCATCAATTAAGCAGTTAAAAGGTCTGGAGTTGAATCCAGGTGTGGCGTTTGCATTTGGAGCCTGTTGCTGTGAACACACAACATGCGGTCAAAGGAACTCTCAATGGAGGTGAAATAGACCATCCTGAGTCTGAATAAAAGAAGAAATCCATCAGAGAGATAGCAGAAATGTTAGGAGTGGCCAAATCAACAGTTTGGTACATTCTGAGAAAAAAGCTGTGAGCTTGTGAACTCAAGAGGCCTAGACGTCCACGGAAGACAACAGTGGTGGATGATCGCAGAATCCTTTCCATCTTGAAGAAAAACCCCTTTACAACATCCACTCAAGTGAAAAACACGCTCCATGAAGTAGATGTATCAGTATCTAAGTCTACCATAAAAAGAAGACTTCATGAGAGTAAATACAAAGGATTCACCACAAGGTGCAAACCATTAATCAGACTCAAAAATAGAAAAACCAGAATTGACTTTGCCAAAAAAACAAAAAAAACAAGTCAACCCAGTTCTGGAAGAGCATTCTTTGGACAGATGAGACAAATATCAACCTGTGCCAGAATGATGGGATGAAGAAAGTTTGGAGAAGAATTGGAATAGCTCATGATCCAAAACATACCACATCTTCTGTAAAACATGTTGGAGGCAGTGCGATGGCATGGGCATGCATGGCTTCCAACGGCACTGGGTCACTTGTGTTTATTGACAATGTGACAAAAGACAGATGCAGCTGGATGAATTCTGAAGTGTATAGGGCTATATTTTCTGCTTAGATTCAGCCAAATGCAGAAAAGTTGATTGGATGGTGCTTCACAGTACAGATGGACAATGATCCAAAACATACTGCAAAAGCAACCCAAGAGTTTTTTAAAGCAAAGAAGTGTAATATTCTCCAATGGCCGAGTCAATCACCAGATCTCAACCCAATCGAGCAGGCATTTCATTTGCTCAAGACAAAACTTAAGGCAGAAAGACCCACAAACAAGCACCAACTGGAGACAGCTGCAGTAAAGGCTTGGCAAAGCATCACAAAGGTGAAAACCCAGCGTCTGGTGATGTCCATGGGTTCCAGACTTCAGGCAGTCATTGCCTGCAACGGATTCTCAACAAAATATTGAAAAGTAACGTTTTACTTAGGGTTATGTTCATTTGTCCAATTACTTTTGAGCCCATGAAATGAGGAGCGCTTGTATAAAAATAGCTACAATTGCTACATGTTTAATCATATATTTTTTTCAACCCTCTTGAATTAAATCTTAAAATCTGCACTTGAATTATGTTGTAGTTGTTTCATTTCAAACCCAACATGGTGGCATACAGAGCCCCAATTATGAACATTGTGTCACTGTCCAAATATTTCTGGGTCTTACTGTATAAAACTGCTCTCTCATCCACCCCTCATACTCCTGAGCAGGGTGGGTGGTTCTCCATTTCTCAGGCTCAGGTCCTCTACCAGAGGCCTGGGAGCTTGAGGGTTCTTCTTAGGATCTTGGCTGTTCCTAAGATAGCGCTGTTCTGGACTGCTATGTCTGATGTTGTCTTCATCTTCCAGGCTCTTTCTACTTCTTTACTGAGCCCTTAGTATTTCTCCAGTTTCTCATTCTATTTTTTCCTGATGTTTCCATCACTTGGGATGGCTACATCAATCACAACGGCTGTCCTCTTCTGCTTATCAATGATCACAATGTCCAGTTGGTTGGCCATTACCATTTTGTCTGTTTGCATCTGGAAGTCCCACAGGATTTTAGCTCTGTCATTTTCCACTACTTTGGGAGGTGACTGTGCTCCCTGTGCAGCGATGATCAGTGTTTCATTGCTGTCCTTCAGTCCAGCCCTCTCTTGTCATTGCTAGGATCTGGTCATACCAGCCACTTCAGCTATCTGTAGGTTGTACATCCCATGCAGGGGTTTTTCCTCCCACGATGGTTCCTTCAGTTCCTTCTCTTCCAGCTTCCATTGTCTGAAACATTCACTAAGCGCTTCATCCCTTGGGGCCATCTTCCTGATATATTCTTGGAGCTTGGATGTTTCATCTTCAATGATGGCTCTGATGCTCACTAGGCCTCTGCCTCCTTCTTAGCGCTTAGTATATAGTCAGTGCATACTGGATTTGGGGTAGAATCCACAATGCATGCTGAGTAGCTTTCTTGTCTTAACATCAGTGGTCTGGATTTCCTCCTCTGACTAACCTATTATCCCAGCAAGGTATCTGATTACTGGCCAGGCATAGCTGTTGATTGCCCAGACCTTGTTCTTGCCATTGAGCTGAATTCTCAGAACTTGCCTTACTCGTTGCAGGCATTTGGCTATTGCTACTTTCTTCATGGCCTCTTCATGGTTGCCATTTGCTTGTGGTACTCCGAGGAATTATAGCTCTCTTCAAAATCTGCTATTATCCCTTCAGGGAGTGCAATCCCCTCTGTGTGGATTACCTTCCCTCTCTTTGTCACCATCTGGCCACATTTCTCCAGCCCGAATGACATTACGATGTCCCTGCTGTAGATCCTGGTGGTGTGGATCAGCGAGTCGATGTCTCACTCCCTCTTAGCGTATAGCTTTATGCCATCCATGTACAGGAGTTGGCTGATAGAGTCGGTATCCATAGCTAGACTTGTTGATTATTTGGCTGAGGGGGTTCTGGCTTATGCAGAACAGCAGAGGGGACAGAGCATTTCCTTGGTACATTCCACATTTGATGGATATTTGTGCAATTGGCTTGAAGTTGGCCTCAAGGGTGGCTTTCCACAGTCTCATGGAGTTTGTGATGTAGGCTCTCAGAGTGTTGTTGAACTTGTACCCCTTCAGGCATTCCAGGATCCATGTGTGTAGCATTGAATCATAGGCTTTCTTGTAATCGATTCAGGCAGTATACAGGTTTGTTTGTCTACTTTTGCAGTCTAGGGTAACTGTTTTGTCAGCCAGCAGCTGGTGTTTGGCTTCTCTGGTGTTTTTACCTATGCCTTTCTGGGCCTCTGTCATGTGTTGATCCATGTGCCCACTTATCTTAGCTGCTATGATGCCTGACAGGCGCTTCCATGTTGTGGAGAGACAGGTTATTGGCTGATATTTGGTAGGAGCCATCCCCTTCTGGGGGTCTTTCATTATTAGGACTGTTCTGCCCTCTGTCAGTCATTCAGGGTGGGTCCCAATCGTCAGCAGTTGGTTAATTTGTGCTGTAGGCATTCTTGGAGAGAAGTCATCTTATTCAGCCAGTAGGCATGGATTATATCCGGGCTTGGTGCTGTTTCCAGTTCTTCATACCTGAGAATCTTTGTTGGATGTCTGCAATTGTGATGTTCACTGGCCTTTGCTCAGGGAGATTATTGTGATCTGCTCTTAGATCCATTAGCCACTGTGCATCATTGTTATGTGATGCTTCTTTCTCCCATATCCCTTTCCAGTATTGCCCAGTCTCTTGCCTTGGTGGGTTTGCTCATGTGTTATTACCCTGCCACTGGGAGTACAATTTAGCTGGTTCAGTTGAGAACAGCCTGTTTATTCTTCTAGCTTCTATTTCCTTTGTATATCTCTTCAGTTGGGCAGCCAAGGCTTTGAGTCTTTGTTTGGTGGTTTCCAGTGTATGGGCCTCTGTTTGTATGTCTGGGGGATTGCCTTTCTGGATGCACCCTTTAGGAGTTCTGACAATTGGCTTACTTACTTACACGTTGCCTTGATTTTTGGCTTCCAACCTTTTCTTCCATTGTGGACATTGTCCATTATGGCCGCTCTTAACGTTACCTTTGCCAAGCATCTCAAGGATCACTAGCACTGTACTGTATATCAGCTCACTGATCTCTGTGATGGTCATGGTAGGGATTGTACTTAGTGCTGTATTTACATCATCTAGGAGATCCTGTGGAGGCACTTTACTTAGCTTCACAGGTCGATGTCAGGGTTTACAGGCTCTTAATTCAGCTATAATCTTATCTCTTAGGTCAAGCTCCCATTCAGTTGTTCTTGCATCATTGGGGCTTCGTACCCAATCTTTGAGGGGTTGATATCAACTCCCCCTATCTGACTGTGTGTCTTAATTCCCTCTTGCTCTAGTTGTGAAACTATCACTTGAATCTCTAGTTGTGAAAGCAGCTGCCGTTTGTGGATGTTGGAAAACTGAGTTACTATCTGTCTCGCTGTTAAGTTTAAACTGTGGGTCTTTTCATGTAGCCCCTTTGACAAGGGTTACTGGAGTAGTAGCATTTCAGTAGTGCCTTATAATCTTCTCGAGTCCATTGTCTTTTTGTTCCAGTAGCCCATTTGTCATCAAAGTGTCCTGGCTCCTTAACACTTGACGCAAACTTTGTTTCTCCGGACAACGTCTAAGCTGGTATGGTTCTCTCTTTATGCACTCTCATCATGTATTTGAGGTAGGCAGTAAGCTTTAATGGTCTTGCCCAAGGACCAACACTGGATGATGTTATAAGCCCACTATGTACATATATACACATGCACACTATACACACACACACACACAAACACACGCACACATATATGCATACATACATACACACACACACACACACACACACACATATATATATATATATATAACATATAACATATAAGTGTTGAAGTACATTCATAGTGGTACCAGTTAAGCTTTAAAAACTATTCATAAAAGTGGAATACAAATGTAAGATTTGTCAGTTACAAATGTTAATGTGTACATTGTTAGTGTGTAATGTGTTCTCTTAAAACATTAAACCCAAAAACCTACTTCCATCTAAGTTGGAACAGTTATTACAGCAATGAATGCTGTAGATGTAGTTGTTGTACCACAGACATTGGACTATTCTCCAATGCCGTAGATATTGAGCACTTTGACTTTGGGGACTCACCTGTCCCAGAGGAGTGGAAAATTCAGCTTCACAATCTTTTAACTCAAACTCAAAACAACCACATCATACCAGATCAGTATACAATTCCGTGCATTGCTGATAGCCGAAGAGGACATGGAGAAAACTGCATTCATCTGCCCCCTCGGATTTTACCAATTCGAGAGAATGCCGCAAGGCATAACCGGAGCGCCTGTTATCTCTCAGTGGCTCATGGAGAGAGCAGTAGGGTATAGGAATCTTCTCTAGGTCATTGTATATCTTGATGACATCATTGTCTTTGACAAACTCTTGAGGAGCATGAACAACATCTCATGAAATTCCTGGATCTGTTGGAAGAGGTTGGCCTAAAAGTCTCAATTGATAAATGTCAGTTTTGCCAATCCAAAGTCAAGTATGTGGGTTACATAGTCTTTGAGTCAGGTATTGCAATCAATCCAGAAAAAGTGGAGGTAATAAAGAACTGGCCAGAACTAACAGCCCATTAGTCACTGAGGTTGTTTCTTGAATTCTGTGAATTCTTCATTGCCAAATACTCTAGTATTGTCTGTCCTCTAACTTGACTCACAAAAGGCTATCCACCAAAAGTTTCCAACAAAACATCCAGCTACACGTCTCCATTTGGAGAACGTTGGGACAGAACAGTTGTGGAGAGACCTTTAACAAGATCATTGATTGCCTGTCACACACTTCTGTCCCAGCTTTCGCAGACCCCATCAAGCCCTACATTTTACATGTAGATGCTAGCATGAATGGTTTAGGACAGGGGTCGGCAACCCGCGGCTCTGGAGCCACATGTGGCTCTTTGAACCCTCTGATGCGGCTCAGCTTTTGAAAATAATTAATGAGTATTTAATTAAAATGTATTTTATTTTAGTTCGTCCATTTTCAAAATGCAATTCTATGAAGATTATGGCGATCTTGTAACATCTAAAATATTTTAATATTTAAAACAGCGGTTCCCAAACGTTTTTAGCCACGCACCCTCTTGAGTGTCCCCACCGGGTTGACGCAAAAAAAATAATAATCTGTTGCAGTTACAACAACACAACCATTATAACAAAGGTTATGGAAATAAAATTAGAACACAAATTGAATTAAATTGCAATAAAGTTACACAAAACAACCACAACAGAATCCTGAGGATTTTCAGGTGCATTGGTGGCTCAGCCTGGAGCGAGAGAAAGAAAGAGACGCTCAGATCGGCCACACCTCCAGAACCTGAAACGTCTCTGAAGCGACCATCCAGGTGGATTCACAGACTAAACTCTGATGATTTACCTGTGTGTGTGTTCTCACTTTGTTTATTTCACATACCAGCTTCTAAATCTAAGTCTGACTCACAATTTACACTGCAAAATACAAACACAAAGACGTTTGATTTGATTTGCGTCCGATGACGAGCGAGCGAGCGAGAGAAACACTTTGGTAGAGCAGTACAGAGTAACAATAACAGAGCGCTCCATAAGATGTTATTAAATCAGAGAAATAAAAACTTTCACAGCGGTTACATCCAGCAGGTAGACACGTCCATGGCAACACACCTTAGCCCCCACCATGGTTGCCGGTTTCCCAGTGTCCTTGTCTGAATACGCACTAAAACTGCATCTTTAAAATGAACTGCACCTGTCTGAGTCACAAAGAAAAGTTTTGCAGCCCTGTGCATGAGCATAGTCAAGAAATCGCGTCTACCACTAGTTCCCCCCCCCAAGCAGCAGCGGGGTGTGGGCAGGGTCCGAAATTAACACTCGCCACTCGCCAAATGCGAGTAAATTTCCTGTTTGGCGAGTGAATTTCTGAGAGCTAGCTGCCACATGGCGAGTAAATCTTTGTACCAAATAAATTAAAAATAAAATAAAAATAACAAAGCCCATCTGGGCTGTGGATGATCCGTTCACAGAGCTCAGTCTAGACCCGCCTTCTGCGGAGCTGGTTCAGCTTCTTTCACATCTTATTTCTGGGGAGAGCGGCTCCCAGATAAAGCCTTCATTCAAAACCAGTCATGGCTGCATGCTGGATCAGAAAACAGATCTGGTAACCAGACACAGTCTAAAACGCCCATTAGTCTGTTTATAAGTTTTGTTTTTATTAATTCTGCATTTAACTACATGCGCTCCGAGGGAAGGGAGGAGAAAGCCGCTGCTTCTGTGCCTCAGCGCTGTAACTGCGCCTCTCTCCTCCCTTCCCTCGGAGCCAGGTGCTTTTGTCAGCGACCAGCCTTCAAAACGTGAATCACTGCGTTTAATGTCCTTCGACTCGTACCAAAATGTCCAAATTAAAATCAATAGGAGAGTCAGTAGCTATATTTAATGCTCTTTTGTATTTAACGACACAGAGCCAGTGGTGCTTCGGTGGGCTGCTGCCTTGCGCTTGAATTCAGGTGCGCAAAATTACGTTACATGTAATATAAGTGCGGACTTTTTAAGGAACTTGTAAAATCAGGGGCTTCAGCTCAGACCCATTATTTCTTCTCTTCCCTCTAAAGGAGCCCATTACAGTCTTCATTTATGCATTTTCCCCACTGTTTATCCCTCGCGTGCATCGTACGAGGGAAAAATCTAGCAGCTGGATCAGCGTAAAGACGCAGCGTGAACCCCTGCGTGCTTTAAGTGTTGCAGCTGAGAGAAAAATGTTGAACCGTATAGGCTTGATGAAACTCTGCCTCATTCACAAATGAGACCAACACGGATAGAATAATGATAATCTGTAGTGTTTTTTATTGCCTGGATGTAAATGTGATAATTCTTATTGTGTCTTTTATAATCATCTGCAATATTTTCTTATTAAAGTCAGGAAACAAAGATTTCTCTTCCAGGGTCCAGACAGCCACGACCCCAACCACGCCCCCCGAAAATTAACATAATCTCACTCTTAATTTTTGATAAAAATTGAGGTCTGGTCAGGATTAATATTTCGGTTGATTTTTACATCAACCGGCCAACTTGGCCGGTGAATCAGGAAGTTAATTTCGGACACTGGGTGTGGGCATGTCATGCGCATCAGTGCTTGTCACCGGTTCAGGTTGATGGCTGACTGCACACGCCAGTAAAAGGATAATGGCACGCAGAGAGAGGACAACATTTTTGTTTGCTGCCAGTCGATAATTTAAGTTCGCCAATTTTTTTTCTTTTCATTTCTACAAGGACTCAAATAGACATTGAGTATTTTACTTAACCTTCAACCCAACCTCTTTTTTTCGGAGTTAAAAATGTTTTGTTGCATGCAGAAATGTTATTTAATTTTCTCTGCAGTCGTTCATTGATTTCATAAGTGTAACACAGTATAGTTTGTTTATACATAGCACAAAGGCAAAAAAAAACTGTTACATGCAGTGTTATTTCATTTCAAATTTCAAAAGGGTTTTGTGGCTCCCAGTGTTTTCTTTACTGTGTGAAACGGGTCCAAATGGCTCTTTGAGTGGTAAAGGTTGCCGACCGCTGGTTTAGGAGCTGTGTTGAATCAGGAGTACCCTGAACGCCTTAGGCCTGTTGTGTTTGCCAGTCAGAAGCTAAGCACCTCAGAACAACGTTACCCTGTCCACCAGCTGGAATTTCTGCTGTTGAATTGCGCAGTAGTAGATAAGTTCCTATCTTTACGGAGCAAAATTTACCGTTCGAACTGACAACGTCCCCTTAACTTACATATTGACTACAGCTAAATTAAATGCCACAGGACATTGTTGGCTGGTAGCCCTGGCTACTCATGGCTTTAACATACAGTATTGTCCTGGGCTTTTAGATGCTGACCTACTCTCCCGACAGTACTCCAACAATGAGAAATAGAGAGACATTCCATTCTCTGAGGTTAAAGCCATGTGCAGGCAGGTCAGTGCCATTGAGACAAGTGCTTTGTCAGGCAGGCTAATTGATCAACTCGGAGTTTCCCAACTAGCTGTCCCTGAAGCCTACTCTTTCCCTATGAGGCTAGGTTTCAGCACCTTGGATGAGATGACTCCCAAAGAACTCCAGGTCTACCAAGACTTTGACCCAGTAATTGGTCTTGTAAAATAAGCCATTGAGGCAGGGAGCACTTTGGCTCCATCTAAAAGCAATCCATCAGATGTGGCTTTGCTTTGGCATGAAGGTCCGAAAACTCCAGGTAAAAAACTGACTACTGTCATGGTTTAAGTTGTATCTGGCTTCCTTTTTGTTATTTTGCAGTTCACTCAGCTCTGCTATTAGTCACACCTGTCAGGACACTAATTAGTCTTTATTCCCGTCACCTGTCAAGCTCCCTTTATAAACTCACCTTAGTTGTGTTCTCGTCGCCGGTCCATAGCGTTCACTCCCGCTCAGTCTCTGCCAGTATTCTTGTCAGCTCCGTTTTTGTTACCGTCAGCCGTAAGACACCTTTCAACCTGGTTTTTGTTACAGTCAGCCTTTAGACTTTTCCGTCAGCTTTGTTCTCTCCAGTGCTCGTCTCAGATGTTCTGCTCTCCAGTATTCGGCTCAGAAGGTCTGCTCTCAGGTCCACGGCGCCGACGTTCTGGTCTCAAGCCCACGGCGCCGACGTTCTGGTCTCAAGCCCACGGCGCCGACGTTCCGGTCTCAAGTCCACGGCGCCGACGTTCTGGTTTCAAGTCCTCGGCTCTGACGCTCAGGTCTCAAGTCCTCGGTTCTGACGCTCTGGTCTCAAGTCCTCGGCTCTGACGCTCCGGTCTCAAGTCCTCGGCTCTGACGCTCCGGTCTCAAGTCTCCGGCTCCAGAGTTCCTCCGGGTCAGTCTCTCCTCACGCCTCCTGCCGGCCAACTTCTGCACCCTACACCTCCGTCTGTTGAAAGACTCTGGTCCCATCATCATCCATCTTCCACCCCATTCAATAAAACTCACTCCTAAGAACTTGCTCTGTGTGCGCGTGCTGTGTCCGGGTTCATCCTCGAAAAATATATCATAACATTATGGACCGGCCAAGGGATGAACCCGAGCACGCACAGAGCCCGGTGCAGAAGTTGGTAGGATCTGCCCTGCCTCCGGTTCATCTTGCCTGGGTCGCCGTGCGGCGATGCCTTGCCTCTGTTTTGTCTCGCCATGGTCGCTGGATTGCGACGTCACGCTTCCGGTTCGTCTGCCGGGGTCGCATCCGCGACGCCCCGCCTCTGACTTTGTTTCCTGGATCGCCTTCCGCGAAGTCCGCCTCCCACGCTGCGCAGCAATTAAGGGACGGCGCTCCTCGTCGTCGCTGCCCAGTGTTAACTTTTACTGCTGCCCAGCATATTAAGACTTTGCTGCCCAGCGCCTTCTGGTTTCTGTTTTTGTTTTGAGTTTTTTTTTGGGTCCTTGTGTTTTGAGTTAATTAACGTTCATTAGTTTTTCAGTGTTTTTTGACTTCTTAAAGTTATTCAGGTTTGGTTTTGTTGTGTTCTAGTTCTGCTTTAGTTTCTAGTCTTTTGTATATTTTTACTGTTTTAGAAGAATTATTTTCGCCTTCTGTTCTTTAGTTAGGCTCATCCTTAGTTTTTGGTTTACTTAGGATTTTTTGGGATTTATGTTGCTTTTGAGTAATTAGGTTTTATTTTGTTGTTTTGTCCGGGTTTTTGTGTCCCAGGTTTATTCTAGTCATTCGGGTTTTTCTTTAGTATTCTAGTTTTTGGTTTTCTTAGTCAGCTAGTTTGGGTTTTGTGTCTTTTCTAGCTTTATTTACTTGGTTGCAGTAGTTAATATTTTACTAGAGTGTTTTTGGTTTCTTTTAATTCTTTAGGTTTTGTTTTTATTTTCTAGTTCGGGCTTGTTCTCCGTCTTCTTGTTTTAGCCATAGCCCCGATTTAGTGTTCTAGGTTCGCCTTTAGTCTTCTGAGTTTTGTTTTTGAGCTCCAGTTTCTTTACCTTAGACTCCCTGTTCTGTTCCGTTTCATAGTTTTGCTTTAGCGTTTGGTTCCTTTCCTAGTCGTTAGTCTAGTTTTGATTTGTCAGTAGATCCGGTTTTAGCCCTGTAATTTCGTCAGCCCTGTAATTTCGTCAGCCCTGTAGCTTCGTCAGCCCTGTAGCTTCGCCAGCCCTGTAGCTTCGTCAGCCCTGTAGTCCCAGTCTAGCCCCTGTAGTTTCTGTCCTAGCCCTGTAGTTTATGTCCTAGCCCTGTAGTTTTAGTCTTGTTCTGAATTTGTTTTGTCTTTAAGTTTTGTTCGTCTTTATTTTTTCCCCTTAGTATTTTTGTGTCTGGGATCCTGCGCTTTCTAGGTCCCTACGCCCTTCATCTCCTGTTTTCTTTGTTTGTTTTTGCCCTGTCTAGGTTAGTTTAGTTCCCCTCAGTAGTTGTTTGGTTCTGTCTTGCCCTAGTGTCTCTGATCTGTTCCCCTAGCCCTCTTGTTCTTGTAGTTCCCCTGTTTAGGCGCATGCAGGTCGCCGCCAGAGCCCTCCGGCGCTCCCATGTCACCGGCTGAGCCCTCTGGTGCGCCAGACTGTCGCTGCCCAGCGCATGCAGGTCGCCGCCAGAGCCCTCCGGCGCTCCGATGTCGCCGGCTGAGCCCTCTGGTGCGCCAACCTGTCGCTACCCAGTGCACGCAGGTCGCCGCCAGAGCCCTCCGGTGCTAAAGTCGCTGTCTGTGCCCTCTGGCGCGCCTGGCCTGTTGCTGCCTAGCTCACCCTCTTGTTCTGATTGTTCCCCTGTTTAGGCGCATGCAGGTCGCCGCCAGAGCCCTCCGGCACTCCCATGTCGCTGGCTGAGCCCTCTGGTGCGCCAGACTGCCGCTGCCCTGAGCATGCAGGTCGCCGCCAGAGCCCTCTGGCGCTCCTGTCGCCGGCTGAGCCCTCTGGTGCGCCAACCTGTCGCTACCCAGTGCACGCAGGTCGCCGCTAGAGCCCTCCGGTGCCTAAGTCGCTGTCTGTGCCCTCTGGCGTGCCTGGTCTGTTGCTGCCTAGCTCACCCTCTGGTTCTTGGTGTTTGCCTTTGTTCTTGGTTCCCCTGCGTGTTTGGACGCCCTGTCTCGGTTCCCCGGCGTGTTTGGACGCCCTGTCTCGGTTCCCCGGCGTGTATAGACGCCCTCTGTTCTCGGTTCCCCGGCGTGTATAGACGCCCTCTGTTCTCGGTTCCCTGCCGTGTTTGGACGCCCTGTCTCGGTTCCCCGGCGTGTTTGGACGCCCTCTGTTCTCGGTTCCCCGGCGTGTTTGGACGCCCTCTGTTCTCTGGTGTTTAGATTCCTGGCGTTCTAGAAGTTCCTGTTTTCCTTGTGCCCCGGCGTTTCCCTCACGCCCCGGCGATCTCTTCCCTAGCGCCCCGGCGTTTCCCTCACGCCCTGGCGATCTTATCTCTAACGCCCCGGCGTTTCCCTCACGCCCCGGCGAGTTTCTCCCTAGCGCCCCGGCGTTTCCCTCGCGCCCCGGCGATCTCTACCCTGGCGCCCCGGCGTTTCCCTCACGCCCGGCGATCTCTTCCCTTGCGACCCGGCGTTTCCCTCACGCCCTGGCGATCTTATCTCTAGCGCCCCGGCGTTTTTCTTCACGCCCCGGCGATCCTTCTTTCCTCGCGCCCCGGCGTTTCCCCACGCCCCGGCGTTCTCTTCCCTTGCGCCCCGGCGTTTCCCTCACGCCCCGGCGATCCTTCTTTCCTTGCGCCCCGGCGTTCTCTTTCCCAAGCCCCAGTGTTTCCCTCACGCCCCGGCGGGTTTCCCTCTGGCGTTGTCGTACGCCTGTTCTTCCCTCTGGCGTTGTCGTACGCCTGTTCTCCCCTCTGGCGTTGTCGTACGCCTGTTCTTCCCTCTGGCGTTGTCGTACGCCTGTTCTTCCCTCTGGCGTTGTCGTACGCCTGTTCTCCCCTCTGGCGTTGTCGTACGCCTGTTCTTCCCTCTGGCGTTGTCGTACGCTTGTTCTTCCCTCTGGCGTTGTCGTACGCCTGTTCTTCCCTTTGGCGTTAAGTACGCCCGTTCCTTCCTTTGGCGTTAAGTACGCCCGTTCCTTCCCTTTGGCGTTGTGTACGCCCGTTCCTTCCCTTTGGCGTTGTGTACGCCCGTTCCTTCCCTTTGGCGCTGTGTTGCGCCCGTTCCTTCCCTTTGGCGCTGTGTTGCGCCCGTTCCTTCCCTTTGGCGCTGTGTGCGCCCGTTCCTTCCCTTTGGCGCTGTGTTGCGCCTCTTCCTTTCCTTGGGTGCTGTCAAGCGCTCGCTCTTTTCCCCGGCGCAGTTAAGCGTTCGTGCCTTTCCCTGATGTGCCGCGCCCTGGTTGTGCTCTGGCACATCAGTGTTCTCTAGCTCCTTGGTTCCCCCGTGTTCTCTAGTTCCTTGGTTCCCCATGTTCTCTAGCCCTTTGGTTCCTCGTGTTTTCTAGCTTAGATTCCCCTTGTTCTCTAGCCTTCGGTTCCCCGTGTTCGCTGGCTCTTTGGTCCCCAGTGTTCAGCCTGATTCTTGCCCACCTTCCTGGGCCCCCTCCGCCCACCCAGTGTGGGAGGTTCTGGGCCGTCCGGTGTCCGGCCTTGAGGGGGGGGTAGTGTCATGGTTTAAGTTGTATCTGGCTTCCTTTTTGTTATTTTGCAGTTCACTCAGCTCTGCTATTAGTCACACCTGTCAGGACACTAATTAGTCTTTATTCCCGTCACCTGTCAAGCTCCCTTTATAAACTCACCTTAGTTGTGTTCTCGTCGCTGGTCCATAGCGTTCACTCCCGCTCAGTCTCTGCCAGTATTCTTGTCAGCTCCGTTTTTGTTACCGTCAGCCGTAAGACACCTTTCAACCTGGTTTTTGTTACAGTCAGCCTTTAGACTTTTCCGTCAGCTTTGTTCTCTCCAGTGCTCGTCTCAGATGTTCTGCTCTCCAGTATTCGGCTCAGAAGGTCTGCTCTCAGGTCCACGGCGCCGACGTTCTGGTCTCAAGCCCACGGCGCCGACGTTCTGGTCTCAAGCCCACGGCGCCGACGTTCCGGTCTCAAGTCCACGGCGCCGACGTTCTGGTCTCAAGTCCTCGGCTCTGACGCTCAGGTCTCAATCCTCGGTTCTGACGCTCTGGTCTCAAGTCCTCGGCTCTGACGCTCCGGTCTCAAGTCCTCGGCTCTGACGCTCCGGTCTCAAGTCTTCGGCTCCAGAGTTCCTCCGGGTCAGTCTCTCCTCACGCCTCCTGCCGGCCAACTTCTGCACCCTACACCTCCGTCTGTTGAAAGACTCTGGTCCCATCATCATCCATCTTCCACCCCATTCAATAAAACTCACTCCTAAGAACTTGCTCTGTGTGTGCGTGCTGTGTCCGGGTTCATCCTCGAAAAATATATCATAACAACTACTGTACCAAAATACACATTCACAGATAAGTACTCTGTTACTGCCAAAAATATACAGAACTCTTGTTCTAAGATCACTACATGATGTGTGTGGACACTTAGGTGTTGAGAAAACATCTGAATTAATCAAAGACCGGTTCTACTGGCCTCTGATGAGTGCTGAGGGGGAGTATATTAAAACTTGCGGACAATGTGTCTTCCGTAAAATTCTCCCACAGCATTCTGCACCATTAAACCAGATCACCAGTAACAAGTCTTTAGATTTTGTCTGCATTGACGTTTTGCAGATAAAACCAGACAAAAAGGCTTTGCTAATTTATTAGTAGAAAGAGACCATTTTGCAACACATGCACAAACATTCCTGGCCAAAGATCATAAGGCCATCACTGTTGCCTAAGGTGTCTACACGATTCGATCAGAAGAAAGAAATGGCAGTGTCAAAACACTACATTAGAGATCATCTTCTGCCATCAGGTTATCTGGTTCATATGCCTGAGCAAAAAGAACCTTCTGAGAGGGTAATGAAATCCCCAGTTACACAAAGGCACGCTGAACTTCAGTTTAAACGAAGTCTGTGGCCTCCAGATCACCCATCTAATGCGTCCTCCTTATCAGATTCTGAGTTTGACTATGAGCATAATTGTCAACTGCTGAACATTGGCAGAGCTATAACAAGAGTCAGAACCACAGGTCAAACCACTGGTAATCCATCAGAATCAACAAGATGAGGATGAGGAGAGCCCGCCTGCCCCCGCCCATCCTCACGACCTTCTACAGATGCACCATAGAGAGTATTCTGACCAGCTGTCTCTCTGTGTGGTGTGGAGGCTGCAGTGCCTCCGACTGGAAGAACGTGAGGAGAGTGGTGAGGACAGCAGAAGGGATCATCGGGGCTCCTCTTCCCTCCATTAAAGACATTTCATCGCAGCGCTGTGTGTCTCGAGCCCGTAACATCATCAGGGACCCCTCACACCCCCACCATAGACTATTCTCCCTGCTGCCCTCCGGAAAGAGGTTCCGCAGCATCCGCTGCAGGTCCACTAGGTTCTGCAAAAGCTTTTTCCCTGCTGCCATCAGACTGTTGAACTGCTGAACTGCTGAAGTATAAAAACGGACTGTGTACCAGACTCGACTAGCTGATTTGCACATTTGCACATTTGTATCGTATCCTGCAAAATCGCTGCTGCACCTTACCCGGAAACGTACTGCAAAACTGTTTACAATGCAACTGCCTACTTTTAAATCACTGCAGCACCTCGCTGCACAACTGTCTACTGGTAAATCATTGATGCACCTTACTGCATATTGTTTATATTTGTTTTACATTGGTTATATTTCAACTGCCTACTGTTCACTGCTGCACTTTATCCGGAAATCTATTGAAACTTATCCTGTAAGTGACTGCGATTTATCACTGCACTTTTTATCCTGTACTGTAATTCACTGCAAGGTATCCTGTAGAGTTACTGCAATCTTTCTGAGCTGTGTGAAAACGAAATTTCGTTCTGTATGCACTCTGTGTATACTAAGTCTAAGTCTAACAAGTGAAGAATCTCACTTATCTGAGAGTGAGTCAGTGTTGATCCACCCAAATGGGCTATCACAAGATAAGAATCCGATGCAAGCAATATCTAGTGAAGCAGCGGACAATATATTTGAGGAAACCGATGGTGAGCACATAGCTTCAACAAGCTTCAATGACTTACCAAACATCAGAAAATCAAAGTGTGAAAAGAAACCAGTCTTATGTATTACCTATCATCAAAGTGGAAATCTTACAGTGGAACCTGTGACTATAATGCACCATGGCGTGGTTAAGTCCCAAGGCAGATCTGCAGACAGCTCTAAAAAGAAACATTTATCAAAGGCTCACTATATAGCGTCAGATGAGGACCCCTTTTAGAAGGGGAATGATGTAGCCCTTGGTGTAGGGCTTGGTGGGGTCTGCGAAAGCAAGGACGGGAGTGTGTCAGGCAATCAATGATCTTGTTAAAAGCTTCTCTACAACTGTGATCCCAACGTACTCCAAACAGTTCTGAAACTTTGTAATAAAGTGTAGCTGGCTATTTTGTTGGAACCTTTTTTGTCTTTCCGAGTTGGTGGATAGCCTTTTGCGAGCTTACTTAGAGGACGGACAATGATTGGCAATGAATCTACGGTAATATCCGCAGAATCCAGGAAAACACACGGTTGTTGTTTTACTGTCTGTTTAAGGTGTACATTGGTTCAGCGTGGCAGGTTCGCAACCTACTCTTTTATTTGCTCTACATGTCAATGTTGTTCAATTTTATTTTATATCGGAGGAAGTATTTTATTTTGCCTAATGAGAGTGGAGTGGGCAGGATTAATGGCACACTGCGTGAGGTAGGGAAGAGAGCAAGCCAGAAAAGCCAAAGCGCAGCAACAGTATGTGTCTGCAGACCCGGAGACTGCGGTGTCAGACCCACACGTTCAGACCCGCAGTTCTAGAGCCCTTCTCTTCCGTGACAGTGCCATCTATTTCCTGACAAGTCGGAACGTGTAAAAACTCATCTTCAGAACCAATCTCTGCTTAAAATGGTGATCTGCACCATGTAATCTACTTTCAGCAGTTATCACCGGTTATTGCACCGTAAACTGCAGAAAATACGAGCAGAGTTGCTCTGTCTGCCTTTACTTCCTATGGCGGAGGGATATTTCAGCTGGATACACTCAAATGTAGTGCAGGCAGGTCTCATAATAACCCCTATTTCGTCACTTATTTTAGAGCCCAAATAAGCGATTTCACTTTCAGAAACCTGCCCAAAAAAAACGCGACCCGTGACTCATGAAAATTAGAAGCGCTTTTAGAAAAAAGAAGCCCAAATTCGCATCAAATAAACAGTCGTTGGCAACAGTGAGCGCGGGTCTGTTTTGCTACAGTTCTCTAGCACTCTTGAAACTACGGAAAGCGCCGAGGGTAAAAGAAACACAGTCCGGAGAGCACGGCGGGGGGAAAAACCTTAGGGAACGGTGTGTGCGTTTTAACGCGCGATTAACGGCGACAAAAAAATTGTCGGCCTTAAAATGGGTTTACGTTAACGCCGTTAATAACGCGTTTAACTGACAGCACTAATATATATATATATATATATATATATATATATATATATATATATATATATATATATATATATATTTTTTTTTTTTTTTTTTTTTTTTTGGTTCGACTGTCTCGGTTCGATTCGCGTGTGTTGCGTTCGGTTCATGCGCTGCTCCTTTTTCTCATAGGCGAAGCGTGTACACTCCAGAGCAGAAGGTGGCAGCACTGCGCCCAAAGCCAACCACCAGTAGTAAACAAGAAGAAGAAGCGAAGCAGCGTAGCCGGGTGTAGCAGAAAAAAATCAGTTGTTGTGGAAAATTGTATGGGTATGGCGAGTGGGAAAGAACAGGAGTTGGAAGATGCGCCAGCAGCACTTTATAGGTCTGCTGTATGGGACCACTTTGCATTTAGAGTGACCTACGATGACGGAGGAAAGAAAGTTGTGGATAAAAGTGCAACAGTGTGCAAGCATTGTGCAACACGTGTTGTTTATGCTAACAGCAACACAACCAACATGTCAGCTCACCTGCGGAGACATCATCCCAGTGAGACAGTTGGCAGCGCAAGGAAGAGAGGGAAAGAGTCGACAGGACAACTTAAACTCCCCGCAGCTTTTAAACAGTCATACGGTGACGAGTCAGAAAGGGCGAAATGCCTAACTAAAGGAGTGGGATATTTCATCGCCAAAGATATGCAGCCTTATTCCGTAGTGGAGGGTGCGGGATTCCGTTCTATGGTTAAAGCACTGGAGCCACGATATAAAATCCCCTCCCGCAAACACTTCAGCTACACGGTAATTCCCGCACTTTATGAAGAGACCCGACAAAGAGTTGTCTGAGACAGCCTCTGTAGCGCTAACTAGTGATGGATGGACCTCCAGGGCTACTGAAAGTTTCCTGACTGTGACTGTCCATTACATTACCTCAGAATGGGAGATGAAAAGCTCCGTTTTACAGACACGCCCCCTTTATAAGAGCCATACTAGCGAGCATCTCTCTGAAGCACTGACAGAAGCAGTGACAGAATGGAAGTTGCACAGGGGCAGCAGCAAAATCCCTGTTACTACAGACAATGCAAAAATATGGTGAATGCAGTAAATGCAACAGCTGGACTGGGGCCACAAATTGGCTGCTTTGCACATACTGTTAATCTTGCAGCCAAGAATGCAGTCTCAATAAGTCAGTTATCCCGGCTCCTGGGGAAGATGAGGAAAGTGGTGACATTTTTCCATCAGAGCACAACAGCCACCCACGCCCTTAAAACCAAACAGGAGATGCTGCAATTGCCACTTCACAAACTAATACATGATGTCCCAACCCGTTGGAACACAACATATGACATGCTGGAGCGTTATTTGGAGCAGCAGGCTTCCATCTATTCTGCTCTGATGGACAAGGATGTTGTTACGGCCAGTGGCCTTTTTGTCTGTTTTGTTTTTCTTTCTAATATGTTGCAGGTGTAATTGCATCTTCCTGCCAGCTGGTGCCACTGTGGAAACTTGCAGACCTCCCGAAGTCTCCTCCTAGTTCACCTTCAGCCACTTCCTTCTACCATCATCGTCATTCTGGATTGGACACTCGCCTGATTGCCTCACCAATCCGTGGAGAGCCCTGCTTATTTAAACTCAGCTCTCCCATACAATCGGGGCAGCTGTGTTTTAGAGCAGCTTGCCACACTGCCGGTTGTGTTTTGTTTGTTGTGATGTGTTTTGCTTTACTGTAACACTCGTTTAACCTGACTATTGAAGGCTGTGTCACTCGTCTGGCAATTTGCCGTGGCACTCGGTTTTAGCCTCTCAACTCCTGGTTGTGTTACTCGTCCCCTGTTTTCTGTGACACTTTGTTAACCTGTGTATTGAAGGCTGTGTCACTCGTCTGGCAGTTTGCCGTGGCACTCGGTTTTAGCCTTTCAATTCCTGGTTGTGTTACTAGTTTCATGTTTTGGTTTTGTCTTGTGGTTTGTTTAGTGTTGATGCTGTTTCCAGCATCAACACCTTAGTTCTTGTGGCCTTAAGTCATATTTGGGTTTCTTTTGTCATTAGATCATGTCCTGTCCTTTTTGGTAGGGTACATATTGTTTCTATAGCCAACTTATCAATAAATTGTTACATTTTTTCTCATACTCTTTTGTGTTGGCTTTTTATGTTACCTCCCCTGTACCCCTAGACCTTTGGGGTCGTAACATAAGTGGGGGCTCGTCCGGGAGATCGAATTATCTAAGTTATATCTGTTTGTGGTTTAAGGTACACTTGTAAAGTTTGCACTATTGGCTTACTATGGCTCAATTTAACATGGCTCAGTTTTTGGAAAACCCCTCTCTTGAACAATTACTAGTTGCCGTAAAGCTAACTTGGCTCAGACTGCTAACGACTCAATTTCTTATTTAAAACAAAATATTAAGGAATTGAGGGATCTGATTGCTTGTGAGTTGGTTAAGTAAAACCTAATTCTTGCCTTCTACGCAGATCTGCCTGCTGACGTGCTTCCTGCAGCATTATCCTCCTGGCCCCTCTCATACGGTTGCTAGAGAACCACAGTGGAAGACACTAGAGGTTGATCATGAGATGGTGGTTGGGTTTAAGACTCCCGTCACACCTTCCCGGTTCGAATCAGTGTCAACTGAAACTGCTAGTTCAAAGCTTGATGCTTGTCTGGTTTGTTTGGCTCGTGTACAATTGGAGGCTGAGGAGAACGCCCAGCTCAAACACTTCTGACTTGAAGTGAAAAGGGTGGAAGCAGAGAAGGTTGCGAGGCTTCATCAGTTGGAGCTCGAAGTACTAAGGTTCCAGGTACCTCCCAACACTCGAATAGTGCAAGCTTTTCAGTGGCCATTTGATGTTTGGTCCCGATTTGTGCAGTGTAAAATGGCTCTGTCTACGCCGCTCAACCAAGAGCTTGTTTGAACAACATGCTATACTGTGTTGTATCCAAACCTTTTGGTTTGATTTTTAGGAGGGGAGGTGTTACGGCCAGTGGCCTTTTTTGGGTTTCTTTTGTCATTAGATCATGTCCTGTCCTTTTTGGTAGTGTACATATTGTTTCTATAGCCAACTTATCAATAAATTGTTACATTTTTTCTCATACTCTTTTGTGTTGGCTTTTTATGTTACCTCCCCTGTACCCCTAGACCTTTGGGGTCGTAACAGATGTTAAGAAAAATGTCAAAGACATTGCTGTTTTTTGACTGACAGTGAGACAAGACTGGCAGAGGATCTAACCAAGATTTTCAAACCTCTGAAGAATGTAACAACGCTCATGAGCACAGAAACATCCCCTTCAATGTCCATGATCATCCCTCTGCAGAAGATGATACTAAAATCCTTGACACCCAGTGAAGAGGACAGCCCCACCATCAAAGATGCTAAGGCAGCCATCACTAAAAACTTGGAAGACAGATACAGGGACCCTGATCTTCAGGACTATCTGCACAGAAGCACAGCCCTGGATCCAAGATTTAAGTCCCTGCCATACTTGGAAGAAGACTGTATTCAGAAAATCTACAGTGCTGTCACCAGAGAGATCATGGAAATTGAAGAGCAGGTATTGTTTTATTAAATTCCGTAATTAGTACTGAATTTAATATACACACACATATATATATACACACACACACACACACACACACACACATATATATATATATATATATATATATATATATATATATATATATATATAAATATATATATATATATATATACAGGGGTTGGACAATGAAACTGAAACACCTCTCATTTTAGTGTGGGAGGTTTCATGGCTAAATTGGACCAGCCTGGTGGCCAATCTTCATTATTGCACATTGAACCAATAAGAGCAGAGTGTGAAGGTCCAATTAGCAGGGTAAGAGCACAGTTTTGCTCAAAATATTGCAATGCACACAACATTATGGGTGACATACCAGAGTTCAAAAGAGGACAAATTGTTGGTGCACGTCTTGCTGGCACATCTGTGACCAAGACAGCAAGTCTTTGTGATGTATCAAGAGCCACGGCATCCAGGGCAATGTCAGCATACCACCAAGAAGGACGAACCACATCCAACAGGATTAACTGTGGACGCAAGAGGAAGCTGTCTGAAAGGGATGTTCAGGTGCTAACCCGGATTGTATCCAAAAAACATAAAACCACGGCTCCCCAAATCAGGGCAGAATTAAATGTGCACCTCAACTCTCCTGTTTCCACCAAAACTGTCCGTCGGGAGCTCCACAGGGTCAATATCCACGGCCGGGCTGCTATATCCAAACCTTTGGTCACTCGTGCCAATGCCAAACGTCGGTTTCAAGGGTGCAAGGAGCGCAAATCTTGGGCTGTGGACAATTTGAAACATGTATTGTTCTCTGATGAGTCCACCTTTACTGTTTTCCCCACGGTGAGAGTTATGGTGTGGAGAAGCCCCAAAGAGGCGTACCACCCAGACTGTTGCATGCCCAGAGTGAAGCATGGGTGTGGCTCAGTGATGGTTTGGGCTGCCATATCATGGCATTCCCTTGGCCCCATACTTGTGCTAGATGGGCGCGTCACTGCCAAGGACTACCGAACCATTCTGGAGGACCATGTGCATCCAATGGTTCAAACATTGTATCCTGAAGGAGGTGCCGTGTATCAGGATGACAATGCACCCATACACACAGCAAGACTGGTGAAAGATTGGTTTGATGAACATGAAAGTGAAGTTGAACATCTCCCATGGCCTGCACAGTCACCAGATCTAAATATTATTGAGCAAATTTGGGGTGTTTTGGAAGAGCGAGTCAGGAAACATTTTCCTCCACCAGCATCACATTTTCCTCCACCAGCATCACGTCGTGACCTGGCCACTATCCTGCAAGAAGAATGGCTTAAAATCCCTCTGACCACTGTGCAGGACTTGTATATGTCATTTCCAAGACAAATTGACGCTGTATTGGCCGCAAAAGGAGGCCCTACACCATACTAATAAATTATTGTGGTCTAAAACCAGGTGTTTCAGTTTCATTGTCCAACCCCTGTATATATATATATATATACACACACACACACACACACACACACACACACACACACACACACACACACACACACACACACACACACACACACACACACACACACACACACACACATATATACACACACACACACACATATATATATATATATATATATATACACATATACATATATATACATACAACTACATATACATAAGTCGTCCATTTTATTGGCCAGAGAACGGACATTGGCGAGGAAAATGCTATGTAAAGATAGCCATGGTGTTAGCTTTAGCCTAGCTCGCACCCCCCTCCGCGCTAACGCCGGTTTTGTTGACGTTCTGGTCGCCGGCTGAGTTGCACTTCCGCCCGGCCGGGAGAAGTCGGCAGGCTCCAGTGTTCTGGAGATCTCTAGGATGACGGGAATATCGGCGATAAATGTATCACTATTATAGCTCCGAATGTCCAGCAACTCATGTGTGCTATAGCGCGGCAACGCGGTGCAGTTTTGGAAGAAAAAGTCCGGTGATAAATAGATAAAAAAACTTTTAGATAACAAGTGCTGGAGAGACGCTGCGCCGATCAGCCAGATACGAGGGTTGGCAGCTGTTTATGACGCAATGTGCGTGTCTATAACGCTGATGTGTATAGGATTTGTTTTCATCAAAACCGACCGTTCAGGAAAACTTTGTGCTCGCATCCCCCGCCGCGCTAACGCCGGCTTTGTTTTAGTTCTGGTCGCCGGCTGAGTTGCACTTCCGCCCGGCCGGGAGAAGTCGGCAGGCTCCAGTGTTCTGGAGATCTCCAGGATGACGGGAATATCGGCGATAAATGTATCACTATTATAGCTCCGAATGTCCAGCAACTCATGTGTGCTATAGCGCAGCAACGCGGTGCAGTTTTGGAAGAAAAAGTCCGGTGAAAAATAGATAAAAAAAAAACTTTTAGATAACAAGTGCTGGAGAGACGCTGCGCCGATCAGCCAGATATGAGGGTCGGCAGCTGTTTATGACGCAATGTGCGTGTCTATAGCACTCATGTGTATAGGATTTGTTTTCATCAAAACCTACCGTTCAGAAAGAAAAAAAATATATATAGGGTGCCCCCAGCGGGTGGCGAACCTACGACCTTTGGTGTGCCAGCCCAACACCTAAACCACTGTACCAAAAAAAAGTGCCATGCTGAGCTCTGCATTATGGAGAGGTCAACTGTGTCTAGCAAGTGGTTTTGAGAAGTGGTTTTTGGTTAATTTTGTCACCACGGTAACTTTAAATGGCGTCAAGTACAAATAGCACACTTCGCGGCGTCGAGACGCACGTTTTGATATATAGTTTGTGGGGGTACAGCCTACTGTTCGGGCTGTATTAACGGTGACGGAAGATTAAAAAGGAATAATATAATAATAAAGAACCCCTTATTAGGTGCATAGCATAAGGCCTCCGCCATGCATTTTCAATGCATAGGCGGGCGCCTAATAACACTGTTCTAGGTGGTATTTTGTGCATATAAACAGAGCTGAAACATCCCGTCTGATGAACACTGAAAGGCAGCACTTGTATGACTGAATAATTGTTAAATAATAGAGAGCTGCTACAAACAGTCAAAGTATGAGGTTTTACTCAATGTTGCTGCGAGTAGAAGACATCATGAATGCCGATGTCTGGTACCATCCTGCTGCACCGATTTTCTGACTTGTAATACTGATTTTAGGGGTTGTTTCAGATACATTTTCCGATTTCGAGGTTGTGAATCCCAACTACCGAGGACAAAAGGAACACAGTATTAGGCTGTTAGTGAAGCTAATAACAGCTAGCGCTAGCTCAAAGGTCTGTTGTCTGGACCATAGACATTATATATGTAGACGCCTCTTTGGGCGGGGTCTGCCTATGCTGCGGATGAGTAAGAGCATCCGCCATGTTAAATGTGGCCAATCTGCTGTTAGACTCAGACACTTAAACAGTATCAGAGGGACTTTAATCTCAGACTATACTTTATATTTGTAATATTTTTATTTTTGTAATATTACAAGTTTATTTTTGTATCCCTTTGGCTTCATTCTCCTGACTTTATTCTCGTAAAGACTAAAAATAATTAATTTTAATAATTAGAATCTAACCTGGCCCTATTACTCCAAGACTAACATAGTTCTGCAAACTGTGACTATTCTGCAAATGTTCACCCTTAATTCTCATAATATGACATTTTTCTCACTTTTGACTTTTGATTTTCTTCTCCTATGACTTTTTACTCATATTAGTAATTTTATCTCTTTAATACTCCTCCAAAAAGTCTGTTCCTAATCTGTGTCTATACCTGATTGTCATGGTTTAGTTTTGATTCGGCTTTTGTTTACCATTAGTTTTCAGTTTTTCCTCCTTGGTTTTAGTTATGATTTGACTTTATTTATTGTCAGTTTTCAGTTCCCCTTCTCACTCAGCCTTCACTTCACCCCCCTTGCAGTCAGTCACACCTGTGGGTAGTTAATCAATCAGTCAAACTCATTTCAACTGCCAGCTTCCTTATTTAAGCCTCCCTCTTTTGTCACTTCCCTGCCAGTCCGTCATCTATCAACACCTTCTCCATGTCTGTCTGCCTGTTCACCTTTGGAACCCTGCCACCTCTGCTTTCTCCTCAAGGCTTCTCCGTAAATCCTGCTGCCTTGCTTTGTTTCCCTCTGCTAGACTGAAGGGCCTGCTGCCGAGTTCTGGTTAGCTCTCTGCCGAACTGTGGACTCGAATCCTGTTGCCTTGCTCTGGTTCCCCTCTGCTAGACCGAAGGGCTTGCTGCCGAGCTCTGGTTGGCTCTCTGCTGAGCTGTGGACTCTGCTGCCTGTCTCTGGCTCCAGGAACTCTCTCCCGGGCCGTCAGCTCCTGCCCTCACCTACACCTTTGTACCTGTGCAGTCCTGCCTCTCCGGTCTAACCATCCATCATCCCTTCAACCCTTCAATAAAAACTCTCTATTTTAGTCCCGTGTGCTGTGGTTCTGAGTTCAACCGTAGACAAATCCTGACACTGATCTTCACACGGTGTTATGAAATAATGAAGACCAAAATGTTTAGATTTAACCAACTGATTTTTATATTCATAGCACATACACACACACACACACACACACATATACATATATATATATATGTTCTGGAATTGTTCCTTCTCTTTTCAAAACTGCCATTATCACTCCTATTGTGAAGAAACCTGGATTTGTCAGGAACGAGAGACGGATGGACCCAGTATTCAGCCAGACAAGAAAAAGTGCAAACAAAAAGGCTTTAATGAAGCTCAAAAGGGAATATGCAGGCTCGGTGGTCAAATAACATTTCCAAGTCGGTACACAGGCGGGCAGGAAAAAACAGGCAAGGATAACAGGATCAGGATCAGGCTCAGGCTGGCACAGAAGTCAAAAACGCAAATAGGGTCAGGTCAACAGGCAAACGAACAGAACAGGGAATGCTGGACTAGACTCACCAAAAGACAAAAGACAATGATCTGGCAGAGTGCAGGTGACAGAGGCAGATATAAGTAGGGGAGTGAGCAGGTGAACAGAGTGAGACTAATTACCAGAATGGGTGGAGCTGATTAGGGGGGACAAAATGGCTGGAAGTAAACTGAAGCTGATTGGATGGTGACTGGTGAAGGGGAGTGACAAGACAAAAGAATGCTGGCAGGTGAACTGAATAAAGGCTGGTGACATAACTGATCAGAGCAGGCCAGAAGAAACTGATAATATAAAACAAAGTACAAAATCAAACCACATTAAAACTCAAACTATTCCATTAACCAAAACTAATACATAACCTAAACCTAAGACAGAATTGATTACATGGAGAGAATATACTAAACCAAAGCAGAAATTAAACTAGACTAATCCAGAACCAAAATCAACATAAAGACCAAACAGAACATAAGCAAATAATAAAAACCAGAGCTAATACTAAGACAGTAGAGTGAACTAATTAAAAAGACCAACATAAACTATAACAAAAACTCAAATCATGACAGAGCCCCTCCCTCAAGGGCGGATACCAGACGACCTAAAAAGAAAAAGCAGACTAGATCGGGCGGGTGGAGGGGGTCTCAGGACGGAGGGACAGAGTCGAGACATAAACAAAAACAACCCAGACAGGGCGGACTAAAATAAACAGTCTCAAGAAACAAAAGTCTGGTGGGCGTCCCAGAGGACGACCCCGACGAGTCAGGTTTTCTGGAGGACGTCCCGGAGGACGGCTGCAACGATTCAGATAATCCGGCGGGTGTCCCGGAGGACGGCCCCGGAGAGGTTGGTGCTCCGGCGGGCGTCCAGGAGGAAGGCGGTGGACCGGAGCGTCAAGAGGTAGATGGCGACGCCAGGCCCCTGGCGACCATCGACGGAACAGAGCCCCCAGAAACCGCCGACGGAGTAGGACCCCCGGAGACGGACGGCTGGCCAGGATCCTCAGAGGCAGAATCTGAAAAAGAAAATGTCCTGCCGGTGCCGAACTGCAGGCTTCAGGCGGCGCCGGGCGGCAGGCCTCAGGAGGCCCCGGGCTGCAGGCCTCAGGCGGCGCCGGGCGGCAGGCCTCAGGAGGCCCCGGGCTGCAGGCCTCAGGAGGCCCCGGGCTGCAGGCCTCAGGAGGCCCCGGGCTGCAGGCTTCAGGAGGCCCCGGGCTGCAGGCTTCAGGAGGCCCCGGGCTGCAGGCTTCAGGAGGCGTCTGGATACCCAAGAGGAAAAGAATCTCCCGCACACCTGACTCCAATTGAGAAAGAGATCTCCCAACATCTGCCCGCCACTGTTTGTCGGCCGATGGGTCCATGTTAGGCCAGATCATTCTGTCAGGAACGAGAGACGGATGGACCCAGTATTCAGCCAGACAAGAAAAAGTGCAAACAAAAAGGCTTTAATGAAGCTCAAAAGGGAATATGCAGGCTCGGTGGTCAAATAACATTTCCAAGTCGGTACACAGGCGGGCAGGAAAAAACAGGCAAGGATAACAGGATCAGGATCAGGCTCAGGCTGGCACAGAAGTCAAAAACGCAAATAGGGTCAGGTCAACAGGCAAACGAACAGAACAGGGAACGCTGGACTAGACTCACCAAAAGACAAAAGACAATGATCTGGCAGAGTGCAGGTGACAGAGGCAGATATAAGTAGGGGAGTGAGCAGGTGAACAGAGTGAGACTAATTACCAGAATGGGTGGAGCTGATTAGGGGGGACAAAATGGCTGGAAGTAAACTGAAGCTGATTGGATGGTGACTGGTGAAGGGGAGTGACAAGACAAAAGAATGCTGGCAGGTGAACTGAATAAAGGCTGGTGACATAACTGATCAGAGCAGGCCAGAAGAAACTGATAATATAAAACAAAGTACAAAATCAAACCACATTAAAACTCAAACTATTCCATTAACCAAAACTAATACATAACCTAAACCTAAGACAGAATTGATTACATGGAGAGAATATACTAAACCAAAGCAGAAATTAAACTAGACTAATCCAGAACCAAAATCAACATAAAGACCAAACAGAACATAAGCAAATAATAAAAACCAGAGCTAATACTAAGACAGTAGAGTGAACTAATTAAAAAGACCAACATAAACTATAACAAAAACTCAAATCATGACAGGATTAGATCCCAACAACTACAATAATCTCCGCCCAATTTCAAATGTACCTTTTATCTCAAAAATACTGGAAAAAACAGTCACTTCTCAACTTCACTCTCACCTAACTTACAACAACCTTTATGAACAGTTCCAGTCTGGCTTCCATCCCCGTCATAGCACTGAAACCGCCCACTTAAAAATAACCAATGATCTTTTAATAGCAGCTGACTCTGGTCTAATTTCCATCCTCATTCTTCTTGATCTAAGCGCAGCCTTTGGCACAGTTTCCCACTCTACCCTACTCCAGCGACTATACACAATTGGCATCACTCATACTCCCCTAGCCTGGTTTCAATCCTACCTTTCTGGCCGCACTCAGTTTGTTCAGATTAAGCCCTATCGTTCTAACTCCTCTCCAGTTACCACCGGTGTTCCCCAAGGTTCTGTCCTGGGACCCCTACTCTTTATCATTTACATTCTCCCTCTTGGCAATATCTTCAGGAAATTCAACATTAATTTTCTCTGTTATGCGGATGACACCCAGCTCTATCTTTCCTGTAAAACAAACTCTTCACTCCCACCTCCTTTATTAATCTCCTGCTTAACCGAAATAAAATCCTGGTTCACCTCCAACTTTCTTAAATTGAATAAAAACAAGACAGAAATTCTCCTAGTGGGAACCAAATCTACATTATCCAAAGCTGACAGTTTCTCCCTTTCATTTGATAGCGCCGTAATCTCCCCCTCACCTCAGGTCAAGAGTCTGGGTGTCAATCTGTACGTTGTCCTTCTCCTCTCACATTAACAACCTTACTCACTCTGCTTACTTTCACTTACGCAATATAAATCACCTTCGCCCCTCTCTCTCCCCTGGTTCCACCTGCACTCTTGTTCATAGTCTGGTCACTTCCCGCATCGATTAATGTAATGGCGTACCGCGCACGTGACGTCACCATCTCATGAGCAACGCCCCTTGCCGCTAAGGTAGGACAAACAGGTTGTGAGCGCACGTAGCAACCAGCCATTACACATGCAACAGATACAACAATATGACCGACTTTTCAGCTATTAAATTATC
The DNA here is from genome assembly GCA_037039145.1 of Fundulus diaphanus. Lineage (NCBI taxonomy): Eukaryota > Metazoa > Chordata > Actinopteri > Cyprinodontiformes > Fundulidae > Fundulus > Fundulus diaphanus. The sequence continues at coordinate 48,751,718 of CM073138.1, read as the reverse complement.
GCAAGAGGATGTCCCAGGCGCCCAGTTTACTGGTAGAACTGTTGAACAACATTCCAATGTTCAGCTCAAACGATGGCTTGAGTGTCGAGGACTGAAAGACTGGAAAACGGGCCGAGTTGATAGAACGGTAAGTCGATGTTTTTTTCCTGCTCGGCGTTCATGGCGTCATCGGCCGTTTTTTCTGTTTGTAATCACTGTCCAGGAATCGTTATATTTTGCCAATCGGTAGTCAACCAAGCTTGACTGTACTTTCTGCGGAGGATGAGGAGAGCCCGCCTGTCCCCGCCCATCCTCACGACCTTCTATAGAAGCACCATAGAGAGTATTCTGACCAGCTGTCTCTCTGTGTGGTGTGGAGGCTGCAGTGCCTCCGACTGGAAGAACGTGAGGAGAGTGGTGAGGACAGCAGAAGGGATCATCGGGGCTCCTCTTCCCTCCATAAAAGACATTTCATCGCAGCGCTGTGTGTCTCGAGCCCGTAATATCATCAGGGACCCCTCACACCCCCACCACAGACTATTCTCCCTGCTGCCCTCTGGAAAGAGGTTTCGCAGCATCCGCTGCAGGTCCACTAGGTTCTGCAAAAGCTTTTTCCCTGCTGCCATCAGACTGTTGAACTGCTGAACTGCTAAAGTATAAAAACGGACTGTGTACCACATTCGATTCGCTGATTTGCACATTTGCACACTTGCACATTGTATTATATCCTGCAAAATTGCTGCTGCACCTTACCGGGAAACGTACTGCAAAACTGTGTACAATGCAACTGTCTACTTTTAAATCATTGCTGCACCTTACTGCGTATTTGTTTACATTTGTTTTACACTGTTTACATTTCAACTGCCTACTGCTCACTGCTGCACTTTATCCGGAAGTCAATTGAAACTTATCCTGTAAGTGACTGCGATTTATCACTGCACTTTATCCTGTACTGTAATTCACCGCAAGGTATCCTGTAGAGTTACTGCAATCTTTCTGAGCTGTGTGAAAGCGAAATTTCGTTCTGTATCCACTCTGTGTATACAAAATGACAATAAAGAAAGTCTAAGTCTAAGTCTAAGTCTCTACAAAATAACTGTTTACATACCTGGCCTGGGAGCAGGCCGGTGGGGCCGCGTGCTTTGGTGGCAGAGGAAGGCGAGCGACGCCAGAGGCGCCTTCGGTTAGTGACAGGGACCCAGACCAGGGGGTCGAGCCCGGCTCGGGCGAGGCCCACGGGAGGCACTGGGCGTCACTGGAACGCGTGGCACGGCAGACCGCCCGGCCCGCACCCCCCCCTCCCGCGAACGGAGGCGTACGGAAACGGACGGCCAGCGCGTCGCGCGGACCGGAACGCTCGCCCTCCCCAACCCCTCCGCGAGCCGACGTCCGGGCCCCGCGGGTCAGGATGTTTTTTCGGGTTGAACTGTTGTGAAGGCCGACCACACAAGTGTACCCAGCGCACACATCTCTCCTTGGCAGTCTTGAATTTCGGGAAATTAATGAAGAAAACATCCTTCATATGCGGCCTTTCAGCGTACCTCGAGTCGCTGTTGCACGTTCCATAACAACAATGTTTAAAAACCATGGTTAGGAGACGTCTTAGACTTGGAAAAAGCAGTCGTTTTACCGAGTAAAACCAAGGGTAACGTACAGCTCTTTTACAGCGAAAAAGCGGAGGACAACGCAAGTTTGCCCTACCGCGTACCACGTGATATGACGTCACATTCTAAAAATAGCTCGCTCGCGGAACGCCATTCTCTTCTTTTCGGTCTTCCTCAAAAATCCATTCACAAGCTTCAGGCAGTGCAAAACTCAGCAGCTCACATCATTTCTAGAATATAAAAATCAGTTGGTTACATCTAAACATTTCCTAAAAAGTGGGTTCTCCAGTAAAGAACAGCCAAATACTGAAGATATGACTCAAAACCTTTATAGTGTTATTTGACAAGAAGGTTAGGAACGTTTCTTGCCTTGTCCATCTGAATATCACAAATAGTGGCGTGATCTCACTGTAATACACTGCAATATTACCTGCTAACTCTGGCATTTAAGTTACACTTAATTGCCCTAAAAAGTATCTTGTTGCCAACTATCATTATGATTTGTCTCTTTGGATACATGAACAGAAACAGTTCTGTGAACAAATACTTACATCCTCAACATATTATACGCCCATTGAACGTACAGTGCAGCTAAAACCAGTTCAGAAAGAGTCTGATGTGGTTTCATGATTTAATAGGATCTAAGGCAAACAGCTCAATGAACTTTTTAGGCTACGGGAGCTCTTAAATATGCAGTCACAATAATGGAAACTTTGTGGACAACATTACAGCTGGGATCTGGTGATCCAGGTTTTTGTGGAATTATAGACAAATTAAAGGAACGGGAAGCAGAATAGACCTTTTTTATTGGATAATAACGACGATTTTTCTTCCTAAGACATGCTGGTCACAAAAAGCAGATACTGTCTGGCTCCATTAAAACTATATTGCGGCGTCTTCGTGGCCAGGGAATTCTACAGAGTACCGGTGTGTTTTTCAATGACTTTTTCTTTATGTAACAGCTCACAGTAACATCTCACACTGTGTAATAAACCGACTGTTTGTGCAGTGAGTCTTTGCCATCCTTTCAGCACATCATACACATGCCATGCTATTAGGACATATATCTGAAGTATACAGTCACTTACAATTTTGTGTCTAACACTGTTTATTAACCCAAAAAAACTAATGACACCATCAATTGAAAGTACTTATTTACTAACGCTCCGTAGCTCATAACTAACCTGACATCCCGCTTGCCATTAATCAGCATTGCTTCCATGAAAACAGCGGCAGCCGGCGTGGGATGTTGGAGGCTTTTACAATGGGTCCAGCATCTTGGTGGCATCCTGGCATCCTATGGCCTTATCGTGGCATCTTCGTGGCACCTAACGGCCACAGACTTCCTAAGTGTGCCAGCGTGTTTTCAAGTGATGTTTTTATATCACCACATTTGTTTTTCTTATCACGAGTTAAACCACTCATACAGTAACCTTATAACTTTTCTATTAAATTGCTTGAAAATGTTTGTTAAATTATGTGAATTTAACACATGAATAATTGAAAGTAAATATATAATAGGTATTAAATAACCCCAAAATCAAAGCATTTCCCCATAAACAGCAACAGAAGGGCGGCAGGTGGCCTGCCGGCTTAGTGACACCTTGTGGCGGCTGCATGCCACTGCAGCTGCCACAAGGCTGGCGAAAGTTCATCAAGCTTTTATTGGAAATAATATCAATAAAACATGATTATTTGGAAGTAGTTATAGACTAACGGGTATCTATAACAAATCATTTACCCACACACAGCAAAAGGAATGCAGCAACAGCCGTGACATCTTCTTGGTAGGCACATACCAGTGAAAGTGCCACTGCAATTGCCACTACTAGGTGCAGCTGCCACCACAAGTGTCACTATTAGCTGCCGCGACCACCAGAAGTGCCACTGCCGCAGCCACAGGAAGTGCCACTCTGAGCTGGAGCTGCCACAGGAAGTGCCACTATTACCTCCACCAGAAGTGCCACTATAAGCCGCCAGCTTTTATTGCAAATACTATAAATAAAATATGATTATTTGGAAGTAGTTATAGTCTAACAGGCGTCTACAACAAACAGTTTGCCTAAAAACAGAAACAGCAGTACGGGAAGAGCCGTGGCACCTTCTTGGCAAGAGCATGCCAGTGAATGTGCCACCGGAAGTGCCACAGCTGCTAGAGGAAGTGCCAGTGTCAGATGCCACTGCCACAAATTGAGCTCGGCCCTACTGCAATGACGAGAGAGAGATTTTAATAATTTGTTTATTTTCAGTAAATAATCGACATAGTATCACAAACTATGTAAAAGAAAAAACATACACCACAGAATTACTTTAACACCCTTCCAAAAATGAGTTCTCCTCCTACCACACTACAAATTACTTCCCCATAACTCCAGATGTGACAAAAAGTATCTAAATCTGAAACTGATCTATAAAAATATTATTCAAGCAATAGCCTAGACTTCACCAGGTTAACAAATAAAGAAACCACATCAATATTCCACTCTTCCTCCACCTTCCTCCTTCTGTTTATATACACGGCCATTTTAGCCTGTCCTAACAAAAAAATTATTAATTGACATTTACTCTTTCCCTGGCGTGTGAATTTAAAACCACAAATAAATCCATGTTTAGTAAAATTTCCCCATATATTTTCAAAATAGTTCTCAAAAGCACAAAAAGAGCTGACAGATGAACACAGTCAGAAAAACAATGAAACGCCGTTTCTCTCTGTACACAAAAAGGAGATTTTTCTTCTACAGCAGGATTAATAACAGAAACAAAAGAGTTTACAGCTACAATACCATGAAGGATGCTCCATTGTAAATATGCATGTTTTTTCATTAGAGGAGGCTTATACAACGATTTCCATTCAGGCTTGATTTCAGGTGTTAAGGAGAGATGAGTTCTCCATACTGTCACTGTGTCCATTCAGTTTGTTTCGATTGAGAGTTTTTACAATCAGCCTATAGATAATTTTTCCAGAAGCTCCTTCCAGGGAGATTCCTTTACTGGCCACCAAAACTAATAAAGGGCCAGAGCAGTTCTTTATCCCAGGAAACAGCCTGAAGGATGGAAAAGGGTCCAGGTGATTTGGTAACACAGTACCTCCATAATGATCAGTCAAAAGGGAACATGTCTGGTAGCCAGGACTTTTGAAAATATCTTGTAGTCCGTGCAGAGCAAAGAGACTGGTCGCCAGTTCCTTAGATCCTGTAAATCTCCTTTCTTTGGAAGTAGAGTAACGACTACCCGCCTGCAGCTCAGAGGCAGCCAACCTCTCTCCAGGCTATCTGTGATCACCTCCAACAAATCCTCACTGATCACAGACCAGAATGACTTGTAGAAATCAACAGGAAGACCGTCCATGCCAGGGGGTCTACCACTCTTTAGGCTGATCAAAGCAGTATGCAGTTCAAGCAGCGTAAGCTGAGCCTCCAGTTTTCGATTGGCTTCAGCATCCACCTGAGGAAGTCCTTCGTAGAAACAATTCCTCACATCTGGATTCTCCAAATGTTCACTCTTAAAAAGGTCTTTATAGAAACTGACAGCAAACTTCCTGATCTCAGAAGAACCTGAGATAGTAGAACCACAGTCAGACTTTAGGGAGTGAACAATCTGTCTTTGCCCATTCTTTTTTTCTAGTCCAAAGAAAAAGTGAGACGGGGCATCCATCTTTGTTACACTTAGGAAGCGTGATCTGACCAAAGCTCCTTTGGCTGCTGTGCCCAACAGGTTGGCCAGAACGGCCTTTTTAGCTTTGAGGGAATCTAAAAACCCTCGGTTTCCTGTAGATGCTGCCAAACCCTGCAGCTCTACAATCTGAGTCTCCAAGTTCCTCATAGATCTGGTTATGTCTCTAGTGACATTGCGAGTGAACTGTTGACAAAATTGCTTAATTTGACATTTACCATAATCCCACCACTGTTGGACACAAGAAAAATCTGATTTAGATTGTTTATGACTGACCCAGAAATATTCAAAAGCTGGTCTAAAAGCTCCATCATTCAAAAGAGCTGTATTAAAATGCCAGTAGACACTCCTTATGCGAACATTTTTTATAAACACAGAGCAGCAAACCAGACAGTCATCAGAAAAACTAACAGGAATTATTTGACAATTTTTAAATATATTCAAATGATGTTTAGATGCATATATACGATCCAATCTTGCCAAGGATAAAAGATTATCTCTAGAATGACTCCATGCATACTGTCTCTGATTCTTGTTGAAAGCTCTCCATACATCTGAAAGGTCAGAGGCTGCAGTCAGCTGCCTGATCTTCCGAGAGGATTCAGCATGAGGCTCTAAATGGTTCCTATCAAGTAACGGATTTTCAGTGCAATTAAAATCTCCACACAAATACTCATTATCACTACAATCATTTACAGTGTCCCCTAAAATATTCAATAGAAACATTCTATCCACCCCCTTAGTTGGAGCATACACATTAAGAAAAACTAAATTCACATTTTCATATTTGGCTTTAACTTTCAATAAATTACCGATTAATTCCTCTGCTTCACAAGAAATAGGCCAAAACTTCTTAGAAAACACAATCCCCACACCGCCACTACAACTAGACTTGTGGCTAAAAAAAAATTCCCCTCCGCGTTCTTTCTTCCAATCACTCTCATTATCAGCATTGCTGTGCGTTTCTTGAATTAACATTATATCAATTTTCTTTAAAGCCATAAATCTAAAAAATTCAGCCCTTTTCACTTCATCTCTGGCACCATTTAAATTTAATGTGCCTATTTTAAAATCACATATAGAAATGAAGAAACAAAAGAAAAGACACGGAGAAATATAAAATATTTCTTTAAATATCCTCATCTTCATCAGCAGTAATTACTTGGGCTCTGACCTTCAAAATCAGTTTCTTTAAGCGATACATTTCTTGATCTGTTAACACATCATCAACAAAATATCCAGTTTTCTTTGTTAAGACCAAGAGGATTCAACAAACATTTTTAAATCTGTAAAATATTCTTCTACTTTAATCAGTCTGAGTCCTTTAGTTATTTGTAATAAAACTCTTAATTTCAGCAGGAGGATACAGATTCTGCTGATCCTGGCTCAAGGGCAGGCTACTATCAGACTCCAAACTGCCCTCTCCTGCTTTATTTGCTCTCTTAACTCAGAGCTTTAGTGCTGCTGTTAGCAGGTTCAGAACTTTTCCTTTTCTGGGACATTTTCAACAATTCCTCATCAAACATGCTGTCATCCTCACAAAAGCTATCACATAAAACTTCATCAGCTTGTTTTTCCCCTGCATCTGCATCAAAACTACTCACAGATTGATCATGTTTCATCTTACTATCAGTGATATCAATTCCATTAGAACGATCACAATTTATAAAGGATCGCATCTCAGGCTGTTCCTCTGCAGTTACAACAGAAGGATCACCAGGAACCCCTGCACCAGCAACATCAGGACCCGCACCAACTACCGTGAAACCAGCAGCGGCCTCTCTGGTGGCACCGTGGTCCGCTTCGGTGGAACCGCCACCATCGCCAGCATTCACCAACTGTGTATTCTTGAGTTTTTCTGGGCACGATCGAATTATATGACCTTCTGCACAACAACCAAAACATTTCATGTTCTCAGAAGAGGCATAAACCATATAATTAAACCCATCTACTTTGAAATTAAAGAACAGGTTAAGCTCATTAGCTGTGTCCTTAAGGATCATAAATACCTGCCTTCTATGACACATGACATGTTTCAGAAGCACAGATTTACAACCTAAAGAAATCTTTATGGGTGAAACTAGCTGTCCATAGCGTGACAACTCCTTGACATTTGAGATGATAATCTTTTTAGCTGGACTAACCAGCGGGAGAACCGGTGTGAAAGTGTCATGAATGACGACGCCCCTTTCAACCAAACCATTCACTTCGGATGTACTATCAAGAAAGATCACAATCTCACATTCATACGGGAAGCAGATTTCACACTATCACAACCTACCACTCCTCCAACAGCTAAGGCTGCCTCCTCTACTGAACAATTCACTGTTGGTATGAGTTTGACAGCATGCCGACGTGTCAACTTTTCAAAATGCGCACCGCCCTCCACAATTGGCATGGTTCCAAACGCCAAACCAATCCAGTAGTAAAAAACTACCGGACCAGTCTGGAACAACCAAAATTCAACTTAAGATCAAGTGTTCAAAACACCTTACAAAAAAAAGATAGAAAGAAGACTCACACTCCCGTCTCTAGCTCCATTCACTCCGCCATTCACCCAGAGAGAGAGAGAGAGAGAGAGTGCCGGTTTCCCTGTTCTGGTCTGAATGCGCGCTAAAACTGCATCTTTAAAATGAACTGCACTTGTCTGAATCACATTGAAAAGTATCACAGCTCTGTGCGTGAGTATGGTCAAGAAATTGCATCTACCACCTATTTTCCCACCAGCAGTAGCGGTGGCAGCAGCGGTAGCATGCGCATTAGTGTTTGTAGCCGGTTCAGAGTCACAGCACTATGGGCAGCGCTGTTTGTAGGTCCTGTGCTATCGATATAGAGACCGAATCACTCAATTTAATCTTGTAAATAAAACTTTCGCCCAAAATTCAATTTTCCCTCTACTGATGTAAACGACGTCAAGTGAGGAGAGAGAGAGACATTTTCTGAGTCCCGCTCGTTTTCTTCTCCCGGATAAGTTGCGATTCTCGCCTCTGTTTCCTCCGATTCCTCACTCTCTCTTGGTTCCTATCCTCCTTCATCACTAACTTTGACCTTAGATGTCTCACCTGTATGACAGTTTCCCTGATTTCAGCCAACTGATCATATTTGCGAGAATGATTGAAGTAGAGATCACAAGCTATGTGCGCATATACAGCATAATGCATAGAAGAATATAACTTCTTCTATATTTCATCTTAAAATGAAGCGTAGAAGATTTCTTCTAAATAAATACTTTTTCATGTGAATACATTTTTATTTATTCATTAGGCGCCCGCCTATGCATTGAAAGGCCTTATACTATGCACCTAATAAGGGTTTCTTTCTTATTATTATTATCGAAGTGTGCTATTTGTACTTGATGCCATTTAAAGTTACCGTGGTGACAAAATTAACCAAAAACCACTTCCTCAAAACCACTTCCTAGACACAGTTGACCTCTCCATAATGCAGAGCTCAGCATGGCACTGGTTTTTGGTACAGTGGTTTAGGTGTTGGGCTGGTGCACCAAAGGTTGCACGTTCGTAACCTGCTGGGGGCACCCAATGTTTTTTTTTTTTACAAGTAACAATTAAATAATTTGAATAACTGATATAAATGAATGAATGATGAAAAAATTTCCAATTTTTCTCATCACGCCATTTCAAGTTACCATGGTGACAAAATGATCCAAAAAACACCAAACAACTTCAGCCTACTCGCTCAATTTTCACTCTACGTACACAAGTTATACATCAAAACGTAGGTCTTTTTGTCTGGATTCAGGAAATGTAACCCTCATTGGTGTAGTAACAAGTAACAATTAAATTACTTCAGTTATATGCACCACCAGGCGGGCGCCTTTTTCAATTTCTGCAGAAATTGAACGTTCTAGTTAAATTTAAAGTTTTGATTTTAATTTGTACAAGGAAATGTTTATGTGTTTATTGTGTGGGGAAAAAAACACTGTCAGACCGCCATTACATTTTTCATCTCGCACCCCTTTGGGAATCCCTGTGTTATATCTATCTGCCCATTGCGCCCAGTGCTGGGGTTATTTTTAGGCTTAAAAAGGACAGGTTTGGTGTATATAACCTTATTTTATCATGATCAAATGTTTTTTGGTCTTTTTTATAGGCATATAATGTGGCTATATACCTTTTAATGTGTACTGTGGACCACAAGCTACTGTTTGGGCCTGCGGGACCAACATAAATTTCCCATTCAGCCGTTTGGATTCCCATCTCTGATGTTGCTGCTGTGAAGGACCATGGTGTTTGTGTTGGTATCACCTGCCTACTTACCGGAACCTTGCTAAGTGCCATTTTAAAGGGATCTCCACACCTACCTTTCCCGATCCAATCTCAAAATGTGAAGGATTTGTGAGTACAGAACTAAATCATTACATATGCTTTTATTTAGTTTATTTGGCTTAGTGAGTGAAATTGAGCATTGATTGAGCCCTGCGGGTTAACGGGTTAATTTGGAGTTGAACGTTGTGTTTGGAAAGCCTTAACAGAAATATTGAGGGTTAACATTCCCAGGGCCCTGCCCAATGTACTACATTCCAATCTCGCTTACCTCTCGTTTACCTCTTTAGCTACTTGATACAGGCGCAACATATGTGTGTGTGTGTGTGTGTGTATATATAATACTGTCTTCTAAAAGTTTATCTCACAAGGTTATAAAAGATAGTATTAACACTTGAGTTAGAACAAGTGTGGCAGATTGCCCTTCACAAGAGCCCACTGACAGAGGAAAAAAACAACATGCCAATGTGAAAACTGGTTGAGAAAAGAAAACAGCTTGTTGGTTAGTGTAGTATTATTGCCATCTAGTGGTCACAAGGAGGACTTTTAAAGGGGTTTGTCCCTCATTTACCACCTGAGTAAAATTGCAATATTTAGGCTTAATGTAAAGTATATGCAAAAGTTTACTTTATATTACTATTTTTAATATCATTATTATTATAAAGTTTTATTGTTATAGTTGGCTGCTGAAAGATTTAAGAGTCAGTTTGGGATCAGGGGAATCCATTTGAAATACAAACTGATACAGCTTTGATTTCCCCCACTTGTATCAACTTTAGTTGTGAAAAGGGGTAGTAAAGACGGTCTAGAGAAAAATAAATAAATATAAGTCCTCACTTTTGAATGGGTCATCAAGGAGGTGAAAGGGGAGAAAATACATTAAACTGTGAAAAAAGGATAATTTAAAAAGAAAGGAAAGTGTTTTTCAAGACAATAAAAAAAAGGGAGGGAGATTAACAGATATTAATAAAAGACAAAATAATTTTATTTTGAATATCTTTAAGGAAATACTTTCGGATGTTATAAAGTCCTGCGATAGACTGGCGATCTGTCCAGGGTGTACCCCGCCTCTCGCCCATTGACAGCTAGAGATATGCACCAGAAACCCTCGCGACCACAATAGGGATAAGCGTGTTGGAAAATGGATGGATGGATGTTATAAAGTCTCACATTGCTCTACAATTTATTTCTTTGTTCTTTTGAGCAAAAACAATGGGCATGACAATATGAAAACAACTACAGAGTGAAACTGTGAAATTGCTGTTGTGTCGGTTTGGTAATGAGCATATGTCAGTTACAAAGAGCTCTTCTTGTTTGAACTTAAGCAAAACTTCCTAGTGAGGAGGGGATAGATAAATGTATTGAAGTTCAAAACAGAAATATTTAACATTTATCACTACTGAAGCTGTCAGATGAATGCTGACAAGCTGTTCAGGTTATGTGATGAAACAGAGGAGACATCTGGAGAATAGGTACAGCATGTCTTGCAAAACTGGGTCATTTTTTGGCCACACTGATACTGTATTCTGTAAATCACGTTTTAAATTGTCAGGTGCTTTTATAAAACCTTGCTTTTCATGGCACTACTCATGTAATGTCAAAAGGTAAAACTTATCTATACCCGCTGTATTAGCAGGACTGTTACTGGAAATAAAAAAGAGATGTTTTTGTCTTTTAGACTTGAAAATCAATTTTGTGAAAAAGAGACTAATCCAGTGTGTTCATTCATTTCTTTTGATTATCTTTCCTATGCAGTGTTTTCATCTGCTGCTTGAACATGGAACTAAACAATATGTACAGAGTGCATACAGAACGAAATTTCTTTGCATACAGCTTGTAAATTACAGTATAAATTGCATCAGTGATTAAAAAGTAAACAATTGAAATGTAAACAATGCAGGAGAAGAGAACAGAACAGTATGCGATCACGGTGTACAGAAGAATATTTAAAACCAATTCGTATGTGCAGAAATGATGGTGCAAAAGGCATTTGTGCAAAACTGCATTTAGAAACTACAAGTTCGGCAGCATTTGTAATGCTAGATAGAGATGCAGTGATGCAAATGTGCAAATGTGGTGCAGGGTCCAGTTAGAGTTAGAGTTCAGCAGTTCTACAGTCTGATGGCAACCGGGAAAAAGCTTTTGCAGAACCTGGTGGACCTTCAGCAGATGCTCCGGAACCTCAGTGTGATGTGCTTTTGCTCTACCAGTTCATATGTGCTCTGCCAGCTGGACTCTTCTGCTAAGGTCGCCTGTGTCTGCATGCTGAAGTTCTTCCTGTTTCTCCATGAGTTCCAGACGCGTGTTCTGCCCGTTCTGGTGGTTCCCGGTTCACATCGCCTGTTCTGCTCTGTCACAATCTGCATCCTTCGGCCTCCTGCTCATCTCTGCCTGCCTGCACCGTCTGCCAAGATTTATCTGCCAAGTCTGGTTCTTTTTTGTCTGCCTCACCCGTCACTACTCATCATTCTCACCTTTTAATCGTAACTCTGTTTCCGGCTGAATATCGTATTCACCTGCAGTAAACATTACACTTGTGGAGTAAACGTAGCAATATGTGAAAATCTGTTGACAGCCCCATTGATACAAATTCCATGCGGTTTTAGTTTGTCAGATGAATTAAAATGCCACATGGAGTTGCGACCCATGTTTTTATATAGACGTTGTCTTAGATAATTCCGTAGCCATAGCTATATACCTTGAACATCTATGATTTTTAATAGGTACCAGAATGTTATTTGGGACACCACTAAGCCAACCTGGGTGCAGTTCAGATGCAAATAATTTATAGTCTTGAAGCACCCTGTACTGGTTTAATTGCTCCTGCAGGAAGAGAGCAACTTCCAGCAGGTCAGAATGGGCTTTTCGCCTGAACAGCCTCAAGGACTTAAGATACCTGTGCAATGTTGTCATACTAACAATAATGCTATCCACATTAGGTAAACTCAATATTTGACCGTGTCTCATACCTAAAAGAAAATAAAAGAATATCTAATCCAATACAGCAGTCATTGTCCACCTTTCCTGTAGTGTAGGCCTAGGACAGCAATGACTGTCCTTAACTTTTCTCATAATTATGAGATTTTTTTTTTTTTAATTATGAGATCCTGATTTGATAATTACAACATAATTTCTCATTTTCCTGATGTTATAATTATGAGATATGGTGTTTTCATTGTTTTTTCATTGGTGAATTCATTGTGATTCTGTACAGAAGAGACAAACTGCTTTGTGGTCTGGTGCCTATCTCCAATGTTCTTAAAGCGGGAAAGTGGGGTACATGAACATAAAGTCAAACTCAATACTTTAGAATGTGTTTTAATAAGGCTAGTTTTTCAGATTAAAAATACCTGTTGAACATAACCTTTAAGCGGGTATAAACATGGTTTTCCTTACGCCTCCCTTTCTGTATGACATTTTTTATTGTTCTGATTTAATATTCATATCTTATATACTGTTTTCTTTGCCTTAACAATATTAGTCTGTATGAAATTAATTTACACAGTAGCTACATTTACATGGACCAAAGTAATAAAGGGCCGACTGAATAAAAATGCGTCATGTAAACAAGCCAATCGTAATATTTAATTGGATTAAGCTCAATCGGAATTAAACTGTATTCCAAATGAGAGGGGTGGTTTATGCTGATTGATAATCTGATAGACATGCATGTAAACACTTATTGGGATCAAGTTACTCTGACTGTGGCAAGCAGACCTGAGTGCCCATGTGTGCCTGACGTAAACATGATGTATTTCTGCGTTGAGTGGCGGAAATATGTTGAGAAGCAAAAGTGTCGGGGCTCCCGATACAACCTTCCTCTTCGAAACATAAAAAGAGCTCAAAAGTGTTATTTATTCAGTAATGTTTCATCTGTAATTAGAACCTGGTGCAAGTCCACCCTGGATGCTCGGAAGACAAACAAACTTGTAAACTGCTGTTTTGTTTAAATCTTTTGTTGTTCAGCAAAGATGGAAGTTCTTCCTCTTCTGTGGCTTTTTAAGGGAAATTTGATAACTGCGCATGTCAGAGTGGTTCTATTTTGAATAAATCCAGGTACACATTCACGCATATTATGATCGGATTTAGTGATTGCGTGCCAATTTAAATGGTACAATCGGATTATTTATTTTTTATTCCAAATACATTTAAATCTGATCTTGAATTTATGTACACAAAGCTGGTGTGTCTCAGTTTATTGAAAAGTGTATTTTAGTAACTCAATACACAATGTTCTAATTTATTAAATATGATTGTACTTAGTGCAATGTAGAGTAACAAGTTAAGCTTACCTTTACTGGACTGAGGAATGAAGCCAAAATACAGAGAGAACTCATGCATGCATGGACATCCAAACTCAATAAAAAAAACTATAATAATGGGTAAAGGACAAATAAAATTTGTAATATGATTATAAAAAGCAATCAAATCAGCTTCTATTGTTTATTATTTCTCTGTGTTTATTTTAGGTGGTATTAAAGGAGTCATAACCTGGTAAGTAAGTAAGTAAGTAAAATTTATTTATATAGCACTTTTCTCAGATAAAAATCACAGTGCTTCACAGTAAAATACAAATACAAAAAAACCCCAGTATACAGCAATACTAAACAGCATTTTAAAACAAAATGGAAAAACATACAAACGAAACCATAAAACCTACATGTCTAATGAAAAGCCTGCTTGAATAGCAGCGTCTTTAGTTGCTTTTTAAAAGAAGAAACAGAGTTCAAACAACGTAAAGAAAGAGGCAAAACATTCCACAGCCTCGGAGCCACTGCCTGGAATGAGCGATCCCCTCTAGTTTTAAAATAAGTGCGTGGGACCACTAACAATGATTGGCCCAGTGACCTCAGACTATGGGTCGGAGTATGGAGCTGTATCAGCTCAGAAATGTAGGGAGGAGCTAGACCATGCAGGGCTTTAAAAGTAAGGACAAGAATTTTGAACTGGATTCTATACTGGACAGGTAACCAGTGCAAAGCTGCTAATACTGGGGTAATGTGATCTCTTTTGTTTATGTGAGTTAAAAGCCTTGCAGCAGAGTTCTGGACTACCTGAAGACGGTTTAGCTCCTTCTTGCTCAAGCATGTAAAAAGACTGTTGCAATAGTCCAACCGTGAGGAGATAAAAGCATGAATAATCATTTCCAACTCACCTTTTGACACCAATGGTCTTAATTTGGAGATATTTCTTAGTTGGAAATAACAGTTTCTAACTAATTGTTTGGAATGGTTCTCCAAGGACATCGCTGTATCAAACACAACACCTAGGCTCCTGAGGCTCGGCTGAACAGACGAGCCTAAGTCGGCAATATATTGCTTTATGTGAGGGATTTTACATTCAGGTGCGATAATTAGTGTTTCTGTTTTCTCTGAATTTAGAAGCAAGAAGTTGTCACTTAACCACTGTTTAATACTAGCCAGACAGTTAGTTAAGGAAGACAATTTATGAAATTCAGTGTCCTTAAATGAGCAATAAAGTTGAATATCATCAGCATACAGATGGTAAGATATGTCACTGAATTTACTGATTATCTGACCTAGTGGAAGTATGTATAAAAGGAACAATATGGGTCCCAAAACAGAACCCTGAGGTACCCCACACGACAACTGCGTTGTTTCCGACATGATTTGGTTTACGTAAACACTAAAACTTCTACCAGAAAGGTAAGATGAAAACCATTTTAAAACTGAACCTGACATCCCAACCGAATCATGAAGTCTATTTATCATAATTTTATGGTCAACAGTGTCAAAAGCTGATGAAAGGTCCAGGAGAACCAGAACTGTATATTTCTTAGAGTCAGCTGACATCAGAATGTCACTCGAGACTTTCAGCAATGCAGTTTCTGTGGAATGTTTTTTACGGAAACCGGACTGATATTTGTCAAACAGCCCATGGTTCTCTAGGAAAGTAGTGAGTTGTTCAGCTACAACCTTTTCTAAAATTTTTGAAATAAATGGAAGTTTGGATATTGGCCTGAAGCTCTTAGGATGTAATGGATCCAGACTGGGCTTTTTCAGTACAGGTTTAACAACAGCATGTTTAAAAAAGGTAGGAACGACACCAGTTAAAAGTGAGCTATTTAGCATATCCACAATACAGGGGCCAATAGAATCAAATACTTGCATAAATAGCACAGTTGGGAGGACATCCATAGGACAGGATGAAGGTTTTAGTTTATGTAGAAGAGAGGTAATGTCCTGTAAAGTCACCGGTTTAAAGTGTGACCAAGAATGAACTGAAGACAAATCACATGCAGAGTTCTGAGTTAGTGAAGGAGAGATGTTTGCCCTAACATCTCTGATCTTACTTACAAAGAAGTGAAGGAATTTGTTACAGTCTGATTTTGAGGACACTAATGGTTCGGGGGCAGGAGGAGAGACTATTGCATTTATGGTCTCAAACAAGATTTTAAGGTTGTGCTTCTTAGAGGATATAAGCTGAGAAAAGAAATGAGTTCTCGCATTTCTTAGCATCTCATTTAGGGTAGCTATTTGTCCCCTCAGTTGCAACCTATGAACCTCAAGTTTAGAGGACTTCCACAAACGTTCAACTTTTCTACAGTTTCTCCTAAAACACTGTATAGTTTCATCAACCCAAGGACATGGTTTTTTACGGGAAACAATGTTTGATTTCACTGGTGCCACTTTATCTAAAATGGTTAGGCACTGGTTATTAAAAGACTGGATAAGAGCATCTGCATCACTGCATCCCATCAGGGAGCATGCATCAAACAAAGCAGAGAACTTCTCCCCAGCATCATGAGTAATGATGTGCCTCTGTGCCCTAATTCCCAGGGGCGGAGGATCCAGAGGAAAGTTAATGTCAAATAACACACAGCAGTGATCACTCACATGAACATCTTCTACACGAGTATTCACTACATCAAGACCAAGTGATAAAACAAGATCTAAAGTGTGACCCTTTATGTGTGTGGGTCCAGAAACATGCTGTATAAAATTAAAAGAGTATGTGATAGACAGGAGATCCGCAGCTGTGTTACTTGTGGTGTCATCAATATGCAAGTTGAAGTCCCCAATAATTAAGACCTTCTCCAGTTTGATGATGGATGATAAAAAGTCTGTAAAGTCAGTGAGGAAGACGCCAGCCGGGCCAGGAGGACGATAAATTAATACACAGTAAAATGTATAAAAAGCACTGATTTTAAGTAACTGGGACTCAAAAGAGGGAAAACTTTCAGAGTTTATAGCTCTGCATATGAACCTGTTTCGATGCACAGCAGCAAGCCCTCCACCGCGGCGCGCTAAGCGGGGCGTCCCAGTAACAGAGCAGCCGATGGGACAGAGCTCATTCAAATGGACAAACTCATTTTCCCTTTGCCACATTTCGGTTAAGAACATAAAATCCATATTTTCGCTGGTAAAAACCTCGTTAAGAATAAATGATTTGTTAGAGATGGAACGAGCGTTCA
The DNA here is from genome assembly GCA_037039145.1 of Fundulus diaphanus. NCBI lineage: Eukaryota > Metazoa > Chordata > Actinopteri > Cyprinodontiformes > Fundulidae > Fundulus > Fundulus diaphanus. The sequence continues at coordinate 48,734,745 of CM073138.1, read as the reverse complement.
GTAAGGCAAACCGGAGCGATGACGGGAGGCCAGCATCCACAACAGCTGACGGAACTGACCGTAAACAGGTAACTCGGTCACGTGATCTCCACCTTGGTCGTGCAGTCAATCGCTGGCTACACAGCACAGCAAACATTGGCGGTGGAAAGTCCGCGCTTCCACCTGAATGCCGCCAGGACAGACGACGCGCTCCTCCAAGAGACAGTGACGCCCCGGGACACCGCAGCTGGGGAGCGTCCCCTGCCGCATCCTCTAAGGAAACCAGCCGCAACCACCGGCTTTGCCGTCCACACTGAGGCCAGAGCGCATCCCTCCAAGAGGATCGTCGTATCTTGACCTGGACGCCAGCTCTACAGCCCCTTTTCTTCAGTCTCTTTTTCCGGTATCCAGTACATCTGGACGTAAACAGAAGCCGGTACTCAGGTGAGGAGGGAGGACACACGAGCGGGGGTGGAAAAGTTTGTTTGTAGCTTTCCCAGCTACCAAAGAGTCCTTCCATAGACTCTCTGATATCCAACAACAGGCGCCGGTCGTACGTCCGAGCAGCAGAGACATAATTGTTAGACGTTAGGGCTGATATGGTAAAAAAATATACTAATAAAAACACTAAAAAGTGAGAGAGGTCCAACGCAGCAACGGCCAAGCCAAACACAGGCGCCATCTTGTAGACCATTCCATTTTTTACATATACTATCCTTCTGAAAATGTATTTAAATTCCTGTTTAGTCATTTTTAGGAGAAAAATGTTTTAAATAGAGCCCATTCTGACCCTTTTTCATGAGGGTACGCGTGAGAATTTGACTTGCATGTGCATGTTCATGTGGGAAAGAGCTTGGCAGACATGGATTTCAATGGAATGTTGCAAAGAAGAGAGTCAAACTGTCATAGTTTGAGTTCCTTGTCTTAGAATTAGTTTTGGTTTGGGGTTTCTGTCGTCTTTGGTTTCTATTATTGCTTGTGTTCTGTTTAGTCTTAGTTTGGGTTTCTATCTTTGGTTTGGTCTTAGTGGTTATTTATGTTCTGGATTGGTTTAGTTTAGTTTCTGTCACTCTCCACTTATCCCATCAGCTCGTTCCCTTTTTCAGCCACTTCCCTTCCCCTGATCACCTCCACCTGTTCTGGCTAATTAGATTCACTCTGCTCACCTGTACACCTGCCTATGTATGCTGGTGAAGATTCTCAGTCATCCAGGTCATGGTCAATCCAAAAAAAGGTAAAAAACAAAGCAACTGGACTTATTTTCCGTAGTTGAAGACGTTTCGCTTCCTCTCCAGGAAGCTTTCTCAATTCAAAAAGTCTGGAGTAATGTGGAGTGCCAAGCTTTATACTCCTGGAAAAATGCAAGTAGATTGCGGAGAGCAAGGATGTGACAGGCTTTGGAAAAGCGATCTAAAATGGCGTGAATGGGGCTAATGCCCTTGGAAGTGGGGAATCCGATGGTGAAATCAAGTGCAATGTGAGAACAGGGTAATTTGGAGTTGGAGAGAGGTTGAAGACCTCTCACTTGTTGCGGGAACAAATATGACAGGCTAACATATAGCTGCGTATGGGGTGCCAAATGTAAAATTTCAGATAAAATTCTATAGCTGATATATTTTGATTATTTAGCTCACTTTTCTCACATTTAACTCCCTTTTCTCACATTTAAGACAGAAATTCACAATAAACAAGATCTTATATGCAATTGTCAACAATATGTTTATAAAGTAAAACAAATAGTTAAATGTTAAATCTAAATGTTAAATCTATATCTAAATGTTAAATCTATATCTAAATGTTAAATTTAAATCTAAATGTTAAATCTATATCTAAATGTTAAATTTAAATCTAAATGTTAAATCTATATCTAAATGTTAAATTTAAATCTAAATGCTAAATCTATATCTAAATGTTAAATTTAAATCTAAATGTTAAATCTATATCTAAATGTTAAATCTAAATCTAAATGTTAAATTTAAATCTAAATGTTAAATTTACATCTAAATGTTAAATCTATATCTAAATGTTAAATCTATATCTAAATGTTAAATGTTAAATGTAAATGTTAAATCTATATCTAAATGTTAAATTTAAATCTAAATGTTAAATTTAAATCTAAATGTTAAATGTTAAATGTAAATGTTAAATCTATATCTAAATGCTAAATCTATATCTAAATGCTAAATCTATATCTAAATGTTAAATCTATATCTAAATGTTAAATGTTAAATGTAAATGTTAAATCTATATCTAAATGTTAAATTTAAATCTAAATGTTAAATCTATTTCTAAATGTTAAATTTAAATCTAAATGTTAAATCTATATCTAAATGTTAAATCTATATCTAAATGTTAAATCTATATCTAAATGTTAAATTTAAATCTAAATGTTAAATGTAAATGTTAAATCTATATCTATATGCTAAATCTATATCTAAATGCTAAATCTATATCTAAATGTTAAATCTATATCTAAATGTTAAATGTAAATGTTAAATCTATATCTAAATGTTACATTTAAATCTAAATGTTAAATCTATATCTAAATGTTACATTTAAATCTAAATGTTAAATCTATATCTAAATGTTAAATCTATATCTAAATTTTAAATTTAAATCTAAATGTTAAATCTATATCTAAATGTTAAATGTTAAATGTAAATGTTAAATCTATATCTAAATGTTAAATCTATATCTAAATGTTAAATCTAAATCGAAATGTTAAATTTAAATCTAAATGTTAAATGTTAAATGTAAATGTTAAATCTATATCTAAATGTTAAAGCTATATCTAAATGTTAAATCTAAATCGAAATGTTAAATTTCAATCTAAATGTTAAATCTATATCTAAATGTTAAATTTAAATCTAAATGCTAAATCTATATCTAAATGTTAAATTTAAATCTAAATGTTAAATCTATATCTAAATGTTAAATGTTAAATGTAAATGTTAAATCTATATCTAAATGTTAAATCTAAATCTAAATGTTAAATGTTATATCTAAATGTTTGGAAAATATGCAAATTGACCACGCCCCCTATCGGGTTCTCGCCCACACCACCGACCTTGGATCAGCCATGAGATCCATCTGTGGAGGACACGGTAAACATGCCGCACAGACGGCTGACAAGGCAACTTCCTATAACTATATAACTTTCTCCCTTTAACGGCAAAGTTTCTTGTTTTAATGAGAGACTTATCTTGCTTAAACGACATAATTTTCGTCTCATAACAACGCAACATAACCCGGCATCAGCTCGCGGGATATTTGACTGTCATGGAGAAGAGGAGAGACGGAGGGGCGCCTTTTATTACTTTTTAAGAAGTCGTCATTTTTCGGAGGAATGTATTTCTGCACTGAGGAGTGACAAGGTAAGTCATAAATATACAGCAAGTCCTCTACTTGAAATTTGACCAATTCGGCAGTTATTTATAGTTAACAACTCTGCTTTGGATACACTTGCATTACTGTAGTACAGTCTCTGGCTCTGTTTACACGGTGAAAACAGGTTTGCGTTGCCTTTGTACTGTCCATTTACACACTACAAGGTTTAACTGTTGCTTAGGGGGGGCGTTCAGCTATAGCTGTGGGTTTATTTACAACAGTTTGCAGCCGAAACAGTCCTCCGCCAGCCGCTGTTTTCTTCTTCTGGGCAATTTGACGCGGAGCTTCAAAAATCACAGCGCTACTAGTGGTGCGGCATGGGAATTGCACCGTTTAAGTACTCTGTAAACAGGGCCTGTGACTGCAAATGTTCTACATGAATGTTAATGAGATAGAGATAAGGATAAGCAGCTTAATATTTTTAAAAACATATCATGCATTTAATCATAAATTCTGCTGTAAAGATTAATAATCATGTGCTTAAAAGAGTCTTTTTAGTTTTTTACGGTTTTTATATTAACCATAATTTCATTGTGCTTGTAGACTGACATATCAGCTATAGCAAGCATGGATGAGAGCTTGGCCATCTATATTCCCACCTATGCTGACAGAATTGCCACCCAGAGATTTTGCTTCGAGTTCCAAGGAAAAGGTGAAAGAGATGTCCTTCAACAGACGTGGCTTGAAAAACTCTTTACATGCAAATCTTCATGGAAAAAGTCCAATTTGATCTAAAATGTTTTTGGTTTCAGGTAATATCACTATGTAATATATTTAAAAAGAAAGCTTACCATTTGACTCAAAATGTGTTTTCAATATGTTTTCAAGAACATATGGAAGTGAGCCACAATAGAGTCAGTTAGCTTTTGTTTTTGTTGACAAAGATATAGAGCAAAAATACTGATTAAAAAGATTACTCCAACAACATTGTGAAATACAAGTTTTTGAAGTGAAATTATTGCTGTTGCTATTAAGCTTCTTTAAGGTAAAAAATTTTAAAGCATGTGTTAAAACTGTACTTACTTTTCTTTCCATAGGGCATTATTTTTCTTTTATATTCTTTAAAGTTGATTGTAAAATAGATAAATGCTTTGAGCGCAATAGTGCCCAGATTTCTAACAACGACTTTTGTCATATGTAAAAGGATTTTCTCATGTTCAATTTTGAGATCCATGTATTCATCTTTTTAATACTCATAGATTATGTTCTAGTTAGGTCATTATCTGGAGGTAGAGAACTTCCTTTCAAAAGGATCTTTCAGAGAACTTGTTAAAGGTACTTTTAATGTATGTTCTTCTTTGAGTTGATGTAACATTGCAATATAATGTTATGTTTCTAAGGAAAGAATGAGTTGGTTTGATCACAAACCATTGCACTGTATTTTGTAATGGGTTTTTACCAAAGATTCATTAAAAGTTTTCATGTTGCACATAAGCATAGGCACTTTATTTTTCATCTTATTTGACCATATCATCATTGTCAAACAGTACATAACTTGGGTCTCAGTGTTCAGTAAAAGAGAACTATAAGTCTTGCTGTTATAAATATAAAAAGTATGTCTTGAATATGAGGAGCAGTGGTGGGGTTTACAGAACATGTCATTTAAACATTTTTTGTCCTACATGACAGATTACAAGGCAAATGTGAAGTTAAATTTCTTGTTATTGTCCTAATATATTTAGTAGTGTATATTTGCTGTCACACACAACAAGAATCACACAAAATATAAAAACCTGTTACCAAAATTCAAAAAATTATGTACATCATGATGAAACATTTAAGTACATGGGAGTCAGTGAAAACAGAGGTCTGTTTTTTTCCTCCATCTGTATTTCTTTGACTGCTTTTCCTTTATGGGTTGTGGGGTCTGCAGCTGCCTATTTCTGACTGTGTGGGAAAGTGAAAGGGTCATTCTGGACAGGCTCACAAGGTCATTTGCTCCACAAACTCTTTTTTACAAGAAAATGTCACACGTGTCACAGGTTTGTGTGCATACAAGCTCTTAAAAATAAGCATAACTCAATTGTTTCATCATGTGTGGACGGTGCATGAAGAAAGTTTTCCGTCATCAGAAGGTATGATAGTTCGAACTGTCTCATCACATGTGAACGGTCCTCTGAAGACGTTGGACTGTGCACGTTTCTGCCGCTTGCTTAGAAACCTGTTTGAGATGATCTTGTTCACCAAAACGCCGTGGAAGGGTTCACAGGTGTCAAAGTCCAGTCCTCAAGGGCCGGTGTCCTGCAACTTTTAGATATGTCCCTGGTCCGACAGGCCTGAGTCAAATAATCAGGTAATTACCAGGACCCTGAAGAACCTGACTGCATACTGAGGAGCTGAGGTGCCATTTGATTCAGGTGTGTGGGACCAAGGAAACCTCTAAAAGTTTCAGGACACGCCCTCGAGGATTGGAGCTTGACACCCCAGGTATACATAATGTAGGGCCGGCCACTTGGAGCAATTGCATCTCTAATCTTACAAATGATGTTCCATAAGTGAACCACTTTAAGAGTTCTTCCTGAAAGACAAGAAAATAAACAAGTTCTTAAAGTACATACTCCATATTTAAAAGCATGTATCATATAGTATTTATCTTTTACATTCAAACATACCTCAGTGATATTTAAACGGGTGAGCAGAATTGGCTGCTTATCCAAGAAGTCACCAGTAAAGTAATCTGTATTCTTCAGTTTTTTAAAAAGGTGCATCCAGTACTGTGCACGACGTTTCCTTAAGAAATCCCACCAGCTGTTGATGAGCTGGCTGTGGGTGCTGGATCCCACAATGAAGTAGTTTTCAGGATAGCTGTCATCAAGACGCAAAAATCTTTGAATGTCTTTCATTGTACTATTCTCTGTCTCCATGTCAATATGAATTCTGGCTGTGGTACCCCCTCTGTTACTGCTGGAAGAAAATATCCAGCGGTAACTTTTGGACAGCACCATCCATGTATTCAGCTTTAGAGATGCCAACCTGTAAACACAGCAGAGATTTTGTTATTGTTTTTTCAAGTTTTTTATTTTAAACAAAATGTAAAAATAACATAATTTATTCTTTCTAAAAATTGAGCACGTTACTTATGCTAAATGTGAGAAGCTAAATATTCCAAATTCAAAGTTTTTAAATATTTAAATTTTGAGTGTCAGATCAAATGCACAGGCATTCTAAGATGTAAAAGAGAACATTAATTTTCTGGCTGTATTTTTAATGTAGCTATCTTAATACTGGTCCTCCTACCTTAATGTTTTTGTTTATGGGAATTTTAAAAAGTACTTTTACAGAATTCCCATCAGAAGGAGAATAGCTGCTGTTTAAAATTGTGATTTAAGGTTAGACTGGATCAATGTTAAAATTGCTTAAACCTAGACTGCAATGGAACAATGTTGTTGATTAAGATTTGTTTTCTTTTCTGAGTAAGTTTAAAGACATCAGAAAAAACAAATGGAACAACAAATAAACTGAGAACAATGGTGCCTTGCTGCCAGGAGCTTTCATTGATAAATTCTGATATTAACTTTTGAATTTGCAGCAATGATAATCGATTATCAGTTTTTGCTTTTCCCCTTATTAAAGCATGTCAGTAGTTGACTGGGTTTATTAATGAAGTTCATATAAATAGTTGTCCTTCACTGGCTTGTGAATTGTCCCATTAGAAAGCTCTGTATTCTTTGTTTTGACACAATAAAATATGGATAAATGTAGCTTCATCTAGCCTCACTTTCATTGTGTAGAATACACATACTTTTAATTAGCCTTACAAGTGTCGGATTAAAATTTATTTTAATCATATTTGATTAAAATACATAAGGGCATAGATAGGTACATTTGCAGTCACAGGCCCTGTTTACAGAGTACTTAAACGGTGCAATTCCCATGCCGCACCACTAGTAGCGCTGTGATTTTTGAAGCTCCGCGTCAAATTGCCCAGAAGAAGAAAACAGCGGCTGGCGGAGGACTGTTTCGGCTGCAAACTGTTGTAAATAAACCCACAGCTATAGCTGAACGCCCCCCCTAAGCAACAGTTAAACCTTGTAGTGTGTAAATGGACAGTACAAAGGCAACGCAAACCTGTTTTCACCGTGTAAACAGAGCCAGAGACTGTACTACAGTAATGCAAGTGTATCCAAAGCAGAGTTGTTAACTATAAATAACTGCCGAATTGGTCAAATTTCAAGTAGAGGACTTGCTGTATATTTATGACTTACCTTGTCACTCCTCAGTGCAGAAATACATTCCTCCGAAAAATGACGACTTCTTAAAAAGTAATAAAAGGCGCCCCTCCGTCTCTCCTCTTCTCCATGACAGTCAAATATCCCGCGAGCTGATGCCGGGTTATGTTGCGTTGTTATGAGACGAAAATTATGTCGTTTAAGCAAGATAAGTCTCTCATTAAAACAAGAAACTTTGCCGTTAAAGGGAGAAAGTTATATAGTTATAGGAAGTTGCCTTGTCAGCCGTCTGTGCGGCATGTTTACCGTGTCCTCCACAGATGGATCTCATGGCTGATCCAAGGTCGGTGGTGTGGGCGAGAACCCGATAGGGGGCGTGGTCAATTTGCATATTTTCCAAACATTTAGATATAACATTTAACATTTAGATTTAGATTTAACATTTAGATATAGATTTAACATTTAGATATAGATTTAACATTTACATTTAACATTTAGATATAGATTTAACATTTAGATTTAAATTTAACATTTAGATATAGATTTAGCATTTAGATTTAAATTTAACATTTAGATATAGATTTAACATTTAGATTTAAATTTAACATTTCGATTTAAATTTAACATTTCGATTTAGATTTAACATTTAGATATAGATTTAACATTTACATTTAACATTTAACATTTACATTTAACATTTAACATTTAGATATAGATTTAACATTTAGATATAGATTTAACATTTAGATATAGATTTAACATTTAGATATAGATTTAGCATTTAGATATAGATTTAACATTTACATTTAACATTTAACATTTAGATTTAAATTTAACATTTAGATATAGATTTAACATTTACATTTAACATTTAACATTTAGATATAGATTTAACATTTAGATATAGATTTAACATTTAGATTTAAATTTAACATTTAGATATAGATTTAACATTTACATTTAACATTTAACATTTAGATATAGATTTAACATTTAGATTTAAATTTAACATTTAGAAATAGATTTAACATTTAGATTTAAATTTAACATTTAGATATAGATTTAACATTTACATTTAACATTTAGATATAGATTTAACATTTACATTTAACATTTAACATTTAGATTTAAATTTAACATTTACATTTAACATTTAACATTTAGATTTAAATTTAACATTTAGATATAGATTTAACATTTAGATATAGATTTAACATTTAGATTTAAATTTAACATTTAGATTTAAATTTAACATTTAGATATAGATTTAACATTTAGATTTAAATTTAACATTTAGATATAGATTTAGCATTTAGATTTAAATTTAACATTTAGATATAGATTTAACATTTAGATTTAAATTTAACATTTCGATTTAAATTTAACATTTCGATTTAGATTTAACATTTAGATATAGATTTAACATTTACATTTAACATTTAACATTTACATTTAACATTTAACATTTAGATATAGATTTAACATTTAGATATAGATTTAACATTTAGATATAGATTTAACATTTAGATATAGATTTAGCATTTAGATATAGATTTAACATTTACATTTAACATTTAACATTTAGATTTAAATTTAACATTTAGATATAGATTTAACATTTACATTTAACATTTAACATTTAGATATAGATTTAACATTTAGATATAGATTTAACATTTAGATTTAAATTTAACATTTAGATATAGATTTAACATTTACATTTAACATTTAACATTTAGATATAGATTTAACATTTAGATTTAAATTTAACATTTAGAAATAGATTTAACATTTAGATTTAAATTTAACATTTAGATATAGATTTAACATTTACATTTAACATTTAGATATAGATTTAACATTTACATTTAACATTTAACATTTAGATTTAAATTTAACATTTACATTTAACATTTAACATTTAGATTTAAATTTAACATTTAGATATAGATTTAACATTTAGATATAGATTTAACATTTAGATTTAAATTTAACATTTAGATTTAAATTTAACATTTAGATATAGATTTAACATTTAGATTTAAATTTAACATTTAGATATAGATTTAGCATTTAGATTTAAATTTAACATTTAGATATAGATTTAACATTTAGATATAGATTTAGCACTTAGATATAGATTTAACATTTACATTTAACATTTAACATTTAGATTTAAATTTAACATTTAGATATAGATTTAACATTTAGATATAGATTTAACATTTAGATTTAAATTTAACATTTAGATTTAAATTTAACATTTAGATATAGATTTAACATTTAGATTTAAATTTAACATTTAGATATAGATTTAGCATTTAGATTTAAATTTAACATTTAGATATAGATTTAACATTTAGATATAGATTTAGCATTTAGATATAGATTTAACATTTATATTTAACATTTAACATTTAGATATAGATTTAACATTTAGATTTAAATTTAACATTTAGATATAGATTTAACATTTAGATTTAGATTTAACATTTAGATATAGATTTAACATTTACATTTAACATTTAGATATAGATTTAACATTTAGATTTAAATTTAACATTTAGATATAGATTTAGCATTTAGATTTAAATTTAACATTTAGATATAGATTTAACATTTAGATTTAGATTTAACATTTAGATATAGATTTAACATTTAGATTTAACATTTAACTATTTATTTTACTTTATAAACATATTGTTGACAATTGCATATAAGATCTTGTTTATTGTGAATTTCTGTCTTAAATGTGAGAAAAGGGAGTTAAATATGAGAAAAGTGAGCTAAATATTCAAAATATATCAGCTATAGAATTTTATCTGAAATTTTACATTCGGCACCCCATAGCTGCGGACATCATGATGGAGGGATGGCCACAAAAATAGTTGGCTGATTAGTGTGATGGTGAGCTGTGGTGGAATTAGGTGGTGGAACTGCACAAAAGCACCTTATTACCTCATAATTTACAGTGGGGCAAAAAAGTATTTAGTCAGCCACCAATTGTGCAAGTTCTCCCACTTAAAAAGATGAGAGAGGCCTGTAATTTTCATCATAGATATACCTCAACTATGAGAGACAAAAGGAGAAAAAAAATCCAGAAAATCACATTGTCTGATTTTTAAAGAATTTATTTGCAAAATATGGTGGAAAATAAGTATTTGGTCAATAACAAAAGTTCATCTCAATACTTTGTTATATACCCTTTGTTGGCAATGACAGAGATCAAACGTTTTCTTTAAGTCTTCACAAGGTTTTCACACACTGTTGCTGTTATTTTGGCCCATTCCTCCATGCAGATCTCCTCTAGAGGAGTGATGTTCTGGGGCTGTCGCTGGGCAACACGGACTTTCAACTCCCTCCAAAGATTTTCTATGGGGTTGAGATCTGGAGACTGGCGAGGCCACTCCAGGACCTTGAAATGCTTCTTACGAAGCCACTCCTTCGTTACCCAGGCGGTGTGTTTGGGATCACTGTCATGCTGAAAGACCCAGCCACGTTTCATCTTCAATGCCCTTGCTGATGGAAGGAGGTTTTCACTCAAAATTTGACGATACATGGCCCCATTCATTCTTTCCTTTACACGGATCAGTCGTCCTGGTCCCTTAGCAGAAAAACAGCCCCAAAACATGATGTTTCCACCCCCATGCTTCACAGTAGGTATGGTGTTCTTTGGATGCAACTCAGCATTCTCTCTCCTCCAAACAAGACGAGTAGAGTTTTTACCAAAAAGTTCTATTTTGGTTTCATCTGACCATATGATATTCTCCCAGTCATCTTCTGGATCATCCAAATGCTCTTTAGCCAACTTGAGACGGGCCTTGACATGTACTGGCTTAAGCAGGGGGACACGTCTGGCACTGCAGAATTTGAGTCCCTGGCGGCGTAGTGTGTTACTGATGGTAGCCTTTGTTACTTTGGTCCCAGCTCTCTTCAGGTCATTCACTAGGTTCCCCCGTGTGGTTCTGGGATTTTTGCTCACCGTTCTTGTGATCATTTTGACCCCACGGGGTGAGATCTTGCGTGGAGCCCCAGATCGAGGGAGATTATCAGTGGTCTTGTATGTGTTCCATTTTCTAATAATTGATCCCACAGTTGATTTCTTCACACCAAGCTGTTTACCTATTGCAGATTCAGTCTTCCCAGCCTGGTGCAGGTCTATAATTTTGTTTCGGGTGTCCTTTGACAGCTCTCTAGTTTTGGCCATGGTGGAGTTTAGAGTGTGACTGTTTGAGGTTGTGGACAGGTGTCTTTTATACTGATAACGGGTTCAAACAGGTGCCATTAATACAGGTAACGAGTGGAGGACAGAGGAGCCTCTTACAGAAGTCTGTGAGAGCCAGAAATCTTGCTTGTTTGTAGATGACCAAATATTTTCCACCATATTTTGCAAATAAATTCTTTAAAAATCAGACAATGTGACTTTCTGGATCAAAGTTGCATTGGTATATTTCATATTAACATGTCAATTTTTTTTGTTTGACAAATTGATTGCAAAATAAAAATGAATTTAAAATGTTTTATTTTAGCCATTTTTTCCACCACAGCTGCACATAGAAGCTTTTCACAAATTACAATGTTGTCACATTAAAGCTCTTTCATGGTCAACACTGGACCTTAAAAAACAGAACATCCCAGCGGCCAAAAGGAACACCAAGGAAAAATCTGACACAAAATACACCTGAGATAAAAGGTATCATAAAAATGTGACAATCCCAAAAACAAAAGCTTGTATTGTGACTATAAAATCAACTGACCAGTCGCAGCTACATATTCAGAGCATCTCAAAAATATTTCCGTTGCTTTTTAGGTGCTGGGAAATTTTAAACAAACGTTTTTTTCTGTCATATGGCATTTAGCAAAAGAAGACACCAGTTTCAACAGTTTTATGGCTGGTTTAATTAAAGTTCCCTTCGGTGTGTGTGTGTGTGTGTGGGGGGGGTCGACACGCGGAGTTTGCAAGAGTCTTCATTTTGCATTGGATGACGTTTTAGGTGGAACAAATACTGCTACTGCTACATTTTGTGGGAATGGTGTTACGGCATGTTTTGCAAATTACTGCGTTTTGTTCGACATCCTTCCACTGCCTGAAAAGCTCGCTGTCGCCATAGTTCTCGCTGTCTCGTCAACGTTAAGTAAGCGCACAGGTTCGTTGTTGTGTGCGCACGCCAGAGCGCTTTCTGGTTTGGAGGAGGAGCGAGTGATGCGTTCACAGCATGTGGGAAAAACTAACCTCACAGTGAATTAAATACAGCGGCTCAATCTTGCCATGAAAAATAAATCCTGACAAATTCAATCAATTACTTTGACTACATGCTTGTCTTGATCACATCAAAGCCTAGATGACTTTAAATTTTCTGTTTTTAAATTCTGACAAGACAGAAGTTGTCATCTTTGGACCAGAGTCCAGTGGCGGCTGGTGAAAAAAAATCTTGGTGGGGCTGGCCAATAGATTTCCCTGCCTAACCCAGTACATGCATTTAAATTAAAAGTCGGAAAATTACTACGATACCACAATAAGGATTTAATTAATAAAAAAACACAAAGGATTATTTTGGTGGTTTTGTCTTATTAATCCTTTTCACAGTCTCATGCCAGAGGGTTTGTATACATTGTACATGTACGTATATTATTACGAAACGAACGTTTACGTCTTGACTTAAATATATATCCTAATTTTTTATTTATATAATGATTTAACTAGAACAAGGACTAGTGCAAAATTAAGTTGTATTTACCGGAGATGAAGTGTAGACTGCAAATTCTGTCATGGTATGATGGCGATTGGGATTGTCTGCCTGCATCCTTTTCATTGAAATTATCCATTTCTTTCTTCGTCCTTCGGTAAACGAAAGAAACGTACATCCGACGATTTGGAATGCCTCTGTGTGCAACCGGGAGCACAACAAGTCGTAGGCATTGTTTAGATTCCAAAAATAAACTAAAAGTACGCTCTAATTCACCCGTTTTGTCACGCTGGTAAGCGAAAACAGTACTGTTTTTGCCGACCACCGTGACCCGGATGTAGTGTGGATGTAGCTCGTGACGTCACGCGTGAAGTGCACCTATCACTGTGCAGCTAGGGCTACGACTCCAGGAGTCCCAAAGCCATTCATTTTGGCGATGCTGATTCGCCAAATATTTATAAATCTTCCCTAGCAACAGTATACGATTGGTTATTTCGCTACACTTGTGGCAGCCCCACAAGCGTAGAAGAAGAGAAATGATACGTTCTGTTGGTTGGAAATGCTGGAATTCCATTACGAAACAGATTCGCTCCGCTCCAAAATGTGATCCAGGAGAATCATGACAACATTCAGAGGTATGTCAACACTAAGCTACCAGAGAAAAGACATGCCACGGGGCCAAGGACCCTGATTTTATGCAGTGGGTCTGTATGTGGGATTAAACATTTCTGTAACAAGAAAAACACAGAGGTGTTGATTTATAACGATTCGAACTATGGCCTGGTGTCTGATGTATTAGACATCCTTCCAAGGATCTTGAAAGAACGCCCGACCTTGGAAAAACTCATAATACAAGCTGTAGCCCTGGGCGACGTCACCCGGATAAGAAAATCAGAAGTATTGAAAGAGGATTACATTCGTCTGTTGAACTTAGTTGATGGCCTGAATGTCAAGGTGTTTCTCAGTGGCCCTCATGCGCCCGTTAATTGTGGAGACGAGATTTTTTCCAGAATTCTGATGCTAAACAAATGGCTGGAAAAAACATGAAAACAAACAACTGTAACCTTCATAGACAACTTTAACATCTTTTGGGAGAGGAGACATCTGTTCAACAGAGATGGTTTCTCTCTAAATAGGTCAGGTGCAAAATGGCTGATTTCAAACATCTTCTATTCTGTGAACCATGCCCCATCAGCTTTGTTCCAAAACAAAGTACATCCGGTGCCAAAACAAATGATAAGCCCAGTACAGCCCGAACAAGCCAAGATAAAGATGGCCAGAAAGATGAGACAGAAAGAGGCTTCGTCAGAGCTACAGGAGGATTCACCCCAGATCTCAGCAGGACAAAGAGAGGACCAAGAACCTCCATCGTCACGAACACCGGTCCAGACCACACCCGCCTCGCCTTCCTCTCCACAAAGCCCAGAGGTTCCTTTTCTGGATTTTTCTCATAACATGAACAAAGTCCTTAAGATTGGCCTACAGTTGACATCCTCTCCACATATTAATTCTGAAAGCCGCAGTTCTGTGACTAAATCAGCATCTTCCAAAGGACGCAAAGGTCCAGATCCTCCTCCTCTTCTACATATCACAGAACATGCCTGTCCTGAAGACCTTCGGATAACTTCCTTGTGATACACACCGGGCCCTGGCCGCACGTTTATCAGACAAGACCGCTTCCAGCATCAGCCTGGGCCTCCTGATGGAGAATATGGAATATCCATTATGATACGTGGCAGAAATAAGAAAAGCCAAAGGAAAACAAACAGGAATAATCAATCGTACTTAAGTCATAAACTGTCAGATGCAACCTGCCACAGAGACACTATCAACCACCAAGTTATGTAAACTGGGTTTACTAAACATTAGATCTCTGTCAGGAAAATCCCTTTTAATTAATTACTTCATTATTGACAATAATCTTGATGTAATGTTTTTAACAGAAACATGGTTACATGAATCTAATGAAGAAGTTATACTGATGGAGTCGACACCTCCAAACTACAATTTTCTTTGTGAGAGCAGACAGAAAAGGAAAGGTGGAGGAGTAGCAACATTGTTTAATGATTCACTAAAGTGTAAAAAGGTGTTTTTAGGAAAATTTGACTCTTTTGAATATTTGGCTCTCCAGGTAAAGAGCCCGGTACGAACTATGTTTCTGAATGTTTACAGGCCTCCTAAGTCCACATCACACTTTTTTAATGATTTTAGTGACCTGCTGTCTGTGATATGTGTTGATTATGACTGTTTAATTATTGTTTGGAGACTTCAACTTTCACGTTGACAACCCTGAAGACAGAAGTGCAAAAGAACTGTGTGACACACTTAGAAACTTTGGTTTAACTCAACATGTTAAACAGCCAACACACAAACAGGGACATATTTTAGACTTGATCATCACTAAAGGTCTAAAGATTTCACAGGTCAATGTAACTGATGTTGCCCTATCTGATCACTTTTCTGTTACCTTTGAAAGCATCATTTCCAGTGACTCATTTAGCCAAATGGACATCGTAAGAAAACGTACCTTTAAGGACAATGCCACGGAAACTTTTATTCAAGCTTACTCTGCTACTTCAACCTTGGGCTGCAACTCAGTAGATGAACTAGTAGCTAACTTTCATTCTAAAGTCTCAGACATCATTGACTGCATTGCTCCAGTTAAAGTGAAAGTTGTTTCCGGGAAGAATAAATCTCCTTGGAGAAATACTCCAGCAGTTAGAGGTGAAAAAAGGGAATGTCGAAAAGCTGAACACAGGTGGAGAAAGAACAGACTCCAGGTTCACTACAACATCTATAAAGAGAGACTTTACAGATATAACTTACAACTGAAAAATGCAAGAGAATCTTTCTTCTCAGAGATCATCAAGAAAAACATTAATAATGCTTGTGTCTTATTTGCCACAGTCGACAGGTTAACAAATCCTCCTGTGTCAGTGGCTTCCGAACTCCACTCCACCAGGGCCTGCAATGAATTTGCTAACTTCTTTACTGAGAAAATCCTAAAAATTAGAGGATCAGTCTGTACATCCACACCAGCTCTAGAACCAAAACTGTATACAGCAGGGACTTATCCTGACAAAATGTCCCAATTCAGCCAAATAAACTCCAAAAGCTTAGAGGAGATCATTCAGCAGCTAAGTTCCTCCTCCTGCTGTCTTGATGTTCTACCCACAGTTTTCCTTAAGAAAGTTTTGCCTGTCATAGCGTCTGATTTGACTCAGATAATAAACACGTCCCTTTTGTCAGGTGTTTTCCCCCAGTCCCTAAAAACAGCAATTATCAAACCACTGTTAAAAAAGAACAATTTAGACAAACTACTACTCCAGAACTACAGGCCCATCTCAAACCTCCCCTTTATCAGTAAGATTATTGAAAAAGCTGTGTTTCAACAATTAAACACCTTCTTAACAACGACCAGCCGCTTTGACGTTTTCCAGTCTGGCTTCCGTGCTCACCATCGTACAGAGACTGCCCTTATCAAGGTTTTTAATGACATCCATATAAATACAGATTGTGGAAGAACCACCGTTCTGGTACTATTGGACCTCAGTGCAGTATTTGATACTGTCGATCACTCCATTCTGTTAGAGCGCCTGGAGAACTGGGTCGGCCTCTCTGGTACAGCTCTCCACTGGTTTAAATCCTACTTAAAGGACAGGGACTTTTTTGTATCAGTAGGTAACTTTACCTCAGAGATGACAAAAATCACATGTGGGGTTCCCCAAGGGTCCATCCTGGGTCCCCTCCTTTTCAATATCTACATGCTCCCTCTAGCTCAGATAATAAAAAACAACAACATCAGCTACCATAACTATGCAGACGACACACAGCTCTACATCACCATGTCACCAGGTGACTATGAACCAGTTCAGGCACTGAGTAAATGCCTAGAAGAAATCAATACGTGGACGTGCCAAAATTTTCTTCAGTTGAATAAAAACAAAACAGAAGTAATAATTTTTGGACCAATAGAGGAGAGATCAAAAGTTAGCACACAGCTTCAGTCGCTTCAGCTAAAAACCACTAATCAGGCCCGAAATCTGGGAGTAGTAATGGACTCAGACCTGAACCTCCAAAAGCATCTAAAGACAGTTACAAGGTCGGCTTTCTATCACCTGAAGAACATTTCTAGGATTAAAGGACTAATGTCTCAGCAGGATCTGGAAAAACTAATCCATGCGTTTATTTTTAGTCAAATAGATTACTGCAACGGTGTTTTTACAGGTCTGCCTAAAAAGTGGATCAGACAGCTGCAGCTGATCCAGAACGCTGCTGCCCGCGTCCTCACTAAGACTAAGAAAGTAGAGCACATCACCCCAGTTTTAAAGTCCTTACACTGGCTCCCTGTATCTCAGAGAATAGACTTTAAAATACTTCTGTCTATAAATCCCTAAATGGCTTAGCACCTAAATACATCACAGACTTGTTATCAGTGTATCAACCATCCAGACCACTCAGGTCTTCTGGCTCCAGCCTACTCTGCATACCTAGAACCAGAACTAAACAAGGAGAAGCAGCATTTAGTTCCTATGCTCCACTTATCTGGAACAAACTTCCAGAAAATTGTAAAGGTGCGGAAAGCCTGAGTTCTTTTAAATCAAGATTAAAAACACATTTGTTTAAGATTGCCTTCAACTGTTCTAGTTAACTGAATCACCACTTTTTTGTTCTTTTTTCTATCTACATTTTATTCGTACTTGCTTTTATTCTGTTTTATTTTGCTATATTTTAATCATGTAAAGCACTTTGCATTGTCTTTGTACTGAATTGTGCTATATAAATACATTTGTCTTGCCTTGCCTTGCATCTGCAATGATTTCAGATGGCTGAATGCGCGAACCGTTAAAGATGCGCATCCATTGCCTCATCAAACAGATGCCCTCGCTGCACTTGGTGGGAATGTATTCTTTTCCACCATGGACCTGACTTCAGGGTTCTGTAATGTGATGACAAAAGATTTACTGCCTTTTCATCTCCATTTGGCCTGCATGAGTACAATAGGATGCCTCAAGGTCTGACCAATAGCCCTGCAACTTTCATGCGGATGATGATGTCTATTTTTGGGGACCAAAATTTCACTAGTTTGCTATGTTATTTAGATGACCTGATGGTCTTAGCCCCATCTGAACAGGTTGCTCTTGATCGGCCCCAGATGGTTTTCTCTCGTCTGGCTGCGAATAACTTAAAAAAGTGTCACTTCCTTCGTAGGTCAGTGAAATTTTTGGGTCATGTGATAAGTGAGGACGGTGTAAGCACTGATCTTGGTAAAGTTCAGGCTATCAGTGAGGAAACTGATTTCATGGAGCCTGATGGTGAGACACCATGTGCCAGGAAAATTAGATAATTTCTTGGGATGGTCCTCTCTTATCATCACTGTTACGGCCCCTGGCCTCTTGAGACTGTACAGGCTTCTATTAATTATGCAGATTCCGCTGTGGGAGACACCTTCCTGATTGGCTGCCAAAGACCTGCGACCTCATTGGACCAGCAGAGGACTGCCATGCCAATCAGGCCGCTGATGAGGCCCACCTGCACCATATAAAAGACTCTTGGACTCATTCCTTCAGGGGGAAGACAGCTAGTAGGAACCTACTTGTGAAGTTGTCTTTTCCCCGCCTTTGCTGTTTGGTTGCATTGGGTTGTTTAAACCACTTGTGCTGGCTTTGTTTGTTAAACTGTTTCGTTTTGGTTGAAGCTTGACTTTGTAGTGGCTCATAGCTCATGTTTGGGAGGTTTTGAGGCTCCCTTTGTGTGTACTTTTATTTTCTCTATTAGTCCTCTTGGGGGGTTTGAGTTATCTTTAACCTGACCTGTTGAACCTTATGTATTTTCTTTTGTATTCAACATCCCTAAAATCATTAGCCCTTTTTCTTTGGTTCTGTTAATTGAGTTAAGAGTATTGTGTTTTGGTTATTGTAAAACCCTTCCTTGTAAATAAACCCTTTCTCTGGACACAGTTTTATGTTACCTCCTCTGAACCCCTAGACAGAGGGGGCATAACATAAGTGGGGGCTCGTCCGGGAGCGTAGCTCTGTTAAGCGGATCCCTGTGTCCAGAATTAAGAGGGGAACATTTTGGGGAACCATGTCAGTTTCATTCAGTCTGGAGCGCTTTTTAGCCGCCCCCTCTCTTGAGTTTATTGATAGGCGCCGCAAGTGTGAATTGCTGCAAATTGTGGAGCACTTTAAATTGCAGGTCCCAAAACAGGTCCTTAAAAGAGACCTAAAAGTTTTGCTAGTGGATAAGTTGGTGGAAATTGGGGTGATCAAAGAGCTTGATCTGCCTGGGGCTGCTGCAGTGCCAAGCCAAAAAGCCTTGTCTGTGGAGGACATGAAAGATGGTTTTAGTGTTGAGGCAGCAGTGAGTGATCAGGGGAAGACACCCCGCACACTCCCTCGCTATGATTCACTGTCATCTGTGAGCTCAGAAGGACGCGATGGCGCTCGGTTAAAGGTGCGGTTGGCACGTCTCCAGATGGAGGCTGAAGAAAAAGCCCAGGACAGAAAATCTCAGCTGGAGCTTGAAATCAGGAGGCTTGAAATAGAGGCCGAGAAAGCTATACAGCTGCGCAAGCTTGAGCTGGAGGCCCAGAGTCGTGCGCCCTCTGTCACACCAGGTTCCACCTCCATGTCTGTTCCTTAGTACCTGCTTTTAGAGAGTCTAAAGTTGACTCATACTTTGCCGCATTTGAGCGCATTTCTGATGCATTGCAATGGCCTAGGGAAGCTTGGCCTTTGTTGTTACAATGCAAATTTTCTGGTAAAGCTCAAGAGGTGTTGGCAGCGCTTCCTTTAAAGGATAGTTTGGATTATGATCGGGTTAAAACTGCTGTATTACAGGCTTATGAGTTGGTCCCAGAAGTTTATAGACAGAAGTTTCGACAACATAAATTGCTGGACAAACGCATGTCGAATTTGCCAGAGAGAAAGGTGTTCTCTTTGACAAGTGGTGTGCTGCATCTAAGGTTAACAATTATGATGCATTACGTGAACTGATGTTGTTGGAAGACTTTAAGAAGTCCATTCCTGACCGGGTGGTGTTATATTTAAATGAACAGAAGGTGACCACTCTAGCGTCTGCTGCTGTTCTTGCTGACGAGTATGTGCTTATCCATAAGTCATCCTTCTGTTGTAATGAAAAGTCATGTGTTATTTCTGTACCTCAGTCTCTGACGGTTAAAACCTCAGCTCCAAAAGAAAGTCGTGAATGTTTCTATTGTCGCAACCCTGGACATGTCATCGCCGATTGCTTAATTTTAAAACGTAAAACCACTGTTCCAAAAGACAGCCGTTTATGTTTCTATTGTCACAAACCTAGACATGTCATTGCTGATTGTTTAGCTTTAAAACGCAAAACACAGCCAAATTCACAACAGACTAAAGGTGTTGGTTTTGTGAGAAAAGAACCCCCTAATAAGAGCCACATAGAAATTGCAAAGTCCATGAGCCAGCTGGAGACTTTGAACCGTGAGCTGCAGGAGAAGAGCCGAGCAGCAGATGGAGAGAAGGCGCAGCTGGAGAAGGAGCTCCTGCTTCTTCAGAGCGCGCTGGAGTCGGAGTGCCGAAACTATAGTCAGGAATCAGAGGAGATGAGGGAACTCAAAGCGAGATTGGATGGACTGCAAGAGGACAACAAAAGCCTGAAGATCAGTCTGTCTAAAGTGGAAGGACAGCGTAAGCAAGCCCAAGAAAGGAGCAACTACCTGGAGAAAGAAACTTTGGCTCTGTTGTTGGCTCTTCAGCACTTCCATGTTTATCGTGGTTCCAGTAGTTTACCGATCGACGTATGCACGGATCATAATCCATTTGTCTTTCTGTCCCACATGTACAACCACAATCAGCGCCTTATGCGGTGGGCATTACAATTGCAAGAATATAATGTGAACATCCGACATAAGAAAGGAACAGAAAATGTTCTTGCCGATGGCCTTTCCAGGATGTGAGTATGCTTTGGTTTTGTGATTACGTATTTACAAAACTTGGTTTTGTAATTTAAGGGGGGGAGTGTTACGGCCCCTGGCCTCTTGAGACTGTGCAGGCTTCTATTAATTATGCAGATTCCGCTGTGGGAGACACCTTCCTGATTGGCTGCCAAAGACCTGCGACCTCATTGGACCAGCAGAGGACTGCCATGCCAATCAGGCCGCTGATGAGGCCCACCTGCACCATATAAAAGACTCTTGGACTCATTCCTTCAGGGAGAAGACAGCTAGTTGGAAGCTACTTGTGAAGTTGTCTTTTCCCCGCCTTTGCTGTTTAGCCACTGGCTAAAAGGGCGTAATTTCACAGTCTGGACAGACAACAACCCATTAACATACATACTTACCAAGCCAAGGTTAGATGCGTGTGAACAACGGTGGGTTTCCAGGCTCGCTGCCTATAGTTTCGATCTGAACTATGTTTTGGGCAGCAAAAATGTTGTCGATGATGCCTTGAGTAGAGAACCATTTGTTTAGTCATGCATGAGCCATCGCATTGTAACTGAACCATATACCGCACTACTTAACCAGGTGAACGGTATGATGGACAAAACGGTCCAAGATGCGTTTCGTTGTACAAACAACTGTCAGCTGGTTGTTGAGTGCACAGATGACAATGCCGAGGTGTCCTCACCAACTCCCCAGACATTAACGTCACAGGATGTGTCAGCTGTTCTTGAGGCACATGAGTCTGGAGGTTTTAGTCAGATCAAACCCACTGATCCAGCTGTCTTGCAACTCAGTGACATTGATCAATCTGCCTTGATGCCAAAGAGTGAACTTGCTAATTTACAAGGTCAGGATGGTGTGTTGGGCAGACTTTTCTATTATATGCAGCGTCACAGGAGACCCACCAGACGTGAACGAGTAAGTGAGTCACCTGGTGTTTTAAACCTGCTGAGACATTGGCCTAAGCTTGTCATTAAAGATGGCCTGATGTACCGAGTTAAGAAAGACAAACAAATGAACATGACAACTCAACAGTTTATTGTCCCTGACTCTTTAAAAGCCAAAGTCCTCCAAGGGGTGCATGATTCAGCTGGTCATCAGGGCCAAGCCCGCACACTGTCTCTCGCCAGACAGAGATTCTTTTGGATTGGGATGGAACGTGACATCATTAACCATGTTAAGTGCTGTCTTCGATGTGTAGTTGGCAAAACTCCAGAACCTAAGGACAGAGCTCCCCTTGAAAGTATTCACACCTCTGAGCCGATGGAACTGGTCTGTATTGACTTTTGGACAGCTGAGCTCTCAGATAAGCACTGTGTGGATGTCCTAGTAGTAACAGACCATTTTTTCCAAGATAGCACATGCGTTTCCATGCAAAAATCAGTCAGTCAAACAAGTTGCTCGTTGTCTGTGGGATGACTTCTTTGGCATATATTGCTTTCCTAAACGCATTCATTCAGATCAAGGAGCAAATTTCGAAAGTCTTCTCATCAAAGAACTACTGGAAATGGCTGGCATACAAAAATCTTACACTACACCATACCACCCGATGGTGGAATAGCATTGTGGAACGTTACAACAGAACCTTAGGTAACATGATACGAGCACTTCCTCCCCAGTCCAAGGCAAGATGGCCTCAGATGCTCCGAATGCTAACATTCTGCTACAATTGCACTGAGCATGAAACAACTGGGTTTGCACCATTTTTCCTCATGTTTGGCAGGATCCCAAACATGGGACAGTTCCGAAAACTGTGAACTGGCTTTTGCAGATGGAGGACAATAGTTGTATGGATGAAGTTGTGAATCGCTCTGGCTGTGCTTCTGACATTCCAGTACGAGGTTCTTCAGTGGACACTGTGTTTCCTGTCTCAAGTGATGTGACCAAGGATTTGCCTGAACCTGATCTCCTGGATCTGTTGCACTGTCAGACTCTCTTGAACCAGTTTCCAACCTTACAACTGCAGCTGTCCGCTCTGAGCTCACTCAGCATGATCTTTCAGCTGAACATAGTACTGACATGAAACTGGACTTGCCCGTAACTGATGTTGTTTGCTCTCAGCCGTCTGGGCTATGCACTAGGTTGGGTAGGCCTGTTAAGCCTCCAGCCAGACTTATATGTTAAATGAATGAACAGGTTGTGGATGATTCAATGTCAACTGTGGACTCTCTGTTTTCCTTTGTAAAGACCATGTTTGCAGGGTAGATCTTTATTGTTTCAAAGTTTCTTTTGTTTGTTTGTTTTTCTCAGTAATTGCTTTGTAGAGCAATGGTTGTGTATCAAAAGGTGTAAATGGCATCTTTTGGGTCTGTGTTGGTAAGAGTATTGGCCGTACTTTTGCTAACATTATTCCTTAGGGGAAATTTTGAACTGATGTGAGTACTGTGTGCTCTTGTTATTGCACTTTTATTTTAGTGCTGTGTGTACTTGGTTGATACAACCCCATTTTAGCACAATTTACGGGGGGTGTATGTAACATAGTTAAATTGGTTCAGGTTAAATCCTGCTAAAATGTACCATCTGCTGGTAAAACGGGGTACTGTATTCACCCTAGGAAGAGCGGGGTATTATGGGTAATCCTCAGAGCCATGAGGATCACTGACGAGGTAACGTGTCTCTGCTATGCGGTGAAGAAATATTATTTATGCACTTTATAAAATATGTTTATGGGTTTTCTTTTTGCATATTATTGAAATCTGTTTAATCCAGGTTACGATAGGTTACGATAGATTTGCTATTATATCGTTTTTGTTGTGTTTTAGAAATGTTTAGTTTGTGAGAAAGTGTGGCAGGGATTTCTCACACAGTAACATTATGGCTCCTCTTTGCAGGAACTTGTTTTATGCCAGAGATTGACCTTACCTTGATGCCGCTTATGTGTAATGCAGGTATGTTTTACCAACTCTCTTGTAGCAGATGGTTGACAAAAGGATGAGTTTTGTATTAATAATTTGATATAAAGATATGGTTCATTTATGTTTTTGCATTGTTGTTCCAAGGTGCAAGTTTATATAAACTAAAACATAAAAATGGCATCCAGTAAATAAAATGTCAGCATTTTATTTTATTTTTCAGAGCATTCTAATTAATTAATTTACTTTCTTTGGAAAGGACACTCACTGGGTGTCAAAAACAAAATCCACTATACGATCACTGTAATTTTCAATTATTTTATTGTGGTTACTGTATTATGGGTAATCTTGAGAGCCATGAGGATCACTGACGAGGAACTTGTTTTATGGCAGAGATTGACCTTACCTTGATGCAACAATTTCCCTCTGGGATTATTAAAGTATGTCTGATTCTGATGCCGCTTATGTGTAATGCAGATGCAGATGGAGAATTAAAGAAAACCAGCTGATGCCAGCTTAAGCTCCTTGTCATTTATTGCCACACCTAGAGAAGCCACCAGAACCACATAGGTCACACATGCTCATGGAAATGGACTGCCAACATGAAGGACTGCCTTCATGTTGGCCTGATTAATGTCCCCAACAACAATGAAAATGCACTCTGGATCTTTGGTTAGCAAGTCACTGATGGAGCGGTAGAGCACACTCGGAGCTTCTTTGGTGTCAGCACTAGAGAATCTGTTATTAGAATTGAAGATCGCTGTTCACACGTGAAAACCATCCAACATGAAAAGACTGTAGCGGTTTAGCCTTGAGCAATGGGCAAATATCCCAGTGGCAATATGTGGTGAGTTTATAGAGACTTTTCTAGAGACCACTTGCATCTGTAATTGGCACAAACGGTGGCTCTACAAAGTTTTCTGTTATTTTGTCCTACTTCTTGTTTGCTTCAGAATTAAAACACATCACATCTTCAAAGTTTTAGACAACAATTCTTATTGCCACATTGCCAGACGGGACACAAAAAAATGTAAATAATCCCAGTGGTTTGTGTGCAAACTCTCAAACTATTTTAATTCCACGTTGTGAGGCAACAAAACAAAAAAGACTTGTTAGATGTTACATACTGCGATAGACTGGCAACCTGTCCATTGTGTGCCCCGCCTCTCACCCATTGACAGCTGGAGATAGGCACCAGCAGCCCTCGTGCGACCCCACAAGGGATAGACGTGTTATAAAATGGATGGATGGATATTACATGAAGCTACAGGTTGTTGGAGCTGTTGAAAGCAGTTATTGGGAAAATAACAGATTTTTACAAGCCTGACAATTAAAGAATAACATAAGGGTTTTGTTGCATGAGTGATAAATCTACATCTTTATGTTAAAATGAATTAATTATATGCTGAGATCCAACAACAAAAAAGAGCTGAACCCAGTGTGGACACGCCAGAGAAAGGGGCAGGTATGGCAACTGAATCGGCAGAGTCAGCCCAGGAAGAGCTGAGCTCATTGTGAAGATGCTGGAGAAGGGGGCAGGTGTGGTACCTGGCTCTGCGCAGGGCACGGGTAGTGTCATCAAACTTTCTAAAATAATGGATGAACTTAAAGGATTTCGAACAGAGACTAATGGCAATTTTCAAGCTCTAAGAAAAGAAGAAAACGCAGAGAAACTGAAAATTAGAATAGATGAAGCTGAACAGAGAATTGCAAGTTAACAAAAGTGCTTTTCCATACCATGTGCAAAGAAAAGCAACTAGAGGACAACTGCGAGGCTCTAGAAAGCCGAGAGAGGAGAAATAATCTGAAAATGTATTCAGTTCCAGAGAAAGCAGAAGGTGACAACACGATTGACTTTGTTGAGAAGCTACTCAGTGAGAAACTTAACATCCAGGAGACCTGGATGCACACCGTGTGTACTGTGCACCAGGAGACATCACGAGTAAGGACCAACCTAGATCTATCATTGTGTGCTTTGGGAGCTACAAGGAGCTTGGGGCCTCAAGGAAATACGGGTGAAGCACCAGAGGATATTCTTCGATGAAGATTTTACAACACAAGTGTTTAAGGAGCGCGGGTTGTACAAGGATGTAAAGAAACAACTTTGCCAAGGAAATATCAAATTTCGTACATTGTTTCCTGCAAAATTTAAATTGTTTGTGCAAGACGAGAAAACAAAGCTTTTTCACAGTCCCCGGGAGGCAGCTGAAGGACTACGGGAGTTTGGCGTAACGATGGAAGGGAAACAGCTCTGTGGGCCGCAGACTGGTGGTCTCCCAGCAGCAAGGGCCGCCGCACTCCTGTAGCTGAATTTACAACCGGCGTGGAGAATATTTTTCAATCACTGGATAAATACAAGAATAACGGCAATGAGGTATATGGAAATTAAGTTATGAGAAGAGACACTGGGTCAATGAGCCCAGGAAGAATAAAAATAAGCATTAAACTTAAAAAAAATTATTAAAATGACTCATTTGTGCAATCAAATACTCATGATTTGATAGCACAGACCACAAACTGTATGATTATGAGTATGAACTGGACTCAGAGACTAACTTGCTTCAAGACATTATGGATACGTGCAAATATTATACAGACGCTGAATTTAATAGCAGTATTGACATGGATGATTTATTCTTTTATTCTTTTCAACTACAGAAGCCTTTATTCAAGTTTTGATCAAATTAATGAATATTTAAGAATATTTAAAAACACGTTCAAGGTCATAGCCTTATCAGAGTCCTGGTTAACTCAGGATAAAGGGGTTGATTTTCCTATTCAGGGTTATCAATTTTATTTCATTAATAGAGCTTGCAAGCCAGGAGGGGGTGTAGCCCTGTATGTGACTAAGGATCTGAAATGTAAAGTAATAGAACAAATGACAACTGTAATTGATGACTTGATAGAGTGTGTAATTGTTGAAATAGAAATGGAGAAACAAAAAATATTGTTGTATCATGTGTATATCAAACTCCTGGGTCAAGTGTAAAAACATTTACTGATAGTTTGGAACAATTATTAAGTATCCATCCATCCATTTTCCGACACGCTTATCCCTGCTGGGGTCGCGAGGGGTGCTGGTGCCTATCTCCAGCTGTCAATGGGCGAGAGGCGGGGTCAATTATTAAGTAATAAACTTAATGTTATGTGTAATGTTATGTGTAACTTAATGTAATGTTATGGATATTGATTTCTTAGATGCATCAAGTCACAATAGCAGTTCAGATTTTTTGGAGACAATAGCAAAGGGCTATATCCAACAATCACCAGGCCCAGTCGAAAAACCTCTAGTTCTTCAACACTGATCGACAATATTTTTATAAACATACTAGAAAACACAGTTAAAAGTGAGCTTTTGATTAATGACATAACTGATAATTTACCTGTATTTATAACATATATTTGTGATGTAAGAAGTAACAAGCAAAATGTTACAAAAATACTTAGGATGCAAAAAGTTAAAACTATAAACAGTTTCAGAACTGATCTCATAAAAGAAAACTGGGATAATGTTTATAATACACAAGATGTGAATGAGGCATACGAGGCATCTCTATATAGTTATTTATCTTTGTATAATAAACACTGTCCAACAAACTGAGGAATGACAAATGGCCAGGGGATAAGAAAACTTGGATGACACATAGTATATTGAAAGCATCTAAAAAGAAAAAGAAACTTCATAAGAATTTTCTAAAATATAAAACAAAGAAAATAGAAAAACAATATAAGGATTATAAAAATAAATTGACAACAATTATTAGACAAGCTAAGAAAGACTATTACACTAAAATGTTACTGGCAAATAAAAAATAACATTAAAGGTATGTGGAAAGGTCTTGGCAGTGTTAAAGGGAATAAAGTGATTCATAATCAGCCATTTTACCTAACAAATTAACAGAATAAAGAAATTTATACATCAGAAATGGCAGATGAAATGAACTCTTTTTTGTTAATGTTGGGCCTAATTTAGCTACATCTATTCAGTCCCATAATAAGGAGAAGTGGAAAGAGGAAAGTAAAGAGGCACATTCCAAGATGGCAGCACCCTGAGAGGCTGCGGCTGCTACGGCTCTGCGAGCATTTCTTCAAAATATGCCGCCTAGCACGCTACAAACGATACATCGATCCTGTTATGACAGCCAGTGCCTGCTGGAGTTACGGTCATCAAGTGTTTTCAGACTCGTAGCTACAATCACTCTAGATTGTTTACGTGGCTTCGGAGCACAAGTCCCAGGGGCCCACAATGCAGCGGACTCGCCGAGCAGCACACGCCGGAGGAGGAGCAAGCGAAGGCGGTGTGACCGGTGCTGGAAGCGCGGCTGTCGAGGTGGGCTAACAGCAAAGCTGAAAGCAAATCCCTGCAAACTGCCGCTCCCATCCATCTTGCTCTCCAACGTCCGCTCACTGGACAACAAAATAGATCACCTACAACTCGAACTCTCTGCAAAGAGGGAGGTTAGTAACTGCTGCGCTCTCATGCTGATGGAGACATGGCTTAACTCATCGATACTGGATAACGGCGTTAGCCTGGAGGGGCTCGCTATTTTCCGCGCCGACAGAAACAGCAGACTAAGTGGTAAATCCTGAGGGGGTGGGCTTGTGCTAGATCTGTCGCCAGCTACTGTTCTCCGGACATTGAGCTTTTGACTGTTAACTGCAGACCTTTCTACCTGCCCAGGGAGTTTACTGTTGTTAGCATCACTGCTGTTTATGTGCCTCCCAGTGCTAATACTAAAGAGGCTATGAGTGTTCTCTATCGGACTATCACTGAGCTGCAATCTGCACAAACGGAGGATGTTTTCATCATTGCTGGGGATTTTAACCAGGCCAATATGAAGACTGTTCTCCCTCATTTCAGCTAAGACGTGGATTTTCCAACTCGGCAAGAGAACACTCTGGACCTGGTTAACACCAATATAAAAGACACATACAGAGCAGCCCCCCACCCCCACCTGGGCTCCTCAGACCACCTTTCTGTAATGCTAATTCCTGCATACAAGCCCCTGCTGATCAAAGCAAAACCCACAGTGAAGCAGGTGAGGGTGTGGACTGAGGGGGCCATGGAGGCGCTCCAGGACTGTTTTGAATGCTCTGACTGGGACATGTATGTTCAAAGCTGCAGCAACATATGGCAACAAGATTGACATTGATGAGTATGCCATGTCTGTGTCAGCCTACCTCAACAAATGCACTGAGGACGTCAGCACCACTAAGAACATCATCACCTGGGCCAGCTTGAAACGAGCCATCAAGTTAGTGAAGTGGAGCCACAATCCAGGATCTTTTCCACGACACCAGCAACACCAGGAGCATGTGGCAAGGCATACGGGCGATTACAGACTACAATACACCCTCCCCCCGGTGGGTGAAGTTGATGCTGACTTCCTTAACGGACTAAATAACTTATTTGGGAGGTTTGAGGCACTAAACAGCATTCCAGCAGTGAAACCTTTTTCCCATCAGGAAGGGAAAGCCCCAGTTCCCGACAACATACCTTGGCGGGTGTTCAGGGAATGTGCAGGTTAGCTGGCTGGTGTCCTCACAGACATTTTTAACACCTTGCTGGACCTAGCCACAGTGCCAGCATGCTTTAATTCTGCCTCCATCATTCTGGTGCCAAAGAAACCTCAAGTCACCTCATCTAATGACTACTGGCCTGTTGCACTGACTCCCATCATGGTGAAGTGCTTTGAAAGGCTGGTAAAAGAACACATCGTCTCCAGACTCCCCCCAACATTCGACCCGTTCCAGACCTCAGTCAGTCCGGGTTGGACAGAAAACCTCTGATGTCATCACCCTCAGCACAGGCTCCCCTCAGGGCCGCATCCTGAGCCCCTTGCTGTTCACTCTGATGACACACGACTGCGATCCCAGGTTCACCACCAATCACATTGTGAAATTTGCAGTCGACACAACGGTGGTGGGCCTCATCAGAGACAACAACGACTGGGACTACAGAGAGGAGGTGGAGCGGCTGATGGGCTGGTGCAGAGACAACAGCCTGATCCTGAACATGGAGAAGATGAGGGAGATCATCGTCGACTTCAGGAAGAACCAGCCTCACCACGCTCCACTGCTCATCAACAGCTCAGCTGTGGAGGTGGTCAGCAGCGCCAAATTCCTGGGGGTGCACATCACAGATAACCTCACCTGGTCTGTGAACACCACGTCACTGGTCAAGAGGGCACAGAAGCACTTGTACGTCCTGTGGAAGATGAGGAGAGCCCACCTGCCCCCGCCCATCCTCAAGGCCTTTTACAGAAGCACCATAGAGAGCATTATGACCAGCTGTCTCTCTGTGTGGTGTGGAGGCTGCAGCGCCTCCGACTTGAAGAATGTGAAGAGAGTGGTGAGGACAGCAGAGAGGATCATCGGGGCTACTCATCCCTCCATAAGGACATTTCATCTCAGCACTGCATGTCCCCTCACACCCCCACGATGGACTGTTCTCCCTGCTGCCCTCTGGGAAGAGGCTTCGCAGCATCCACTGCAGGTCCACCAGGTTCTGCAACAGCTTTTCCCCCGTTGCCATCAGACTGTTGAACTCTAAACTGGACTCTGCATCACACATGCACAGAACTGAACTTTATGGCCATTCCGCATCATTATGTTGCACTGCCAACGTTGTTTTTATAATCAATTTAAATTTAAAAGTACACAACTGAACATTTAGACTTAGACAACTTTATTGTCATTTTGTATGTAGAGAGTGCATACAGAACGAACTGTACTGCATTATTATTTTGAACTTTTCAAATGAATGCCTTTTTCCACCATTATCTTTGCACTATAAACATGGTTGAATATTCTTCTGCACATTTTTTTTTTTAAAAACTGCTTTTCTCTTGCACTGTACATTGTTATCACTGCTGTAATCTATATTGTAATGTTATTTTATTAGGCGCCCGCCTATGCATTGAAAATGCATGGCGGAGGCCTTATGTTATGCACCTAATAAGGGTTTCTTTAATGCTTTTTATTCTTCCGTCACCGTTAATACAGCCCGAACCGTAGGCTGTACCCCCACAAACTATATATCAAAACGTGCGTCTCGACGCCGCGAAGTGTGCTATTTGTACTTGACGCCATTTAAAGTTACTGTGGTGACAAAATTAACCAAAAACCACTTCTCAAAACCACTTCCTAGACACAGTTGACCTCTCCATAATGCAGAGCTCAGTATGGCACTTTTTTTTGGTACAGTGGTTTAGGTGTTGGGCTGGTGCACCAAAGGTCGCAGGTTCGCAACCCTCTGGGGATACCCAATATTTTTTTATTTTTATTTTTTACAAGTAACAAATAAATAATTTGAACAACTGATATAAATGAATGAATGATGAAAAAATTTCCGATTTTTCTCATCACGCCATTTCAAGTTACCATGGTGACAAAATGATCCAAAAAACACCAAACAACTTTAGCCTACTCGCTCAATTTTCACTCTACGTGCACAAATTATACATCAAAACGTAGGTATTTCTGTCTGGATTTAGGAAATGTAACCCTCATTGGTGTAGGTCTTTTAGATTTTTCGCAAATCACCTCAGACCAGCAACAACCCCAAAGTCAAAATTATGCAAAAAAGAACGAACAACTTAAGCCTACTCGCTCAATTTTCACTCTATGTAGACAAATTATGCATCAAAACGTAGGTCTTTTTGTCTGGATTCAGAAAATGTAACCCTCATTGGTGTCGGACTTATAGATTTTTTTCATCACGCCATTTTCACCTACCCTGGTGACAAAATTATCCAAAAAACAACAAACAACTTTAGCTTACTTGCTCAATTTTCACTCTACATGCACAAATTATACATCAAAACGTAGGTAATTTTGTCTGGAATCAGGAAATGTAACCCTCATTGGTGTAGGTCTTATAGATTTTTCGCAAACCACCTCAGACCGGCAGCAACCCCAAAGTCAAAATTATGCAAAAAACAATGAACAACTTGAGCCTACTCGCTCAATTTTCACTCTACGTAGACAAATTATACATCAAACAGTAGGTCTTTTTGTCTGGATTCAGGAAATGTAACCCTCATTGGTGTAGGACTTATAGATTCTTCGCAAATCACAGTACAGCGGCAACAACCCCAAACCCTCCCCAAATTCAGCGAGTTGTTTTGGGGTTTTTTGTGCTGCAGACAGTCAGCCAGGGCCGGTCAAAGCCATAGGCGTACTAAGGGGCCGCTCGGGCCCTCTGGTGCAATGGGGGGGGGCCCCCAAATTTTCCTTTTTTTTTTTTTTTGAACGTTCGCCTTGACGACGCGATGCAGGCTTTTTGTACTTGACGCCAATTCAACTTACGGTTGGAACAGAATTCGCAAAAAAACACCGAAAAATTGCCATTTTCAACGCTCTACTGTGTCGTCATGCTTTCACCTACGAACATCGTTTAACTTCCAGTTTGTAGATATATCTTTGAACTATTCAGAAGTGAAAACGGAATGTGGATATCTTTTATCGTTTCCTCATCACGCCATTTCCAGTTACCATGGTGAAAAATTTATGCAAAAAACACATAACTTTAGCCTACTCGCTCAATTTTCACTCTACGTGCACAAATTATACATCAAAACGTAGATCATCTTGTCTGGATTCAGGAAATGTAACCCTCATTGGTGTAGGACTTATACATTTTTCGCAAATCACCTCAGACCGGCAACAACCCCAAACCCTCCCCAAATTGAGCGAGTAAGCTGCAGTTGTTGGGAGTTTTCCGTCCTGCAGACAGCCAGCCAGGGCCGGTCAAAGCCATAGGCGTACTAAGGGGCCGCTTGGGCCCACCGGTGCAATGGGGGGGCCCCCAAATTTTCCTTTTCCGCACAGCACTGCCTCCTCATTGCAAATGCTTGGCAGGCACCTACTACTATTCACCTCTAAACGGACTCTTTATTAATATTAATAATTAATGATTAATGCGGCCCGAACCGTAGCGTGCACCCCCACAATATATACATCAAAACGTCCGGCTCGGTCTCGAGATGTGTGCTATTACTTTTATTGGGGTTTCGAGTTACCATGGCAACGCAATTAGCGAAAAACCACCCCCCAAAAACCCCATAGGAATGAATGGAGTCGGGTAGAAAGAAAGCCTCAAAAAAGCCTCCAAATGGCCATTTTCAAAGCTGTACTGTGTCACGATGCTTTCACCTACGAACACCGTTTAACTTCCAGTTTGTAGATATATCTTTGAACCACTCAGAAGTGAAAACGGGATGGGGATATCTTTTATCGTCTCTTCACAGTTACTCCTCAAAGATCATGTCCAAAAATCAGCGAAATCATCGTTTATAATGAAAGTCAATGACGGAATTCTCCAACCGCTAGAGTGGGCCACTCTAGCGTTTTCAAAGATTTCAAAACTCCGAACAACTTCAGCCTACTCGCTCAATTTTCACTCTATGTAGACAAATTATACATCAAAACATAGGTATTTTTGTCTGGATTCAGGAAATGTAACCCTCATTGGTGTAGCATTTATAGATTTTTCGCAAATCACCTCAGAGCGACACAAACCCGAAATCCTCCCCATTCATTTCCTATGGAGCGGTTTTGAAAAATGACGTCTGAAAATCCAAAACATCACATGTTTTCGCATCGTCGCTACTCCTAAACCGTTTCATGTACAAGCATGAGACTTTCACACATGAATGTCCCGACCCTTCTGGCACTCATAAAAAAGGAATTGTTTGGATAACTGTTACGGTTTTACCGCAGGAACAATTTGTTCGGGAGTAGCGAATGTGCAAATTCCTGAAAACGCTTTTCAGCTGCATTTTCCCACATCATCCACTTTTTTACATCGTCGCTGTGCCTACACCGATTTTTGTACAAACATGAAAATGAGCACCATAGTCCTCAAAAGCCTGCTGATACTCATAGTGAAAGAATTATTTTGATATCTCTTATACTTTTTCAGCTACAGCGATTTGTTCCGGACCGTTTTTAGAGGATTTCTGAAATTCCATAAAAATCACCTTTATATCATAATTTTTCACGCCTTTATTAAACTTTTTCCAGCAAACACCCATAGCCTGTCTTCTTCCCCTCTCCGTTACGAAATAAACGCAGAAAAAATTACGTCTCTACCATTTACGGATCAGGAGATATGGAGCGTTGTTCGGGGCAAAGTTCTCCATTATAATCCAATGGGACTTATTGTGAGCAAAGTCTCTGCACTTCGGTAGACTGGCCCGCTGCAGGTGTGTGAGTGAGTTTCCATGACGACGGCACTCTGAGGACCAGAGGGAGACGCTCCATTGGGATAGAATGGCAACTTTCAACGCTCACTGCAGCAGCTGTGATTAATGTAGGAATCTGAAATTCGCACAGTCACTTCCTCTTAACATTTTAAAATTTTCATGTGACTTTCAGCCATGTGTCACTTTTCTGTCCCATTTTGGATTTCACATGCTTTCCTATTGGGCCTTTGCTTCCAACAGGACCTGGCTTGATAACCAGACACGACCCAATTGGCCAATACAGCACCACCCACCTGTGGGAAATGGCGCTACTGACCATTTTGGTCAAATGTTGAGTTCTGGGCCCAGATGTGGTGAGGCTGAGTTGCTAAAGAAGGCCGATCTGACTCATGACCTTTGGTGACCTTTGGTGACATTAAGTATTGGCACCCTTTTTGAGGCACTTCCCAGTACAGGATTTGGACCAAACTGACAGAGTACACTCACCCGGTGATACTGAACACAACCTTGTTAGCAGCTAATGGTTAGCATGTTGCTAACAGGAAGTAGCTCTAGGAAGGTCTCACCAACTTCTGCTTCACAGAGTCTGTTCTTACTTTAGAGAGAAAGCTCCACAAGAAATTTGGGCTACGTCGCATAAAGCATCTCCAAGCTATGAGGTGTCAAACATCCAATGCATTCAATGGGGGATCAAACCCCTTATGGTCCCAATACTGCATGCCCATATATGGCGCTACAGTATAGCTCAGATGGAAAGTGCAGAAAGCCTCAAAAAAGCCTCCAAATGGCCATTTTCAACGCTGTACTGTGTCGTCATGCTTTCACCTACGAACACCGTTTAACTTCCAGTTTGTAGATATATCTGTGAACCACTCAGAAGTGAAAACGGGATGGGGATATCTTTTATCGTCTCTTCGCAGTTACTCCTCAAAGCTCATGTCCAAAAATCAGCGAAATCATTGTTTATAATGAGAGTCAATGACGGAATTCTCAGACTCTTAGAGTGGCCCACTCTAGCGTTTTCAAAGATTTCAAAACTCCGAACAACTTCAGCCTACTCGCTCAATTTTCACTCTATGTAGACAAATTATACATCAAAACGTAGGTATTTTTGTCAGGATTCAGGAAATGTAACCCTCATTGGTGTAGAATTTATAGATTTTTCGCTAATCACCTCAGACCGACACAAACCCGAAACCTCCACCATTCATTTCCTATGGAGCGGTTTTGAAAAATGAGTCTGAAAATCCAAAACATCACGTGTTTTCGCATTGTCGCTACTCCTAAACCGTTTCATGTACAAGCATGAGATTTTCACACATGAATTTCCCGACCCTTCTGGCACTCATAAAAAAGAAATTGTTGGGATAACTGTTACGGTTTTGCCGCAGGCACAATTTGTTCGGGAGTAGCGAATGTGCAAAATCCTCAAAATGCGTTTGAGCTGCATTTTCCCACATCATCCACTTTTTTACATCGTCGCTGTGGTCAGTGCACATCAGCAGTGCACTGACGGAAGTAGGCGGATTGAGACACAGCCTTAGAGTTTTATATTATAATCCCCACAGTATGTATAACAAAACATGTGTGCTGATCCTATGAAGTATTTTTTTGTACCACCCGCCATTTTGAGTTACCATGGCAACGTTATAAAAAACGTATTTTCTCCCTATTTGAAGCACATCCCAGTACAGGATTTGGACCAAACTGACAGAGTACAATCCCCCGGTGATACTGAACACAACCATGTTAGCGGCTAATGGTTAGCATGTTGCTAACAGGAAGTAGCTCTAGGAAGGTCTCACCAACTTCTGCTTCACAGAGTCTGTTCTTACTTTAGAGAGAAAACTCCACAACAAATTTTGGCCATGTCGGATAAAGCATCTCCATGTTAGGAGGTGTCAAATATTCAATGCTTTTCAATGGGCCAAGACCACCCGCCATTTTGAGTTACCATGGCGACGTAATAAACAACGTATTTTCTCCCTCTTTCAGGCACTTCCCAGCACAGGTTATGGACCAAACTAACAGAGTACCATCACCTGGTCATCCTGAACACAACCTTGTTAGCGGCTAACGGTTAGCATGTTGCTAACCGGAAGTAGCTCTAGGAAGCTCGCAAAAAATTTTGCTTCACAGAGTCTGTACTTCCTTTACAGAGAAGGCTCTACAACTAATTTGGGCCATGTCAGATAAAGCATGTCTATTTTATGAGGTGTCAAACATCCATTTTTGACCCCTCTTTGCCTCTGTTACATGCTGCAGAAATGCTCCAAAGACACTGAAATCACACATTCACCTCAGTACCTCACATAATAAAGGTAATGATAATTAAGACAGAGGGCTACAGCTGTGAGGGAGTCTCCATGACAACGCTGCTAGCCAGAGGCTCCTAGGAGGTCCATTGACTTAACATGGCACCTTTGGACGGCCGTTGCGGGGGCTGTGAAGACCGTAGGAAGCTGAAATTCGCGGTGTTACTTCCTGTTAGTATTTTTGACGGTATGGTACGCACCACGAGGCAGGCGCCTTGCTAAATTTCTTCAGAAATTTTCTAGTATTATTATTATTGCTTTTTAATCTTCCGTCACCGTTAATACAGCCTGAACCGTAGGCTGTACCCCCACAAACTATATATCAAAACGTGCGTCTCGACGCCGCGAAGTGTGCTATTTGTACCTGACGCCATTTAAAGTTACCGTGGTGACAAAATTAACCAAAAACCACTTCTCAAAACCACTTCCTAGACACAGTTGACCTCTCCATAATGCAGAGCTCAGTATGGCACTTTTTTTTGGTACAGTGGTTTAGGTGTTGGGCTGGTGCACCAAAGGTCCCAGGTTCGCAACCCTCTGGGGATACCCAATATTTTATTTTTTTTATTTTTTACAAGTAACAAATAAATAATTTGAACAACTGATATAAATGAATGAATGATGAAAAAATTTCCGATTTTTCTCATCACACCATTTCAAGTTACCATGGTGACAAAATGATCCAAAAACACCCTAGAGATCCTAGAGATCTCCAGAACACTGGAGCCTGCCGACTTCTCCCGGCCGGGCGGAAGTGCAACTCAGCCGGCGACCAGAACGTCAACAAAGCCGCGTTAGCGCGGAGGGGGATGCGAGCACAAAGTTTTCCTGAACGGTAGGTTTTGATGAAAACAAATCCTATACACATCAGCGCTATAGACACGCACATTGCGTCATAAACAGCTGCCGACCCTCGTATCTGGCTGATCGGCGCAGCGTCTCTCCAGCACTTGTTATCTAAAAGTTTTTTATCTATTTATCACCGGACTTTTTCTTCCAAAACTGCACCGCGTTGCTGCGCTACAGCACACATGAGTTGCTGGACATTCGGAGCTCATCATAGCACTGAAACAGCTCTGGTGAAGGTCACCAATGATATTCTCATGGCCTCAGATAATGGACTTGTGTCTATACTTGTCCTGTTAGATCTCAGTGCTGCATTTGATACAGTTGATCACAATATTCTCCTACAAAGACTTGAGCATACTGTAGGGATTAAGGGAAAAGCATTAGGCTGGTTTAAATCTTATCTGTCGGACAGATTCCAGTTTGTTCATGTTAATAATAAATCTTCTTCAAACTCTAGGGTCACCTGTGGAGTACCACAGGGTTCAGTCCTTGGACCAATTCTATTTACTATATATATGCTTCCGGTTGGCAAAATTATCAGACAGCATGGGATTAATTTCCACTGTTATGCTGATGACACTCAGCTATATTTATCCATAAATCCTGATGAATCCAATCAGTTACTTCGACTGCAGTCATGTCTTGATGACATCAAAAGCTGGATGACTTTAAATTTCCTGCATTTAAATTCTGACAAGACAGAAGTTGTAATCTTTGGGCCAGAGTCCTCAAAAAATAAACTTCTTAATCAATCACTTAATCTGGATGGCATTAACTTGGCCTCTGGTAATAAAGTTAAAAACCTTGGTGTTGTTTTCGACCAAGACATGTCATTTAAATCCCATATTAAACAGGTTTCCAGAGTTTCCTTTTTTCACCTCCGGAATATCACCAAAATTAGAAACATTCTGTCCAGGGGTGATGCTGAAAAACTAGTCCATGCATTTTTTACTTCAAGGCTGGACTATTGTAATTCTTTACTATCAGGAAGTCCACAAAATGCAGTTCAAAGTCTTCAGCTGATCCAAAATGCTGCGGCAAGAGTCCTGATGAAAATCAACAAGAGGGATCATATTTCTCCAATTTTAGCTTCCCTTCATTGGCTTCCTGTTAAATCAAGAATAGAATTTAAAATTCTTCTTCTAACGTATAAAGCCCTTAATAATCAAGCTCCATCATATATCAGAGCTCTGATTACCCCGTATGTTCCTAACAGAGCACTTCGCTCTCAGACTGCAGGTCTGCTGGTGGTTCCTAGAGTCTCTAAAAGTAGAATGGGAGGCAGATCCTTTAGCTATCAGGCTCCTCTCCTGTGGAACCAACTCCCAGTTTTGGTCCGTGAGGCAGACACCCTGTCTACTTTTAAGACTAATCTTAAAACTTTCCTTTTTGACAAAGCTTATAGTTAGAGTGGCTCATGTTACCCTGAGCTATCTCTATAGTTGTGCTGTGATAGGCCTAGGCTGCTGGAGGACATCAGGGTCTAATTTTCTCACTCTACTGATTTCTACTGTTCTTCATTCTACGGTTCTCCAGTTTTGCATTGTATTACATTGAAATGACTGTCGTCATTTCAGCTTTTAACTTTTTGCTCTCTCTCTTTTTCTTCATAGAAGGTACACCTGGTCTGGCGTTCTGTTAACTTTGACATCATCCAGAGAAGACGGCTCACCCGTTACTACCATCTAATGTAGAACAGATTACTAGATCAATGTGTGCTTCTGTGCTTTTTGTCTCTCTTGTTGTGTCTCTGCTCTGTCTTCTGTAACCCCAGTCGGTCGAGGCAGATGACCGTTCATACTGAGCCCGGTTCTGCCGGAGGTTTTTTTTTTCCCGTTAATGGGTGGTTTTTCTTCCCACTGTCGCTTCATGCTTGCTCAGTATGAGGGATTGCAGCAAAGCCATGTACAATGCAGACGACTCTCCCTGTGGCTCTACGGTTCCCCAGGAGTGAATGCTGCTTGTCGGGACTTTGATGCAATCAACTGGTTTCCTTATATAGGACATTTTGACCAATCTGTATAATCTGACCCAATCTATATAATATGATTGAACTTGATTTTGTAAAGTGCCTTGAGATGACATGTTTCATGATTTGGCGCTATATAAATAAAATTGAATTGAATTGAATTGAATAATACTGATACATTTATCGCCGATATTCCCGTCATCCTAGAGATCTCCAGAACACTGGAGCCTGCCGACTTCTCCCGACCGGGCGGAAGTGCAACTCAGCCAGCGACCAGAACGTCAACAAAACCGGCGTTAGCGCGGAGGGGGGATGCGAGCTAGGCTAAAGCTAACACCATGGCTATCTTTACATAGCATTTTCCTCGCCAATGTCCGTTCTCTGGCCAATAAAATGGACGATTTACGAGTATCCATCACGAATGACAGACGGATTATGGACTGAAATATCATGATTTTCACTGAAACATGGCGAAAGACCAGCTGTCCGGACAATGCTATCCAGCTAACTGGACGCGACACACCGAGCCGCGGAGACCAGACGCGGAGGTTTGTGCATTTATTTTATAATAACTACTACTACCGACAGTCACTGCTCACAGAAGGTGGAGTTTTTAATGGTCAAATGCAGACCTTATTACCTCCCAAGTCAATACTGGTAATATATATATATATATATATATATATATATATATATATATATATATATATATATATATGTATGTAGTTGTGTGTATATATATATATATATATATATATGTATGTAGTTGTGTGTATATATATATATATATATATATATATATATATATATATATATATATATATATATATATATGTATATGTAGTTGTGTATATATATGTATATGTAGTTGTGTGTATATATATATATATATATATATATACATATATATATTTTTTATTGTTTATTTATTTAGTTGGATCCCCATTAGCTGTCAGTAATTTGACAGCTACTCTTCCTGGGGTCCTTTTAAAATTATACAAATACACAAAACATATCAAATGATCACATCATAAGAACAACTATACATTTCAACTTATTTCATATTACAGTACAATCTGTTACACAATTATTCAAATATTAAAGCTTTCAACAAAGTATTTTTTTTAAAGTGTTTTAAATGCGCCTTTCGTAGTAGCAGTCAAGATGTTATGTGGCAGTTTGTTCCACAGAGTCACAGCTCTGAACAGCACAGACCTGCACACTGCTTCTGTTCTTGGAATGGGTCGAGTCAAATGACCAGAAGCTGCCTGCCTGGTTGAATAATTGTGCTCATTTCTCACATAATGTAACAAGCTGAACAAAAGAGAATGTTTTCCACAAACAATAATATTCCTCAGGAAACACAAAACATTACATTTCAGTCTCTCCTCTACTCTGAGCCACGACAGACGCACATGCAGCTCAGCAGAGCTCTGAGTCCACACACAGGGCAGTCCCAGTGCCAGCCTGGCCGCTCTGTTCTGTGCGGTTTGTAGTTTAGCCAGATGTTTCTGAGCTGCACCTGACCATACCACAGAGCAGTAGTCCAGGTGAGACAGCACTAATGATTTAATCACCAAAATTCTAGAGGCTGAAGTCATGAAAGATCTGAATCTTTTAATGCAAGACATATTTCTTCCCATCTTTTTCACCACCGTATCTACATGTTTTGCCCAGGATAGCTGCTCATCAAATGTTACTCCAAGAAGTTTCACCTCTTGAACCTGTTCTATGTCCATATCCTTTAGCACAATATCAAGTTTATCATCACATTTTTTATTCCTAGCTTTAAATAACATACACTTTGTCTTTGAAACATTCAAGGTTAGGCTGTTCTCATTAATCCAGGCCAGAAGCACCTGCAAATCCAACTGCAGTGTTTCTTTTAACTCTGATATCTTTGTTGCTGCAAAGTAAAGTGTAGAATCATCTGCATAAAGAGTTATGTTGCTTTTTAGGACAAATGGAATGTCATTAATAAAAATCGAGAACAATGGTCCTAGGCAACTGCCTTGTGGTACACCACACTGCATTTGTTTAGGTGATGAAAAGCTTCCATTAGAAAACACACATTGTGAGCTAGATGTTAAATAATTTTGTATCCATTTCAGAGGAGTGGCACCAAATCTGTATGCCGATAACTTTTCAAGTAACATTTGATGATGCACTAAATCAAATGCAGCACTATGGGAAACGTTGACCGTCGGCTGTCGCCAATTAGCTCATTAGCTGCGTCTCAGATCGAAATACGCAGTTTGCATAGGGAAGAAAAACAGTCCCATTGGAATCCACCTTTTTTTAACACTGAATTTTAAACACTGAATTTTTTAACACTGAATTTTAAACACAGAATTTTTTTTGACACTGAATTTTAAGCACTAAATTTTTTTAGACATTGAATTCCTTACACTGAATTTTAATCTGGTAAAAATTCACCTGCAAAAAATTCACCTGCGAAAATTCAGCTGCAAAAATTCGGCTGCAGAAATTCAACTGCAAATATGACTTTCGGTGAACTCAAGCCAAAGCAATCTACACTCGATAGAGTCGAGCAGCTTCTAGCCTCCCTCTGCCTGCTCCATCACGCAACCACACATGTAGGACCTTGGGGAGGGGGGCGTTACTGGAGGTTCAATTCAATTCAATTCAATTTTATTTATATAGCGCCAATTCATGAAACATGTCATGTCGAGGCACTTTACAAAGTTAAGTTCAATCATATTATACAGATTGGGTCAGATTATACAGATTGGTCAAAAATGTTCCTATATAAGAAAACCAGGTTGCCACTTTCTGATAACGTCCCTCACCCCAATTTTATCATGCATTTTAGACACTTTCACTCCAAACATTTTCACAACGCACATTCATGTAGGCCATGGTATGGGGGGGTGGGGGTGAAGACATCTGGGGGGGGGGGGGGGGCTTATGTTGTGTGAGCCTCGCCTCGGATGGCTCCCTTCACCCCCTTTCACATTTAGACATTGAGGGTTCTGGGCAGTTGCTTGGAGGGGGTGCTACCTTCCGGAGGGGGGGTGGTCTGTGCCGGGAACCCCCTTCGGCGCTCCCAGTTTTAAACACACTTGAGAACAACATGCAACAACACAACATCTGAGCGGGCGTAGGGAGGATCGGGGTCTTTTCCACACCCCCGTTCTCCGATTGCGGCACGGAGTCTGGGGCCCGGAGGAGGAGCGGACCACTGGGTCCGGGGTCTTGGCGGGGGGTGGCTGTGGGGCGCGGGCGGCTTGCCGGGACTGGGGCTGACGCCTCTGCTCTCCCCAGAAAGGGGTGGGGGGGAAGGGGTGGCTACGGTAAGGTTGGGGAGGGAGTGGGTTTATTAGGTATTTAGGGGATGAGGGGGATTCTGGTTGGGTGGCCCGTACGGGTCATGTTGGCCCCCTCCTTGGGGGGCCTGGTCCGGGGGGCGTCTGGTCCGGGGGCGGGGCTGGGGGTCGGGCACGGGCAGGCTGATAGTTGGATTGTGGTGCCCCCCCACCTGGCGGGGGGGGGGCACCACAACCCCCCTCTCCCACTTGGGATTGTTGGATGTGAGTGTTATGTGGTAATGTGTGTTTTTTTTTGTAAGGTTTTTTTTTTCAGGTTCGGATCCGGTCCGTTCCCTTTCCCAAGAACATCTCAAGTCCCCGCTAGGTGCGGAGCCCATCCCCCCACGAACTACCCTCCTCCGCTGGCTGGCGCCTGGGCCCGCTGGTGCATTGGCGGCCCTCGGGTTTGGGGCGGGTTCCCGGGTGGGTGACGGTCCATTCCTGGTGGCTGCTTCGCGGGGCCTGGCCCCCTGGGGCTCGGCTGGGGCCCCCGCCTCGGGGGGGGGGCACCCCTGGGGCCTCTGGGCCCATGGCCGGGACCACTTCAGCGTAGCTGGCTGCCGGCGGAGCCCACGGGCTCGCCCCCGCGGCTCCTGCGGGCTTCGGCATTGCGGTGGCTGAGGGATTTCCTCGGGGTCGTCTTTCCTCTTTCCTTGGGGGGGGGGGGGTGTTGCAGATTTCCTGTGTTGGGCCCGCTTGGGCGCCCTGCTTTGGGGGCCCCCTTGGGAGTCCGGGGTTATGGGTCCCCTGGCACCTGCCTCGGTGCTCAGGGAAGGTGGGCCTTTGGTTCTTCACAACCACTATTGAGTAATTTCCTTCTGGATAAATTTCACATACTCAAGTGCACTCTCACATACACCCACAGGTGCTGGGTTCCAGGTTGTTCACTTGTATACAGAAAGCCCGTAATTTATTTATTTATTTTTTCACTTTCTTTTCTCAGGTATCACTTTACTCATGTCAGCTTAAATAATAATACATATGATTTAGTAATGGTATCAAGGTGTTACTCTATTGTATCTGTTATACTATGTCTGTTGGTTGTGCTGTTCTTTTTACATCTCTCTTTCCAGATGATTGAAGCAGACGGAAGATGTTTTATCATTCTTTCCCTTTTATCTCTTCTTTCTTTCACCTCCTCTTTCTTTTTTTTCTCTTCTTGTTCTTTCTTTACTCTCCTACTTTCCCACTGTAGTGTCCACATAATTTGTAATTCTCCCCACAGGAATCACAATAAAACAATTTACATGCATAAATCAAGCGGAGCACTATGGCGAAAGCTGATTGCTCCACTTGTGAAAGCCAAATCTGTCGAGCTCTATTTGGCGTTAAGACATCAATTCTTATTGCCACATTGCTAGACAGGACACTGGAAAAAAAAAAGAGATGGGGCGGATCGGCCTCCTTTACCCACTTCC
The DNA here is from genome assembly GCA_037039145.1 of Fundulus diaphanus. Lineage (NCBI taxonomy): Eukaryota > Metazoa > Chordata > Actinopteri > Cyprinodontiformes > Fundulidae > Fundulus > Fundulus diaphanus. Next base: position 48,690,653 of record CM073138.1, on the reverse strand, counting down.
CAAGCTAAAAAAGGAGCTGAAATCATGACTGCAACCGGGTCAGAGACTGCAGGCAGCACGTCTGGCCAGCCTCGACCAGCCGCAGAGCCGCTAGCCCACTGCTGAAAGAACCAACGGCTTCCCTTTCCACTGTTCTCTACCTTGGATGGCCAAAGTAAACCGAACTCACACGAGACACTGACAGGTTTGGCAGGGAAATAAACAGGGAAAGCTAAATGGTTTGTTTGGAAAGCTTGTGTAATGCGTCCACATGGTATTTTAAACACATGGGGCTGAGCGACATAGCTCCCGTTAGCATGTTGATACCATGCCATTGCCGATGTAATTTAAGTGTGTTTTTATGGGTATAACAAACGTTATCTCCACAAGAGGTGTATACACTGATGGGATATTAATGTTTGCGTTATCCGGTCTACTCATTACGATGAAAATAAAGCCACTAGCCTAAAGGGTATTAGCTCCGGTAACTTCCGGTTTCCGGATATTCAACTACGGCTCGTTCCAAGCATAAGGCTTGTTCGTTTCACTCCAACATCATTCGATAGTGCTATGAGTGTTATTGCCGCATTAATATGGAATATTAATGTTGCTTAAAGACCTTTTGTATAACTTTAGGATTAGCCAATTTTAGCGACTGATCGCTACAGCGACCCCTAGCCTCCACGATGTATAATCACATTAATAAAATCAAGCGTCCCTAAAGTTAATGATTTTACTGAGAAAATCTTTCTTTAAAATGTTATTTTGTCAAATATTGTTTTCTTTAACTCAGGATTTGTATTGTGAATGGGTTGAAAGACATACCAAATGTTTTTCTAAATTAGTTAAGCTAATTTAAGCTCATTCCTTGTTCTTTAAGATGAATTTTGGTTCCTTAACTCAGATCTGCAGTGAACCAGGATTCACTGAATTATTCTGATGATGATCAACCACTTTGTTTTGTCATTTGTGTCTTTTAGTGTGTACATAGTTCCTTAGCTTAGCTTATTTTTATCTTTTTTTGATTGAATTGTAGTGTTAATTCAGATAAACAGCATTATATAGTGATGTTCTATGGATGTTCATTTTATTTCTGTTAATAAATTCTTGAGCTTGAAGAGAAGTTGTCACAGCTTTATTCTATGTGTGTACAGAGTTTGCTGTTAAAAGATCGCCAGTGCTTGAATCATCCCTTTCAAGTATTGTCCTGATATCAGCTCTCGGGCTGATATTGACCGGACAATACCTAACAGGCTGAGAGTTATTTATTGAACATTAAATAACTTTAAACAGTGTATAATTGCGCAACAACAGACACAGTTTTATTAATTATAGACCGATATATTTGCATTAAATAATTGACCTATTGCCGTCACCCCAGGTTCTTTTTCTGAATAATGTGGGGTTTCTATTGTAGATCTCTGTAGTAATAAAAATACTCTTGAAACCGTAACTATATTTTACCATTTTTAATCTAAAAGGCAGAGGCAAGGCAAGGCAAGGCAAATTTATTTATATAGCACAATTCAGTACAAAGACAATGCAAAGTGCTTTACATGATTAAAATATAGCAAAATAAAACAGATTTAGAACTGATTTTGCCATATTTTCTTTATTGTTTAGAAGTATGGGGCAATTCATATACCAACAATCTAATGCCATTGATTGTACTACAAAAAAGAGCTATACGGATTAAAAATAGAGCTGCCCCAAGAGAACACACCACTGAAGTATTTTTAAGTCTGGACTTTTAAAAATTAAGGATTTAGTTAACTTCCAAACACTTTTATTTATGAGTAAGGCAAAACATTATCACTTGCCACCTGCCATCCAAGGTGTGTTTACTCTGAATGAGGAGAGTAGCAGAAGACGGTTGGATTTTAAACATCCATCTGCCAGAACCACACTTAAATAAATTACTATTTCTGTCGCTGGAGTAAAACAATGGAACTTACAGGAAAATGACCTTAAAGACTGTTCAAGCATTTCACTATTTAAATGTAAGTATAAGAAAATAAATATGAAAATGTATCAAATGGAATTTAAAAGTATTTAGAATGTATAGTTATATTTGTCAAACCCATGCTCACGGAATGATGTGCTATTCTTTGTTTATTATGAACTGAGAAGGGGGTAGGGTTCTTAGGACATGTTCTTCAACCTACTCCTGTTCTTACATGGTATGACATGTTTTTGTATATAACTGAGACCTAGTTTTGTGTAATAATTTAAATGCAATACCAGGAAAAGAGCAAATAAAATGAATGAATCAAATCCCTCTTGTTGATTTTCATCAACAAGAGGGATCATATTTCTCCAATTTTAGCTTCCCTTCATTGGCTTCCTGTTAAATCAAGAATAGAATTTAAAATTCTTCTTCTCATGTATAACGCCCTTAATAATTAAGCTCCATCATATATCAGAGCTTTGATTACCCCATATGTTCCTAACAGAGCACTTCGCTCTCAGACTGCAGGTCTACTGGTGGTTCCTAGAGTCTCTAAAAGTAGAATGGGAGGCAGATCCTTTAGCTATCAGGCTCCTCTCCTGTGGAACCAACTCCCAGTTTTGGTCCATGAGGCAGACAACCTGTCTACTTTTAAGACTAGGCTTAAAACTTTCCTTTTTGACAAAGCTTATAGTTAGAGTGGCTTATGTTACCCTGAGCTATCTCTATAGTTATGCTGCTATAGGCTTAGGCTACTGAAGGACATCACCAGGATCTATTTTTCTCACTCTACTAAGTTCTACTGTTCTCCAATTTGCATTGCTTTTCGTCATTTCAGCTTTTAACTTTTTGTTCTCTCTCTTTTTTTCTTAATAGTAGGTACACCTGGTCTGGCGTTCTATTAGCTGTGTCATCATCCAGGGAAAACAGATCACCCGCCATTACCATCCAATGTAGAACAGATTGCTGGATCAATGTGTGCTTCTGTGCTTGTTTGTCTGTTTTGCTGTGTCTCTGCTCTGTCTTCTCTAACCCCCAGTCGGTCGAGGCAGATGACCGATCATACTGAGCCTAGTTTTGCTGAGGTTTTTCCTTCCCGTTAAAGGAAAAGTCCGGTCAACAAGGAAAAATCAGTGGATCATTATCTATACCTAAAAGTAATACGTTCGTGGTGATTTAAGGAATTTAGGGTTAATCAGTAAAAAAAATAGAAACATAAATTGATGTCACAATCACTGATCCCGGGGGCTGCCATTTTTGCCCATATTTGGGTACATCACAGGATGTGACGTCACATCCTGTGACGTTTCTTAGCGGAGCGGCACAGCGCTTCACAAGCCAATTCAATAGGAACAGCTGCGATCAACAACAATTATTTTGGATTTCCAGAGGACTTCACCATTGAAATTCGCGAGAGCTATTGTTAAAGCAACAATGCCCACGTGCATGGCCGTTGGAGGACCCAATACATCGGGTAAAAGTGGAAAAAACATTTGTTTTTTCCACTTTTACCCGAAGTCGTTTGTTTCGGATCTAAACGGTGCCATATAACTAAAAAGTTATGGTGAAATATCCCTCCGCCTCATAACGCACTGGAGCTCATCCTGACAGGAGCAGAGTGAGTTAAAGTCATAAGGAGCAGCGCTGCCCGTATTTTCTGCAGTTTACGGTTGCAATAACTGAAAGTAGATTGAGCTGAAAGTAGATTAAGCGGTGCAGATCACCATTTTGAGCAGAGATTGGTTTTAAAGATGAGTTTTTACTCCCTGATAACATTGCACCGCACCGTGACGTCACAAACTGGGAGGTGGAAGAACTGTTCTAAACCAAGATGGATGCGCCCAGCAAAGTAGATTCAAATGAAAATTACTCTTAATTAAAAAAACTCATCATTTATTGAAAAGTATGTAATAATTTTACATTTAAAGTACTTTATGCAGTTTGAAATCTGATTTTGACCGGACTTCTCCTTTAATGGGGAGTTTTTCTTTCCACTGTCACTTCATGCTTGCTCAGTATGAGGGATTGCTACAAAGCCACAGACAATGCAGACGACTCTACCTGTGGCTCTACGCTCCTTCAGGAGGAGTGATTGCTGCTTGTCAAGACTTTGATGGAATCAACTGGGTTCCCTTGTATAGGAAATCTTTTGACCAATCTGTATAATCTGACCCAAACTGTATAATCTGATTGAATTTGACTTTGGAAAGTACCTAGAGATGACGTGTTTCATGAATTGGTGCTATATAAATAAAATTTAATTGAAAATTGAATTGAATGAATGAATGAAAGGCAGATGTGTTTCCTTCTCCTCCCCTTTCCCCTCTCCCTCCCCCGTATCTACCCTGCTTCTGCTTCTATCGATCTTTTTGGAGCCTCTTTTTAAATCCTCCAAATTATAAATTATAGATCTGGTCAGCTGGACTCTCAACCCAATTGCCCAAATTTTATCAACGAGAAGACTGGGCACACGGTGGACTCCTGGGAGGAGGATCGCGTGTCTGTCCACTTTGTCAGCCGGGGATATTGAAAATGCATTCAAAATTGGATTTATGATAACAGGATTTCTGCTTTTTGGAGCTGGCGGTCCCCCGGAGTATCAAGAAATTCTGAAAACATCGGCAGCTGTCCAATTCAGTTCAATTGAAAAATACTTTATTTATCCCAGAGAGAAATGAAATTTGTTTCGGCCCATGTCAAGGCTGCTTGAACTATGTGAGGGTCTGCTACCAACACTTAGACTGAATTCCTGTGCAAGCAGAATTACAGGCCAGCTGCAGTTCCTGGACTTGCTGGCAGGATGGAATAGATCTTTGAGAAGTTGGAAGCTTGGCTTTGGCAGAATGACCACAAATGTGGCTTTTTGGAATCACCATTGAGAAGAACCAGTAAGCCTCTTAAGGCAATCAGAAAAGCAAGAGTCTGCTTGCTTGAAAACAAATGCTATTATCTGAATCTGGTCTCCCTGTGTCTGCCTCAAAAGGCAGACAATCTTAATTTCTCCTGGATGTTATGTAAACAAAATGCTGTGACATCTGTGAACTGGGGTCCGTTCTTCGTACGTCGCTAACTCAGTTAGCTGGATTTGATTGGTGACGATTTGGCATGATATTGGATCGTTTGGTTCTTCGAAACTCTTCCTGGACTTGCTGTCATAGCAACATGTGCGGCAGCTTAAACCTGCTCGCGAGCAGGCTTATTTCATGTAAACAGGATTAGATCGCAGCTTTATAAGCGGAGGAGCTAGGGAAATCTGTCCAGCCAGTGCACTTGGGCCACCTAGTGGCAGAGGACGGGACAGAATTGTGGAACACCATTTTTTAATCTTTAATAAAAGACGAAACAAATAATGCTTAGTTCCTGTCGTTTTATTTAAATAATTCTTTATAAAGAAAAGACAGCAAGCCATATTTTGTCTGCAATAAGAGATAGTTATATAAGAGATAGTTATATAAAGTCAGCAATACTACTGTCAAATGGTGTATTAGAACTTACTCTGAATGTCCTTTTGAAGCAACTCGATCTCTAGTGCAATTGTTCTCTTTTTGAAGTTGTGGAGAACAATTTCTCCTCTTAATTTGTGTTTTTTTCAGGTCAAAATACATTTTTTTTGTTGAAGAAGCCATTTATATAGGGAACAGATGGTACCCTGTGTCATTTTGTGAAAGAAAAAGAAAGGGTGAAACATGCCTCATGCAACAAAAGTAAAAAGAACCTGTTTTTTTTTCAGCCTTTTTCTTGGTGGCTGTTATAAACAGACAAAAACATAATTTAACAGTGGCCTTTAAAAAAGAGGAAGAAGTTGCTTTTTAAAATACAGTATAATAATTAAAGGCTACCATTTTGTAGAATATTCTTGTACTTCACTTTTACTTGTCCCCATGTTCTAGTGGGTCCCATGGAGTCTCTGACATAAAAGAACAAAGTAAATATGAAATTATTAAAAAGCAAAAATACCTACTGTAGAAAGTGATAGAAACATCTAACATGGACAGCACTTATGCATGTAATTTGTCTGCTGCTTTTTGCCAGCCCTCTCTCCTGGCTTTAGCAGACTTTGAGGTGTTCCCTGTTGTTTTAATTAATGACTCAAATTCGGCATAACCTTCCATTAAAAGCTCGTGTTCTGCTTGGGAGAAAAACTGTGCGCGTTCTTTGACCATGCTGAACAACCAATAGCAGCGTTCCAAAAAAAGTAAAAAACAAGGCAACTGGACTTGTTATCCGTAGTAGAAGACGTTTCGCTTCCTCTCCAGGAAGCTTTCTCAATTCAAAAAGTCTGGAGTAATGTGGAGTAACCAGCTTTATACCAATGCCAAACAAAGGCCTTGTAATGGCTTAGATAACATGCAAATTCAACCGAAACAGGTCCACCCCTTAGTAATGGGCGGTCGTTAAAGCCAGCAGATTGGACCGAAACTGGTCCACTCCTCTGTAACGAGGAGTCGTTAGGGTTGTTATTGGCCTGGCTTAAAGGAACAATGTCGGATAACAAGTCCAGTTGCCTTGTTTTTTACTTTTTTTTGGAATGACCATGACCTGGATGACTGAGAATCTTCACCAGCAATAGCAGCGTTGCTGATCATTGTTTCTACTATCGATACATTTCCCCTTATAAACAAACGTATGAACGCGCAGGTTTCTCAGAGAACTCAATCCAGCCATACTAATCATAAACAACAGGTGTGTTCGAAGAACCCAATTAGCCGGATCGTGATTAGTCGGATGAAATCATCTTGGATGTCTCATTTGATCTTGGATGTTTTAAGCAACGTACGAAGAACGGACCCCTGGAAGAGAATGCTACTGAACTGCCTGATACGTCCCATCGCTATTAATGACAATGGCTGCGAGGGCTATCTGCCACAGTTCACAGAGTTTCATTAACATGCGCACACAGACACACACACACACATGAATACACCAAAACACACAGGCACACACACACACACACACACACCACCTTTGCTGTGCTTTTTTCCCCTTTACTCCGCTTGCATACTATTTTAGCTGTAGTTCGGAAAGGTCACATCAGAGACCTTAAGCTGTAGCTCTAAAGGGGAAGTCCGGTCAACAAGGAAAAATCAGGGGACCATTAGCTATAACTAAAACTAATACGTTTATGGTTATTTAATGAACTTATCTTTAATCAATAAGAAAATAAAAAACATAAATTGTCATCTGGATCACTGTGTATGGGGGCGGCCATTACTGCCCATATTTGGGCAGTAAGGGCCGTCTGACATCACATCCCGCGACGTGGCAAAGTGGAGTGGCGACAGCATTTCTCCGCTCTTTCCAAGCAAAGTCAATAGGAGCCGTTCTACACAGCTGTGATCATCAACAATTTTTTCGGATTTCCAGAGGACTTCACCACTGACATTCGCAAGAGCTATTGTTACAGCAACAATGCCCACGTACATGGCCATTGGATGTTCCAACACAACTGGTAAAAGTAGAAAAAACATTGCTTATTTCAACTTTCTGATTCATGAGCCACCGGGCTCGTTGCTGGATTGCCACTTGAAGAGAGCGGATTTGCCATCTAACTTCTGGCCAGAGAGAAAACACGTCATATGCAGCAACCATTTCGAAGAAGAATGTTTTGAACATGACATGAGTTATTTTTTAATTTAGAATTTTTAATTTAGAATTTGCGGGGATGGTTACCGACCAGAGGGGCGGAGGGATACCACATGTGATGTGGTATCCCTCCGCCCCAGCATGTGCTGGAACGCTTTTATATTTTAATATTTATACAATAATGACCACCTGCCCTATTTACTAGGGGGCAAATATAACTCAAGTCACTTCAGCGCGATCTCTCCTCCGCTGCAGCGCCGGTAAAGCCGTGCTGCAGCGGAGCGAGCGCGCGCACACACACACACAGTTGGGGGGCCCGACTGAGTTTGCACTGGAAAAAACTCTTCTAAAAAATCCATATCGCTATCAGATAATGATAACTCCACGGAACTCCCATCACTGTCACTAAGTACTTCATCACTCTCTGCTTCGTACAGAGCACCAGTCGTCGCCATCTTGGAAAATAGTGCATCGTTGCTCAACAGCGGGTCCGCTGAGTGACGTCACAAAATGGGAGGTGACAGTACTAATCTTGACCAAGATGGGTTCCTCCACATAAACATGATTAAATGAAAATTATTCTTAATTAAAAAAATGTATAATTTATTGCACAGTATGTAGTAGTTTTATATTTAAAGTACTTCTCCTTTAAGGATTCTGTTACTGTATGAATAGAAACAATTAAGCTTTGAATTTTTAGTTATGAAACTTGTTTCAATGAAACTAAAGCCAAATAAATCCTTAAACAGACTTCTTTAGTAATGTCTTTGATGTAATGTTTTTCTTTTGGTAATATACAAATAGAAATAACTAAGCTTTGAAATGATAATGATGAAGTTTGTTCCAGTGAAACAATGAAAGAAAATAAGTTATCCTAGCTGTAGCACTAGAAAAGTTGGAAAAAATGACTTTAGATCATATTTCTCATTATGAATAGAAACAATTAAGTACTGTGATTTTATGCTTTCTGTATGTTTGTTAATATATGAAAGAAGTCTAGTCAAAGATTTACTTAGCTTATTCCTTTGTTATTGTAATATTTTTCTTCTCCTATGTAATATTTCCCTCTAATGTTTTTCTGTTCATTTACAACACTTTTAATTTGTCACTAATTTTAATTTGTCACTTTAATTTGTTACTGAAAAGTTCTATATAAATAATCTTGCCATGCCTTTTGAGAGTGATTTCCTACAAAATAAGTTATTCGATTTGTCACCGCCTCTGGGGGATAAAATGACCGAACAGGGTGCAGAGGCGTCCAACCACCAAAACGGGGCAGTAGCTTTTACAGACTCTAAGAGGGGTGAATACATTGGAAGGCACTGTATAAACTGATGTAATATAATTCATAGGACATTACTTCCAATATGAGGAAATTTAATATTTAAAGAAGCTGATTATGCTAATGAATAACATGTACATATTTGTTTTATAAAGCTGCTTGATAGTATATTTTAAAGATATTGCATTTGCTGCTTACCTAAAAAGAGTTAACTTATAAATGTATTACATTAAGAGCACACTGCTTAAACTCTACAAGACTGATTTTTTTCCTTGTGCTGTACGATTGTGAGTAGCTAGAGGCAAGTTTAATTTGCTTTTAAGAAGGAAAGCTGAGAGTTTCTGGGTAAAAGCAGCTGACAAAACTTCATCATAAAACCTAAACAATCTGAAATGAAGAAATTTGTAGGGATTGAGGTAAAACCGCTCATTTGCACAGCAGGCCACGTTACTGGACCGACAGCAAGAATTTGTCATGTCAAACATACATTGCTGGGACAAATTACTTGGGTGGGATGGGGAGTGAAGTTTGTTTATAAATTCATTACAATTACTTTAATGGAAAAACTAAAATATTTAATTTGATTTGTGAGGACTGCAGCAGATTAGAGCAGAAGTTCATTTTGTGTATTTAATATATTTACATGTTTAAGGCACACATGTGAGAAGGAAGGAATGATTTATTTGATGAGTAACATTTTTATGTAACTATTTGATGTTATTTTTATAGTGTGTCTTTATGTCATGAGGTTGTTTTTTTTGGATAGCTTTCATCTAAATTCTGCTCCATTCCAGCAAACAGCTGAAACAAATAGAGTCAGTTTACTTGCAGATACAAATATAATTGTGTGCAACATGAAAAATGTTGTGCCAGTTCAAGACGTGACGACTGCATTAATTCGGGACATGACGGACTGCATTTCCCATGATGCAAGGTGGTCAAAATGGCCACCAACTCCCATCATGCAACTCGGCCCAAAATGGCCGCCGCCCCTAACGACGGACAGAGAGATAACGTTACTAGGGGGAAAGGTATTTATTGCGGCCGAGGACCGAAATCTGCCTTCTTCACTGTTTCACTTCGTTGGGGTAACCCCCACGCCACGTGCTCGATAACTCTTTGCTGGTTCGAAGATTACCGGAGCAAAACTATTCCCTGTGCGGACACAGGAGGTCGACTTAAAAAGGTACTTTTTAATTTCCTCTGATCAAGAGACTGGGAGCCGTCATCTCCCGGTGGTCGAAAGACCACCGGGAGATGACGCTTGTTGTTTGGCCCAACAAGCGTCTGGGAGCCCAGAGAGAGAGAGGAAGACGAAGGAACTCTCTCAGTCCGGTCCCGCTGCAGCCTGCGGACACCTGCGTTCGTCAAGACGCGTTCAGGACGCCGCGTGATCCGGAGCGCTCCGGATCGAAGCCGGGACTTTCATTCGGGACCACCTCAAAGTAACGGGGTTCTCCCCTTTTATTTCTTTTCCATCCATAGGATGTTTAGAAGTGCCTGGGCAGACGTTAGAACTTTGTAGGTGTAGGTTAATGCTTTTATTCCACGACGAAGTTGGAATTATTTTGCTGAATGTTTTATTTGTATGTGCATGCATTTTCCAATTGATTTTGCTGTGTTGATTTGTGATTCATCAATAACCCCGCCGTGGGTCATTGCTTCAGTTCTTTTCCATCTTCTTCCCTGCTTTCCCCTCTCTCTCTTTTCGCTTCTTCTTATCAGTTTAATCTTTTTGTCCGAGCTCAATTCGCGGGCTTTGCTTAAACTCCCAGGTAGCCGCGCCCTCTCGCAGCGAGGCATTATCCCATCAGCGTAAGCGTGGTTACGTCATTAGCACCTCCCCTCACGCATCACGTAAATTGGTAGACCATACGTCATCGTAGCAGCCATCTTGGGAGGGTGACGTGTACCTGAACTGTAGGGAGCTTAGCTGAACTAGCTTTTGTAAGACATCAAAGCGTCCAGTGAGATTCCCGAAGCTGTTCTGTCTGTCAATGCTGATACGTCAAATGCCGGTGTTTTGAGGGCGGTGTTAAACCACTGTGAGTTGAGTTAAGATCTGCTAACCGCTCATTTTAATCCATTGTTTATTTTTGTTTTGTTCTCTTATTTCCACATATATATTTTGCATGTTTTAGTTCTAGTAGTGAGTAAGAATTCCAAAGTTGTTGAATCAGAGAATTACTGTAACAGGGAATTGCTTTTGGTTCAATAAAACCAACGACTGCGGAATAGACATTGTTTTGTGTTCAATCCAATTCACAGTTGCCTGGTTATTCAGAAATCAGAGCTAACCTCCTTTGGAGTTAACATCTGACATTAATACAGAGACAATATCATTGGATGGTGATAAGGGATAAGGATTTAAACTCTAATTGCAGTTACATTGGGGTTCTCACAGCCTGCCGGATAAACCTCGTCGGTCACAAGTCCGACCAGATCATTTATCCCAGCATAAATTCAATTCAATTCAATTCAATTTTATTTATATAGCGCCAAATCATGAAACATGTCATCTCAAGGCACTTTACAAAATCAAGTTCAATCATATTATACAGATTGGGTCAGATTATAGAGATTGGTCAAAATGTCCTATATAAGGAAACCAGTTGATTGCATCAAAGTCCCGACAAGCAGCATTCACTCCTGGGGAACCGTAGAGCCACAGGGAGAGTCGTCTGCATTGTACATGGCTTTGCTGCAATCCCTCATACTGAGCAAGCATGAAGCGACAGTGGGAAGAAAAACCACCCATTAACGGGAAAAAAAACCTCTGGCAGAACCGGGCTCAGTATGAACGGTCATCTGCCTCGACCGACTGGGGTTACAGAAGACAGAGCAGAGACACAACAAGAGAGACAAAAAGTCTCTCTTGTTGTGTAATGCATTAGTGGTATAAATACTTACAAGCATATAGCTAACATCACCACCATTTGAACTATATTTTGTTATAGCGGAATTTTGAGTTGAATGATTTATTATTTAAATTATAATACCAAATTATAATTAATAATAATAATAAATATATTCAACCAGCTTCTGGCATAACAAAAACAAATTTAGCTAAAATTTTGGTATCTACTTAACAAGGCAAGAACATTATTTATTAAAAATGTTATGTTTTCTGAAGCAAAACTATAAAGATACACACACATCTTTATAAACAGACCTACTTTTTGCTTCTCTGAGTTTGTTAACACTGTTTTTCTTACATGTTTTTCCATCTTGAAAAGCTATTTATCTAAAGAATCACAGAAGATGTGAATAACATCCCTCTGGTTCATTATCCTCTGTCACTTTTTGATTTTCCTATCCTCTCTGCTATCATTGTGCATCTCTACTCCCCCTGCTATGCCAATCAGATGATTATTGATGTAAGTCTGTTGTCTGGCTGCCTCCCACTGTTCACAGATAGAGTGGCATGCCACAGAGTCTCCAAATACACCAACATTTCACACTGAGGTGTGAGATGCTGGCCCCAACAGCATATACGATGTAATCACAAGATGCATTGGACACTTATCTAACTTATAGATTGTTTTGTGTTTCGTTTAGCCTTTGCATTGTTTTTTGGTTCTCAGTAAAGTTGTTCAAAACTGTCTCAGCGCCAAAAGGAACCTTGGATTTCCATGTGCATTTATATTCAGCCCCCGTCTTGAAGACTTGGGGAAAAATGTGAGATGAGCATAAATTGGATCCAGACTTTTAAACAAATAATAAAAAAGCCAAGGTCAATATATGTTTTAAAAAGGCAGGGGAAAAGGGTGTTGGAAAAAAAATATTATTCAGCAACAACAGCAGCATGGAGAGAATAAAAAAACAAATGTCTGATAAAAAGGAAAGGATCTTGTATGAAACGGATGGTTATATACAGTGTAAAGTTTTGTCAGACAACGCAAGTAAATAAACTGACATTTCTAAATGAAAATTTTTATTAATAAGGGAGCAAAAATATCAATTTTTACACAAGGCCCTGTGTAAAAAGGTAATTTTCCGCTAAACCTAGTAACTAATTCGGCCTCCCTTAGCAGCAATAACTGCAATCAAGCAGTTATTGTAGGAATGTTGGCCCACTCATCTCTGCAGAACGTCTGTAATTCAGGTTTTTGACCATGGTATTCAGCCACATTGGAGGATGAATGCCCTTTTAAGGTCATACCACAGCATCTGAATAGGATTCAGGTCAAGCCACCCCAAATTCTTCATTTTGTTTTTCTTCAGCCATTCAAAGATGGACTTGCTGGTGTGTTTTGGATCATCGTCCTGCTGCAGAAACCAACTTTGTTTCAGCTTGATGTCACAAACAGATGGCTGGACATACTCCTTCAGGATTTCTTGGTAGACATAGAATTCATGGTTCCTTTTATCTCAACAAGTCTTCCAGGTCTTGCAGCAGCAAACCATCTCCGGACCATCACAGTGCCATCACCATATTTAACTATTCTATGATGTTCTTTTTCTGAAATCCCGTGTTACTTTTACACCAAATATAATGGGACGCAATCACTTCTTCACACAGGGTCATGTAGGTTTGGATTTTTTTCTCCCTTAATAATAAAAGCTGATTCTTGGACTATCTAAAATATGTGGAAAGAAAGCGAGCCATTAGTCGGTCTCTCTACTATAAACTGTATCCAGGAGAGGCCATACCATGCATATATGGACTCGCTTGGTAGAGAGCACGCTTTTGAGCCCACACAAAAACATCAAGTCACTTTTACACTCATGATTTTCTAGAAGGTTATAACTTAGGCCTAATATCAACACACAAGGTTTAACATGACAAGTCCGAAGTCCCGGTGATGACTCCTTTAAAGTATAGTTTCTGTTTCAAGAGTCGTTTCCTTATTAAAGAAGTCTACAATAAAGACCACTTTTACAGGGAAAAAACTGGGAGTACATAAACAGTGTATGGTTAAATCCTAACACTTATGATGAAGTAAATATATGATTAAAGTCTGATATGGGTTGAAATTGAACGCCTGAGAGGACTTATCACGCATTGTGGCCGCAATTTACCACTTTATTATCTGCATCACCAGTTTCCCCTGTCTCCAAAAAGAGCAAACGAATGGGTTAGAGTTGCCTTGAGGACTGCACATTTCTATTTTTTTTTTTCTATAGATCACAACCTGCCATGGAAAGTAACGTATGCAAGTTTCAGGTCCCGTTTCCTGCGTACGCAAGCTTTATAAATGAGGCCCTTGGAAATTATCATCCATCCATCTACAGGACTGTCTCAGAAAATTAGAATATCGTGAAAAAGTATACTAGTAGGCTATTCAACTAATCACTTGAATCGTCTAATTAACTCGAAACACCTGCAAGGGTTTCCTGAGCCTTGAAAAACACTCAGCTTGGTTCAGTAAACTAAATCAGAAGTATGGGGAAGACTGCTGATCTGACTGCTGTCCAGAAGACCATCATTGACACCCTCCATCAGGAGGGTAAGACACAAAAAGAAATTTCTCAAAGAGCAGGCTGTTCACAGAGTGCAGTTTCAAAGCACATTCACAAAAAGTGTGTTGGAAGGGGGAAATGTGGCAGGAAACGCTGCACAACCAAGATCTGGCACCTGCCCACAGTGCCAAAACCACCAGTAACTGGTGTACTGACCATGGCATTACTGTCCTTGATTGGCCTGCCAATTCCCCTGACCTGAACCCCATCGAGATTTTGTGGGGTATTGTGAAGAAGAAGCTGAAAGACACCAGACCCAACAATGCAAATGAGCTAAAGGCCGCTATTGAAGCATCCTGGGCATCCATAACACCTCAGCAATGCCATAGGCTGATTGCCTCCATGTCATGCCGCATTGATGCAGTAATCTGTGCAAAAGGATTCCCAACCAAGTACTGAGTGCATTAATGGACATTTTCAAATGTTTGATTTTGTTTTGCTGTTATAATTTTTTTTTTTTACTTGGTCTGAGGAAATATTCTAATATTTTGAGATAGGATTTTTGAGTTTTCTTCAGCTGTACGCCATAATCAGCGATATTAAAACAATAAAAGGCTTGCGATATTTCAGTTGATTTGTAATGAATCCAGAATGTATGACATTTCATGTTTTTTATTTGCATTACAGAAAATAAAGAACTTTATCACAATATTCTAATTTTCTGAAACAGTCCTGTATTTTCCAACATGCTTATCCCTATTGGAGTTCTTGAGGGGTGTTGGCGCCTATCTCAAGCTGTCACTGGGTGAGAGGTGAGGTACACTCTGGACAGGTCGACAGTCCATCGCAGTGGAAATGATCACTGTACATAAATTTTCAAAATATGGTAAATGGATTGTACTTGTATAGCGCTTTTAACCAGTCTTGACAACCTCCAAAGCACTTCACACTACAGTCATTCACACAAACATTCACACCCTGACAGTGATGAGCTATGTTAGTAGCTACAGCTGCCCTGGGGCAGACTGACACAGGGGAGGAGCCACCGGGCCCTATGACCACCGCCAGCAGGCAATGAAGGTGAAGTGTCTTTCCCAAGGACAGAATGACAGAGACAGTCAGAGTGGAACCAGCAACCCGCCAATTGCAGGACAAACTACCTAACCTCTGCGTCACCATCGGCCCACATGTCCAATGCCCAAAATAGCATTGGAAACCTACAAAAACAAAACTGAGTAGCATATAAACAATCTTCCACATGCCAGTTTTTAATAAAATATTATAATGATTCTAATGATCCCTGAGAGACAATATAGATCTGTAGAGATGTTATATCAACTAAGTAAACTGGAAAATTTGAGATTTTGATTTAAAATGGTACAGCAATGAAATGTGAGAGAATGTGTTATGTGGGAATGTGTGTACAGCTTTTTTTTTTTTTTTTTTTTTTAAGTCCGTGTGTGGTGAGTGGGGCACAAGGGTGGGATGGAATGAATGATTTTTTTTTTCTTTCTTTCTTTCAGGTTCGGGTCCGGTCCGCTCCCTCTCCCAAGAACATCTCGAGTCTCCGCTAGGTGCAGAGCCCATCCCCCCACGTCCTGCCCCCCTTGGCCCGCTGGCGCACTGGTGGCATTCGGGTTTGGGGCAGGTTCCCGGGTGGGTGCCGGCCTATTCCCGGTGGCTGCTTCACGGGGCCTGGCCCCCCGGGGCTCGGCCGGGGCCCCCGCCTCGGCCCGTGCCCCTGACTCCGCTGACTCCGCGGAGCTTGAATGTCCAATGTCAAACCAACTTCACCGCGGTCTAGTGCAGGCCAGAAAGTAGCGCTACATACTTGGCCGAAGGATCAAAAGGTCCGAAAGAAATGGGATAAATTCGTAAAAGAAACGCGAAAGGACTGGATTGCCGGCAGTGACAAAGGTGTTTTATGCAATTCACACTTCACGAGCGAGGATTTTGAGGGGTACTTACAATGGAGCATGGGCTCTATGTCTTGGGCAGCGTTAGATATAGTCTCCTCAGGTTCACCTTGTTCAAACTCCGTTTCTTCGTATATATATTCTGTATCGGAGTCGCCGATGCTTGAGGTGGAGTTTGAAGATGTATCAGACATTTTTTTGTACGTAGAGTACGAGTTATTAATAAAATTTAACAAATCGGTAGCGAAAGACGTAGTATTAGCAGGCTGATGCACGGTACTAGTTCTGTTTGTGACGTCACATTCCGGAACTGCCCGAATGCAGAATGTTCGGGCTCTTTCGCATATACAGCAAGTTTTATCGAAATTACTTCCAAACGGCGCACATAATTCACATATAATATACATTTCTTTACTCTGGTGACTATTTGAATGCATCTGCGTAAAAATACATTCAGTCCAAGAGTTAGACTTTAAATAATAATACATATGATTTAGCAATGGCATCAAGGTGTTACTCTATTGTATCTGTTACACTATGTCTGTTGGTTGTGCTGTTCTTTTTACATCTTTCTTTCCAGGTGATGAAGCGGACGAAAGACGTTTTATCATTCTTTCCCGTTTATCTCTTCTTTCTTTCACCTCTTCTCTTTCTCTTTTTTTCTCTTCTTGTTCTTCCGTTACTCTCCTACTTTCCCATTGTAGTGTCCACATAATTTGAAATTCTCCCTGCAGGAATCACAATAAAACTATTTACATGCATATATCAAGCGGAGCACTACGGCGAATGCTGATTGCTCCACTTGTGAAAGCAAACTCTGTCAAGCTCTATTTGGCATTAAGACATCAATTCTTATTGCCACATTGCTAGACAGGACACTGGGGAAAAAAAATGTGAGAGAATGGATGCAGTATGGGGGGGGGGGGGCTGAGGGGCCCTGGCAATTGTGTGTGATCAGTGTCTGTGAGGGGCCTGTGGAATTGTGTGTGTGTGTGTGTGTTTGTGTGTGTGCGTATGTTTGCCAGTTAAAAAAAAAAATTCCACTTCCCGACCAAGAAGCTAAAATCAAATCTATTTCCACCAGACACCATCCTGTATCTGATGGTTTGTTCATGTTTCACACTCTTTCTCACTCTGACAGACTGCAGCGGTAGCAGTCTGTCAGTAGAATGATGACAGATTTTTTTTTTTCATGGGCTCAAATTTTGTAGCAGCACCCCTGGATGAGAGTACATAAACCTGAGCATCCTCTTGGTTCTAGTGTAATTAAAAGTGCAGACATGAGCAGTACAATCCCCCTTACTTACATTTTGGCATACTTAAAGTGTCATAGTTCGAGTTTTATGCCTTAGTTTAGGTCTGTTTTGGGTTCTTTCTTGTTTGATTTCTGTTTTAGTTTTTGTTCTGTATCAGTCTTGGTTTGAGTTCTGTCAGGATCTTAGCACTGATGCCTGGTCTGATCACTCACTCCACATAGCTGCCCAGCTCCACCCCTTCTGCAATCAGCTCTCACCGGACCCACCTGTTTCCACCACTATATATTCAGCCTTCAGACCAGTCATCTGTGCCAGATCATTTACGTGCCTACTGGTGAGTCTAATCCAGCATTATCTGTTGTGTTTTGCCTGTTGATTCTGACCCTGTTTACCTCTGGAGATCTGAGCCAGCCTGAGCCTGTTTTTCCAGCCCGATCCTGCCTGTAACACCGTGTACCAGACCTAGCCTGTTTTGGATTATCTGAACTTGCCTGATCCCTGCTTGTTTTCCTGTGTACCGTTTTTGGACTGTTTCCTGATCATCGAGCTTGCCTGTTCCCTGTCCAGCTTTTCAGCCAGTCTTTGAACCTTTATCGGTTCTCTGACTCTGTGCTCGGTTCTCTGACTCAGCACTTGCTGTTCCCCATCTCTGTCTGTTTGTTTTTTTTGACTCGGGACTATTTTGGGGTTTTGGACGCGGTCCTCCCATTTTTTTGGCACTATGCCCATTTTTGTTTCCGCTTGTTTCACTATCTGTTAATTGTCTTTTACTTCAAACTTCTGCTTGTCTGGCTGAATACTGGGTCCTCTGTCTCGGTTCTTGACAAAGTGACAGTTATGACTGAATAGTTCACTGAAAAGCCTCATCAACGATCCGCCTGCCAATCAAACATGACCTTTTAGAAAAAGGATGATGAATTAAAGCGATCACAGAAGATCCAATACATCACTCTTCAATGGAAATTTAAAAGGGATGATGTTGAAGGAATTTAGGTTGATTTGCCCAACATCATTAGAACAAAAGCGTGAAAATATTTTGTAGTTCAGCCACAAAATATATCATATTCAGATGGAGGGGGGAAACAGTTTGGCTGAAACTATTCAGACAATCAATTCTAGTCATACTGTACAGGCATACCGTGATCGAAATATGACAAGCAGAAAGAGGGACAGGTGCAAAGCAAAGATGTAAATTGTGTGTAAAAGAATTACCTCCATCTTTCTCCAGATGTCTTCATTCTGATCCTGGATGTCCTCCAGTAGTTTCTTCATTAGAGAAGCACATCCATGCCCATCCACCAGGGGCAATGTTAGCTGTAGGGAACCATCCATATACCTCCTGCTCTCTTCCTCATCTGATAACAGGTCACTTAAGGGCCCTGATTCTATACTTTCTTCCACAGAGGGAGCAATATCACTGGAGGGGGTGGAGCTGAAGCACCTCATTGAGTTTTGTTTATTAGGATGCTGAGAAAAGGTACACAGGAAAATGTCATTTCTTTTGGAAGTGATTTGCTTTTACACTTTGTAACAAAAAATATGTCATACCAGTGATGGCAGGGGAGATGGAATGTAATCCCCACTCCCCCATATATTTCCCATGTTGACTCCACTTTCTCTATTGTCCGAGTCTACATTAAGTTCTGACAGCTCCCAGTCATCCACATCCTGGAAACCTATCTGGTTCTGCAATGAACAAATAAAAAAACCATCACAAATAGTTCACAAAGATGTGTTAGATTATCATCACATTATATTGGCTTATGGTCAGAGGAAAGCAGAGGATGTCAGTTTAGTACTGACCAAGGTGCTAGACTGTATCAGACTTTCCAATTTCACAGCTGCCATCTCAGTTTCATGGAGCTGAGCTGGGAGAGCCAGAAACTCATCGGACCCATACCAGTGTTCCCTATCCTCATTGATTTTTGATGGAACCTGGGTACCCTGTTGGACAAGAAAGTAGCATCAGCATTTTAGTCTTTCTTCACATTTAATTCCCTCTGAGAAAGGTCTGGCCAATCAAAAAAAAAAAATCAACAAATAAAAACTAATTGTCTATTTACTGCAAAAGGGTTTCACGGTTAATACTTAGAAAATGAACATGATAGTCACGATGTATTTGTTTCAGCAGTAACAACCTTTTTATCTTTCAGTACAAGTTTCCTTGTAGAACAATAATTCTAATTGAGGAAAGAAAGATTTACAAGAACATTAAATGTCAAAAGTACAGTGCAAGTCCATTATACACTAATGAAACGCTTCTTTAAAATATCTCATTAAGTTAAAAAACAAATCCAGAACAGTTCAAAAACTATAAATAGTTCCATAAATACAATCAAAATAAAATCTGAATAGCGTTATGAGTGGCATGCAAAATCTTAATCCCAAAAATAAATAAAAAATCACCGTGTGACCCTGCCGCTTCATTATCCAGACTGCAGTCCTGATCAGATCAGAGTCTTCTCCAGATGCTTTCAAATCTGAGGGCAGAAGCTGTTCTCTCATGGGTGAGGTCAGGGGGGAGTCAGAGTCACCCTTACTAGGTACATGGGTCCCCTTCTGTGACCTTTCTGTTTGGGTGGACGTCAGATGACAGAAGGGGAGGCTGGCGTTGGTAATGTCAGTGCAAGAGGTTCCCTCAGGTTTTCTATGTGTTGAGCACACATATTTCTGGAGGTTGTGCTCTTTTGTACTCTGTAATGAAAATTATAGTTAAATGTCACAGTTTTTGCTTAGTTTCTTTGGAAAAACACAAGTGGACACAATAATGACATGCAGTCATTTATTTCCCTAAAGATTGCAAATACTAGTGGTATTAGTATACTGGTGATGCCATATTTTCATGCATTCATGGAAATATGTGGGAAGAGGAAACAGCTGATCAGTCATGTGAGGTAAATGTTTGCTATGTTAGAGCTTATCCAACAAATATATTTCCGTCTCCCATTTAGTGCATCGACTCTGTTCGGAAAAGCAAAAAACCACCTCAAGCAAGAATAAAAACAGTTTTATGAAATTGAGAAAGTTATTTTGAATATTGCCATTTCCATCAACCTTTTGTAATGTGATACTTAAAAATGGCATAAAAATCATTGATGTAAACATGGCTATTTACTCAAATTTCTTCTAACCAACAAACTCTTAATATCCAGGGTAACACAGTATTGAATAAGATGCTCATTCTAGTCAGGTCCCCACTAAGAAGATGTGTCACCTCCAGAAGAAATCATTCTTTCACCTAAAAAGTCTTAAAAGGAGACTGAGACCCTCATGTGCCACACCCAACAATCAGACCCTGACCCTAGCACATAATAACCCTGAGCCATAGCCATAGATTGAACTTATATGTTGTTGTTTTTTGGGGGTTTCTTTGGATATGGAGTCAAATTTACACTAATAAAGCACTCAATTACACAACCACTGGCTATATATGGCTCCATATCCAGTAAAGGTGCATGACAGATGGCAATCATTACCTCTACAGAAAAAGCCCAAATGACATTGAAATTATAGACACTTTCCCCATTCCATTAATTGAAAGTATATTTAGTAATGGTGTGGCTTTTTAAGGCAGGTAAAAGAAAAATGTATATAAATAAGCTCAAACCTGAAGACTCTCGTTGGACTGTGGAACCTTTTCCAAATGAACTGTAGCCAGTTCTAACCAGAACTTGGATCTGTCTGGACAATCCTCAAGAGAGGGCTTTCTTCGAATCAGCTCATTATTAAATTGTAGTTCAGATTGCTGGTCGGCCCTCCTAAAACTTCCCCTTGATTTGGTACTTTCATTTGAAAACAAGGCTGCTCTCTTGGGAAGTGACGGCTTTATGGGGGAAGATTCAACGCTGTGACTTATAGCCTGCAGGGGCTGTCTTGAGCTTTTATTATAGTTGGACATGTCACTTTTATTTGTGGGTAACTGAGTTGTAGAATGACTATGTTTTTCCATGTCACACTGTGGAGAGAGCTGTAAACTCTCGTGAAGTTCAAGATTTGAGGTTGTGGTGTGAATGATCTCCTGGGAAGTGTCCTCAGTTGTGGGCTCTTTTTCCCGGTCTTCAGGATTGTCACTGGGACTATAGTCACTTAGCTCAAAGGCAATGATGCCACAATCCAGGGAGAAGTAGTCCTGGCTGCAGCGTATTGTTAGCTGACCACAGTCGTCGACTTCTGTAAGAGCATCCAGGCGGGTCTAAAGACAAATAATTAATTATGCCAACATTTCAACATTTATGTGTCAGACTATCACTAACCAAGCATGGTGAGAGAAACTATCACACTGATTTAGTAGACATATCTAATATTATATATACTAATTGAAACTTGTTCTATCTTCTACCATTTCTTTCTCTTGTTTCATTTTGAATGAAATGTAGTTTAAGGAAGAGTTTTAACCCCAGAAGGAAATTCAATTTCATATGAAGCAAACCTGGTTCTGGTCCTGGCTGAAAGCCTGTAAGATGTCAGTCTGGCTGGTGTAGTTTCCGTTAGGGTCCTGTAAACCCTGCAATACACGCTCTTTCAGAACAAGAACTGAAACTCTCAGCTGGTGCCACAACAGCTGCACACTCCTGAAACACACAATAGCAAGAATAGTGACATATGAGTAAGGCTGCTTAATATTAATATATACTCAAGATGTTATAAGATGGTGTACCTGACAAAAATGGTTGGGAAATAAATTAGATCTGTTATAGACTATCCAGTATCATTCAAAATATGTTAGTTTTAGCATTTAGAATATTCCTTAACAGAAGAAAAAAACAATATAACAAAGTGTAATTGTGCAACAAGAACCTTAAAACAACATGTTTAATGTAAGGTCTTCCTTAAGGAAACTCACCTAATGTCTACAATGATGTTAACAGAGTAGGACAGAAGTTTCAGGGAGAATTCTGTCTCCAGTAAAGCATGAATCTGCTCCACGTGGTCGGAAATGTCCTCACAGATGTCCTATGGTCAAACATACAGAGGACAACAGAACTTTCAAAAATGAATGGTAACTCACAGAGCAAATGAATCAACCCTTATCAACTTTACCACATGGCCCTGACTGAGTGTGTGCAAGAAAGACATCTGCAGAGTGATACAGCTAAAAAAGCAGAAGTGATGTTGACATCACAAATCCACTTTTAACAATGAGTCAGTTTCACATGGGACTATGTCCATGCTTTAGTGCATAAACATCAAGAACATTAAGAATCCACCTTCAAGTAATATCAGCTTCGTACGTACTTACGTATATTACTAAATATGGAGGATACTGTAACACCATAAAAGCAGACTTTAAGCAAAAGCAACTAAAGCTGTAAGAACATCCTCCAGAAATGTTGGAGGTTCCTTGACTCAAAGAACAAGTGTACCCCCACATCATAAAGATTTCACTGTAAAAAAACAACAACAAACAAATAGTAAATTACTGGCAGCAGGGATAACAATAATTTACTATTTTTTACAGTTAATTTACAGTAATTTAAGAGTAAAATAACAGTAAATTACTGTTAGGCGAGGCACCAGCAGCTTACTGTTATTTTACGGTTCAGATACTGTAATTTATTTTAACAGCATATAACTGTACCTTGGATTACAGTAAACTGTTGGTTTCATTGTAATTTTACAGAATGTACATATCAGAACTGTATCCATTTTTGATGTTTTTATGTTTCACTGTTTTTTTGTAGATGTTGTCAATATTATGTTGTGTTATTTTAAATGACTATCACTTTAATTTTTAGAGGTACTTTTTAAAGTGCTGCAGATTAGCTGTTGCTATTGCACTATGATGCAAACATGAGACTGCTGTTTTGTACAGTTTGTCTATGTCGATGTGTGTCTGTCCCTACCAAATAAACTTTGAAATGAATCAGTTTACAAAAGCTAATAAAATCTGCAAATTCCCATAAATCCTTTGTATTTTACAAAAAATAGAACACAAATTCAATATAATGTTTTTTATTCACAGAACACAAGAACTTATTTCTTAATGTCAAATTTAGTGAAATTGTGAACATAACCTCTTAACCATATGTGAATAAAAATAGTCATCAATAGTATAAAGTTGAGGAAAATTAGCAGCAGCAATAGTGAAATGCTTAAGTAACATGGTAGCAAAAACAGTGTAATACAGAATAAAACCAGCTTCAATAACAAAGGTTTAACACCATTATAAGAAAAATGCATGACAGTCTAGCTTTGACACAAGCCTTTTGCAAAAAGTATTGATGACAGGGAAATGAAATGCAGTAGGAGAGACCTAGCACAAAGAGATGGCCTTACTGCAGTATTTGATTGGTATCCAGCACATAAATGATTAGTGCCAGTAAAACAAACAAAAGAGCAGCACAACGTCACAGGCAAAGTATAAAAGTATAAAATAGCTGATTCCACAATTGAGCTTTTTGAATCGGTAGGTACAGTACTTGAATTAGTACTTTCAGTACTGTAATCCCTCTATCTCTTAGGTCACTAAACAAACAATACAGTCAGCTTTCCTCTAGTAACCAATTAACTAAAATAATTAAGACTGGAGTACCACAATAAAATGTAGAAACATAAAATAATATAAATATAGAAAGATCAGTCTTTACTGTTTTTTGGCTGCTCCCTTCAAGTGTCACCATAGTCGATCAGCACAATAACTGTTTTTTTTACAACCAATATTGATAACAGATAACTTTTTTCCCATAGTCGTTGAGATGAGGTGTTGTGAATTGGCGCTGTAGAAAATAAAAACTTAATTGAATTGTTGATAACAACAGATAAAACCAATTTTATTATAGTTTATATAGAGCCTTCATGCTTCCTATAGTTGTTGAGATGACGTGTTGTGAATTGGCGCTATATAAATAAAAAAAATTGAATTGAATAGTTGATAACAACAGATAAAGCCATTTTTTTATAGTTTATATACAGCCGTTGCCAAACGTTTTGAGAATGGCTATTGGTTTTTACAAAGTTTGCTGTTGCAGTACATTTAGATTGTAAAGCACAGAGCCAGAGGACCCAGAATTCAGCCAGGCAAAACAGGTAACGTTTAAAGACAGTTTATTGGTCAGGAGGCAGGCAATGGGTCAGAACCGTGATGACAGAGGCAGGCAGGATGATCAAGGAGATAAACCAGAGCCCGTAGTCCGAGAGCCGGTCGTGAGTCAGAGCCAGGTGATCAGAAATCCAGAGACAGTCCAAATCAGAATCCGTAGGCAGAGTCAGGGCACAGAAACAGGTCAGGGATCCAGGTAGCACAGATAATCATGTTCGACAGGGGAAAGGCAGGCTCTGAGAATCAGGCAGCAGAAACTGGTCAGGTAACAGGCAGGCAGACAGACAGACAGGATTCAGGACGCTGGATTAGACTGACTGGTGGTTTGTAATAATCTGGCACTAGTGACTGGTCTGAGGTCTGGATAAATAGTAAGAGCTGCAGGTGGAACTGATGAAAATAGATGGGAAGAGGAGCGGAGCTGAACAGGTGTGTGAAATGGTAATCAGACCGCGCAGACAGGTACATGCAGAGCTCAATTTTTACAACTGCATATACGGTGTCGCACTATAAACCACTCAGCGGCAAGTCTTTACATCAAACTGTTTTATATGTGACACCGAGCTTGATACACTGAGCTGCTCCAAGCAGGTGGTCGCCTCTCTGTTTGCAGTGACATGTGTGCGGTGGGAGCCTGCAGGAAAAGGTGCTCAGCTAGCTAATCAAACATTTTACCATCCATTCCACCGCTTCGTCCTGCTGGCAGAAAGTGTAGGAATTGTAGGAATTTGCCACAAAAATTTAGGCAATAGCTATGCTGGACTATGACGGGTAGAACTTATGCCAAGAGTCAGTGGGGAGTCTGCGCAGCTCATAGTAGGCGTACAGTACGCCCGGGTATGTGGGAGCCTTTAGACATTACCTTTGCATGTGTGGCTTTGCTCCCTTTTTCTAGATTTATGCCAATGAACCGTCTCAAAGAACAACAAAAGGAAAGTGGCAAGATTGTGAGATCAGTGACTTAATTGATATTTGGGGAAACACTACAATTCAAAACAAATTAATCACCAGTAACATACAGTTGTACGGAAGCGTATTGCTGCCACTGGACAAAATATTTATTTTGTTGCTTATCTTGTATAAACATGATAATTATCTTGTATAAACGTGATTTTATCTTGTATAAACACGATAATTATCTTGTAAAAACGTGATAATTATCTTGTATAAACGTGATAATTATCTTGTAAAAACGTGATAATTATCTTGATAAACGTGATAAATATCTTGTATAAACATGATAATTATTTTGTATAAACGTCAAAATTATCTTGTATAAACGGGAAAATTATCTTGTATAAACGGGAAAATTATCTTGTATAAACGTGATAAATATCTTGTATAAACATGATAATTATCTTGTATAAACGTGAAAATTATCTTGTAAAAACGTGATAACTTATCCAGATGGTGGCGCTAGTATGCTTTTAGTCTGACTCATTTAAGACGAAGAAGAAGCATATGCGTCATCTACTCGAGAACTAAAATGGCAAATTTATGGGAATGGATCAAGTTTTACTTTATGCTCGCTAGTATCACCTTATTTTCAACGGAAATACGGAGACAGTGAGTGGCGGTTTTCCGTGCGAGACGTCCGATACGTCACTTCCTGTTACTGGCAAGTCAGCTGGACAGCGACTCGCCGACTAATTCGTACCAAATTACTCGTCTTTATGATTTCATGGAAGGCCGGGATCGTTTGTCCGGTTAGAGGCTGTCATGATAACGGGTGTAAACGAAAGGTTTATGTGGATCAGGAGTGTTTTAATCATCGACCGCGTACAAGAGCTGTAGATACCAGGCGCCCTACTTTCTTCACCCCCAGCCGAAGAATGAGATATCCCTCCGCCTGTGGCTAAAAGTTGTACATTTGAAGAAACCACCGAAACAATGGTATGTTTGTTCTTTTAATTTCGTGGGGGAAAATGTTTAGCTTACAAACTAGACGTTTATTTTGGAGCTAAATATCAAGCTTGTTATTTAAATATTAAACTGGGAACTGTGACTTATTTATAGATTTATGAATAACAAAAATATGAATAATGAACCCTGCCTTTAATGTCATATGACAGGCTAAATATTTTGCTGTAAATCTCTTATTGTATAACTTTACAAACGGAACCCCAAAAACCTA
Organism: Fundulus diaphanus; assembly: GCA_037039145.1. NCBI lineage: Eukaryota > Metazoa > Chordata > Actinopteri > Cyprinodontiformes > Fundulidae > Fundulus > Fundulus diaphanus. The sequence continues at coordinate 48,664,113 of CM073138.1, read as the reverse complement.
CCAGCAGAGATGAAAAATATTCAGATAATAATTGACAGACAGAAAAAAGCTAAAAGATGGCTGTCTTAATGTGAAAGCATATGTTTTATCAAGAGTGACACAAACGTAAACACTGTACACTTCCCAAGCTTACCTGTCTGCTGCCCTCTTGACGTCTCCACGGAGATTTTAATGGAACTTCGTAGCCCGGCCACTTTTCTGGCATCGTGTTGTCTTCTATCGGGCTTTTTTTTCCCCACGAAATTAAAAGAACAAACATACCATTGTTTCGGTGGTTTCTTCAAATTTACAACTTTTAGCCACAGGCGGAGGGATATCTCATTCTTCGGCTGGGGGTGAAGAAAGTAGGGCGCCTGGTATCTACAGCTCTGGGCCCAGATTTGGTGAGGCTGAATTGCTAAAGGAGGCCGATCTGACCCATGGCCTTTGGTGACCTTTGGTGACATTAAGTATTGGCACCCTTTTTGAGGCACTTTCCAGTACAGGATTTGGATTAAACTAACAGAGTACCATCACCCGGTGATACTGAACACAACCATGTTAGCGGCTAACGGTTAGCATGTTGCTAACCAGAAGTAGCTCTAGGAAGGTCGTACAGACTTTTGCTTGACAGAGTCTGTACTTCCTTTAGAGAGAAAGCTCCACAACAAATTTGGGCCTCGTTGCCGTCTCGACGCCGTGAAGCGGGCTATTTGTACTTCACACCATTTGGAGTTACCATGGTGACAGAGTTAGCGAAAAACCACGCCAAAAAGTCCCATACAAATCTATGGAGAAAAGGGTGTACACCCACAAACAATATATCAAAATGTGCGTCTCGACGCCGTGAAGCAGGCTATTTATACTTCACACCATTTCGAGTTACCATGGTGCCGAAATTAGCCAAAAACCACCCACTAGGACGCGGCGTCTTTGGCACAGGAACGACGCAGGACGTCTTCCACAGCACGGGACTCTCTGGAGGTGCAGGCTCAGGCTGAAGACTTGGCTAAGTACTCCACACAGCTGATAGGAACAAGCTTTGAGCACCCTGGGGAATACACCATCGGGGCCTGCAGCTTTGCCGGAGTGGAGTCTGGTCAGCTGTCTTCTCACCAGGTCAGGAGTGAAGGACACAGTAGAGGTAACGGTTGGGGGAGGGGTGAGGTCCTCAGGTTGTGGAGGACATGATGTAAGGCAGGGGGGAGGGGTGGAGTAGGTGGATGTGGATTGAGGTGGTGAGGAGCAGACAGGGGGTCTGCAAGGAGGAGGAGTGGTTGCTGTAGGGAAGCCAGCAGCAGATAGTTGTGGGGGATGGGCCGCAGTATCAACCTATTGAAAAATAAGTTCAGTTCATTGGCCCAGTCCACGTGACCTTCCAACCCCATGCCAGTAGATTTTTGGAACCCTGTGATGGCTCTCATCCAACTCCACACATCCCTCATGTTGTTGGTCTGGAGTTTATTCTCCAGCTATCTCCTGAACTTGTCTTTAGCCACCTTAATTTTACGTTTGAGTACCCCCTGCACTCTCCTCACCTCCTCACGGTTGCCATCTTTGAACGCCTTCTTCTTCTCATTCAGGATGGCCTTTATGTCCTTGGTGATCCATGGTTTATTGTTGGCATAACAGGTGACAGTCCGAGCTGGAACATTGCAGTCCACACAGAAGTTGATATAGTCCGTGATGCACTCTGTGAGCCCATTGATGCCTCCCCGTTGGGCTCACAGAGTGCAGGCCAGTCAGTTACTTCAAAGCAGGCCTGCAGTGCCTCATAAGCGTCCTCCGACCACCTCCTTATAGTTCTTGTGGTCGTAGGCTTCCTCTTCACCAGAGGCACATAACAGGGTTTGAGGTGAACCAGGTTGTGATCTGACCTGCCCAGAGGGGGGAGAGAAGAGGAGATGTATGGATCTTTAATGTTACCATACATCAGGTCCAGGGTCCTCTCCAATCTGTTAGGGCAGCTCACATACTGTTTGAAGGTCGGCATAACTTTGTTTATGGTGATATGATTGAAGTCTCCCGACATGATGATGAGGGCATTAAGATGTTGGGTATGTAGTTTAGAGATGGTGGTGTGTATGATGCTGCAGGCAGATGTAGGGTTTGCAGAGGGAGGGATGTACAGGACAGCAGCGATGACATGTGGGATCTCTCTAGGCAGCTTGTATGGACGGAGTCCAATGGCTAGCAGTTCAACATCCGGGCTACAGAGCTGTTCTTTAATGGTGATGTGACCCGGGTAACACCATCTGCTGTTTACTAGAATAGCAAGCCCCCCTCTTTTCCGCTTACCACTCTTAGTGTCCCGGTCAGCCCGGACGGTGTGAAAGCCATCCACGGAGACAATCTGGTCCATAATGTCCATGTGCAGCCATGTCTCGGTGAAACACATCAGACTGCACTCCCGGTACTCCGGTTGGCTCCGTGTTAGTGCCGTTAGCTCGTCCATCTTGTTTCTAAGGGACGGCACGTTTCCCATAACGACAGAGGGGAGACACCGCTTAAATCTTCTCCTTTCAATAAGCCCGTCCCGTCTTGACCCTCCTTTCATCCCCCGATGTTGCTTTCCTCCTCTGCAACCTCGGTGTGTTTTTCTCCAGAGTTCGGGTGGTATTTCAGCTGGTCTGGCTACCACGCCGGTCGGCATTAGTGCGATCAGCTGATCTCCGGAGTAAACAAAGGCAGCGTGTCCTGGTGGGAGCGGCATGATAAAAACAACACGAAAAAAGCACGAAAACTATCTGAAAACGACCTCGATACAGAGGACAATACTTCACAGAGTTACCGTGAAAAAACATAAAAAACACAAAAAAGATAAAAGTAAGAAAAAAGAAAAAAAGAAACCTGGAGCGATGTAACGGCAGCATGCTGCTTTCGTGCATGCGCACTGAACAAGGGCTTCCTACTGGCCATGTCCACAGAGCTCATGACAGCTTGGCCTCATCCATACCCATTCTATCTAATACATTTCAACCACTCCACTACAGACCATCAACACAATGTTTTTGACCATGGGATCAAAAACCATGTGCCCCCTCCTTTCCTGGAGTATTCAAATTAAACAGCTTCAAATACAACTAAGACCCACTTTTATGATATGTAGACTTACTACAGTATTTACTTCAAAGTGATAGCTTTTGTGATAACTGTAAAAACTCTATGTATTTTGCGATGGCAACCACTGCAACTTTGGGTTTTTGTTTGTTTTGCCTTTGGACTTTTCTTCAGCATGTTATCTCTCAGCCACCGGCCACTATCCTGTCAGCTCTGCACCAGTCAATTAGCCCACATCAACTCCACCTGCTGCCAGTAATTATATTCATCTCTGGTCACCTGTTTCCAACCTACATATACCTGCCTCAGCCAACTCATCCTTCCCAGAACGTCTCACGTCTCTTCTCGTGTTGGATCGCCCTGTGTGATGTACCCTGCTCTACCAGATCCTGTGTGCTCAGCCAGCTGGACTCTTGTCCAACTAAAGTTGCTTGTGTCTGCGTGCTGCAGTTCTGCCTGTTTCTCTGTGAGTCCCAGCCACTTGCTCTGCCCGTTCTGGTGGTTCCCTGGTCTACATCGCCTGTTCTGGTCTACATCTACCTGCATCCTCTGGTCTCCTGCTCATCCCTGCCTGCCTGTACCTTCAGCCATAACTCATCTGCCAAGTCTGTTCCTGCTTGCCTGCCTCACCTGCCACTACTCATCCTCTTCACAATATACCTTTTAAACGTAACTCTGTGTCCAGCTGAATATCGGGTTCACCAGCAGTAATGATTACAGTACATTCTGGCAATAAACATGAACCCGTCGCTGGCACAGAGTTTATGTTCAGGAAAAGCCATAATACATGACGCCAGTACGCTCACAGCTATGTCGATTACTCACCCAAGTTCTTTATGGAGGTTGACGCTGAGCTGGTTCAAGACCTTCGTCCAAACCTGTTCCATTATCTGTCCCCACCACAGGAGGAATGTGAGGAGGTGTTGCTGCAGATGCAAAAGGTCCCGCTTCCCCATTGCCATTTGTCACCTCAGAGGCATCGGACTTCTTATTAATCCGGTCTTCAAATCTTCTATTCATCCAGATCAAGCCGCATAGTTATCATCTCGGAGTACTGATTCCCCAGGACGACAATGTCGTCAGAAAGAGTTCTGTGCTTCTCCGACTGCTACTTCCTCTTGGTCACCTATGAGGTTTGCCTCTTTACCACCTGCCACCGGTTCATCTTGCACTCCTCCCACCAATTCATCTGTTGCCACTTATGAGGAGTTGAAGAGCAAACTAAGATCCTTTGCATCCGTTATTAATGACTAATCCTGCTCTAATAATCTATAATTATTCAGCCATATTGGAGGAAAATTTAAAGGAGTCAGAGAAGCAATGTAGTCAAGCCACATAACCAACCCATGTCAGTGTTTACACTTCTGAACCCATCCACTCCAATGAAAACATTTCTGTGCCCGTCCATGTCAAAGTGGACGCCTCGGGTTCTGTTCCTGTCACCGAGGGTCCAGCTGCTGCCTCGAATCCAGTTCCTGCTACTGAGGGTCCAGTCTTCTCTCCAGAGTCCTGCAAGTAGGGGGTCCAGGAGGATCCACCTCCAATCTTTGCTCCAGAGTCCTGCGAGGACGGGGTCCAGGTGGATCCGCCACCAGTCTTCCCTTCAGAGTCCTGCGAGGAGGGGGTCCAGATAGATCCGCCTCCAGTCCGCACTCCAGAGTCCTACGAGGAGTGCGGACTGGAGATCCAAGTGGATCAATCCCCAGTGTGTGTTCCTCAGATGATTGACGTGGACACTCAGGGTGGCCTGCCAGCTGTTGCTGAGGTTCGCAGAAAACTCACCCAACGACCTAAGCACCCAGGGCTATCATCGAGACACTAAACACCCCGGGCCATCGCCGGCTACCCAAGGGCCCTCCTCCACCTAGAGGGTTCAATTCAATTCAATTTTATTTATATAGCGCCAAATCATGAAACATGTCATCATGAAACATGTCATCTCAAGGCACTTTACAAAATCAAGTTCAATCATATTATACAGATTGGGTCAGATTATAGAGATTGGTCAAAATGTCCTATATAAGGAAACCAGTTGATTGCATCAAAGTCCCGACAAGCAGCATTCACTCCTGGGGAACCGTAGAGCCACAGGGAGAGTCGTCTGCATTGTACATGGCTTTGCTGCAATCCCTCATACTGAGCAAGCATGAAGTGACAGTGGGAAGAAAAACCACCCATTAACGGGAAAAAAAAACCTCCGGCAGAACCGGGCTCAGTATGAACGGTCATCTGCCTCGACCGACTGGGGTTACAGAAGACAGAGCAGAGACACAACAAGAGAGACAAAAAGCACAGAAGCACACATTGATCTAGTAATCTGTTCTACATTAGATGGTAGTAACGGGTGAGCCGTCTTCTCTGGATGATGTCAAAGTTAACAGAACGCCAGACCAGGTGTACCTACTATGAAGAAAAAGAGAGAGAGCAAAAAGTTAAAAGCTGAAATGACGACAGTCATTTCAATGTAATACAATGCAAAACTGGAGAACCGTAGAATGAAGAACAGTAGAAATCAGTAGAGTGAGAAAATTAGACCCTGATGTCCTCCAGCAGCCTAGGCCTATCACAGCACAACTATAGAGATAGCTCAGGGTAACATGAGCCACTCTAACTATAAGCTTTGTCAAAAAGGAAAGTTTTAAGATTAGTCTTAAAAATAGATAGGGTGTCTGCCTCACGGACCAAAACTGGGAGTTGGTTCCAAAGGAGAGGAGCCTGATAGCTAAAGGATCTGCCTCCCATTCTACTTTTAGAGACTCTAGGAACCACCAGCAGACCTGCAGTCTGAGAGCGAAGTGCTCTGTTAGGATCATACGGGGTAATCAGAGCTCTGATATATGATGGAGCTTGGTTATTAAGGGCTTTATACGTTAGAAGAAGAATTTTAAATTCTATTCTTGATTTAACAGGAAGCCAATGAAGGGAAGCTAAAATTGGAGAAATATGATCCCTCTTGTTGATTTTCATCAGGACTCTTGCCGCAGCATTTTGGATCAGCTGAAGACTTCGAACTGCATTTTGTGGACTTCCTGATAGTAAAGAATTACAATAGTCCAGCCTTGAAGTAACAAATGCATGGACTAGTTTTTCAGCATCGCCCCTGGACAGAATGTTTCTAATTTTGGCGATATTCCGGAGGTGAAAAAAGGAAACTCTGGAAACCTGTTTAATATGGGATTTAAATGACATGTCTTGGTCGAAAACAACACCAAGGTTTTTAACTTTATTACCAGAGGCCAAGTTAATGCCATCCAGATTAAGTGATTGATTAAGAAGTTTATTTTTTGAGGACTCTGGCCCAAAGATTACAACTTCCGTCTTGTCAGAATTTAAATGCAGGAAATTTAAAGTCATCCAGCTTTTGATGTCATCAAGACATGACTGCAGTCGAAGTAACTGATTGGATTCATCAGGATTTATGGATAAATATAGCTGAGTGTCATCAGCATAACAGTGGAAATTAATCCCATGCTGTCTGATAATTTTGCCAACCGGAAGCATATATATAGTAAATAGAATTGGTCCAAGGACTGACCCCTGTGGTACTCCATAGGTGACCCTAGAGTTTGAAGAAGATTTATTATTAACATGAACAAACTGGAATCTGTCCGACAGATAAGATTTAAACCAGCCTAATGCTTTTCCCTTAATCCCTACAGTATGCTCAAGTCTTTGTAGCAGAATATTGTGATCAACTGTGTCAAATGCAGCACTGAGATCTAACAGGACAAGTATAGACACAAGTCCATTATCTGAGGCCATGAGAATATCATTGGTGACCTTCACCAGAGCTGTTTCAGTGCTATGATGAGCTCTAAAGCCTGACTGAAACTCCTCAAGTAGGTCATTACTTTGTAAATGTTCACAAAGTTGATTAGCAACTACTTTCTCAAGAATTTTAGATAAGAAAAGAAGATTAGATATAGGTCTGTAGTTTACTAGCTCATCTTGATCAAGAGAAGGTTTCTTAAGTAAAGGTTTAATAACAGCTACTTTAAAAGCCTGTGGTACATATCCATTTACTAAGGATAGATTAATCATGTCTAAAATAGGACCACTGATCAGAGGGAATACCTCCTTAAACAACTTGGTTGGGATTGGGTCTAACATACAGGTAGAAGGTTTAGATGAAGCTAAAATTTTAGATAGCTCAGAAAGCTCTACTGCTTTTAAACAGTTCAGACACTGCGCAGGTTCTAAGGATTCCTCCAATGCTGCCTCACTTACTGAGGACGAGGTAATCATGTTTGGGAGGATGCCAATTATTTTATTTTTAATGGAATCAATTTTATTTATGAAGAATCCCATAAAATCATTACTGCTAAGAGCTAAGGGGATGGCTGGATCAACAGAGCTGTGGCTCTGGGTAAGTTTGGCAACTGTATTGAAGAGAAATCTAGGATTATTCTTATTCTCCTCAATTAATGATGAAAAATATGCTGCTCTAACTCTGCGAATGGTCTTGTTATACAACAATAGACTGTCCCTCCAGATTAGGTAGGATTCCTCTTGGTGTGTAGAGCGCCATTTTCTCTCCAATTTCCTAACATTGTGCTTCAAGGAATGCAGCTCTGAATTAAACCAAGGAGCCAGCTTCCTGTGAATAATCACCTTCTTTTTCAAGGGAGCTACATTGTCTAATGCAGAACGCAATGACAAAGTCATACCGTTTACAAAGACATCTATTTGTGAATTGGAAGAAACAACATTGCTGCCATCTACAGGGCATTTCTGCAATACGGAGGATATTAAAAGGGGGACAGACTCTTTAAAGTTTGATACAGCATTATCCGATAAAGATCTACTATAATGGAACCCTCTTTTGGGGGTGGAGAACTCCGTTAGATTAAACTCAAATGTTATTAAAAAATGATCAGATAGGACAGGGTTGTGAGGAAATACTGTTAATTCTTCACAATCAATGCCATATGTCAGCACAAGGTCTAAAGTATGGAGCCAAGAGTGCGTCGGTTTATGCACATTTTGAGCAAAACCAATTGAATCTAGGATAGTTTTAAAGGCTACACTAAGGTTATCACATTCTGTGTCAACATGGATGTTAAAATCACCCACTATAATAACCTTATCAGTATTTAACACCAAATCAGATAAGAAATCTGACAACTCATCCAAAAACTGAGTATAAGGGCCTGGTGGACGATACAAAACAACAAACAGAAGAGGTTTTATTGCTTTGCAGTTTGGATGAGGGAAACTGAGGGTTAAATGTTCAAAAGAACTGTAGTTATTAATTGGCTTGGGACTAATTAATAAATCAGACTGAAAGATGGCTGCCACTCCTCCTCCTCTTCCCACAGATCTGGGAATGTGGAAATTTGAATAATTGGAGGGAGTTGACTCATTTATACTAACGTAGTCCTCTTGTAGCCAGGTTTCTGTGAGACAAAACAAATCAATCTGTTTATCAGAAATCAATTCGTTAACTAACAAAGTCTTTGGAGGGAGAGACCTTATATTTAATAGACCACATTTAATTGTTTTATTTTTAGGTTCAAGGTGAACCGTATTGATTTTTATTAGGTTTTTATGATTTGTTACTTTTAGATAAGTTTTTGATCTGTTAAGTTTTGGCCGTGAGAAAGACACCGTCTCAATAGGATAATGGGTGGGTAACAGTACAGAAGCTGCAGAGAGGTGTGTTAAACTACGGCTCTGCTTCCTGGTCTGGACCCTGGGTCCAGACCAGGGTCATCTGATTCACCCATTTGAGATGCTGCTATGCCAGGGTCGCCCACCAGAGAAGCTGCTACGCCGAGGCCTTCCAACGGGACGCCCGCCAGAGATCCTGCCAGGCCGAGGCCTGCCTCCGGGACGCCCGCCAGTGATCCTGCCACGCAGAGGCCTGCTTCTGGGGTGCCTGCCTGAGCCCTTAGTTCACCTTTTTGGGTTGTTTTTCATTTGGACTTTTTGGACTCTAGCCCTCCGTCCTTGACCTCCCTCCGCCCGCCCTCTCTAGGTTGTTTTTGTTTGGTTTTCTTGGACTTTTGAGAGACTCTTTTTTTTATTGTGTTTTTAAGGACGTCTAGTATCCGCCCTTGAGGTTGGGGTATTGTCATGATGGCAGCGCAGAGCGCAGCCCTACCGGGGACCCGCCAGAGAAAAATAAGAACCTCTCCCCAGCTTTCATTGCCTGAGCTGGATCACTGACTAACTGCCCCTAAAATAACTTACCACCATTTGATGTCAACCAGTCAGGATACAAATGGATGAGGTTTGATAGAGAAAACAGGGAAAGTTAGTTTATGAAGAAACAGTTTGGGTATTCTTTATGTCTGATATGTTTTCGCTGTGTTTTTAAGGTTAAACTGAGGTTAAAATCAGAAGCTACACTATAAAGCGCAATGGCTGCAGTGTACAAACATACCCCAGTCCAAACCCACAATTTAGAAGGACATGTCTATGACTATGATTATGAACGGGATTCTGACTGCAACTTGTATCAAAACATAACTGATCAATGTAGATATCATACAGATGCAGAATTTGAAAGCAAAATATAAATGGATGGATGATTTTCCTTAGTTCACTTGAACTGTAGAAGCTTGTATTCAAATTATAACAAAATGTATGATTATTTGAAGACATTTAAGAACAAATTTACTGTAATCGCTCTTTGTGAGACCTGGGTAACTGATGAAAAAGGAACAGAATTTCATTTTGAGGGTTATGAATTGTTTTATGTCAATAGGATCAAAAAGAGAGGAGGTGGAGTTGTTCTCTATATTAGTAGTGAATTAAAATGCAAAAAATTGAAAGCGTGTCAGCTATAATAGAAAATTTAATGGAATGTTTAACCGGAGATTGAAATAAAGAAGCAACAAAATGTCATTGTTACTTGCTTATATAGAACCTAGGCTCTAATATAAATGTATTTACTGATAAATTGGAGCAATTATTAGGTGGGTTGAATGAAAATAAAATGGTGGTAATTTGTGGTAACTTCAACATAAACCTTTTGAACGTGTCTAATCATACTACAAGCTCAGATTTTTTTAGGTGTTCTGTTTAGCCTTTATCCAACTATTAAAAGGCTTAGCAGAATAATTACTAGTTCTGCCACATTAATTGATAACATTTTTATAAATGTATGAGAAAACAATATTAAAAGTGCTCTTTTGATAAATGACACAGCTGATCATTTACCTGTATTCATAAATTGCTTTCGTAAATTAAAAATAAAGAAAGAAAAGTTTAATTAAGTTGTGAGATTGACGACAGAAGAGAGACTAAAAAAATGTAAGGATTATCTTGTGTAGGAACACTGGGACAGTGTTTACAACAAACAATGTAAATAAGGCATATGAATTGTTTTTACAAAAGCATTTGTGGCTATATAATAAAAAAAAGATGATAAACCTGTCACTGTGAAAGGTGACGACAAAACTTAGAAACTGTAACAGTCTCGAAGTGCATGGAGCTAAAAAGAGGGAAAAAATCAGCAGCAGGATCATGCGTAATGATGCAGCGTGAGACCCCGAGCGGGCTTCAAGTGTCGCAGCTGAAGGGAACATGTCAGACCATAGGGAGGCTTGATGAAATTCAGTCGCAGTCACAAATGAGGTTGAGGTCTAGGTTGAGAAACAAAGCAGTAGATCAATGATAATCGGGGTGTTTTTATTCCCTGGATGTGAATCTTATAATTCAGATTGTGCCTTTTATAATTGACTGCAATATTTTTTTATTAAAATCTGGGGAAAAAGATTGTTTTGTTTTTGAGCTGTTTTTGAAGCACATAAGAATAAAACTAAGTTGCCCTCAGTGCTTTGTAAACAGAATAAAAAGTTAAAGCCAGCAAATAAGATAAAATGTACAATAAAATGAAGATACACTAAAAATGTCAAAAGCTAATATTTCAAATTGTGTTAAAAGCCAAAAGGAAAAGATGTGTTTTAAAGAACATTTAAAAATAGAAAGTAAGTCAGCCCGCCTGATATGTAAAGCTACTCCAGTCCAGGGTTTTGATGCAACAATGAGAAAGTGCAGTTCCATCTTTGCACTTTGTTTTTCAAATAACTAATAAGAACTGATCTGCCAACCTGAGCAAATTAGAAGGAGCATGCAAGTGAATCAGGTCTCACAGACACTGGAAAGCAAGGCTATAAAGATATTTAAAAACAAATAAAATAATATTAAAATAAATCCAAATGTGAACCAGTAGCCAATGAATTGCTACTAAAACTGGAGAAATGTGTTCTCATTTCCTGGTAGCAGTTAAAAGAAGAGCAGCAGCCTTTTTGGAACAGCTGCAGTCAAGTAACTACAGTTTTATTAAACTCAGAATAAAGTGCAGTAACCTAAGCAAGTTGTAATTAAAGCATACAGTAAGATCTTTAGTCAGCTGTCTCAGTTTGAAAAAGCTGGAACGGACCACAGATTTTAACTGCACATCAAAGTTAAGATTATTGTCAAGTCTTACACCCAGGTCTGTAGCAGTATGTGTCAGATACTGACTTAAAGGTCCCAGGTCATCAGTGATGTTTGTCATGAAACGGGGACAGAGGACCCAGTATTCAACCAGAAAAGATATATTTAAGATTTAAGAAGGTTTATTTTAGAACAGATCGTGGGTAGGAACTTTATTAGATTTTATGCTGGAACTATTTCACGTTCAATGGACACTGAAACTGGAAGGTAGAAGAGGAAAAAAAGGAGAAAAACATCCATCCATCCATCCATCCATTTTCTTACATGACCCTATTGGGGTCCCGGGGGGGGGGGGGGTGCTGGTGCCTATCTCCAGGACAGGTTGCCAGTCTATTGCAGGGCAGAGACAAATATGACAAACAACCATTCCCGCACACACTCACACCTAAGGAAAATTTAGAGAGGCCAATTAACCTAACAGTCCTGTTTTTGGACTGTGGGAGGAAGCCGGAGTACCCGGAGAGAAGCCACACATGCACAGGGGGAACATGCAAACTCCATGCAGAAAGACCCAGGGCAAGGATAGAACTCGAACCCAGGACCATCTTGCAGCCCAGGAGAAAAACAGATGAGACAAAATGCTAAAATGTGAAAGAGAAAGAGGAGAGGAAAGGAAAGGGAGAGTACATTATTGTCAGGGTTCTCTGTGTTGTCCTGCTCTAACTCTACTGCTCAGGTGTGCCTAGTTGGCTGAGGGGGCGTGGCCCTCACCTGCAGCTCGTTGCAGGCGGCTTCCTCTGGCTTTTTAAGCAGAGCGCTGACAGATGGAAGACGCCAGAGCCTTAACCAGTCGTGGTACGACGTGGCCTCTGACCCAACTAATGAAAACCTGCTTGTGAGTTTTTTCGTCTTTGAACTTTGACTAATTTTGGATCTCCCTGTTTTTGTCACAGTTTTGGTGCTTGGATGCACTCACCTGTCTTGACGTCTTGTCCGAAGAACCAGACCTACAGAACCCTCTTGCTCAGATTTTGCTCTGGCTCACCCCTCATACTCCCTGGACGTTACCCAGCGGGGCCTGAGATTCCCCCTCCCGGATTCTGCTGGTTCTTCCCTCACTTTGGTCAATCCATCTGTCACCCACTTCCGAGGAGGCTCGCTCTGGATCCCTCACCAGTAACATCAGCCACCCTCAGCCACTAGCCACCGAACACCAACAGGGGTAGGATCACAGAGTTCCCTCGGCGCTACTTCTCCCCGGTTAGGTCCGCCCAGCTTTATGGTAAGCAGCGCAGCTTCTAGTAGTTCTCCTGGTTCACCTTTCAGAGTCACTTACTCTTCTTCTCTTTGCAGTCTCTCCAGCCGTGACGTTCTGACCCTGCCGAGTTGTCCGTAGTCCCGTCCGTTCTATCTGCCTGTTTCCTAAATAAACATCTTAAAACTGTGCTTTGCTTCCCGATCGTATCTGCATGTGGGCTCGTCATCTGAAAACCATGACAGAAGAAGGCTCTGGACACCAAAGTCCAGCGGATACGTTCGGGCGGCAGCTTGCCGCACAGCAGGAACAGATGCAGTCGCTTGGGTTTGCTGTAAATTCGACACAGGAACAGCTTCAGAGATTAGCCGCTCAGTTTAGCCAGCTGATGGACGCAGTCACTTCCGCGATGACTCCGCCTGTCACTCAAGACCCTAATACCCCGTCTCCCGCCGCTCAGAGTGCTGAGAGTCATGATCAGACTCCACCTCCTGAGAGCGCGTCACCTTGTCCGGAGAAGTTCTCTGGTGACAGCGGGGATTGCGGGGGGTTCTTATTTCAGTGCAAACTCGCGTTTAACCGTTCCCCTCAGACATTTGCCTCAGATCAAGTTAAAATATCGTATGTTTTACGACTTTTAACGGGTAGAGCTCTCAGATGGGCTGAGGCTCGTTTCCCTGATTGCCAGTCATTCGGGTGTTCCTTTCAGGAATTCGTTACCGAGTTCAAGACGGTTTTTTCAGCTGAGTTAGATTCGGCTCAACAGTCTCGTAATCTCCTTTCTTTGAAACAGCGCGGCCGACGTGTATCTGACTTCTCTGTGGAGTTTCGCACATTTGCCGCTGCAGCAGGTTGGCAACCTAAGCCGTTAAAGGCAGTATTTTTTCAGGCTCTAGATGATGTTTTAAAGGATGAGTTATCTCGAGTTGAGGAACCTGAGGAGTTTGAGGATTTTGTGGCGTTAGCCATTCGGTTGGATTCCCGGTTACGCAGTCGGAACCGGGCTCGACCGGACCGTATCTTGCGGTCTCCCCCTGTATCAACGTTTACCAATAGGGCACCCCGGCCAGCAGTTACTCCACCCCCAGAACCTATGCAGTTGGGGCAGGTTCACTTAACTAATGAAGAGCGTCAGCAGCGCTACTCAGGCAACTTGTGCCTTTATTTTGGTGGCGAGGGTCATTTTTTAAGAGACTGTCCAGTTCGGCCAAAAGACCGAGTCCGCCGTTCGTAATGGGGAGAACGGCGGACAGTAACAGAACAATTCCCCAGGAAACCACTAAGGCACCATCTCTCTCTCGTTTTTGTTTGCCAGTCACTTTAATTTTTGACCAGGACAGCTTTGACGTTTCGGCTCTAGTAGATTCAGGTTCTGATTTTAATCTTATTGACCAAGCCAGAGTTGATCAGCTCCGTGTGCCCATCGAGCCTTTACCAGAACCTCTACAGGTTTCGTCTTTAGATGGACAGCAGTTAACCCTGATCACCCATCGGACTCGACCCCTAGTGGTAATAGTCTCTGGTAACCACCGGGAACAACTCTCATTTTTTGTTCTTCCAGTGAAGCGTTCACCCGTGGTTTTAGGGTTAGCCTGGTTAACCCTCCACAATCCACAGCTAAATTGAGCCGAGTCATGGTCTCCTGCCTGTCATTCCAGGTGTTTACAGTCCGCTCGCCCCGTTTCTGTCCCTCCGACCACCTTGTCTGAATCAGAGGATGTTATTGACCTCTCTCGCGTCCCGGAAGATTACCACGACCTACGAGTGGTATTTAGCAAGACTCAGGCTTGTTCACTTCCTCCTCATCGCCCTTATGATTGTGCCATTGATTTGTTGCCTGGGGCTCCACTACCTGTCAGTCGGCTTTACAATATTTCGAGGTCAGAACGTCAAGCGCTCGAGAAATATATAGGAGAGTCTCTAGCTACAGGGTTGATCCGCCCTTCATCCTCCCCATTAGGCGCTGGTTTCTTTTTTGTCGGCAAGAAAGACGGGTCCCTTCGACCCTGTATCGACTATCGAGGGCTCAACCAGATAACTGTTAAAAATAAATACCCGCTTCCGCTGTTATCTTCAGCTCTTGAACCAGTCCAGAACACCACTATCTTTACTAAACTCGATCTGCGCAACGCTTATCATCTGGTTCGGGTGAGACAGGGGGACGAGTGGAAGACGGCTTTTAAGACCCCGCTAGGTCACTTCGAGTACCTGGTTATGCCTTTTGGTTTGTGCAATGCCCCGGCAGTGTTTCAGGCACTGGTTAATGATGTCCTTCGGGATTTTTTGAACGTTTTTGTTTTCGTCTATCTGGACGACATCCTTATTTACTCTCAACATGTCCGTCTTGTTCTCCAGCGACTATTAGAGAATCGTTTATTCGTTAAGGCCGAGAAGTGTGATTTTCACCAGACCTCTGTTTCCTTTCTTGGTTTAGTTTTAGAAGGCGGACAGGTGAAGTCAGACCCGGAAAAGATAAGGGCAGTAATGGAGTGGTGCCTGGCGGCTGCTGCTGCCGCTCCGTCTCCCTGCCTGCTTTGTCTTTCCTGTCCCTTTAAATCTGCAGCACACGTGACTGTGGCGTGTGCGGTTTAACTCTACTCTCATTGGTTGTGCTGCCTTAAATTCCGCCTTCCCTCTTCCTGATTGGCTGTTTTCTAGTGCGTGCGTGCGTGCGTGCGTGCGTGCGTGCGTGCGTGCGTGCGTGCGTGCGTGCGTGCGTGCGTGCGTGTGCGTGCGTGCTTGGACCGCAAGATTTAAGTTTTGATTCAAGTCCCAGTTAAGACACTAAATATTATCTGCACTAAAATAGGTGAAAGCCGCTGTGTGCAGTTCTGTAAAGAAGCAGGAGAGAGAGTTTTGATTTGTTGAACTTGAGAAATGTAAGAAACCAACGTCAGCATCTCAAAATAGCATTTAATTCTGAAGTATAATACATTTTATCAACAAAAACCTAATCTATTTTATAAAACTAAATATTCTGTGCCAGGCAGGAGTTCTGAAGACTGCTGGAAAGATGGAAAAGCAAAGACTGCAGGCTATTAAAAATTCAGATTTTTAGCCACAGCCGCCTGAAAAGGAAAAGGTGAGGGTTTCCCTTTTACCAATATTTCATTGCTATTATTGCTTTCATTTTTTGTTGACCCTTTGAGGCAGTTCAGGCATAAATAGCAGGTGTTATTTCTTTTACATGATATACAGCACAACAACACTAGATGCCGCCTAAACAACTGCTATTTTTGTTTAGACTTTTGCTTAGTTAGAATGGCATAATTAGGGTTCCAAAAAATAATAGTGCTATTTATTTCATTATTTCTACTTCTAGAGTTAGGATAAAGACAAATAAAACAGAGGAACACTATTTACATTGGTTTTATTGTACATAGATTTCCACACTGTCCATTAGTAGATTAGTTCAAACCAGGGGCGGAGCTAGACATTCTCATCATCAGGGACTTAGCCCACAACATATTTCATCATTATGAGGGTAATTTGGTACACCAAAAAAGTAAGCAATTATTTAATCTGTAGATGTTCTCGCAAAATTAATTTAATGTAGGCCTTTACATATCTTAAAATTTAATCTGCTGTTCTTTAATAGTCGTACTAGTATATACCAATAGTATATTAATATGTTCTCATTTCAATGATGAAATTGACAACCACTCATGTAACAACTCAGTCTTGGTCTCACCCATCTTACTCAAAGTACAGTATTGGGTCCTCCACGCTCCTTATGTATTAAGATTTACTGCACGTTTAAACATTGACAACTCACTATTGTTAGGGAAATAATTAGTTGTCTGAGAAGATGTAGGTAAGGAGAAGCTTTTATCTAAACTTCAGATATATGATGTAAGAAATTTGTTGAGAATGTGAAGATAAATTTCATGAAATGGGCTAGACACAGCAACTACAACCCAATTGTACATTTGTTGTAATTTTAATTTAATATTTGAAATTCTGTCAGTGTCAGTTACACCTCTACTTCCAGTGCAGAGTAAATACAATACATTTATTTGCAGTCCCTTGAAAGTATAATTTTGCTGTGTTTTATTATACAGAGAGTATGTTAGATGAAAAAAATAAGGGTGGGGTTTACCTCTGCACATTTCTACAGGACTGTCTCAGAAAATTAGAATATCGTGAAAAAGTATACTAGTAGGCTATTCAACTAATCACTTGAATCGTCTAATTAACTCGAAACACCTGCAAGGGTTTCCTGAGCCTTGAAAAACACTCATCTTGGTTCAGTAAACTAAATCACAAATATGGGGAAGACTGCTGATCTGACTGCTTTCCAGAAGACCATCATTGACACCCTCCATCAGGAGGGTAAAACACAAAAAGAAATTTCTCAAAGAGCAGGCTGTTCACAGAGTGCAGTTTCAAAGCACATTCACAAAAAGTGTGTTGGAAGGGGGAAATGTGGCAGGAAACGCTGCACAACCAAGATCTGGCACCTGCCCACAGTGCCAAAACCACCAGTAACTGGTGTACTGACCATGGCATTACTGTCCTTGATTGGCCTGCCAATTCCCCTGACCTGAACCCCACCGAGAATTTGTGGGGTATTGTGAAGAAGGAGCTGAAAGACACCAGACCCAACAATGCAAATGAGCTAAAGGCCGCTATTGAAGCATCCTGGGCATCCATAACACCTCAGCAATGCCACAGGCTGATTGCCTCCATGCCACGCCGCATTGATGCAGTAATCTGTGCAAAAGGATTCCCAACCAAGTACTGAGTGCATTAATGGACATTTTCAAATGTTTGATTTTGTTTTGCTGTTATAATTTTTTTTTTACTTGGTCTGAGGAAATATTCTAATATTTTGAGATAGGATTTTTGAGTTTTCTTCAGCTGTACGCCATAATCAGCGATATTAAAACAATAAAAGGCTTGCGATATTTCAGTTGATTTGTAATGAATCCAGAATGTATGACATTTCATGTTTTTTAATTGCATTACAGAAAATAAAGAACTTTATCACAATATTCTAATTTTCTGAGACAGTCCTGTATATCTTCAAAAGAAAATACAGGATAAATTTAGACAACAAACATATTTTGACTATATTTGCACGTATTTACCGTCTGTCTCTGTTGCTGGTAAGTTCAAATGCAAACTTTTTCAAAGTGGGAAAAAAGTCCCAATTGGACATTCATCAGATTCGATGATTCTTTAAACATTAACAAACAGCATCTAGTGTGTGTCGTGCTTATAAAATTTGTATAAATGTAGCTAGAAATACTGCTTTTCTCTTTAGACAGACGAAACGCGTCCTGACGCTCAAGTGAAGCATGAAAAAATAGGAGCATGCATATTGCGTAGGACCAATGATGTCAGATCAATGAAGCTTTGGACTAATAGTGTCCCTACCAAAGTTCAAATCAAACCTACGCCCTTGGGGCCAATACAGGGAAAGCTGCCTGTCCCATCCCAGGGAAGAACAGAGATGATCCCCAGGACCCCCCCCCCCCCCCCCCCCCCGACCAACAGCAAAACCCCCCGTGGGCTCCGCTGGCAGGCAGCTATGCCGCAGCAGATCCAGCCAGGGACCCAGAGACCCAAGGCCCAAGGGCGGCCCGCCCATTGGTGGGGCCCCGGTGAGAGCCATGGGGGCTCAGGCCCTGCAAAGCAGCCACCAGGAGCAAGCCAGTACCTGCCAGAGCACCAAGCCCCAGAGACCGAGGACCACCAACACACCAGCGGGCCAAGGTGCCAGCAAATGGAGGAGAGCAGGACGGGGTGATGGGCTCCACACTTAATGGAGACCTGAGATGTCCCAGGGCAAGGGGCAGTTCAAACCCAACCTGACAAATAGACAAACAGAAATCCACATACACAGTCATATTCACATGATCCCACCCTAGATCCCTCACATGTGAACACTCCTACAATACAGTCCACAAACTCGCACTCACCAAACAAATCCTATATTCGCAGGTCCATGCACCGGAACCCCAGAGTGGTATCCAGCCCCCAAACACGGGAGGTGAACCCCAACATGAAGATGGGGGGTAGGACCACCACAACCCGGCCCATACTCCCGTCCTAACTGCCCCCTCGATCTCAGACCAGACGACCCGGGGGCCAAACCACCCGGAGATGGGGCCAACATGAACTGAACAGTCCACCCCACAAACCCTGAGGTGCTACCTCTTCCACCCCCCCATCCCCCCCACCCCAATATTCCAGAGGAGAACAAAAGCGCCAGCCCCAACTGACCCCAGGGACCCAACGACCACCCTCAGCCAAGACCCTGACCAGGTGGCCCACTCCTCCTCCTGGCCCAGGATTCCGGGTGGCAATCGAAAAACAAGTGTGAGAAAGACAGAGAGCCTCCCTCTGCCTGCTCAAATGTCGTGTTGTAACATGTTGCTCTCAAGTGCGTTTAAAACTGAGAGGGTCAAAAATAATGGGGGTGCCCAGTGCCCATCCTCTCTCCAGAAGGTAGCAGGTGCCAGCGCAATCCACCCACCCCCCCACCCCCCATGCACCCTACCCAGAAACCTCAATGTCTAAATGCAAATGGGGGTAGAGGAAGCCACCAGGGGTGAGGCCTACACAATAAGCCTCTCCCAATTAATGCCCTACATATATGTGTGTTGTGAGAATGTTATAAATGAAAGTGTCTAAGATGTATAATAAAATTGGGGTCAAGGACATCACCATACAGTGGGGCTGGGAAATCCTCCCCGCTTCCCAATGATGTCCCCACCCACCAAGGTCCTACATGTGTGGTAGCGTGATGGAGCAGGCAGAGGGAGGTGTCTGGGGATGGGGAGGAATGAATGGGAGCAACATCCCATCCCAGGAGGTCAGCTCCCCCGCTGACTCCAATAGGCAACGGCGTTCTTCAAAAACCCACCCAGAGGGGGGGCTCCACTAGCCACACCCCCATAGTCAGCAGGGCCAGAGATAGGCTGCAGGGTCCGAGAGCCAACCGTAAGCTGAGACCAGCACAACCACCCACTGCCCACCCTCCAGGGGGGGGGGAGAGAAAAGGGAGAAGAAAACAGAGAAGTTCTCCTTCATAATGATTAAACCTACCATTTGTGAGCAGTGCTAATCTAAGTTCCACCTTTGGGACACACAAAATAATGACAAAAATTGGGCGCAAATATTTGCAACTATAGTGTACCACACTGCATGTTAAATAACCAAATTTGGGGGGGATTAGTAATAGTACCGGCAAGAATTTTAAACTACTTTCACCCCTGTATGTATGTATGTATGTATGTATGAATGTATATAGCATCTGAAATATAGATTTTTGCTTTTCCTTTTTTGTTCTCGAGAGCACAGGCGAGGCTGTCTGAGTTAATCTATGTTTTTTCTTTTTGACATACGAAGGGGTAGAAGCTAAAATTAATTGGTTCTAATATGGTTCTCTAGTAGAGTAAAGCTTTTACGCAAGCAGCCTGCTAGTCAGTGATTGGCCATGGGTGTGGCCAGCCAGGCAGTTGGCTGATAGTGGAGCAAGGGGGGAAAAATCAAATGATTTGCCAACTTCAAAACGATGTTTTTCACAGCTGCTGATGAAAGTAGTGTTGTGTATGTGCAGTAGGCTCCCAGAGCACAGGAGCCCAAGAACGAACAACACAGGGATCGCTGCCTCCCCCATCCCAGCAGCCACAGAGCTGAAGTCCCTGCAGCAATGAGCCAACGGGCTCCACCGGCAGCCAGGTACACCAGAGCAGAGCCACACATGGGCCCAGAAACCCGAGGCCCAGGGGCATACAGGCCCTTAGTGGTGCCAGCCAGTACACACCCAAGCACCCAGCCCTAGACACAGAAAACCACCAACACACCAGCGGCAACAATCGAAGGGGAGCCAGACATGGGTCCCCCGTCATGGGCTCCACACTTACTGGAGACATGAGATGTCCTGGAAGAGGGCACAGCATGAACCCAACCTGACAAAGAGACAAACACATAAACACAGGCACATTCACACGTTCCCACCCTGCATGTGCCCCTGCATGCAAATGTTCATAAGCACACATGAGAAAAGATGCTGCACACATACTCAAACTCACCACACACATTCTATACTTCCCAGTCCTGGTACCAATACCCCAGAGGGGCATTTAGCACCCAGACCCAGGAGGTGATTCCCACCAAAATTTGCGGGATCCAAGGCAACAGACAAACATAGAGATCCAAAAATCAACTGCAAACTGGAGCCAACAACCCAACCTCCCTGGACCCCAAGATGGCGACCGTGCTGAAACGTCAGCTCCAATATTCAGCATCAATCCATGGGGTGTGTATGTATATAATTGGTGGGTTCCTTTTCCCTCTGAGGTCAGTAGGAAAAAAAACATGGTTGGATCTAACCCAAAGAGCACTCCACCAAATCAGCAAAGTTCAATGCGAATACCTAATAATCAGCCTAAATTTTAACAATTTTGAACATATCAGTCCCTCCTCCCCTCTCCGCTTCTCTCTCTCTCACTCTCACTCACTCACGCATGCGCACAAACACATAGAGCCATGTCAGAGCCTGATCTATGATCCAAATATTTATTCCGTGGATTATTTTATCCTTAAAAAAATTCAAGATATTCTTGTATTTACATAATTTGTATTTTTTGTCTTGTTCATGTTTTTATTTATGATTATTTCTTTACGTTTTTATTCTGCCATTTCTCACATGTGTCTTCAGAGTTAATGCTATGCAGTAATGCTTAATAGCAGCAGTGCACAAAACAGAAGGTGGGGCTTAAAGCCACCACCTTACCGGGTCTGGTGAAAACCAAAAAAGATACAGTGGAGCGCAGATAGATAGAAGTGGCGTGCTCATACCCGTAAAGGTAGGGATAATAAACATTGGTTTGCTAAATTAAAGATCCTAGCTTAATTCTAAAAATAATTGAAGCATTTTATGGTGATGGTTTTCAGACATTTTGATTCGTCTTTTTGTTCTTTATTGTGTACATAGTTTCTTTGAACAGAATTTTGCTTAGCCATTTAGTTAAGTTTTACTTGCCTGGTGAAGAAGAGCTGTTGATTGAAATATATTTTTCTTTAGGTCGAATCACTTCTGTTAATAGGGTTAGGGTTAGAAGTTTTTTGTTTGAAATGTTTGTGGAGTTTGCTGTTTGAAAATAGAGCTCACATCCCTCTTTAAGCTACTGTCCTTTTCTAAAAGCCAAATTAGACTGATATTCACAGGACAACACCTAACAGGCTATGGGATATTTGATTAAATAAATAACTTAAAGGTATTTAATTGCACAACAATCTTTAAGTTATACTTATTTTCGAGGTTGGCACAATATGATGGGTTAAAGTCCTGCTTCTCAATGACGGTTGCCATTTATAATCAATGGCAACCGTTCCCTAAGTTGACCTATAAAAAGTGTTTGTTTTTTTTCCCAAAAGGCCCCCTTTCAATTATTCAACTCCAAACTTGGAGCACACACCACCATGCTAGGATATGGTTGGCTTGGGTAGGTGTATCAGAGGAGTTTGACCTGGATCTGATTGGGTAAGGCGTATTGTGTCACTTCCTGTGTTCTGTTGCTACGTTGTGTGGTGTGAATTGTGGTTGGGTGTTCTAGACTATCGATTTTATCCTATTCTCTTTGCTGTGATATCTCTCTGTTTCTAACACATAGGCACGTTTAGAACACATTCACTGTTGCTGAACTTTACGTTTGGGAACTCCTCTACTTTCACACGGTTTACTTTTTCTCTGCATGGTAAGAGGTCGCTAGCCTTGCTTTAGACCTTAATATGGCTAGAGTTAGGGTATCCTTCCGTTAGCTTCTCCGTCTCTGTCTAATTCTCCCCCTCTCTCCTGCTCTCTGGGTCTGATGTTCAGTTATTTCTCTGCCTCCTGTAGCGATTATGGTATGCATGGTCCCCACAAAAATGAAGTAATCCTGGCGGTAGATGTCGTGGTGGGTTGCAGGAGGTGCGCGCTCAGAACCATGACGGGGCTTGGTTGGGTAGTTGGTGGAGCACACGAGAAGCATTGCGGCTCGGCAGGCTTAATAATACGGTGTGGGAAAGCCTAGATACAATGTAATAAAGGTAGTGTTTTTGTAACTTTGGAGTAAAGGGTTTCAGAATTAGAGGCCTGACTCTGCGCTATTGAAAAAACAGTAGATAGCCGCCCCTTAGCTAGTGCAGAGCCAAAGAGATTAGCTTCACGTATTTCCAACTAAATAACACCCAGCCAGCCAATCAGCTTTTGTGTTATTGATTAGCCTGTATCACTCCACTTGCAGAAACGGAAGAAGTAGTTCTGCTAGTGTCATGTGAAAATGTAAATGCATACTTAAGTGTCACCAGTGCAACCATGAATAACACTGAGGTTTTGAATGCTTACGATGAAGGCAATCTATGATAAAAGTCTGATATGGAGTGAAATTGAACATTTGAGAGGAATCATGACGCAGTTTGGCTGCAATTCACCACTCTCCATAATGAGTGTATGCATAGTTCAGAGTTTTCCGTGAGGACCACACATTTATCTATATAGATCCCAACTTTTGCTTAGTCTGTTAGAGCTTCCTCAATAAAAAGGATTATTTGTTTGTCTTTTTCCAAATTGTTGTTTCTTGGTTTTGTTTTATTTGAATTTGTTTGTTTGTTTTTACCAGAAACCAATTGTAAAGTTATTTAAACAGTAGAGACAAATTCAGCATTCAGAAACCTCTTATCCAGTCAGCACCCAGTACCAGGGGCGATTCTAGGATCTGACCTTTAGGGGTGCTCAGCCCCTAGTGTTGACTGTGATTCCTGGCATGAACAACAAGCTTTCCATTTTTAGTCCAGATGTAAGATTCTTAGAGTTCACTCATTTTTGAGCTAAACCTTGTCAAACAAGCTACAATATAGGCCCATCCAAAAGCAGTGACAAACAGATTGAAATGTTTTCACGCGATCAAACCTTGCGCATTTGTAAAACCTGCATGATGGCAATAGTTAGACTAACTATATTGATAAAAGTGAGGAATAATTTCCCTAAAGACACAAAACTAACTTAGCTTTCTTGAAATTTAATTTTCTCTGGCTTAACAGAGCAAAACGTGGTAGCCCACAAAAACCTTTTGCTGCACAGTGTATTTCAGCTGGCTGAAAAAAGGGCTGCTATTGCTTTGCTTACAAGAGAGACAAATTTAGCAGTTTGGATATGGATATACTTTATGAATTTGCATACTGAACTTTGTCTTTTTTGAAACTCAGATTAAGAGAAATAGTTTCCTTATTAGGAAAAAAAACATACAGTTCAGATTTAACTTTTCAGACAGGCATTCTGAATCCACGACTGCATCTACTGAGCTCATGTTTAGAAGCAATTCATTAGAACAGCTGAAGCGCTTCGGACACAGATGCCACATGTGCAGAAAAGAATATAGCTGCAGATGTAAAATGTTCCAATAGAAATAGATTCAATTAGCTGCGCTCTACTTTTTTTTAGCAACTAAAAATATCTGTGGTCCCATCTGATTGTGAAACAAAGATGCAAGGGCGTAGGTTTGATTTAAACTTTGGTAGGGACACCTACAAACAAACCTTCTCTGGTCTGACGTCATTGGTCCTACGCAATAGGCATGCTCCTATTTTTTGATGCTTGACTTGAGCGTCAGGGCGCGTTTCATCTGTCTAAAGAGAAAAGCATTATTTCTTGCTACAGTTATACAAATTTTATAACCACGACACACACTACATGCTGTTTTTTAACGTTTAAAGCATCACAGGATCTGATGAATGTCGAATTGGGACTTTTTTCCATTTGAATTAACAGCAACAGAGACAAACGGTAAATATGTGCCTATTAAACCAAATATAGTCACAATATGTCTGTTGTCTATCCTGTATTTTCTTTTGAAGATATATAAATGCGCAGAGATAAACCCCACCCTTATTTTTTTTAATCTAAGATACTCATAAGATACTGCATCATAAAACACAGCAAAATTATACATTCAAGGGACTGCAAATAAATTTCAGGTATTTACTCTGCACTGGAAGTAGAAGTGTCACGGACACTGACAGCATTACAAATATTAAATTCAAACAACAAATGTACAACTGGGCTGTAGTTACTCTCTTTAGCCCATTTCATGTAATTTATCTTAACATTCCAAACACATTTCTTACATCATATATCTGAAGTGTAGAAAACAGCTTCTCCTTACCTACATCCTCACAGACAACTAATTATTTCCCTAACAATAGTGAGTTGTCAATGTTTAAATGTGCAGTAAATCTTAATACATAAGGAGCGTGGAGGACCCAATACTGTACTTTGAGTAAGATGGGTGACACCAAGACTGAATTGTTACATGAGTGGTTTTCCATTTCATTAATGAAATGAGAACATATTAATATACTATTGGTATATACTAGTACGACTATTAAAGAACAGCAGATTCAACTTTAAGATATGTAAAGGCCTATATTAAATTAATTTTGCGACCACATCAACAGATTAAATAATTTTTACTTTTTTGGTGTACCAAATTACCCTCGTAATGAAGTAATATTTTATGGGCTAAGCCCCTGATGACGAGAATGTCTAACTCCGCCCCTGGTTTGTACTAATTTAATAATGGACAATGTGGAAATCTATGTACAATAAAACCAATGTAAAAAGTGTTCCTCTTTTTTATTTGTCTTTATCCTAATTCTAGAAGTAGAAATAGTCAAATAAATAGCAGAATTATTTTGTGGAACCCTAATCATGCTATTATAACTAAGCAAAAGTCTAAACAAAAAATAATTGTTTAGGCGGCACCTAGTGTTCTTATACATATTTTAGACTTGATCATCACTAAAGGTCTAAAAATTTCACAGGTCAATGTAACTGATGTTGCCCTATCTGATCACTTTTCTGTTACCTTTGAAAGCATCATTTCCAGTGACTCATTTAGCCAAATGGACATCGTAAGAAAACGTACCTTTAAGGACAATGCCACGGAAACTTTTATTCAAGCTTACTCTGCTACTTCAACCTTGGGCTGCAACTCAGTAGATGAACTAGTAGCTAACTTTCATTCTAAAGTCTCAGACATCATTGACTGCATTGCTCCAGTTAAAGTGAAAGATCTTTCAGGGAAGAAAAAATCTCCTTGGAGAAATGCTCCAGCAGTTAGAGGTGAAAAAAGGGAATGTCGGAAAGCTGAACGCAGGTGGAGAAAGAACAGACTGCAGGTTCACTACGACATCTATAAAGAGAGCTTTACAGATATAACTTACAATTGAAAAATGCAAGAGAATCTTTCTTCTCTGAGATCATCAAGAAAAACAGTAATAATGCTCGTGTCTTATTTTCCACAGTTGACAGGCTAACAAATCCTCCTGTGTCCGTGACTTCCGAACTCCACTCCACCAGGGCCTGCAATGAATTTGCTAACTTCTTTACTGAGAAAATCCTAAAAATTAGAGGATCATTTTGTACTACCATATCAACTCCAGAACCAAAGCTGTATTCAGCAGGAACTATTTCTGTCCCATTTCAGCAAAATAAACCACAAAAGCTTAGAGCAGATCATTCAGCAGCTAAGTTCCTCTTCATGCAGCCTTGATGTTCTCCCCACAGCTTTCTTTAAGAAAGTTTTGCCTGTCATAGTGTCTGATTTGACCCAGATAATAAACACGTCCCTTCTGTCAGGTGTTTTCCCCCAGTCCCTAAAAACAGCAAATATCAAACCACTGTTAAAAAAGAACAATTTAGACAAACTACTACTCCAGAACTACAGGCCCATCTCAAACTTCCACTTTATCAGTAAGATTATTGAAAAAGCTGTGTTTCAACAATTAAACACCTTCTTAACAACGACCAGCCGCTTTGACGTTTTCCAGTCTGGCTTCCGTGCTCACCACAGTACAGAGACCGCCCTTATCAAGGTGTTTAATGACATCCATATAAATACAGACTGTGGAAGAACCACCATGCTGGTACTATTGGACCTTAGTGCAGCATTTGATACTGTCGATCACTCCATTCTGTTAGAGCGCCTGGAGAACTGGGTCGGCCTCTCTGGTACAGCTCTCCACTGGTTTAAATCCTACTTAAAGGACAGGGACTTTTTTGTGTCAGTAGGTAACTTTACAAAAATCACATGTGGGGTTCCCCAAGGGTCCATTCTGGGTCCGCTCCTCTTCAATATCTACATGCTCCCCCTAGCTCAGATAATAAAAAAAATAACATCAGCTACCATAACTATGCAGACGACACACAGCTTTACATCACCATGTCACCAGGTGACTATGAACCAGTTCAGGCACTCAGTAAATGCCTAGAAGAAATCAATACGTGGATGTGCCAAAATTTTCTTCAGTTGAATAAAAACAAAACAGAAGTAATAATTTTTGGACAAATAGAGGAGAGATCAAAAGTTAGCACACAGCTTCAGCTGCTTCAGTTAGGAACCACTGATCAGGCCCGAAACCTGGGTATAGTGATGGACTCAGACCTGAACCTTCAAAAGCATCTAAAGACAATTACAAGGTTGGCTTTTTATCACCTGAGGAACATTTCCAGGATTAAAGGACTAATGTCTCAGCAGGATCTGGAAAAACTAATCCATGCGTTTATTTTTAGTAGAATTGATTACTGCAACGGTGTTTTCACAGGTCTGCCTAAAAGGTGGATCAGACAGCTGCAGCTGATCCAGAACGCTGCTGCCCGCGTCCTCACTAAGACTAAGAAAGTAGAGCACATCAACCCAGTTCTAAAGTCCTTACACTGGCTCCCTGTATCTCAGAGAATAGACTTTAAAATACTTCTGTTAGTCTATAAATCCCTGAATGGCTTAGCACCTAAATACATCGCAGACTTGTTATCAGCGTATAAACCCTCCAGACCACTCAGGTCTTCTGGCTCCAGCCTACTCTGCATACCTAGAACACGAACCAAACACGGAGAAGCAGCATTTAGTTCCTATGCTCCACTTATCTGGAACAAACTTCCAGAAAACTGTAAAAGTGCTGAAAGCCTGAGTTCCTTTAAATCGAGATTAAAAACACATTTGTTTAAAATTGCCTTTGAATGTTCAAGTTAAACTGTTTTAAAATGTTCAATGTTCAAGTTAAACTGTTTTAAAATGTTCAATGTTCAAGTTAAACTGTTTTAAAATGTTCAATGTTCAAGTTAAACTGTTTTAAAATTACTTTTTTTTTTCTACATTCTATCCCTACTTGCTTTTATTCCTATATTTTAATCATGTAAAGCACTTTGCATTGTCTCTGTACTGAATTGTGCTATATAAATAAATTATCCTTGCCTTGCCTTGCCTTACTGTATATTATGTAAAAGAAATTACACCTGCTATTTATACCTAAACTGCCTCAAAGGGTCGACAAAAAATGAAAGCAACAATAGCAACGAAATATTGGTAAAAGGGAAACCCTCACCTTTTCTTTTTCAGACGGCTGTGGCTAAGAATCTGAATTTTTAATAGCCTTCAGTCTTTGCTTTTCCATTTTTCCAGCAGTCTTCAGAACTCCTGCCTGGCACAGAATATTTAGTTTTATAAAAGAGATTAGGTTTTTGTTGATAAAATGTATTCTCCAGTTCAACAAATCAAAACTCTCTTCTGCTTCTTTACAGAACTGCACTCAGCAGCTTTCACCTATTTTAGTGCTGATAATATTTAGTTTCTTAACTGGGACTAGTTTCGTAGCCTAGTATTAATTGTGGTAACCGCAGTATCCCA
This sequence comes from Fundulus diaphanus, assembly GCA_037039145.1. Lineage (NCBI taxonomy): Eukaryota > Metazoa > Chordata > Actinopteri > Cyprinodontiformes > Fundulidae > Fundulus > Fundulus diaphanus. Next base: position 48,635,754 of record CM073138.1, on the reverse strand, counting down.
CTATGAATCAAAACAAATATCGTGCTCCAAGCATGCACAAACATGCACGCACACACACGCAATACAAAACAGCCAATCAGGAAGAGGGAAGGCGGGATTTAAGGCAGCACAACCAATGAGAGTGGAGTTAAACAGCACACAGCACAGTCCGGTGTGCTGCAGATTCAAATGGACAGGAAAGAAAAAGCAGCCAGTGGAGCTGCACACAGCAGCGTTGAAATGACACCGTGGGAATGCCGAGCGCTTCAAACGGAGGCGCTCCGGGCGAACCTGTGCATGTACGCACGTCTGGCAGAGCCGAACCGACACGCAGGAATATTCTGAATCAGTAATTTTTTAGAGGTGCTGAGCTAAGATTTAGGGGTGCTTGAGCACCCCTAAAAATGGCCTAAATACGCCACTGCCCAGTACCCTGTCAATTTCTTTCTGACTCTATTCAATTAGATGAAAGTAATTTTTCAATCCAATTTGAAGAATATTTTCTTACCTTTTGTCACCGTTTGATATTTTCAGATCACTCATTTTAATATTACCAAAGTAAAAAGTAGATCCTTTCTTTTCATAAGAGAAGAAATTTGCACCAAAGACGCTGCTGCTACTATATGGGAAATGACAAACCAGCAGTATGTGTGGGGAGTGAAATGGATGCTGGGAGTGGCCGTGACCTAGTTCTTCTCAAAGCGTGTTGGGTGTTGGGAACAGGAGGCAGCACTTGGATAGTTTATTTTAAGACCAGTTTTACCCACTCTTAACACACACACAAAGTCAAAGTATTACCATGCTTTCCCAGAAATAAAGAAGTAATAAACCAGAACGACCAAAAGACACTGGTAGACTGGCAGCCACATGATAAATTTGCCTCCAAAGACTGTGAAAATCCTATCAAAGCAGACTGAAGCAAAGACTGAAAAGCCACATACTTTCTTGCACTGAGAAGTATATGCTGTCTTTGCCAGCAATGAGCCAGCTATTAACTGAAAGAGTTCTAGAAGCATGGTGGGTGTTGAAATGTTAAGATCTTTTATATTTTGTGATCATTAAAGAAGTGAAATTTCATTATTTTAGATAGAAAGAACTAAAAAATAGTGATGTGAGGAACTAAGGGTACTGTATTATTCGGACTATAAGCCACACTTAAAATCCTTAAATGTTCTCAAAACTTGATAGTGCGCCTTATATATGATTACCGTTATGCTTACTGACCGATTTTATGTGGTACAATGCTCTCAAAAATCTGTTAAAATGTGTAAGTACTACTTTGGTAAGCAACGAGGTTGCTCTGCTCAATGGATATTCAGAGCATTACCATACACTGTGTCACTACCTGATCGGACCCCTGAGTAGTCTAAGACTGCCTGACTGTAATGTCGAAACTAGAAGTGCATTCATGTAAAGGCCCTGTTAAGATAACTAGGTCAAGTGGAACGAACTGCTTAACCCAGAACTGCCTGCCACACTTAGATAGCACCGGATACAAGGAAACGACTCATATCTGCCAGATAGCGTCCCGGAGGTGACACAGTTACTCTACTGATGATGACACATGACACATTTTGGATGTGTACGGCCCTTGTATGGGTGTGTACCTAGATCCCTATATAATGTTTGTGGGATGAGCAATCGGGGCTTCTTGCCAATCAAGAGCCCATCAGCGCTGATGTGTCTGTAACCGTTTCTCTGTCTTTAGTAGATAAAATATAACTTGAAGTATACTTTTCTGTTTCATGCATCTTACATCCAAAGTAATATGTAAGTGGGGGTCGTCTGACGGGTAGAAAGAGCTGGGTCTACCTAGGAGGTTTCACCGCCGACCGGGTGCAGTAGTTCTTAACAAACTGGTGTTTCCGCCTCGGACCCAAAGGGCGACATTCCACATTCCACTTTCCGGCCAGGACGTCATTCCGAAAGAAAAACACACAGCTTGCGGCCGAAAAATAAGGTGAGGAGATTCCATTTTAAATATCTCCAGTGTCTTTTGCTGCCTGGAAGGGCCGACTTTTTGCATTACTTGAGGCAGAGAAATGGTTTAGATAAACTGGTTGCAAAGGTGTCGACGAGGACCGTGTGATCTCCGCGTGGGTAAACAAGGTTAATGTCCTAATTTGTGTTGGATCCCGCAAGTTAAAATATCGTGTATCCTAGAAAAGTGGGTTTTAGAGCCCCTTATTGCGCGGAAGCGAACATAAAACTATTCGTTTTCGCGGAATAAAAAAAGCTAGCCTTTTTGAAAGACAAGCGCTTTGGGCCGGCATTCCGATGTTTAAAGGCCTGAACTCACAACTGGAGTGAGTCGAAAATTCCATGCCGTGGTGGGTTTTTGGTTTAGAGGCATCCATAGTTTCTCCTAAAGAGACTTAAAATTCTGCCACCCACACCACAGGTAAAGGACACGAAAGAGGGTACGTACAGAGTTCAGTGAAGCTTGGCCAGAAAGGGTGTGTATGTGTGTGAATGTGTGACATTTTTTTTAAAAACAGTGAGCTGGTGGAAGTGACGAGCAAAGGGGCACGTATAACCTAAAAGTACACCGGCTCATTGTAAACTAAAGTGTGAATCAGCATAGTAAGTCATATAGGAACATCACAAGTTTTGGTGCCTGAGAGATAAAACATCTCTTGGAGATGAAAACGTAGAAAAAAAAAAAGAAAGAAAGAAAGAAACGGAACGGAACTTAAGAGGTGCAGCGTTGCGCGGGGGATACATTTTACATGATGTAAACATCGGAATGTGATTTTGAAACTGTGGCAGTGTGCTCTGTTTCTGGGGCACGAACAGAATATCAGCAAAAACAGGGCAGTTCCAAATTTGAATGGGTTAAAGTTGTAATTATAATCTTGTTTTTATTTTGGACAGTGTTCTTGAGGCTGAATCATGGGGGGAAACCCTTAAAGGGAGAGAGACACTAGAAGTTCATAAATTTAAAGAGAAAATCATTGCTAGTTTTCATGAATAACTAAGTCAAGTGACCTTACAAAAGTTTATCAATAGAGATTTGGGATGTTGTATATATTTAAAAGCATTAATAATTGAATTTGCATGACCAAAAGGGCTAGAAAGAAATCAAAAGGAATGTTATGAGACAATAATCTATATCATATTGGAACAGACAAATTACGCTCCTTGGGAGACATTTTACTTTTGGGTCTTTTATTGCTTTCTTGTATTTTGGTCATTTCTTTGTTAAATGTTTCATTTGCTTTAATTTTTGCATCACCAGCGGCAAAGTAGCTACATTCAAGGTAGTTCTGAAAAAATAATTCTAAAGAAGGAGATGTTTTTGAACAAGGTTTTAGAATGAAAGAAAGACTTGTACCTCCCCTGGACCAACCAAGAACTTAGAAACATCACATTAAAAACCAAGACACTAAAAGGACCAGGTTTTCTTTTATACCTAAATACTAATTGTTTTTCTCTGAGTTACTGCTTTGAGATGAAGCTGCAAAGCCACTTTTCTGCCAACAGAAGACTCTGAGAAGACAGGTTTAGCAGTACGGTAAGGAGTCAATCAAATTTGGACACTAAATTATGCTAAGTTTTAACTAACTTAAGACAGGTAATATGAAGATCTTCCAGCGGAGAAAGGTGGCTTTAGAAATTTTCATGTTCCCCTTTCCACTGTTCACCTTCCCACTGATTCACATTAACATTTCTACCTGTTTTCTGCCTTTTTCTTGCAAAGAAACCTGGTCAGATATAATTGGAATGTGCTAACAGAGAGATTTTAGTCTCTTTTTCTTAGACATTCTCAGATGCAAGTGAGTACCAAACAGTATGGTCCAGGGGACGAAGAAATCCGTTTTTTTTTTTATTCAAATTTTGGACAAATTTGCATACGCTGCATAGAGGTTTAATGGGGAAATGTGATGCTACCAGGTTTAAGAGAAATCTGTTGAAATCACTGTAAAATATTTTGCTTTGTTAATTTTTTAAATGATTAACATCTGGGGTAAAGGTCAAGAACTTCAAGACTATTTAGTTTTAGAGGGAACACTGTGGTTGATTTTGTTTGAGACAGTTTTGCTGTAATTTCTTTTTTTTATTTTTTTTTTCAACTTATGTCCACTACACTACGGATGAAGATGATCAATTCTTGTATTACACAATTTGATTTTGGAAAAAATCCATATTGGCAAATTGCTGGCAGAATTCCTTGTGGTTTCAGACACAATGATTGGAGAAAGAAGATTCTTGGACAATGGATGATTGTCCATGAAGGATGTTGTGCTGCTGAATTCAGTCATGAGGACTGACAATGGACAACTAATGACAAGGGCAAAGGCAGAGGCACCGGACAATCATCAACGGACAGCAACATAAACAAAGATGAGTTGGCAGACACCCCTTCTACATTTCACTTCAGATTTTCCTGTACACAATTAAAAACAAAACACACATTAAACGAACACATTGGCGGATGCGCTTAAGAGAAAACTTTCAGATTAAAAACAATCAAGATTATTATTAAACCCCTAGGATGTTAATTGTTTTAAATTAACATCCTAGTTTTAAATTCAGCGTTGTTATTAGTGAGCTATAAGAAGGTCAAAACGCAAGAGGTTCTGGCCCGGAAAAAATGATCAGATTTGAGCTCCTAATATGAGGGATTTTTCTTTTACTTTCCTAACAAAGTTTTTATTTAAATGATCTAAAAAATATATATATATTTTTTGGAGTTTATTAACCCCACAAGGGGTTTGAATTAGATTCAAAGAGGCCCCTTTAGGATACAATAAGCTTCGTAAAATACAACATGCAAAATACAACATGCACGAGAAGAAATAGGGGACACCGCTAAAAGAAAATCATTCTGCACCAAAATGTTAATTTGCGTGATGAAAGCATAGAGCAGTTTAAGAGATTATGCTAAACATAAACAGGTTAGACAACGTATGAATATTGGTAATTAAAGCAACAAGTGGGATACATGGAGGGGCCGTTTTAAGCGTTAAAGGAAAGTAGGTAAGAAAAATGTATGTAATTCAGACGATGTGGGAAAAGTACATTTACATCAATGAGCGATAATTATGAACAAGAAAAAACTAGTGGGCGAAAAAGTTGAAGTAGGCATTACAGCAACAGTTAATAGGATAACCGAATCAATGAATGAACGAGGGAGCAAATTAATTTTTCAATATAAGCAGAATAAACTCTGAACCTTTACGCAACCTGTTGAAGCGAAGGAGAAGGCAAGGCAAATTTATTTGTATAGCACAATTCAGTACAGAGACGATGCAAAGTGCTTTACATGATTAAAATATAGGAAAATAAAACAGAATAAAAGCAAATAGGAATAAAATGTAGAAACAAAATAGAACATTAAAAACAGTTGGACTAAAAAAGTTGAACTAGTGATGTTTCAGTAGAACAGTTTAACTAGAACAGTCAAAGGCAGTCCTAAACAAATATGTTTTTACTCTTGATTTAAAGGAACTCAGGCTTTCCGCACTTTTACAGTTTTCTGGAAGTTTGTTCCAGATAAGTGCAGCATAGGAACTAAATGCTGCTTCTCCGTGTTTAGTTCTGGTTCTAGGTATGCAGAGAAGGCTGGAGCCAAAAGACCTTAGTGGTCTGGAGGGTTGCAAAATTCGACTAAAAATAAACGCATGGATTAGTTTTTCTGGATCATGCTGAGACATTAGTCCTTTAATCCTGGAAATGTACTTCAGGTGATAGAAAGCCAACCTTGTAACTGTCTTTAAATGCTTTTGGAGGTTCAGGTCTGAGTCCATCACTACACCCAGATTTCGGGCCTGATCAGTGGTTCCTAGCTGAAATGACTGAAACTGTGTGCTAACTTTTGATCTCTCCTCTATTGGTCCAAAGATTATTACTTTAGTTTTGTTTTTATTCAACTGAAAAAAATTATGGCACATCCATGCATTGATTTCTTCTAAACATTTACTCAGTGCCTGAACTGGTTCATAGTCACCTGGTGACATGGTGATGTAGAGCTGTGTGTCGTCTGCATAGTTATGGTAGCTGATGTTGTTGTTTTTTATTATCTGAGCAAGAGGGAGCATGTAGATATTGAAGAGGAGGGGACCCAGAATGGACCCTTGGGGAACCCCACATGTGATTTTTGTCATCTCTGATGTAAAGTTACCTACTGATACAAAAAAGTCCCTGTCCTTTAAGTAGGATTTAAACCAGTTGAGAGCTGTACCAGAGAGGCCGACCGAGTTCTCCAGGCGTTCTAACAGAATGGAGTGATCGACAGTATCGAATGTTGCACTGAGGTCCAATAGAACCAGCACGGTGGTTCTTCCTCAGTCTGCATTTATATGGATGTCATTAAACACCTTGATAAGGGCGGTCTCTGTACTGTGGTGAGCACGGAAGCCAGACTGGAAAACGTCAAAGCGGCTGGTCATTGTTAAGAAGGTGTTTAACTGTTGAAACACAACTTTTTCAATATCTTACTGATAAAGGGGAGGTTTGAGATGGGCCTGTAGTTGTGGAGTAGTAGTTTGTCTAAATTGTTCTTTTTCAGCAGTGGTTTGATAATTGCTGTTTTTAGGGACTGGGGGAAAACACCTGACAGAAGGGATGTGTTTATTATCTGAGTCAACTCAGACGCTATGACAGGCAAAACTTTCTTAAAGAAAGCTGTGGGGAGAACATCAAGGCAGCAGGAGGAGGAACTTAGCTGCTGAATGATCTCCTCTAAGCTTTTGTAGTTTATTTGGCTGAATTGGGACATTTTGTTTTGGTTCTGGAGTTGATATGGAAGTACAAACTGATCCTCTAATTTTTAGGATTTTCTCAGTAAATAAGTTAGCAAATTCATTGCAGGCCCTGGTGGAGTGGAGTTCAGAAGTCATGGACACAGGAGAATTTGTTAACCTGTCGACTGTGGCAAAAAAGCACGAGTATTATTAATGTTTTTCTTGATGATCTAAGAGAAGAAAGATTCTCTTGCATTTTTCAATTGTTAGTTATATCTGTAAAGTCTCTCTTTATAGATGTCATAGTGAACCTGAAGTCTGTTCTTTCTCCACCTGCGTTCAGCTTTTCGACAGTTCCTTTTTTCACCTCTAACTGCTGGAGCATTTCTCCAAGGAGATTTTTTCTTCCCGGAAAAAACTTTCACTTTAACTGGAGCAATGCAGTCAATGATGTCTGAGACTTTAGAATGAAAGTTATCAACTAGCTCATCTACTGAGTTGCAGCCCAAGGTTGAAGTAGCAGAGTAAGCTTGAATAAAAGTTTCTGTGGCATTGTCCTTAAAGGTGCGTTTTCTTACGATGTCCCTTTGGCTAAATGAGTCACTGGAAATTATGCTTTCAAAGGTAACAGAAAAGTGATTGGATAGGGCAACATCAGTTACATTGACTTTAGAAATCTTTAGACCTTTAGTGATGATCAAGTCTAAAACATGTCCCTGTTTGTGTGTTGGCTGTTTAACATGCTGAGTTAAAACAAAGTTTCTAAGTGTGTCAGACAGTTCTTTTCCACTTCTGTCTTCAGGGTTGTCAACGTGAAAGTTGAAGTCTCCCACAATAATTAAACAGTCATAATCAACGCATATCACAAACAGGAGGTCACTAAAATCATTAAAAAAGTTTGATGTGGACTTAGGAGGCCTGTAAACATTCAGAAACATAGTTCGTACTGGGCTCTTTACCTGGAGAGCCAAATGTTCAAAAGAGTCGAATTTTCGATTTTTCCCAGGTGATGGATTTCAACTACAAGGTTTCACAAACATGACATGGACAGGTTGGTGTTCAGGAAACACATCTAGAACACACTCTTGGACTTTTAACGAAAGAACATTTAAATACGGTGATTCAGCAACATGCAACTTGGGGTAAATGGGGTCTAAAGTGGGACACTTAACAGAAGATAAGCTGAAAGCCTGGGCTTGCGACGAGAGACATTTCACAAACAGGGGGTGTGGGACACCCAGGAATATCTGCTGTGGTTTGAAAATGTCAAAGATTTGTCACAGGTGGTGGAGTGTTTTGATGGCCCAGGCACTTGGAACCAGGTTGGACAGAGGAGACGACGAGGTGGTCCCACAGGGATTACCTGTAACCTAACACGGACTGTGAACGTTTTTGTTGTTTTTGGATTTGCTGGGGTTGCCAACAGGAGCATCGGAGATGACTTTCTCTGTCCTGACCAGATCCACGCTTAAAACACAAAGAACGAAATTATAGAAGCCTAAACAAATACGGACAGAGAGATGTGTTCATACAAAAAATTCCATTAATCCACAGATTGAAATGCAGCTACTAAGGCTAAACAAAGAATTAGAAGAGGGGCAAAACTTAATGATGATACCAATGGGTGGTCAATATTTAAGAGGGTTTGAAGGATCTGCACAATTTCTTCAATAATCAAAATAGACAGTGAATGTTGAAACAAAAAGGCAATTTCTAGAATGGGAATTTTTAATCTGCTGGGACAAGACGTGGTGCAAACATAAAATAAGGATTCATAGATCACTGGGTAATATAATTTAACAAACACTGCGTCCTAAATTTTGGAAGAACTGCAGGAAAAGTAGTAATAATAATAATGGATAAATGAAAATGTAAGAAAATCACTCCGAGTAATGCCTGCTTAAAGTTTTTCAAGGGTAAACCAAACACATGAGAACCGAGAACAAGATACTTATTAAAGGGTTAAATCACATGAGGTTAAAATCGTGCTTGGGTGTATTATCAATTAAACAAATGTTAGATAAATGAAACAGGTTTAAAGTCTCATAAAAAATTATATCTAGAGAAGTATGGAGCAGTTAAATGATCAGGGGGAGATGTTTTAAAAAGAAAAACAATGAGTTACTGTTCACAGCATACTACAGTTTAAAGGTTTGTTTCAAACAAGATTCAAACAGGGGGACATAAAACACAACCAGGGTTGATAAGAAAAGCTGTCTGTTAAAACCAACAGAAATGATTAAAAATAAAAAGTAATGGGGTTAGAATTGCTCTTCGCGTTAGGTGAAAGGCGTATTCAATTAGAAGTCCTTTGGTTTGATGCACATCAAGCTGAAACTGATTCACAGAACTACTTACTGTCTCCACCCCAGGCTACACCCACTTCCTGAATAGCAACCAATTACAACTTTGTGTGCACTAGGGGCATGCACTAACTTCCTTTTTCTCAGTTGAGCTTTTCAAAATAAGACAAAAGATACATAGGGTTGCTTCTGATTAACGTCAAAACAATATTGTGGAAATATACATAGTGGAGCTTTCTTTTACAAACTTAAGAGTTTTTTGTTCGGGTTTTTAGAATAAGGTGAAGTATTTTAAGGCTGGTTCAGCAAGAAGTTTCTGAAAGGTTTTAATACAATTCCTTGTTGAGACTTAGTGTGTTAAATAAGGTGAAATGAACCTTGACACAGTAGCCATGAAACTAATAAGATGATAAATTTATTTTGCAGAGAGCCGTCAACTGTCAGACGTTGTAAGATGAGACACACAAGGAAGAAATTTGGTTAAGAATTATGGAGAAAAACTGCTGCTGATAAAGTTGAACTTTAAGATTTCTCCTTTAATATAGGAGCGATGCAAGATCTAATGATTACAGTGAAGGAGGTTAAGCTAAGAGCACAATAATTGTGAGCGGGAATATCTGGATGTGAAAGTGTTTGAAGAAGGTAAATGACACAAGATTGGGAGTCTTGATAAGAACACTAATTACACCTTGTTGGTTGCGTCTGCCAACCATCTTCACAGAGCATTTTACTGGGAATAAAATGCTTATTGCCCGAGCCAGGACTGAACACTCATTACCATCCGGCTCAATCGTTTTGTCCAAGCAGAGGAACAAGAAAAGGACTTAAGAAGTTTGGGAGGAACAAGCCAGAGAACTATGATTTTTTTTTTTTCTTTTGCCTTTTTGCAACCAGGGAGAAGTTGCCTGAGAACCCTGAGCTGCCCACTTATGCACAAATAGATTCGTGTCTGCCACGTGCTCTGAATGCCCTGACGGCTTTTTGCGTTATTGATGTACGGACTCTTTTTATATCACAAAACTGTTTTTTTTTTCTTTTCTCTTTTCCACTGACTTACATGTTTGATTTTCTGTTATGATGTCTATACTATGATGATGCATTATGTTGATTGCTATAGCTTTATGATTAAGAATGGGATCTGCTTGCTACAGACACACACACCACAACCTACAGTTCTTGCAATCTTTTTGCTTTGATATAAAGAGAACCAGGATCTGATGAGTATCACAGATCCATAAATTACTCGGTAAGGCTAATTTTTAGATTCAATACGGTGTCTTCTCGCTCAGATTGGCACAGAGCAGGATTACCCTTGACTGGGGTGCATCAGTGTTTACCATTTCTTAGACGAGGTGGTGTTTTCTGGTGGAGGCCCAGCCCGCCCTGTGATGCCCCCTACTGGCACTCATGGATTTGTAAAGTTTGAAAGTGATGGATGTTTATCCATGGGATTGGAGAGTGGAGGACCACTCAGTAGGAGGTAGGAGGTTTTTCAGGGTGGAGGTAGAGTAGACGGATTCGGCCTTGGTTGCTGAACAGTCTTAGCTTACGTAGTCTAATGTAAAATTAAAATAATGTGCGCTTAGGAACCTAAAACAGGCCTAGCTCAATTAGTTGAACCCTAAATTGTAGATAACATGCTTGGACTGTGGTCTTGAGTGATAAATGCTGAATTATGAATTGTTCATGCTGATTGATGCTAAGATATTTCCATTGATGTTTGTCCGGCCCATTTCTTGGAACTGTTCTAATTGTGATGTGCCTTTGGGGCACACCAATAGGGGGGGCTAACGGACAATTGGACTGTTTTCTTATGATGTGCCTTTTGGGTACACAAGCAGAGATTATGTGACCCCAGAGACTGGGCTGCACTATCGATTGCCATGGAGATCACAGATGGACGGACTCTGGAAGCCGGAAGCTGGCATGCTTGGATTGAACGGAATGACTGACTGCTCTTCGAGAGGGACAGCCTGGGAGCAGTCGTTCCACTGGTCCAGGTCTGGTTGATCATCTTTGGTGATGTGCCATTTAGGCACATCATCAGGGGGTCTGTTAAGATATCAACTGGGTCAAGTGGAACGAACTGCTTAACCCAGAACTGCCTTCCACACTTAGATAGCACAGACGCAAGGAAATGACTCATATCTGCCAGATAGCGTCCCGGAGGTGACACAGTTTCTCTACTGATGACACAGTTTGGAAGCGTACAGCCCTTGTATGGGTGTGTACCTAGATCCCTATATAATGTTTGTGTGATGAGCAATCTGGGCTTCTTGCCGATCAAGAGTCCATCAGCTCTGATGTGTCTGTAAGCGTTTATCTGTCTTTAGTAGATAAAATATAACTTGAAGTATGCTTTTCTGTTTCATGTGTCTTACATCCAAAGTAATATATAAGTGGGGGTCGCCTGACGGGTAGAAAGAGCTGGGTCCACCTAGGGTGTTTCACTGCCGACCGGGTGCGGTAGTTCTTAACAGCCTCTACATTCTGGGTAGTTCACTCCGTGGAGGTCCGTCCGTCCAAAGGCGGAGTGGGTAATTGGGAGAGTTGGGAGGATTCCCCGTGGGCCGCTTCATTCATGGGCCAGTCGGTGCCGATGAAAATTCACAGTACAATCTTAACAGTACTATTTGCTCTAAATTGATCTCTCAGTTTAAGAGACCGCATTGGCAATGCGGGAGCTACCATTAGACAAGAAACACCAAGCTAATTTAACCTCAATTCACATTCTTTAAGATGAACTTTGGTTCTTTAACTTTTTAAAATATTATTTTGTCAAATAATGTTTTGTGTAACATGGGATTTGCATTGTGAATGGGTTGAAACACATGCCAAATGTTGTTCTAAATTAGTTAAGATAAAGAACATGGAATGGAGTTAAATTAAGTCAGATTCCAAAAAAAGTAAAAAACAAAACAACTGTACTAGTTTTCCATAGTTTGAAGATGTTTCGCTTCCTATCCAGGAAGCTTTCTCAATTCAAAAAGTCTGGAGTAATGTGGAGTATCAAGCTTTATACTACTGCCCAACAAAGGCTTTGTAATGGCTTAGATAACATGCAAATTCAACAGAAACAGGTCCCCCCTTAGTAATGAGAAGTCGTTAAAGTCATAAAGCCAGCAGATTGAACCGAAACTGGTCCACTCTTCTGTAACGGGGAGTCGTTAGGGTCGTTATTGGCCTGGCTTGCAGGAACAATGTTTTGATCACCCGTATGAGGGTGAGAATTGAGGTGATGATTGGCCGGAATTAATCCTATTATAGGTTTTTGAGAGTTGGAACCTAAGGCCCCCTCCTCTGTTTAAGGTTGATCATGACCTGGATGACTGAGAATCTTCACCAGCTTTAAGTCAGATCTTTAAGTCTACAGTGAACCAGGATTCACTGAATTATTCTGATGATGATCACCACTTTTATGTTGTCTTTTGTCTTTTTGCATGTACATAGTTCCTTGGCTTTGCTTCTTTTTATCTTCAATTTGCTGAGTAGTTTAGTTAAGTTTCACCAGCCTAGTAGAGAGAATTTGTTGATTGAAATATATTGTTAATTCAGATAAATAGCATTATATAGTGATGTTCTCTGGATGTTCATTTTATTTCTGTTATTCAATTCTTGAACTTGAAGAGAAGTTGTCACTCATTTATTCTATGTATGTCCACAGTTTGCTGTTTTAAGATCGCCAGTGCTCAAATCATTCCTTTCAACCATTGTCCTGATATCAGCTCTAAAGCTGATATTCACCGGACAATACCTAACAAACAGAGTTATGTATGAAACATTGAATAACTTTTAAACAGTGTATAATTGCACAACAGGTCCCGGGGGTTGGCTGGGGCTGGTGGTATAGCTCTCCCCTGGAATATGGGGGTAAGGCTTAGGTATAGAAGACAGGGTGTGAGGGAGGTAGCACCTCAATGTTTGTGGGGTGGGCTCGTGTTCGTTGGCCCTGTTGTGCCATAAAAGCCATGATGAAAATGAAGTCAGATTGAATTCTGAACATGTAACCGGAGGACAAATCAAAATGGATTGTGAGCGAGGAATTTCACCACCCTGCTGTAGAGACAGCGTCTCACAGCAGGGATTCCCTGCTATGAGCCTAGACCGCTCCCACAGACAATGGGTCAGACACTTCTTGCCTGGAGACCTAGAGGAGAGGGGGGGCTGGGGAGACCAGCTGCCCCTGCGAGCCAAATGGGACTCAGACTCTCAGTCTCTTAGCTCACTTCTTCCTGGAGCTCTCAAGGAGAGTCCCCCATGACAAGCCAGCCAGGCATGGGGCCTCATGGGACCCAAAAGACCCACCAGCCAGCACAGGGGTGAAATCTCTCTTCATCCGGAGGACCTGACAGGGCAAATCAGAGTTAAGTCTGCAGTCTTAACTTCAGGGTCAGACGCTGGAGGAAAGAATCCCTCCATGCCAAAAACAGTTTTGTTTATGTCTCCTCAGCTGTTACAGGAAAGCTGACTTGAAACACGCGCGGAACGGCCTCCTTTACCCACTTCCCAAGCTGAGAGCAAAAAGGAGCTGAAATCGCAACTGCAACTGGGTCAGAGACTGCATGCAGGACGTCGGGCAGGCCTACCCTTGACCATGTTTCGGCTAGCTCATAGCTGCAGAGCCGCATGTCTGCTGCTGAAATGACTAACGTTTGCCCTGGACCACTGCTCTCTTCCTTGGATGGCCAAAGTGAACCGAACTCACACGAGGCACTGACAGGTTTGGCAAAGAAACCACAGGGAAAGTTGAAGGGTTTATTTGGAAAGTTTTGTGTGATGTGGTTACATTGTGTTTTTAATCACAAGGAGGTAATCGACGTAGCTCCCGCTAGCATTCTTCGGGTCATGTAATTTCTGGTGTAAGTCGATTGTGTTTTTATGGTTATAACAAACGTTATCTCCACAAGGGTTTTATACACTGATGGGATATTGATGTTTGCGTTATCCGACTCACTCACTATGGCTAAAAATAAAGCCTAAGTTTGTAAAATTAGCGCCAAAAGTCCGCTAGCCAAAATGTTATTAGCTGATGTAACATCCGGTTTCCGGATATTTAACTAGGGTTGTTTCAAACAAAAACTTTGTTGGTTTCGCTCCACCATCGTTTGATAGTGCTATGAGCATTATTACCCCATTAATATAGAATATTAATGTCAATTTAAAGGTGTTTTGTTTAACTTTAGGCTTAGCCGATTTTAGAGAACGATCGCTACAGTGACCCATAGCCTCCCGGAGGTATAATCGCATTAATAAAATCAAGCGTCCCTAAAGTTAATGATTTTACTGAGAAAATCTTTCTTTAAAATGTTTTGACAGATAATGTTTTGTTTATCTCATGATTTGCATTGTGAATGGTTTTTGAAACACATGCCAAATGTTGTTCTAAATTAGTTAAGCTAATTTAACTCCATTCCATGTTCTTTAAGTTGAACTTTGGTTAGGGCTGGACGATAAAGAAAAAAAGCTTATCGATAAAAAAAAATGCATATTGATCGATATCGATAATTATTGAAAATATTTAAAACCATATTTTATGTGCAGCTCTGCCTGCACATTTTATGATATTGCTAAATGACTTAATTTTAATAAAGAACACAAACACAGAATTCCAATTAAATCTTTATTTAACCAACTTTTTTAACCATAACAGAATTTTTTTTAAAGAAAAATAACTTAAGAGACCTGAGTTATGTTATTAAATACTGACAAAGAATAAACTAAAGTGACCAGTAAAATGACCAAAATAAATATACCAAATAAATAAATAAAATAGCCTATTTAGGTGGGAATAGTACACTAGTTACTCCTCAGGTTTCATAATTGAGAGGCTGACGCAGGGCTGAGGTCCGAGGTTGTGGCGTGGGAAGACAAAGATTGCAGCTCATTTTGCACTGATTCACTGCACTCGTTGCACAATTTAGGGAGCGCTGTTAGAGAAAAATTTGTGTCCCGGAACTTTATATCGCAGATCAAGAGTGGCGAGTAATTGTTTGAAGCCAGGTTTTTCAGCTGCAGACAACAGCGGCATATCCATCAATATGAAGCATGTTACTGGACGCTTTGCCATTATGTTATCACAAAGAAAGGAGCCCAGTTTAGCTGCTATACCTGCTTTGTTTTGGAAGAACTTCCAGAAGATTCCTACGAAGATGACGTGGTGCGCGGCGGGGCTGCACAGCTCGCGCTGCTGTGGTAGTGAGCGGCTGAGCGGCTTTCGTGATGAAACAAGTTGGTTGCGTTACCAGACTTTGTTTTTACCGGTTTCTTGCAAGTTTTACAAATCACTGTGGTTTATTTCTGTCAGACTGGCGAACTAGTAAAACCCCGTTTTGGGACCGTTTCCTCCGCCTCTCCTTGCTGCGACATATTCACGTGCTGTGTGTTGTGGTTTGAGAGGGCGGCGCTTTGTGACGGCATGCCTGGGTCCACGATTACGATTGGTCGAGAGGAAGTAGTGACTGTAGCATCAACTAATATGATAGGCTGAAAGGAAGGAAGGAAAACTCTCTATCGAAGTTTTATCGACCCGTTTTTTTCCTATCGCGCCACACGTCTATCGATCGATATATATTGTTATTGAATTATCGTCCAGCCCTAACTTTGGTTCTTTAACTCAGATCTGCAGCGAACCAGGATTCACTGAATTATTCGGATGATGATCAACCACTTGTTTTGTCTTTTGTGTCTGTGGCATGTACACAGTTCCTTAGCGTAGCTTCTTTTTTATCTTCATTTTGCTTAGTAGTTTAGTCAAGTCTCACTAGCCTAGTAGAGGTGATTGGTTGATTGAAGTATAGTGTTAATTCAGTTAAACAGCATTATGTAGTGATGTTAGTGATGTTCTCTGAATGTTCATTTCATTTCTGTTAATAAATTCTTGAACTTGAAGAGAGGTCACTCCTTATTCTATGTGTGTGCAGAGTTTGCAGAGATCGCCAGTGCTCGAATCATCCCTTTCAACTATTGTCCTGATATCCTGATAGCTCTAGAGCTGATATCCACCGGACAATACCTAACAGACAGAGAGTTATTTATTAAACATTAAATAACTTTAAATGGTGTATAATTGCACAACAGCCCATTCAGTTCATACTGGCCCCATCTTCAGGTGACTGTGCCCATGGGTCATCGGGCTGGGATCGGGGTGGGGGGTTAGGAGTATGGATTGGGTAGGTCGGGTTGTGGCGGTCCTACCCCCCATCTTGATGGTGGGATACACCTCCTGTGTACGGGGCCTGGATATCCCTCTGGAGTGCCTGTGCCTGGACCTGGTAATATAGGATGTGTGTGGTGAGTGTAGGTGTGTGTACTGCGTCCCCCTTTTTTTGTAGGAGTGTTCACATGTGGGGCCATGTGGGGTGGGAATGTGACTGTGTATGTGGTTTTCTGTTTGTCTTTTTTTCAGGTTGGGTTTGAACTGCCCCCTCTCTTAAGACATCTAAGGCCTCCACTAAGTGTGGAACCCATCCCCCCATCCTGATCTCCTCCACTGGCTGGCGTCTTGGCCCGTTGGTGTGTTGGTGGTCCTCAGTGTCCAGGACTGGGCGCTCGGGCGGCTGCTTCATGGGGACTGGGCCCCTGTGGCTCTGTCAGGGCCCCACCAGTGGGCAACGGCGTCCCTGGGCCTTGTGTCTCTGGGTAAATGGTAGGGATGGGAATCGAAAACCGGTTCTGTTCCGTGTTTTCCAATTCCGTGGCACCGTTTGACAGCTCGGTTAACGATTCTCTTTTCGATTCCATCGTGCCGCGGCTCTGAGCAGCACAACGGTAGCACGACGTTTTTTTACACAAGTTACGGCACGTTTTATACGCAAGTTACGCACATGGCGTTCAGTAAGCACGTGCGCATGACGTGACCAGGCTTAAAGCAAAACAAAAAAAAGTAGCGCCACATCGGGGGAAGCGGTCGAAAGTTTGGCTTCATTTTAAGGAAGAGAAAGATGGCAACAAGGGGCTTTTGAATCATTGCAAAATGGCAATTATATCCGCGGGAGGAAATACATCCAACAGGCAGAAACACCTGCGCACACAACATGGCATACAATTTAATGAATGCCGTGTTTTTGATTCTTACCGGACAGAAGCTAAAGTTACGACCAGCATGGAAGGCAACTCTGGTGGTAAGTAGTTTACATCACTGGCTGGTTCCTAGTAAATCATATACCATTTCTGGAAATAAACCAATTTCCTACCTCTCTTTGGGGTTATTAAGGGAGTGTGCCTTTCTCGTTAATCCAGCCCTTCATTGGTAGCATGTTTAATTAGAACTACTGGTAGCTGGAATTCTTACATGATTCTAGCGATTGCAATGCATGTAACGAAACATGCTACGAAGTTGCTCCGCAGTTCAGGGACCGAGAGAACGGTGACGCTCGTTTAATTTAAATTAGGGGGAGATGAGTTTATTTCCCAAAATTGTACAGTAATGCTTTTTCATTAAACACATGGCTTCTCCATTAGATTTAGATTACTGAAGTTATCTAAAGAGAGATTAATAAGAAACTGTCACAACAAACTTACATTTTCTTGTATTCTAAACAACTCATCTACTGTATTTAAGTTTGTTCTTATATTCCTTTTTTTATTTAACCAAATATAAATGTTACTTTAGTTGCACATTAGCTGTGGATATCTTGACCTTGTTGGCTTGCAGTGTTGTAGTCAAGTCACTATGCCTCGAGTCCGAGTCCAGGTTCGAGTCTCCAGTGTTCAAGTCCGAGTCAAGTCCAAGTCATTAAAAAAAAATCCGAGTCGAGTCCGAGTCAAGTCAACTACTCATCCGAGTCAAGTCCGAGTCGAGTCACTATTGATCCAAGTCGAGTCCTTATTGATCAAGTCGAGTCCAAGTTCCGCACTAAAGTAAGCATAGCCTACATGTTTTTAAACAAAAACAAAAAACCACATAGCTGTGGTGTCGCAGCTATAATTTAGATATTAAAATCATACACCAAATAATATTCTAATGACATATTAAAAGTATAGCCTAATGATATAAAAAAAAGTCAAGTCTTTTTCTCAATTTCCGAGTCAGAATGATCTGAATGTAGGAGTCCGAGTCCAAGTTCGAGTCATCAGTGCTCAAGTCCAAGTCAAGTCACGAGTCTCTAAATTTAGCTAATGACTCGGACTTGAGTTCGAGTCTCGGACTCGAGTACTACAACACTGTTAGCTTGTAAGGTTGTGTGATAGTTAAGTAAACAAAGTTGATGCTCATCATCAAACTGTTTGTTATCCTTTTTTCCCCAAATTGGAATCGAAAAGAGAATCGAAAAGGAATCGAATCGTTTCACAGAATCGATAAGGGAATTGGAATCGTGAAAATCTTCAATTCCCAACCGTAGTCAAATGGCTGGATCCGCTCTGGTGTAGCTGCCTGCTGGCCGAGCCCACGGGCTCATCCCTGTGGCTCTGGGGCATGGGTCTTTGGTTCCTCACAACCACTATTGAGCATTTTTCTTACGGATAAACTTTACATACATAAGTGCACGCACACTAAGGCCTACAGGTGCTTGGATTCAGGTACTTACAGATTCACTTCTTTACAGAATACCCCAATTATTATCTTTAGCTGTCACTTTATACATTTCGTATTAAATAATACTGTATGTTCTTCAGTGATGGTATCAAGGTGTTAGTTGTTTGTACCTGTAATACTTTACCGGTTGGTTTTACTGTTCTTTTTATATCTTTCTTTGCAGGTGTAGAAGCAAACTAAAAGGATATTATATTGCTCTCTCCTTTCCTCTCCTCTTTTTCTTTCACCTTTTCTCACTTTTAGCATTTTGTCTCATCTGTTCTTCTCCTTTTTTCCTATTTTACCTCCCTGTTTCAGTGTCCACTGAACATGAAATAGTCCCAGCATAAAATCTAATAAAGCTTCTTGCATATATAAATCAAGCGGAGCACTATGGTGAAAGCAGTAAGGCTCCACTTGTGAAAGCAAAATCTGTTGGGCTCTTTTTGGCATTAAGACAACAATTCTTAATGCCACATTGCTAGACAGGACACAAAAAAGAAAGAAAAAAGTAAAAAAAGGATGCTATTTGTTAACTTCTGTTCAGCCTTCAACAGCATCCTCCCAGACTTGCGGGCCCTGAAATTCCACAATCAGGGTTTATCTGGATCATATTGCACACACAATCTGACACAGTGGTGTTCCAGGCCAGGGAGCTTAGTAGGCATTAGGGTGGGAATTTGACTGTGTGTCTGTGATTATGTATTTGTGTCTTTGTCGGGTTGGGTTTTGGGCTGGCCCCTCTTCTGGGGCATCTTAAGTCACCACTAAGTGTGGAGCCCATCCCCCATGTCAGGCAATCTGCCATTGGTTAACGTTAAAAATTTTAGATAAAATAGGTTTGGTCGTACAGTGTGTGGTGTCTGGTCAGACGACAAGCACAACACAAAACACACAAACAGATTTTTCTTAAGATCATTGAGATGTCAGGTGGGAAATCTTGCAAACCCCCTCAAATGTGAGTTCAGAGTAAATAAACATAATAATGAGAATAATGGCGATGGACTGATTTTAATGCAAAAAAACAATAAAAAGACTAGAACTGCAAGCAGTTATTAACGGGTTCCAAGCCCACCCACGCCCCGCCCCCTTGAGCATGTTCCTGGACTTCAGTTCAGCGTTCAACTCCATTATCTTATAGCATCTGGCGGAAAAACTGAAACATCTGGGCTTCAGCACACCCATTCGCAACTGCCTGCTAGACTTCCTCACCTCCTGACCTCATTTGGTCCGGGTCAGACAGAACACCTCTGATGTCATCTCCCTCAGCACGGGCTCCCCTCAAGGCTGTGTCTTTAACCCCCTGCTGTTCACCCTGATGACACACGACTGCGTCCCCAGATTCACCACCAATCGCATCGTGAAGTTTTCAGACGACACAACGGTGGTGGGCCTGATTAGAGATGACAACGACCAGGACCAGGACTGATCCTGAACGTAGAGAAAACGACGGAGATCATCGTGGACTTCAGGAAGAACCGGCCTCACCCCGCTCCACTGCTCATCACCAGGAGGTGGTCAGCAGCACCAAATTCCTCGGGGTGCACATGACACACAACCTCTCCTGGTCTGTGAACACCACGTCACTGGGGAGGAGGGCACAGAAGCGCTTGTACTTCCTGCGGAGGATGAGGAGAGCCCACCTGTCCTGGCCCATCCTCACGACCTTCTACAGAAGCACCATAAAGAGCATTGTGACCAGCTGTCTCTCTGTGTGGTGTGGAGGCTGAAGTGCCTCAGTAGACTGTTGATAAATTGACTATATATTTGTATTGTGGAGCTAAACCATTTACTTTGACACAAGTTAACAACAATTTTCAAGTATTCCCTGGTAGACATTTAGTAACATTGACCTAAGAGTTAAGGGATGTGGACTATTGTTGTTAAATCTTTATCAACAGTTGGAATTATACATTTATATAAATCTATTATTATAACATTGAATGGGTGATATAAATCAAGCAGTATAACAGTAAAAATAAAACTAATATGTACACAGGTCCTTCAGCTATAGTTAGTAAGCTTGTAGTAAATCGTGTTTTGAACATGGATTTAATGAACCCAGTGGATTTATAGAATATATCTTTATATATCTATACAGGGTTCAGTGCCTGGACTAATTCTCTTTACTATATATATGCTTCCAACTGGCAAAATTAACAAACAGATTGGGATTCATTTCCACTGTTATGCTGATGAGACTCAGCTTTATTTATCCATAAATCCTAATGAATCCAATCAATTACTTCGACTGCAGTCATGTCTTGATAACATCAAAACTTTATGAATGACTGGATGACTTTAAATTTTCTGCATTTAAATTCTGACAAGACAGAAGTTATAATCTTTAAACCAGAGTCCTCAAAAAATAAATTTCTTCATCAATCACTTAATCTGGATGGCATTAACTTGGCCTCTGGTAATAAAGTAAAAAATCTTGGTGTTATTTTTGACCAAGACATGTCATTTAAATCCCATATTAAACAGGTTTCCAGAGTTTCCTTTTTTCACCTCGGGAATATCGCCAGAATTACAAATATTCTGTGCAGGAGCGATGCTGAAAAACTAGTCCATGTATTTGTTACTTCAAGGCTGGACAATTGTAATTCTTTACTATCAGGAAGTCCACAAAATGCAGTTCAAAGTCTTCAGCTGATCCAAAATGCTGCAGCAAAAGTTCTGATGAAAATAAACAAGAGGGATCATATTTCTCCTATTTTAACATCCCTTCATTAGCTTCCTGTTAAATCAAGAATAGAATTTAAAATTCTTCTTCTAACATATAAAGCCCTTTATAATTAAGCTCCATCATATATCAGACATCTGATTACCTTGTATGTTCCTAACAGAGCACTTTGCTCTCGACTTCAGGTCTACTGGTGGTTCCTAGAGTCTCTAAAAGTAGAATGGGAGGCAGATCCTTTAGCCATCAGGCTCCTCTCCTGTGGAACCAACTCCTAATTTTGGTCCGTGAGGCAGACACCCTGTCTACTTTTAAGACTAGACTTAAAACGTTCCCTTTTGACAAAGCTTATAATTAGAGTGGCTTATGTTACACTGAGCTACCCATATAGTTATGCTGCTTAGGCTACTGGAGGACATCAGGGCCTATATTTCTCACTCTACTGAGTTCTACTGTTCTCCAGTCTACTGTTCTCCAGTTTTGCATGACTGTTGTCATTTCAGCTTTTAACTTTTTGTTCTATATATATATATATATATATATATATATATATATATATATATATATATATATATATATATATATATATATATATATATACTAGGGCTGTCAATCGATTAAAAAAATTAATCTAATTAATTACATACTCTAATTAATTAATCTAAATTAATCGCATATAATTTTTGCTGTGAAAGTATTTTAAATATTTAAATTCAAATGATTCAATGAATAATCAGCATTAGATAAATTAAAGTTCAAAAACTCTTATTCACATTTCATGCCTTCAGACGTTTTAACATGTGTCGTTGTGGCATATGTGGCACACAGTAACGTAGGGGACACAATGAAAATAAATGGATAAATACCCGGATGAAAACAATAGCAGTGAACTACCCATAGTTCATTGCTATTGTTTTCATCCGGGTTTTTCGCGCATGCGCGCCAGACTGGTAGGCAAAAGGCGAACACAATGGCGGACGCAAACAGAGAAACTGACGAGTTCTCTACGTATTTTTCTTCTTTAGATAACGTATCACAAGATCGTTCTAAGAGTAAGTTGATGGTTGATGGTGTCAGATTTCCAGATCCACACAGCAAAAGCCTAAAGGGACGGAGCGAGTCTGTGAAATGCTGGCCAAGAGTTCCGTACCGCGACATATACAGCTGCCTTATAAACACGGCAGGCCAGTACAGACGAGAGAGCACGAAAGCCCCTGAAACCACTGGACGGCTACAGTTATTTTATATCAGGAAAAAGGCTTCAGCAACGCCCGCGATGCCATGAGCGGTCAGAAAATGGATGGATGGATGGATGTTGTTCACACATGTTTGTGCAATAGCACAAAGCGGCGTCGGACACAGGCCGCGTCTCAGCAGAGGCCCGGTAGGTTAAAAAAAAACATTTTTCACTACGGATTATTTAGGTGTTTTTGTCTTGTTAAAATGGGTGGGGGTGTCGGCGACATTGCAGCGTAAACACAGAAGTACTAGCGCCCGTGAACGGGGGCGTAATAGCAGCAACAGCTGCTGTAGCAGCGGCTTCTCCGGCCCGTGTAGTGTTTACGCAGCAGCCGCTGGCTACTGCTGCCGCAGCCCGTGAACGGGCGGAGCCGCCGTTGTCTGAAGCAGCAGCAGCAGCGGCCGCTGCTGCTGCCGCTTCTCCGGCCCGTGTAGCGATCGCCACCTCCCCTCCGCCGCTATTTAAGTAGAACAATGACTAGAGCAGAATTAAGTTGTATTTACCGGAGATGAAGTGTAGACTGCAAATTCTGTCGCAGTATGATGGCTCCCCCAGTCCATTGGGAGTGTCTGACTGCGCTCTTTTCATTGAAAATAACCATTTCTTTCTTCTTCCTTCGGTAAACGACAGAAATGTACATCCAACGATTTGGAATGCCTCTGTGTGCAATCGGGAGCGCAACAAGTGGTAGGCATTGCATAGAATCCAAAAATAAACGAACTAAAAGTACGCTCTAAATCACCCGTTTTGTCATGTAGTAGACGAGAACAGTACTGTTTTTGCCTACCCGCGGGACCCGGATGTAGCGCTGACGTCACGCGGGACGTCACGCGTGAACTACCCTATACGATTAATTTGCGTTAATTTTTTTAATCCGTTAATTTTTTTTAAATTAATTAATCGAAATTAACGCGTTATTTTGACAGCCCTAATATATACATATATATATTAGGGCTGGGCAACCATTAAAATCTTTAATCGCGATTAATTGCATAATTTGCCCGATTAATCATGATTAATCGCATTGTATGCGCAAACTCCAAGAATGAATTCAAAAGTAGTGTAAAGAGCACTTTTATTTTAATGTTCTGCTGCCATATGAACAAAAGTGTTGTAACATTTGTAGCACTTATCAGTAATACATATTTAGTGTAAAGCTCAACTTAAACATGTAAAACAAAAAATAGCAATAATAATAAATTAAAGCTTATTGCCACTGACAGGAAATTCTCTTTATGGGGAAAAAAATCTACCAACAACAGGCAATTTCTGAGGTAACAGCAGGGAGCAGCATTACCATTTTATGTTCAATACCAAAGTGTGAAGCACAAAAAAGGTCTACAGTAGCTATCCACTTCGCCATTATATAGGTTAGCTTCTCTGAGTCATTGAATTGTTTGGTGATGTCTACAGTATGTTTGGCATTTAAGTGATATGTTAAGCTCAAGGTGCTCCAGTGATAAGAAAGTTTAACTTGGCAGTGGTTACAACCAGGCCAGCGGACAGCTTTGCTATGGCCCGGGACCACGCAGTCTTTTTGGGCCCCCCCCTCCACACCTGCCGCCACCACACACACACACACACACACACACACACACACACACACACACACACACACACACACACACACACACACACACACACACACACCAAAAAGTCAACTTAACTGTATACTTCATGCCCTGGGAATCTCTGTATTTTATACTGGATATTTTCAACCCATCTATTGAATTTAGTGCACTAGTTGATCTTTTCTTCATAAGAGAACAACAAGCACTGCAGCCAAAATATGGCCTTTTTGACCTGCTGTATATTAGCCAGTCCCTAAGTTTTGTGGTTTTTATTTTATTATTACAATTAAATAATAATAATAATAATAATAACAATAATGTTATATTCTGTGTTTTTTCGCTAATCTACCTCTTATATCTTTCAATCCTTATGTAATTTTGTTTGTGTTGTGTGCACCTGCCTGTTGCTTTAATCCTATAAATTTCCCCGTCGTGGGATAAATAAAGGATTAGCTAATGTTATCTTATCTTAAATAACACTTTTTAATATATGTACTGGGTTCTTTCAAGGTCTCAATTACATTTTCTGTATGGGCTCCAGTAACATATGATAGATAATATCTACTTTGAAAGTTAACATGAACTGCTGCTGAAGATCTACCTGGATGTTCCCTGGAGGACTGAAACGCCTCAGTCTGAGACGTCTGTGGGTCTGTCGGGGCAATGACAGAAGTTTCATCTCCTCTCTCCGTTTCTGTGGCTCGATGTTTTCTTGCTCATGTTTTTTCACGTGCTTAGATAAATTTGTTGTGTTTCCACTGAAATTAACCGGCTTTTTACAAAACATACAGCTTTATTTCATTTACGGTATTAAAATAAAGCCAAACGGTGCTACTTCCCCTGTTCATGTTTTTCCGCTGCTGCGGTCTCTCTCAGCAACGCGATTGTTTGTGTGTTGAGTTTGTGTGAGAGCTGAGTGGGCGGGCCAGGCTGAGCCTGCGTGCTGATTGGCTGGCGCTGCTGAGCCATGTACGAGAGGGGAGGGGGACCAGCAGAGTGCTGCCGTGACACAGCGCGCTGCAGTCAGCGCGCGTGCTGACTGACACTGACTGAAAGCATGTGAGCAACATGCGTTAATGCGCGATAAAATAAATATCGCCGTTAATAGTCTAATGAATTAACGCAAAATTAACGCGTTAACTTGCCCAGCCCTAATATATATATATATTGCGGTCCCCCGCTCGACAGCTGCCAGAAGGGAGAGGGGAAAACGGCAGCACCCATCCACTTTTGAATGAAGGGTCTTTTTGTGTGTGTAAAAATTCATCAATAATCAAATGCTGCCATCTAGAGGAAGTTTTAAATCAATTCCCTACATGCCCACATTTTCATATATGTAATTTCACGGAAGAAAAAATTATTAAAATTCTGAAAATATTCATAGATCTCAAAGAGTGCTTTATCTACTTACGTGATTTTTTAAAGTAGCTGGGAAACGAAAGGTGTGCCAATTCCCTTTTTGATGCAGAAACATCCAATAAACAAAGTGCTATCAAGTTTTTGAGTGTGGGACCAGTAGTTTGGTGGTTACAGGCCGAAACGCATTGTCCTTTGTTATAGCGCCCCCTAGTTGTTGAGGGGTCTGAATTTCTGGGTTTGAGTAGAGGCGCACATTCTGTACTTAGATACCTGATTCAATAGGTTCGTTATAAATCCGCTTGGGCTGCACAACGCGTTTTAATTCCGTAATAATAATAATAAGAATAAATAATGGAAAAACGCACGAAAAATAGCATAGCCGTTCGCCTGCGCTGCGGGCTTGGAACCCTAATAATAAATAATTTAAAAACACACGAAAAACAATAGGGTTCTCTGCACTGCAGTGCAGACGAACGGCTATGCGTTGCATAGCCCATTCTTTCTGCACCGTGGGCTTGGAACCCTAATAATAATAAATAATTTAAAAACACACGAAAAACAATAGGGTTCTCTGCACTGCAGTGGAGACGAACGGCTATGTGTTGCATAGCCCGTTCTTTCTGCACCACGGGCTTGGAACCCTAATAATTTAAAAACACACGAAAAACAATAGTGTTCTCTGCTCACAGAGCAGACGAACGGCATAGCCGTTCGCCTGCACTGCGGGCTTGGAACCCTAACTAGAACTGCAAGCAGTTATTAACGGGTTTCAAGCCCACCCACGCCCCGCCCCCTTGAGCATGTTCCTGGACTTCAGTTCAGCATTCAACACCCTCATCCCACAGCATCTGGTGGAAAAACTGGAACATCTGGGCTTCAGCACATTCCTCACCACTTCCTCACCTCCTGACTGCTGTCGGTCCGGGTCTGACAGACCACCTCTAATGTCATCACCCTCAGCACGGAATCCCCTCAGGGCTGCGTCCTGAGCCCCCTGCTGTTTACTTTGATGACACACGACTGCACCCCCAATCACATCATGAAGTTTGTAGATGACACGATGGTGGTGGGCCTGATCAGAGACTACAACGACCGGAACTACAAAGAAGAGGTGGAGCAGCTGGTGGGCCGATGCAGAGACAACAGCCTGATCCTGAACGTGGAACAGACGAAGGAGATCATCGTCGACTTCAGGAAGAACCGGCCTTGCCAGGCTCCACTTCTCATCAACAGCTCAGCTGTGGAGGTGGTCAGCAGCACCAAATCCCTCAGGGTGCCGTCACAGACAACCTCAGCGGGTCTGTGAACACCACGTCACTGGTGAAGTGGGCACAGAAGCCCTTGTACTTCCTGTGGAGGATGAAGAGAACCCACCTGTCGCCGCCCATCCTCACAACCTTCTACAGAAGCATGATAGAGAGCATTGTGACCAGCTGTCTCTCTGTGTGGTGTGGGGGCTGCAGCACCTCTGACTGGAGGAACGTGAGGAGAGTGGTGAGGACAGCAGAAGGGATCATCGGGGCTCCTCTCCCCTCCATTAAGGACATTTCATCCCAACGCTGCATGTCCATCATCAGAGACCCCTCACACCCCCACCATGGACTGTTCTCCCTGCTGCCCACTGGGAAAAGGTTCCGCAGCATCCGCTGCAGGTCCACCATATATATATATATATATATATATATATATATATATATATATATATATATATATATATATATATATATTAGGGCTGTCAGTTTTACCGCGGTATTAATGCGTTAACTTTGTTAGACCATAACGCCGACAATTTTTTTGTCGCCGTTAATCACGCGTCAAAACACAAACACCGTTCCCTAATGTTTTTCCCCCCGCCGCGCTCTCCGGGCTGTGTTTCTTTTACCCTTGGCGCTTTCCGTAGTTTCAAGAGTGCTAGAGAACAGTAGCAAAACAGACCTGCTCACTGTTGCCAAAGACTGTTTATTTCATGCGACTTTGGGCTTCTTTTTTCTAAAAGCGCTTGTAAATTTCATGAGTCACGGGTTGCGGTTTTTTTGGCAGGTTTCTGAAAGTGAAATCGCTTATTTGGGCTCTAAAATAAGTGACGAAATAGGGGTTATTATGAGACCTGCCTGCGCTACAGACACTTAGTGTATTGTTAGGATATCAACGAGGTCAAGTGGAACGAACTGTTTATCCCGGGACTGTCTGCCACACTTGGATAACACCGGACAACGAGGAAGGGACTCATCTGTCTGATAGCGTCCCGGAGTTGACACCGTTTATCTACTGATGACGCAGTTTGGATATGTACGGCCTTTTATGGGTGTTAACCTAAACTCCTTTATAATGTATGTGTGATGAGAAATCGGGGCTGCCTGCCGATCAGGAGCCCATCAGCGCTGGTGTGACTGTAACTGTTTCTCTGTCTTTACATAGATAAAATATAACTAAAAGTATACTTGTCTGTTTTATGCGTCCTACATTCAAGGTAATAAGTAAGTGGGGGTCGCCTGACTGGGTAAAACGAGCTGGGTCCACCAAGGGTGTTTCGCCGTAGACGGAGCACGGTGAAAACAATAACAGTATCCAGCTGAAATATCCCTCCGCCATAGGAGCCGACGGTAGTAAAGGCAGAAGGAGGAACTCTGCCCGTATTTTATGCAGTTTACGGTGCAATAACCAGTGCTAACTGCTGAAAGTAGATTAAGCAGTGCAGATCATTTTAAGCAGAGATTGGCTCTGAAGATGAGTTTTTACACGTTGATAACATTGCAGAAACCCCAACCCATAAACCGTACTTTAATGCTTATTAATTTGTTGTCTCTGCATTTGACAAACCAAGGATGAATCACGTTGCCAAACAAAGTACCTGGAGTTACTAATCAGTTCCTAAACAGTCTCTTTCAAGGGTATTAAGCTCCTGGCCCAGTTGCAAGCAAAGTGTAAGACTGGAATGACCTGGAAAT
Organism: Fundulus diaphanus; assembly: GCA_037039145.1. NCBI lineage: Eukaryota > Metazoa > Chordata > Actinopteri > Cyprinodontiformes > Fundulidae > Fundulus > Fundulus diaphanus. The sequence goes on along the minus strand of CM073138.1, from coordinate 48,607,471 downwards.
TTAAAACCTTTTTCCAGGCTTAAACTCTATGAATATGGATATAAACAGCAAGCAAAAATATTCAAAGAAATTATTGTTGTTGGTGTGAAAGCTCAGAATTAGATGTGTGAGAGAGAGTGAAAAAATTAACAAAACTTTATTGAAATGTAAAATTTTTATTAATTTATATGTTTATGCATAATACCATGTCTATCTTTGTTTTAGAGGCCAAAAAATGTATCGGCATGAAAACAGGTGTTTATTTACACATTTGTTTACACATTGTGTAAACATCAGGGCGTCATGATTAGTCATTTAGCCATTATAGTCCAGAGTTTAACATTTGGCACTAGGATGTTTTCATTCCAATTCTGAAAAGTGCTTGAAAAATAACAAAATAAAAATATTTTTTGTGCCAAACAGGCTATTACACTTTTAGAAATAAAAGGATAAAATATGCGATTAATTTGCGATTAATCTCGAGTTAACTATCGACATTATGCGATTTATCGCGATTAAAAAATTTTAATCCTTTGACAGCCCTAATATATATATATATATATATATATATATATATATATATATATATATATATATATATATATATATCCCAGGTTTAAAATCCTAGCAGGGCAAGCAAGAGCTCACTTCTCTCACTGAAAGCAAAAGAAAAAACTGATTGTTCAAAATGTTAAGTTATTAAATGTGTTCAGAAATTAAATCGTTCAATAGTTTGAGACAGTTGAATCAAGATGGGAAACAAAATGGAAATCCAGCTTTCCTCCATTTGTTTTTTTTAAGTCAGACACTCCAGAGCATGCACAATTTTAATGTTATGCTAAGTTTTCTTTTGTATATGACATCGTACTTTTAGTCAGTAAAGTAGACATGGATGTTCAGCTCCTTGTTTCATGACAATAAATATTGTCAAAAAGTACTTAAATAAGACTAAATTAAATTCATTTGAATCAAGGCATGCAGATGTTGATACAACTACAGCACCTCTGACTGGAGGAACGTGAGGAGAGTGGTGAGGACAGCAGAAGGGATCATTGGGGCTCCTCTTTCCTCCATCAAGGACATTTCATCCCAGGGCTGCGTGTCCCGAGAATTGTTAGTGGGCTCTATACCTGGTGTTGTTTTAGTAAGTTTTAGTCCTTGTTTGCTCTAGTTTAATCACCTGATTTAGTCCCGTGTTTAGTCCTTCTTTTGCCCACAAATTAAATAATTATTGCTCAGTCTAGTTGAATAATGTCATGTTGAAATTTAGAAATAATTAAACCAAAATGAATACCTCAATTGTAAATTCTTTTACATTTCTTAATATTAAATTCCGGGACAATGAATGACACCCCATTATTGCTATTTAGGTTTTTTGAAGCATCTGTAAAAACGTGGATATATCCATAATTGTTATTGTCTAAATATGATTGTACTGAATTAGAATCTAAATAGTTTACTTTTTCCCTTTTCTCCAACAAAGTTAAATCAACAACACTATTAGGAAATAAAGACGGATGAACTGGTGAAAGAGGAACTGTTTGACTAATATTTATATAATCTAAATCAAATTCTTTTATAATATTTTCTATATCCCAACCAAAAGATTTTAAATTCTTTTCTCCCTTTTCCCAACTAGGTTTTAAAATTTCTTGACATAGATGATTTTCCTTATGTCCCTTTAAATGACACCAATAATAAGTCTTTAACTGTAATCTTCTAAGATGAAGTGGTAACTCTCCCATTTCTACTAATAAAGCCGACGTTGGAGTTGTTCTGATAGCTCCTGTACATAATCTCAAGGCTTGATACTGAATATTATCTAATTTTTTGAGTAGTGTTTCTGATGCTGATCCAAAAGCTATACTTCCATAATCAAATACCGACCTTATTAAACCAGTATATATTGCTTTCAATGCTTTCCTCTCAGCACCCCACTCACTCCCCACCAAACACCTCATTACATTTAAAATTCTCTTACACTTATCCACTACTTTTTGAATATGAATTTTCTAATTAAGTTTTTCATCCAACCACAAACCCAAAAACTTAAATTCCTTTACCCTCTCTAATTCATGATTAGCAATTTTAAATTTTCAGATACTTTCTTCCTCGTGAAAAATAAAGTCTTTGTTTTGTCTATAGAAATTTTAAATCCCCATTTAAAAAACCAATTTTCTATATTATTAATTGCTTCTTAAGCCTTTTTAACAATGAAATTAAAATTTTTACCCCTCTTCCAAATTGCTCCATCATCAGCAAATAAAGAAAACCCCATTCCACTCTCCAAATTTTAAAACATATCATTAATCATTGTGCTGGAGCTGTTTTTATGTGTTTTCTCCAGGCCGTTAGGGGGCGCATGTTTGCAATGTTCGCTAAGTTGAGCCAGTTGATACGTAGAAGAAGAAGTGTTACAGGAAGCCATCTTTCTTTACATGACTCAAGAAATGAACATGGTGTATTTCTCATCTGCACCCATCCAATCCTTTCCATCCCTTTGAGTGGCAATATGAGTAAGTCATAAAGTTGTGTATGGTGGCTAGAAATTATATATTTGATTATTGTGGTAACCTTGAGAGTTTTGATGTGTTATATGCTCTAATACATTGGAGTCCAATAGACCCCTTGCAACCACGTGACTCCGTTACCCAGAACCCCTTGCGTGGCGGCCATATTGGTTGGCAGCCACCCTTACCAACATGCAATCCAAGCCTTATGTGGATGAGTTACAGCCTTCTGATAAGGCATTTTACTATGCTAAATGTACAAGGATCGGTAATGCGGACCCTTTGGCTCTTCCTGATATGGATTTTTCTAGCAATCCCGATGATTGGCCATTGCCATTGGTCATTTGCTATGCGGATCTGGTGAACTACCTTGTGTTGTCACCCACCCCAACGTACAGTGGCGATCAGATGAAGGCGTACAAGAGTTTGGAAGCGCACAAACAGTTCACTGCCGGATGGATACGTGAACTGTCTGTTACCTAAATGATGTAGCAGTTGTCCGTGGAAGGGTGAGTTTAATATTGTTCAGTCGGCCGTCGTGAGGTTTTCGTGAGCGCATCCTGCTGTTCAAGCAGAGCTACGAGGGGGCGACCTCCGCTCCTCTCCGGCCCGGGACCCGCGGGGCCCGAACGTCGGTCTGCTCGCGGAGGGGTTTGGGAGGGCAAGCGCTCCGGTCCGCGCGACGTGCTGGCCGCCTGTTTCGGCACGCCTCCGCTCGCGGGGTGGGCCGGGCGACCTGCCGTGCCGCGCGGCCGCCGGTGCGGTGCGTGAGCTGGGCTCGACCCCCTGCTCTGGTTCCCTGTTCACCCACCGTCGCTCGCCTGCCTCTGCCACCACAGCGAGCGGTCCCAGAGGGGGCACGACGTACAGTGTGTACAGTCCGGTCGCGCCGCACAGATCATGAGCGGTGAACTTTTTAAACCCCGCGGTTCCGTTGTTAGCACACTGCCAGTCTATTATGGTAGGCAACCTATAGAACGACTTTTTGTCCCTCCCAGCACGATTCCCGCAACCAACAATGCAACAGGTTTACACCATATTGAACAATCGCTCCGCCGGCCATGCGAGTAATAAACTAACTGTGCCAGTGCAGTGGTGGGCTGTCACGCTAGCGTGCCCACCAAGATGGAGGCGCACACCCCTGAACACGTGACTGTGACGTCAGATGCAAGGGGTCTATTAGAGTGAGTCAAATGCTAAGGCTAAGTGTAAGCTAACCCTTTAAATGTACCTTTTATACAAAGTAAATGTTATTTGATTTACTTTGATGTATGATTTACCTACTAAGTACATTTTTGTATTTTGTATTGTTTCAGTTTCACACTTTTTTCGCATTAAATCCTGTTCAAATACAACACGCGGCTGTTCCTTGGAGGAAGTGATGCAAGAAAGAGTTTAGCTGGCTGTGAATCTCAATATAGGACCCGGGGTCACATTGGGTGCAACAGTACAATCATAATAGAAAAAAACAAAGGACTCACTATACTTCCCTGTGGTGTACCATTTTCAACAAAAAACTTTTCTGACAAATGTTGTCCGATTTTTACTTGTATTGATCTATCTTGTAAAAAATCTTTTATCCAAAACATTGATCCACTAATTCCCATTTTTTTCAATTTAATTAAAAAAACCTTTCTACATCATGTCATAGGCTTTCTCTATATCAAAGAAAACAGCCACCACACTCTCCTTATATAATCAAATACTGCCATCTACTAGAAATTTTAAATCCCTACATGGGCACATTTTGGAAATGTTATTGTCTTTAAATTCATAAATAAATTCTTTAAAAATCAACGGTTTGCTCTAAAATTCTGAAATTATTCTGGGATGTTCAAGAGTGGTTTCTCTAAGCACTTAATTTTTTTCTAAGCCATTGAGAAAGAAATTTTAGAGAAGAAAAAATACATAAATCTCTCTTTCTTCCAATATATATATATATATATATATATATATATATATATATATATATATATATATATATATATATATATATATATATATATATATGTAGCCGGGGCATGCTGTCCCTGAAGCATAGCACGGTGCCCATGCCCTCTTGCCCATATATGGAAGAGGCTGTGACCGAGCACAGCTGGCTGTAATGAGCACCTACATTTAAAAGCAGGTAGATCACGGAGGAGATCAGATCTTTTTGGTTGTTTCCTTCTGCAAATGTTGATTTTGAGGTTTATAAAGAAATGCAGATTAATAAAGATAATAACTGGGTAAATTTTGTAAAGGATAGAATTGAGAATATGTATAAATCCTTTAAAATTATATACAGATGGTTCAAAAGATTTAATTTCAAATAAAACAGGATTTGCTTATGCTATTCCTGAATTAGATATATATATGAAACAAAGAACATCGGACAATTTAGCAGTATATACAGTGGAAATGTTAGCAATTCTCATGGCCTTACAGTGGGTAGAGCAAAATAAAATTGAAAAAGTTCTTATATGTTCAGGTTCATTATCATCTTTAATGTCTATTTTAAATGTCTCATCTGACAGTCGTATGGAGTTAGTTTATGATATTTATGAAGCGTTATTTAGAATGAAACAAACTGAAACAAAGATTAGGTTTATGTGGATACCTGCTCATAAAGATATAGGAGGTAATGATATGGCAGATCATCTAGCTAAGATGTCTTTAAAACAAAGCAGACTTATGGAAATAGCATATGGAAATTCTGAAATAAAATCAATTATAAACAGCAAAATTAAATCTGAATGGCAACAAATGTGGGAGGAAGGAACTAAAGGTCATCATCTATTTCCAATACAAAAGAAAGTAGGCAATATGGAAATAATAGGAGAAAATCGAAAAGAACAAGTAGTAATGACAAGATTGCGGCTCGGACATACTGGATTAAATAAAACATTACATATGATAGGTAAACATCCAACAGGTAATTGTGAGTGTGGTATGGACATGGAAACAGTAGAGCATATAATAATTCATTGTGAAAGATATACAGCAAGTACAGAGAAGCTAAAACAAGAAATTAGGAAATATGATGTAGAGACATTAAAACTTAATAAGTTATTAATTAAACATAAAATAAATAGAGCAGTTATTACATTTTTGAAGGAAACAGGATTATACATAAGAATTTAGATTAAAGGGAGACATTCTGGTCCACACTCCAGCACAGTAGATGGCGATATTACATCTTAATGTTAGATGTCACCCGCCAGTAAAAAAAATCACAAAAGAAGAAGAAAGAAGGAGATCAGATCCTGCTTATAACTAGAGTGGCTCATGTTACTCTGAGCTACCTTTATAGTTTTGCTGCTATAGGCTTAGGCTACTGGAGGACATCAGGGCCTATTTTTCTCACTCTACTGATTTCTACTGTTCTCCAGTCTACTGTTCTCCAGATTTGCATTGCATTACATTGAAATGACTGTTGTCATTTCAGCTTTTAACTTTTTGTTCTCTCTCTTTTTTCTTCATAGTAGGTACACCTGGTCTGACGTTCTGTTGACTGTGAAATCATCCAGGGAGGACAGATCACCGACTATTACCATCTAATGTAGAACAGATTACTAGATCAATGTGTGCTTCTGTGCTTTTTTGTCTCTCTTGTTGTGTCTCCGCTCTGTCTTCTGTAACCCCAGTCGGTCGAGGCAGATGACCGTTCATACTGAGCCCGGTTCTGCCGGAGGTTTTTTTTCCCCGTTAATGGGTGGTTTTTCTTCCCACTGTCGCTTCATGCTTGCTCAGTATGAGGGATTGCAGCAAAGCCATGTACAATGCAGACGACTCTCCCTGTGGCTCTACGGTTCCCCAGGAGTGAATGCTGCTTGTCGGGACTTTGATGCAATCAACTGGTTTCCTTATATAGGACATTTTGACCAATCTGTATAATCTGACCCAATCTGTATAATATGATTGAACTTGATTTTGTAAAGTGCCTTGAGATGACATGTTTCATGATTTGGCGCTATATAAATAAAATTGAATTGAATTGAATTGCTTTGGTGTCTGCAGAGGCAGCACATTTTGGCCATTCTCGTCAAGTCTGGTCTTGGCGAGAACACAGGAAGATCGGACTTGACAAGAACGCGAGCAGGCAGCACGTATGGTGTATTGGAACAGAAGCGTACTTGTGACGTCATGAGACGCACAGTTCTTTAGCATTTGTTTAACATTCAAAACTATTTATATACTACACCACAATAAATCTTATTTAATTTTTTTTTAAAAGAACATTTTTAATTTCTAAAAAGCCTAAAAATTATCTTGCCGCGGTGCATTCTGGGAAAGCGGTCAGTCTGAAGAACACACAAGTCTGCTCTGATGCATGCTCGATAAAGAGGGCGGGGCGAGAACAACATCCGGGGATGTGGTGCGTTCTCGCTCTGGCGTTCTCTGCAATCGGAACAGTGCTCGGGCTGAGGCTGATGACGTGTCACGAGCACACGAGACCGCTCAAGAACGCATATTGAGAAACGGCCTTTGAGACTGACGGTCAGAACACCGTGGATTGGTTTTACTGCAGAGAAGGTAAAAGCAGTTTATTACCTGACTGTTTGGGACGCTGATCTAATTTGATCTCTCTTTTGTGTGCAGGTTGACCTGCTACTGTTTCAGCTATTGTTTTAATTACTGTTTCAGTTTCCCTTTCTGTTCAAGTTGGGTTTCAGTCTAGAATTTTTCTTTTTTATTAGATTTTAGCCTTTCATTGAAGGAGGGGGAGTTTTTATTGCTAAGTCCTCTGTGTGGTTTTAAACTAAGGGACCTATGCTGTCCCTGGGTCCTGAGCTGTTTTTATTTAGATTGAGGAGACTAGGGGAAGGGGAGTTTTTTTCTTTTGTTGTATTCACCAGAGCTTGTGGTATGAGTGTGCTTTTGTTGGGGGGCCACTTGGGTGCATTTAGTTGTATTTTGTCTTTTTCTTTATTTCTCCCCAAGCAGTCTAGCTTAATTGGGTTTTAACTGGTGCTCAGTTATAAGGTTTCCAGGGTCAGCATGGACCCCTACTTTTAAGGTGGAACTTTTTTTTTATACTGAAACTGATTTGCCCATAGGAACTTTAGAAATTAATAAAATTGTATTCAACTTGCAACAGTGCCTCTGACAATTCTTACAAACTTATCTGTGATCTGGTAAAACGAGGTTGTCGGCATATAACCAACGGTGCCCAAGGTCATATATATATATATATATATATATATATCATTATACATCATTTAAAAATGATATAATACAAACCGCGATCTGGGGGATCTGGGGGAAAGAAATCAACAAAAAACCTAATCACCCTCAGCACGGGCTTCCCCCCTCCCCACAAATCATGTCTATCCAGTAATTTAGGACCATTTTGTTTGTTTTTGGTGTTTAATGTACTTTTCTCTACTGCCATCCCTGTACCCATTAGCACATATTGTGTTTATGCCGGAAAAACTGTAACTGTAAAGCATGAGGATTATCTATCATAAAATCTTACTTATGGAAGGTAATTCCCCAGGATCTGGTTCCTGGTGTCCTTTTATATGCGCACCCATAAGCGGAGTAAAAGTCTGGCTTCCTGGGACGTAGCTCTGGAAGTTTGCTTTCTTTCAATACAAAATCGAAATTGTTTATTAAGTTAAACAATCATTTAATTCAATTAATTGGTCCCATGTAGCCCCTAAAGGGGTGACGTTTTCAGTCAGTTGATTTATCTGGAAATTGGGTGAGAATTCACCGGATTCAGAGCGTCTGAAAAGTACATTTAAAGTACATTTTCCTGAATTGACTTGTATTCTCTCTGAGCGCAGCTTGGTCTGACCTAAGATGGCCGCTGTGACGTCACTTCCTGTGATGTGCCCAAATATGGGCAAAATGGCCGCCCCTGTGTATATATATATATATATATATATATATATATATATATATATATATATATATATATATACAGCCCGTTCTTTCTGCACTGCGGGCTTGGAACCCTAAAAAGGTGTTGGTTAAAGAAGGGGAGTTCTCCCAGGGAATCCCTCACCTTGCTTTCTGATTGGCTACACTGCACTTTCAACAGGCTCTGTGCTCGTTTGTCGGGGCAAGACAATCCAACATGTTGAATATCCCTATTTTGAGGTCGGAGCGGTCCCGATGTTCCACCAAGCGGACTCGATCGCTCTTAACACACCACACATGGCAGGATATTCTCTTAAGATTATTTTAGAGACACGCTGATAATCGCCGCCTCTCAGAAGGGGGGATCGGGGTGAAAATCGGGCTAAAAATCCTGCCATATGAACCAGCCTTCACCCGTCAGTTTGCCTGATTTCAGCCAATTGAGCATATTTGCGAGAATGAATGAAGTAGAGGCCACAATCTGGGTGAGCATATACAGTACAATGCATAGAAGAAGATAACTTCTATGTTTTATCTTAAATTTAAATTTACAGTTTTTGATTTTAATTTTTACAAAGGAAATGTTTATTTCCACATCTTTGTTGTGTGGGGAAAACACACTAATTGCGCAATTATCAGTTCCCCATTAAATTTTTTATGTAGCGCACCTCCTAGCAGCAGCTCGTGCACCATGCTATGGCAATCGCTGCTCTAGAGGGCAGAGTTTGCTCCTACGCCAAGTGTGTTACAAAGAGCCCTTGCTCATCTGCCATGTTTTTCTGTGCGGGACTGTCCATGTGGTTACAAATTTTCCCAAGTCTGCGGAGCGGAAACCTTTATCCACGCGGAGGGGTCTGGAAGCCAAAATTACGTAATATGGCCGTGCAGACCTCGCGGATGCATCAAGTATAAACCAGGCTTAGCCCAGTAGATGTCCAGTTTGCCAGAGAACATATGGATGATCCAGAAGAGGACTGGGAGAATATAATTTGGTCATATGAAATCTAAATAGAACTCTTTGGTACAAACATAGCTCATTGTGTTTGGAGGAAGAAGAATGCTGAGTTGCATCCCAAGAACACCATACTTACTGTGAAGCATGCGGGTGGAAATATGATGCTTTGGGGCTATTTTTCTGCAAAGGGGAAAGGGTGACTGATCCATGTTAAGGGAAGAAGGGGCCATATATTGTGAGATTTTAAGCCAGCACCTCCTTCCATAAGTAAGAGCGTTGAAGATGGAATGCACCGCTCTTGCAATGAAGGAGTGGCTCCGTAAAAAGCATTTCAAACTCCTGGAATGGCTTAGCCAGTCTCTAGACCTCAACCCCATAGAAAATTTGTGGAGGGAGTTGAAAGTCTGCGTTGCCCAGCGACAACCCCAAAACATCTCAGCTCTAGAGGAGATCTGCATGGAGGAATGGACCAAAATAAGAGCTACAGTGTGTGCAAACCTGGTGAAGACTTACAGGAAACGTGTGCGTGTGCGTGCGTGCGTGCGTGCGTGTGTGTGTGTGTGTGTGTGTTCTTGCACTTGCTGAGAGAGAACATTTTTTGCTTATTTTACTAGTAAAGTGAGGACTTTGATTTAAAGTGAGGACATTTTTGTGGTCCTCGTTTTTTTCTGGGCTCGGGTTAGGTTTAGCACTAAGGTGTCAATTAGGTTTAAGTTTAGGTTAGGGTTAGCCAGGGGAGGGTTAGGGTTAGAAAGGCTTGAAATGAATGGAAGTCTGTGGAAGTCAAGCCACAGCCCTCACTTTGTATTTTAAACAAGTGTGTGTGTGTGTGTGTGTGTGTGTGTGTGTGTGTGTGTGTGTGTGTGTGTGTGTGTGTGTGTGTGTGTGTGTGTGTGTGTTGGGAGGGGTGTACAATGCCCCTCTTATTGCTTTTTAAGAGATAGCTTTTAAAGACTTTTCAATTTCTCACTGCAAATTATCCTGTGTGGCTGTTATTAAAAATAGACTGGCAGGCCAAAAAAAAAATTGCCACCAAAATACTAGTGTGTGTGACCAAAAATTGGTCACACACTAGTATTTTGTTGGACCACCTTTAGCCTTGATTACAGCGCACATTCACTGTGGAATCGTTTGGAAAAACGTCTGCAGTGGTGCAAGATTTATTTTCATCCAGTGTTGCAGAATTTTACACCAAGAGCTGATATTGATGATGGAGATTCTGACCACTGCCCAAAGCCTTCTCCAGCACATCCCAAAGATGTCAATGGGTTTAAGGTCTGATCTCCTTGGTAGCCAGCCACGTGTGGAAATGAAGTATCATCCTTCCTGAACCACTCACAAATTGAGCCTGATGAATCCTAGCATTACAATCTTGGAATTTGCCCATGCCATTAGGGAAAAAAATCCATTAATCTAATAACCTGGCCATTCAGCGTATTCAGCTGACCTCATTATTCAGGCACATAATGTTGCTGAACCTAGACCTGACCAACTGCAGCAGTGTGTGTGTGTGTGTGTGCAAGAACACACACGCGCACACACACACGTTTCCTGTAACGTTTTTTTTTTTCAAGATGGCGCTGCGCAGGCAGCAGCCGGTCACATCGGCTCTATCTCTTCTTTTCCTACTTTTTCCTCTTTATAGCATTTTTTGGAGTGTTTGTATATTAGTGAATACCGGATCGGGTATCCTGAACGTATGTTCACTGAAGAAGCCAACTTTTGGGACTTTAGTGCTTAGTTTTCTGCTATTTTCGGCATTTCTCGACGCAGCAAGGGGAGATCCCTTTGTCCACGACTCCGAGCGGCCCATTGTTTATACGCGGACCCAGCTCCTCGGACTTCGGGAATCTACGCGCTGCGGCCCAGATCGCCACCACGCTGAGAAACCAGACATCCCCGCAGACATACGGAGGAGACGGCGAGGCTGCAGGGGTGGCAGGACGAAGCGGAAGAAAGGTTATCTACCATCAGTTGTCATGGGAAACGTAAGATCTCTCCGCAACAAGACCGAGGAGCTCGCAGCACTAACCCGTTTCCAAAGGAGGTACAGATGGTATTATGTGCTTCACGGAGACGTGGCTAAATGAAACTGTACCGGACTCAGTGGTCTCTCTAAACGGCTTTAAACTCAGACACTCCGCCAAAGTTCCGCGGACAGAACTTTGGAGCGGAAAAAAGAGAGGAGGAGGGCTGGCGGTGTTTGTGAATGAGAGATGGTATAACGAGGCTCATGTTCACGTGAAGCAGCAAATATGCTGCTCGGATGTCGAAATTCTCGCAGTGAGTTTGAGACCTTATTAGTTGCCGCGAGAGTTCGGCCACGTGATCGTACTCTGTGTTTATATCCGTCCCTCCGCAGACGGCGCCGCTGCGTGTGAGCGGATTCACGGCGCGGTAAAGAAACTGCAAACACAGCACCCCCGCGCTCTTCTGCTGATCACAGGGGATTTCAACCATGGCTCCCTCTGTTCCACCCTCCCCACGCTCACCCAGTAAGTCACGTGTACAACAAGGGACAATAAAACGCTGGACCTCTTCTATGCAAATGTTAAGGACGCCTACACCTCCGCCCCCCTCCCCCCCACTCGGACGCAGGCCTCTGCTTAAGACATTTTATGACTCTGTGGTGGCCTCAGCCCTCCTCTACGCTGTCGTCTGCTGGGCCCCTGGCTGCGCAGAGCGGGACACAAAGAGGCTGAATAAGCTGGTGAGGAAGGGCACTTCTGTCCTGGGCTGCACTCTGGACTCTGTGGAGGAAGTAGCGGAGAGGAGGGTGTTGTCCAAGCTCACATCCATAATGGACAGCACCTTCCACCCCCTGCACCAGACTGTAGAGGAGCTGAGCAGCTCCTTTAGTGCCAGATTTAGACACTCTGTCTGTAAAAAGGAGCGCTACCGCAGATCATTAATTCCTGCTGCTACCAGATTATACAATGCTGCACTGTAACTGTAATCATAACTGTAACTATAACTGTAATAACAAACGTGCAATAACTAATGTGCAATTCTAGTTAATACACTGTGCAATAATCCTGAAAGAAGTGACTTCTGCTGCTATTACCACCTCAATATATGTCAATACATATGTATATAAGTCACCGTGAATGTACATAAGACATCCTCTGCCTTATTTCTATTTTGTATTTTTATTCTTATTTTTCTAATCTACTTCTTTTTTTTTGATCCACTGTATAAACGAGGGCACACTGTATATAACCGATGCAACTTGTCCTACTTTTGGCACCTTCTTCTGATTATGATTACTGAGCCGTTGTGACATGTGAATTTCTCCAATGTGAGATCAATAAAGCCTATCTTATCTTATCTTAACCCCAGATCATAGCACTGTCCTGTACCACAAGGTTGTACATTGGACATGAGGCATGGTGGGTGCATCACTTAATGCATGCCAAGGATTTGACCGTTCTTTAACAGACTAACATGTTTTCCATTACCACAGCATGTGTCTTTTGACATGGTTAAGAAATTAGAAGCTACTCATTGTTATGAATAAAGCTGGAGCTCCAGATATCAGCCATACATAGAGTTTAGCTCTAAAACCTTTATTACAATAATGAACAGTGGATGAAGAGGCAGGCTGACAGTTATGGGCAGGAGACCAGAGAATGCAGTTGGGGTGACTGGCAGAACCAAACTACAAAAGGTGTAGCTGGCAGCCACAGACTTAAACTAGAGATGAAGGCAGGAGCTGACCAGAACAGGCAATGCAGACCGATGAACGGGAGAGCAAGCAGCTAGAACTCACAGGGAGAAAGGGCAGTCTTGTGCAGCACACAGACACTGGCAGCATACAACAGTGAAGGCTGAAGACAAATAAAACAGAAGCGCTCAGCTAGTTGGGCACATAGAAACTGGTAGGGCACAGCAGCAGAGCGCATGAAGCAAGATGAGATGTTCTGGGAGGGATGAGTTGACTGAGGCAGGTATATGTAGACAGGGGAACAGGTGAGCAGATCTGACTATAATTAATTGCAGCAGGTGGATCTGTTCAGTTGCACAGTGGTGGCTGGAAGATGACTGATAGGATGGTTTCTGTGGCTGAGAGGTGACAGAGCTGAATCCGGAAAAGTCAAAAACAAACAAACAAAAACCTAAATCATGACACTCATTGCATCAACTGGGGTTAAATAACTTGTTGCCATGTGAAAGATGATTGCCAATGCTATAATCATCCAATAGGAGGCTTGTACCTATTTGCTTAGAAAAATCCAAGTGGTGACTTTTTTTGTCCAGGCAGTGTATTTCAGTGGGTTGCATGTAGACAAACTAACAGCCTCTCCTTTCCAAAGCAGCCCCAGACTTTCTACGTGCAGCTGTTGGACTCTGCTACATTAGACTAAGAATAGTTCAGAGGACTGCATACCATTCCTTATACACACACAGAAACAACACACACAGACACAGAAAAAGCAGCTGCACCACTATATTTAAGTCCTACAGTCTCTCCATAGCAAGTTTGGGTTATAGAGAAATCCCCAGAAGGTAAATACGTTATAAAAATGACAGCAATCAGGAGAGAGATAGAAAGTGAGAAACTGCAAATGATGGAGAGGATAAAAAAGAAACAATGGTCAATGAGAGTAGGAAAGGCATGATGAAGGAGAAAAGAGACCACCAGGGACATGAATATAATTTCAATCTGCAGTCTGAGGATCTATCTGTTCCCATCTCCTGCTCATTCATTGAGTCTATTCAGCCACAAACCTGCTCAACTGAAGTTAAATCAAATAACCTTTGGGCCCTAAACTGAACGTTATCTTTAAGAGGGGATTCTTGATTTTAGCCAGGTCCAGTTGACGTTTGGCATTTGCCAAGACTGGCAAATTCTAAACAGGAGCCTGTTCTCTTCACAGATGAAAGCAGGTTCCAACTGAGCACATATGACAGAGCTGACAGAGTCTGGAGTTGCAGTGGAGAACGTTCTGCTGCCTGCAACATTCTCCAGCATAACCGGTTTGGCAGTAAGTCAGTAATAGTGTGGAGTGGCATCTTTTTTGGGGGGAATGCACAGCCCTCCATGTGCTCACCAGAGGTGGTCTGGCTGCCATTAAGTACAGAGATGAGATCCTCAGACCCATTGTGAGACCGTATGCTGGTGCGGTTCGCCCTGGGGTCCTTCTAATGCTAGACCTCATGTGGCTGGAGTTTGTCAGTAGTTCCTGCGAGATGAAGGCATTGATGCTATGGACTGGCTTGCCCATTCCCCAGACCTGAATCAAATTGTGCACATCTGGGATATCATGTCTCCCTCCATCCACGAATGCCAACGTTGCACCACAGACTGTCCAGGAGTCGGAGGATGCGTTAGTCCAGGTCTGGGAGGAGATCCCTCAGGAGATCATCCGCCAGCTCATCAGGAGCATGCCCAGGCATTCTATGGAGGTCATACAGCCCCTGAAATATATTTGTATAAAAATAGCTACAATTCCTACATGTTTAATGATACATTTTTGTTCAACCCCTTATATTAAACCTTAAAGTCTGCACTTCAATTACATTGTAGTTGTTTCATTTCAAATCCAATTCAGAGCCCAAAACATGAAGATTGTGTCACTGTCCAAATATTTCTGGGCATAACTGTATATGTGGTCTCTACATTTCCTCAGTAGCAAGGAGCCAACACTTGTCCAGAGCTAATACCAGCAACTGCAGCATCTGTGCATCTGTGTAGACTATGTTCATTTGGCTTTTTCTCAGTGGAATGAAAATATCTATCAATCCATGAGCGGTGTTCATGTAGGCTTCAGTGTTGCATAGTCCACTTATTATAAGCAACTTTGGGCTTGTTTTTCTCTCAAATTGATTAGAACTTTTGTGAGCTGGCAGTTGCGGTTTCTTGGGGTTATTTTTGAATGTGAAGTCGCTTTTTTGGGCTTCACTTTTTTCCGACAGAACCTGTTTTTTTGGTTATTGCAACGCACTACAAGAGTGGGGCTCAACACCCCTCCCCTATTCCGCAACAACTTTTTTTATAAGCAGGAAAAGTCCCAATGTGTATAAATACCAGCTAAATACATGCATTTGTGATGATTACAAGCAGCATGTGTTACAGCAAGATGATCGACATTACAACTTTAGGAAATGAGCTGTTTTAAGTCTATTTTCTGCAATAAGCCCTATAATTTAAAACATAGGCCTGTAATAATATATTTTTCTTAGTATTAGCTGTAATTCTACGTCGATCCAGTGGATTCCTTCCACGCGTTTGATCCATTTTGAGAGAGGCGAGGACAGCTTCTCCTTCCTTTCCACTAACACTGCTTTCTTTCCGCTCATTGTGTGGCCTCTAAATTTCAACAAACATTTAAGCTGTTTTGTACTGTTTTTGCTGTGTTTTTGTTCTTTACAAATATGCCCATAGAAGGCAACTCGTGAGAAGGGAAAGGAGGAGCTGGGTGGCAGCCAGAGTGGAGCAAAAGAGAGGCACAGCTTGTCAGACGTCTTATTTTGGTCTGCAGACAGTGCTCAAGCACCACCTAGTGGTGAAATATCACTTATTGCTCTTTTAATATGCGTAAGTATTTATGTGAAAAATCTGCAGACTGTATAATTTTTTTTATCAATTAGTCGATTAATTGTCATAATAATTGATAGAATATTTGATTACTAAAATAACCGATTATGACAGCCCTACTTCTCAAAAGCTAAACTAGAAAGAATATTTCCGAATGTAGACCCATCATCCGATAGATGTAAACAGACCCCTGCTACATCTTGTCATATGTTCTGGTCTTGTCCGAAACTTGCTCCTTTTTGGTCATCCTTTTTTGAAGTCATCTCTAATGCTTATGCTTATCATGTCTCACCTTCTCTCTTGGTTGCTGTTTTTGGCTGGGTCTCTTACCCGATGGGATCTGTTCCTCCTGCTCATTTACAGAGGGACATAGCTTGATTTTATTTAAATGGAAGGCTCCTACTCCTCCATCACACATCACTGGATTAGATATGTCATGCAAAATGTAAAATTGGAAAAGATCAGATGTACTCTCAACAGTTCCATCAACAGATTCCACATCACCTGGGACCCTCTAATGACTTATGTGAACAATCTGCCTGGTCTGGAACTAGAACTCTGAATGTTTAGACCTGCCCTTGAACTGTCCCGTTATAAGGAATGTTAAGTGCACTTGAATTACTTTTTTATGTCTGTTTGTGATAAGTTTGTCATGTCAACTTGAGATTTTGTAGGTTTGTCTTTTATTTTTATTAAGTTTTTCTTTTTTTTTCTTTTTTCTTCCAAGGTTGTTATAAAAAAAGACAAAAGTGAATATGGTTGTTCTACATAATAATTGGTAATTATAAATAAAGTGCTAAAAAAATAGCTACTAAATCAAGTGTTTACGTATGTAGGGAAAAGTAGATGTTTAACAGCGTGTTAAAATACACCCCAGTGAGGGAAATGGCATCTAATTCATAAAAGAAATTCTGGGGGAGGACCCCCGGAAACCCCACCAATGTGTCCCCCCAGTGTTCCAAATTCTTCTGACACCATTAGCCTTAACACTTACTTTAAAATTTCACGAGTGGCGTAAGAACACAGTGAAATGTTATTGGGCCAATATTCATGCAAATTGTTCTATATTCGTCAGTTCTTTTGTAAATACCTAAACCATGATATGCCCCTCAGTTTTGAGTATTTCTTTCATTTCTGAGATTGTGAAGGGATGTAAAATCCCTCACTGTGCTGAAAAATGTGGAGATTATTTTAAGTGAAAAGATGTAAAACAAATGGTAAAGTAATGTAGCTGATACAAAATATTTTTTGCCAGTGTTTTATATTTACCTTTTGTAATAAGGTGAAAATAGACAGCCTTATACATGCAGCCATTAAATTTGGGCTTTCTCCACCTGTATTTTGTAATACAGAAATAATACCACTAGATGGAGGTGTTAGCCTGGGAATGAACAACAGAAGCCCAGCTGTGCAAGTATGAATTTCAGACAGCAGAAATCTCCCCTCATTGCCTTACAAAAAAGTAAACCTCGAGATTTTTTAGTGTTGTTTATTTATCTGCTGTTGCTGTTTGAATATTCTGCTTTCAACAATCTTTATCTTATTCAGCGATAATTATATGTCATGTGATTAGCTGGTAAAATATGGTTTCTTCTGCCCTATTCTCCAAAGGGTAATAGTGGAGAAAAAAGGCCAGGACAAGTTTTTTCTGAGGTTAATCTCTCTCCCATAGGTAAGATTAACCCCTCTTTGTTGAGATATTCTGTTTACCATTTAAAGTTAGAAATAAAATAGGAACACAGGGAATGAGAACTGAGAAAAATGACAAAATGAGAAAAATATTTTTGTTCAAGATTTGTTTAAAAGGTTTTTTCATTGACAGTTTGTGTCACTAATTTGATTCAGGCTGCAGAAAATCCCTGCAGACCATTATTCAGATCAGACACAAGAGCACAAGAATGGAATGCATACAGCACAACGAAAAACAATATAGTTTGCTCTCACTGCACAAATTTCTCAGTCACGTTAGTAACTAAGTGAGATCTTGATGTGTAATCAATAAATTGTTTAAGACTGGTGAAAGAAAGTATCAGCTGGTGAAAAATAATACAAAACACATCAGAAAACGCACAGTCAGCAACTCATTCACAGATCCACACAGGCATTGACATCAGTGGCCCACTCAAAAAAGCTGTTGTTTTAGACCTTTTGACACATACAATTATATAGTGATCTGGGATTGTTGCTTCCGTTAAACACAGAATAAAAATTTTAAATACAGGCTCAAATATTTACATTTAGTTAAATATCCGTAAGCAAGCTGCATGTTTTATGTAGCCATCAGTTTTCAGTTGTACCACTGTCCTCGACACAGACCCTCAGTATGATGCGACCACGACCATGCTTCACAAACGGTAGTTTTGTAAAGCATGTTCATTCCACTTGAGTCTTTTCATTCTCAATCCTCCCCTGTTTCTACTGCTGTGCCATGAGGCCTCTTCAATATTCTCTTTCTGCCTCATTTGTAAATTTGGTATCCATTTTTCTCGTTCCCCTTTTCTACTTGTCCACCAAACCCAACTCTACACCCCCTCGCTCCAACCTTATCCATTGCCTGGTTTTCTAATATTTTTCTCCAATTAAACAGTAAAAAGTAGAGCTCATTTTATTAGGGACTAAAAACACTTTCCAAATCTGATTGTTTCCTCCTCCCATTTAATTAGATGAAATTTTGTTTATATAGCGCCAATTCATAATACATGTCATCTCAAGGCACTTTACAAAGTCAAATGCAATCAAATCATGCAGATTGGTCAAAAAGTTTCCTATCTAAGGAAACCCAGTAGATTGCATCAAGTCTTGACAAGCAGCATTCACTCCTCATGAAAGAGCGTAGAGCCACAGTGGATAGTTGTCTGCATTGTCGATGGCTTTGCAGCAATCCCTCATACTGAGCATGCATGAAGCGACAGTGGAGAGGAAAACTCCCCTTTAACAGGGAGGAAAACCTCCAGCAGAACCAAGCTCAGTGTGAATGGTCATCTGCCTCGACCGACTGGGGGTTAGAGAAGACAGAGCAGAGACACAAAAGCACAGAAGCACACATTGATCGAGGAATTTTGAATTCCATTCAAATACTAAAACATCACGTGGGGGACAATTTTGGGTAATGTTTGGTGAGTTTTTGAATATGTTTAGGCCCCCAAACAGGTGCTCCTTTTCGAGGAAGATTTTTTATTTTTATTTTAACAAAACATTTATTTATACAATAAGTTAAAACACTGTTAAAAACATGATCAGAAAAATCTTAAAAATTGATATTTACATATGGTGCTTCTTGTATTTTAGTTCACTCTGATCAGTAATGGTAAGTAAAACCCCTTAAAACCCCACAGTCATTCAAGCTTCCAATGACTCTGTGGAAGTGAAACTCCAGTCTAATCCTGGCCTTAACATTGCACTTCCACAGAGCCACAGCATCAAGCTGAGGTCCAGCCTGCAGTCTATCCTTTCTAGATAAATGTATAGCGATTTTTGCTTCGGCAATTAAAACATTTAGAATTTGGGATTTTAACTTAGTGGCTTTACAGTGATGTACACCATTAATAAAAACAGTACTGGTAAAAACTACACCAAAGAGGCTAAAAACACTCATCAAAATATTAAAGAAAGTCGTCAGCCATACACAATCCGTAAAAACGTGAAAGACATTCTCTGATAAACTGCAAAAAGGACACGCATTTAAAACCCTGGGAGTAATGACAGAGTTTGTTGCAATGGCGCCATGAAGGATCCTCCACTGAAGATCACCAGTCTGTTTTCTTATCAGAGGCTTATAGAGTCCTCCACCGGGGTTTTTGTCCTCCAAACTTGTCATCCCACACACTCACACTTCTGCTTTGCAGAGTTCTCTTTTTAAGAATCTTGGCAAACATCTGATACAGCCCTTTCGGGCCTGTGCTGCACAAGTCCATCTTTAAGTTCACATTTTGTAGTAGAAGACCACTGTCCTCTGTAAAGTCATGATCCAGGTGGACGTCTGGGAATGGGTCTGCAGGGTCAGGCGGGTTTTCTCCTGAGAAAAACAGCTGCAAGAGATGCCTCTCTCCAGCTGTCATCCTCTCTTTCACCTCGTCCAAGTATCGTCGTATCAACTTGGCAGACCGGACCCCGAGCAGCAAACCTACGTCTTGTACGTTATCAAGATCCAGTCTGGCCACCTCCACCAGCTGCCTTATGGTCACTGTCCCAGACCTGCACAGCGCCTTCGACAGACCTGGCACCATGCTGCCACAGATGTCCAATCTCGCTCCATAAACCAAAGGCTCTTCTAAAAACCAATGCAGAGGGTTAAACTTTATTAATCTTTTTAGCTTAAAAAGAGCACAGGATTTACACCCTAATAACACTGAGGCAACCATTTTAACTATAAAAAGTTAAAATTGGTTAGAAACAGAGCGGCATCCAGCCCCAATTTATTTAAGCGTCTGAGAATACACCTGGCCACGTCTCTCCACACATTGTCAGGAGGCCCTACCAGGTACATCTGGAGGAACTGCATATGAAAAGTAGCTGTTCTGTTTGCCAGGTGGACAAGGCCCTAGCCCCCCTCCTCTTTTGGTAAAAACAAGACAGACTGTGGCACCCAGTGTAAACCATTCCAAAAAAACTCCACCATCTCAGATTGTATCTTTACTAGCAGGCCCAGCGGTGGGTCCAAGACGGAAAGCTTGTGCCACAGCTGTGATGCAATAAGTTTATTTAAACTTATTATTTAAACTAACACCCTGCCTCTATAAGACAACTGAGGGTGGAGCCATTTCCACTTTGCCAGTTTACTCTTAATTTTTGTTTCCATGTCTTCCGAATTTTTCTGTATAGTGGTTTTAACCCCCCAGATAAACCCCAAGGTACTTAAAACAATCACTCTTCCATTGAAGATTTTGAGGGAGAACCGGAAGCTCTACATGCCACTCACCCATGGCGAAGGCTTCACTCTTACCTCAGTTCAAATCAACGACTGACGGCAACATGCTAGCCAATCACAGCTGGAGTGGGGCGGGACACCGAGTCATAGCTGTGGCCGTTTCTCAATTCACGAGAACGCGAGTACGGACTCGCGTTCTCGTCAAGTCCGGTCTTGGCGAGAACACAGGAAGATCGGACTTGACAAGAACGCGAGCACGCAGCACGTATGGTGTATTGGAGCAGAAGCGTACTTGTGACGTCATGAGACGCACAGTTCTTTAGCATTTCTTTAACATTCAGAAAAAGCCTAAAAATTATCTTGCCGCGGTGCATTCTGGGCAAGCGGTCAGTCTGAAGAACGCACAAGTCTGCTCTGATGCATGCTTGATAAAGAGGGCGGGCGAGAACAACATCCGGGGAATTCGGCGCGTTCTCGGTTTGGCGTTCTCGGCAATCGGAACAGTGCTCGGGCTGAGGCTGATGACGTGTCACGAGCACACGAGAACGCTCAAGAACGCATATTGAGAAACGGCCTATCACTACCCGATCCATACCGGTAGCACCACAGACATATATACGTAGACGCGTCATAGGGCGCAGGTTCGCACGTCAATGTCACCGCCATATTGTATGTGGCAGAAAAAAGTTGAGTTCTGTTATTGTGAACGTGGATCAGAGAAGATGCCTCATTCCTGTGCTGCAATAAATACACACACACACACACACACATATATATATGTTATGAATATGAAACCATGTCACATGTGAACCTTTAGGAACAGACTTTTTGGGTGAGTATTAAAGAGGTAAAATTAATAATATGAGCAAAAAAAAAATCCTAGGTCAATAAAGTAAAAATAAACAAACAAACACAAAAGTGATAATGTTATGATAAAAACATCATATTATGAGAATTAAGGGGGAACATTTCCAGAATAATCACAGTTTGCAGAATTATTTCACTCCTGGAGGAATAGGGCCAGGTTAGATTATTTTAAATATTTCTATTCTTTAGGAGAATAAATTCAAGAGAATGAAGCTAAAGGGATACGAAAATAAACTTGTAATATTTAAAAAAAATACTACGAATACAAAGTATATTCAGAGATTAAAGTCCCTCTGATTCTGTTTAAGTGACTGAGTAACTGCAGATTTGCAACATTTAAGATGGCGGACGCTCTGACGCATCGCAGCATAGGCAGAACCCGCCCAATGACGCGTCTACTCTTATGTCTATGGGTAGCACGATCCGTACCATCAGCTTATTTGCGCAAGCGCAAACAGAATAACTTCCGGGTCGCCAAAAAAATAATGTAATTACGGTACTGAAAGTACTTATTTCTATACTTAAATCATTAAATAATGCTAAACTATATCGTAAATAAAATACTGAAGACTTTTCTGAAAGAAATTGATACGTTTTACATTCTCTCCATTGTATTGCTTGACGTCATCATCGGATATATGCTCAGAAGTCCGGGAAGATATAATTTATGGCAAGCCGTTTTAACACAAATTCGGTTTCGTCTGACTATCCGTAATTACATTCCAGATATCTTAAAATGCATTTTGACTAGACAAAACTACATTTTGACTATCCGGAATGGTAATTTAAGATATCTTTATTTACATTCTGACTAGGAAGAATAATAATTCAAGATATCTTCAATTACATTTTGACTAGTCAGAACTCCTTTCAAGATATCTCAAATTACGTCACCGGATTCATCATTGAAAGCGTCACACATCCGTAATTGTGATTTAAGATATCTCGAACGTAATTATGACTAGTCAGAATTACAATTTAAGATATCTGAAATAAGACATTGCGTGTAAGCCCCTTATTGGCTGTAAGCTGTCCAAATAATTGTCTGAACATTCAATGGCGCTGGCAGTTTTTGACAAAATTGTAAGAAAATGCCACAATATAAAAAGAGCTTTTTTCAGTATGGGATATGCAGAGAGCGCGAAAATAGTATACTTGAAGAATGCTTAAGAAATTTGCAAAGAATTTCGGATTTACTTGCTGCCGAAACACACACAATGCACTGAAAAACGGCTAGCTGAAAGCGCTACTATCGACTCATGTCCAAGCTGGAAATAAGGAATATTCCGCAGGCCGGGCCAGTTCAGTTAATAACCAGATATAGTTTTTATACTGTGGTAAAGCTATCTGCCTCTTCGGAAATTATGGTAAAGCCAGCTAGCTCTTGATTTTGACATGCTAGACGGCACAAGGCATTACAGCACCCTCCTCTAGCTCCTCTGAAAACAAAGGCGCACGCCTCCGGTTCATGTGTGATGAAATATGGCAAGCCGTTTCGTAATTCAAGATATCAGTAACGTCATTTTGACTAGTCAGAATGTCAATTTAAGATATCTTAAATGGAAAAGTTGAATAATTCAAGATATCTCTAATTCATTTAGAGATATCTTAAAAGGAATTTTGACTAGTCAAAATTACAATTCAAGATATCTTAAAAGGAATTTTGACTAGTCAAAATTACAATTCAAGATATCTTAAAAGGAATTTTGACTAGTCAAAATTACAATTCAAGATATCTTAAAAGGAATTTTGACTAGTCAAAATTACAATTCAAGATATCTTAAAAGGAATTTTGACTAGTCAAAATTACAATTCAAGATATCTTAAATTTAGTTTTTACTTGTCAAAACTGCATTTCGCCTATCCAAAAATACATTTAAGATATCTTGAATTATGGTGGCATTTGAGATATCTTTAATTAGAATTATGACTAGTCGTAATTTAATTGTAGATATCTGGAATGGATATTTCAGATAGTCAGTAATTCATTCGAGATATCTTGAATTGACGTCTCCATACAACTCAATGGAAAATCTGATGTCATTTCGACTAGTCAGAATGTAATTAGAGATATCTCGAATAGGTATTTTGACTAGTCAAAATACAATTAGAGATATCTTAAATTGCTAAAACGTCTAGTCATAAAACAATTTGAGATATCTCGAATGTAAGGGCGGTAAAACCAAATTTATGTTAAAACAGCTTGCTATATATCATTGTGTAACGTTTATCTGTATTGTCTGAATGCACTCTGTTAGTTTTATTGCTTGTTCAAACAGGACTGGAAAAAAATATTTCATCTTTAATTATACGATGAATTTCGTTATACAAATAATCTTGTTCTAAACATTTATTTTATTAGAAAGTTAAAATTATCGATTGAGATTTTAGCGCCCTCTGGTGTACACATCATAAACTAGAGAAGACCTCGTCATTATAGTAGCCGCATTGTTGTTTTTTTACAAAAACGAACAGGGGATAGAACAAAGAACACATAAAGCGAAGGCATACCTTATTAAAATACATTTATTAAGCACAAAATACATACATATGCAAATCAAATAAATGATAAAAAAAACTTCAAACTTCAAAAAAATTCAAAATCAAATACGTTCCTGTACTCCTATATGTGTTTATTGCTGGGGGTTTTTGTACTTTAAGAAATGGTTTATATAATTTTATTTCCCTAACCACAACTGGGAAACATTTTTGCTATTAAAAAAACAAAAAACAATGTATTTTCTTTTTATGTATTTCTGTTGTTTAATTTTTAGAATATGCAATATTGCCACAAATACAAAGATATAGAAAAAGAAACCCCTGCCTCGAAAAAATACAAAAGAATAAAAAAGTAAGAAAAACAAAATATTTCCTACCGGAAGTTATTCTGTTCGCGCACGCGCAAATGAGCTGATGGTACGGATCGTGCTACCGGTACGGATCGGGTAGTGACAATAGCCTTCAGTCGCTGCCGCAGTTCAGTTGTGGTGACCGTTGGTGTCGGTAGAGCGGGATGAAAATTTGGTCTGATTACCAAACAATTACAAGAAGTGACAACGAAGCAGAGAGCGAGCTGGAAGGAGCGTTATTAATTTCTGTTTGAAATGCCAGCACTGAAGTCTAAACTGGAGTAAACATTAATGCTAGGAGGGTTAGCTAGACAGCTAGCAGGGTTAGCTAGGACAGCTACGAGCACAAGCTGTTCTGCTCCTTGTTCTCATAGCTGCTGTAATTACAGAACCTGTTCTAGTCAGAATTGTTACTTCAGTCAGTGTTCAGCCTGACACCAGCGCTCATGTTTATTAGCGTGTAGCTTATCCTGGACTTTTAAGTTAAGACACAGCGCTACAGGTTACCCTATGTCACTGTTAGTTTCCAGTAACCCAAACCAGCATAAAACCTGCCCAACTTAAAATAAAAAAACAAGCCCAAATCTCAAACTCTCTCATGTTAAAAGCACAGAACTATTAAACACATAAGAACATGCCATTAGCACACAACTGCGCCGAAGCAAAGAAAAAAACTGCGCATATGGGCTCCAAACAAAATGTACAATCAGACAACCAAATAACACGCAAGATCTCTTTAACAATCAGGATATATCAACCGGAAAAAAATAAATTATAAATAGCTTCCCAACATGAGTTGTAAATCTACCTTAATATAAACGTAATTTCTCTCAGTATAGCTCAATTAAACATTTCTCTTACACGCAGTCATGAAATATTTTTAAGTTGATAAGTAGAACTCAACCCCTCTTGGGCGTTTACACTGACCAAACTCTTGATTAACCATTATTCTTTTCTTGTTTTATTATAACAATATTATTCATTATAACTATTATTCATTGATGATGTCAGATCGACAGATTCAACTTATTTAGAAAATATATAATGACTATTTTGATATATTTTGTTAGTAATTCTTTCTAAAAAGCCCAACAAATGTTATGAAAAGCTTCCGAAATTTTTTATCTGCCCATAAGCTATTTTTTTTCCAGCTCAATGTGTTCAAAAGCTTAATTGGTTGGAAACCTGCCTAATTTGGCAACACTGACTACACTATTGCTATTTGTTTGTTCATTACAGTAGTCACAGAGCCACTGTTCAGCCTGAAGCATATATATATATATATATATATATATATATATATATATATATATATATATAATATAATTTTTTTTTCTTTTTAAAGTGTGCCCCCCTAAAAAAATTTCAATGCCCCCCCTGTAATTTGTTTGTGCAGCTGGGTCTGTCCTGCAAATTACCTTTTTTTGGTAGGAGGGTGATGACCATCCTGCAGCATGACGGCGGGAGTGAAACAGTTATTAGGTTTTCATTAAAAACATCTAGCAGGTCCACTGCTAAGATGTCCCAGTAGGCTTTGCAAAATTTGACAGTGAGCCTGTCGATGCCTGGGGCCTTCTGGCCCTGCATACTTTAGTGAGGAGTAAAATTCCACCGCTCTCCTCCTGATCTGTCCCGGCTCGCTTAGCTGCTGCCCCGTGTCTGACAGCAGAGAGTGGATCAGTTTCTTCTGCCCGCAGTTTCTCTCCAAGTTAAAGACAAAGCTGGAAGGCACATCCATTTCCATGATGTTCTGCATCCGGGACCTCACCAATGAACTTTAGTTTCCAGCAGGTTTGCTAAAACTAGCTTTTTAGATTTGAGAGCTTCAATGTACTCTCGATTTCCTGTGGATTCACTCAAGTGTTCTATCTCCACTATGTTTATCTCCAGATCCCTAATAGATCTGGTGATGTCACGAGTAACATTGAGAGTGTGCTGTTGACACAGCAGTTTTATTTGAATTTTACTGTAGTCCCACCACTGTTGCAGAAAGGTAAAATCACTCTTCCTCTAGCTGAAACCAGTCCAGCAATAACTCAGTCTCCTTAAAACTACACTCATAAGTTAAAACTGAGTTAAAAGGCCAGTAAGCGCTTTTAAGTAAATATTTCTAATAAAAACACTACCTAAAACCAGAGAATAATCTGTAAAATCTACTGGTAAAATTTGGTAAGTTTTAAACACGTTAAAATGGTATTTAAAACAATAAAACCGGTCAAGGCAAGCTAACGACTATAAGTACTATAAATAATATTAAGAGGCTAGTGCGCATCATTTGTTCAAAATTGCTGTCTAACCTTACTCATTATTTTCTTTAATCTATAAATCTCCTGCTTATAGATTAAGCAGGAGATTTAAATCCAGATCCATATTTGTTTCTGATGTGATACCTCGCTGAGAAATAAAAGACTCTTAAATCAGGGAAATAACTTTCTATGTTGACACGTCTCAGACCTTTAGTTTGTTGCAGAAATGTCATGACAGATTCCATAGGATATCGAGGCTCTTTGCTCCCCTGTGAAACCTTGCTGGTGTCAGAAAACCAACTCTCACTGTCGTTACTGTCTGATCCCTCTTTTCTCTCAGCAACCATTTTGCTCGTCTGCTTGCTGGCTCACATAGCAACCACAACTTTCTTCCTTTAACTTTGCCTCTTTAAGTAAGGTGACCAGATTTCAGAAATGAAATCTGGGGACATTTCTTGCTCATACATAAAAAGCAATACATCTCATCAGGATGAAATTAGGAAACGGGGACAGTAATGGTTTCATTTATTTTTACATATTTATTAATATTTAAACAACAAAAATCAAGTGTAAAAGCCAGGAATGTGCCTCTCCACACTTTTAGTATATCCTGAGATTAATAAAATGAATAAATCAATAGTGTTATTAATAGAAAACTAGAACTGTCTCTCTGGGTTGGGGTAAAGTGGTGGGGGTGGGAGTGGAGGGGTCAAGGGTGGTTAGCAGGGCTTTCCAATTTTGTGGGGCCCAAAGAGCTCTGCCGCCCCCTAAGGGGAGAGTGACATGAGAAAAATTAAAAAGTAAATACAAACATTTATTCTATACCTGTGGCTGTCTGTGGAGACAGAGTTCCCCCACCTTTTCAAAAAAGTGCAACAAATACTCATTCTGTTCACATCTACATACCTATGAGAAATAGGTTTTTCTCATAGGTATTCTCGAAAAGAAGTAGCGGTCAAGCCCGCAGGTAAAGGATGATATATGTTTCTTACTGTCAACTGGCCGCATCAGGAGCCTGTGCATCTCAAAGAAGCAGATTAATTTCTCCCACTAATGGGTTATAAGCACAGCTCCATTACATCCTGAACTTCAGCAGCTCCTTTGTTTCCTGTCTTTCATTACTGGACAAGCTGATCCAGACACACCTGGATTAATCAGTCTGTCCAGTAATGAAAGGCAGGAAACAAAGGAGATGCTGAAGTTCAGAGTGGAGCTGTGCTTAGAGCCCGTTTAAGATGAGAAAATAGGTTGCGGTGATGTGAGGTGAAAAAGGCACAGACTTGGAAATCCCCTTGACAAGAATGTAAGTGATTGTGTGTGTAGTGCAGCATGAGCATGTATAAACTTACATAAAGTGTTTATAACTACATTATGTGTATGTGTATGGTAGTAGTTGATGTGCAAGTATATTGTTTGCTCCTATAAGGTGAGGTAACTCTGGTCAGTGAGTCAGCTAACATGAGATCATCTCTGGTTTCTTCAAGGCCTTCTGTGTCTGAAGAGCCATCAGCCATGGTAATCAGGCATTGTGGCCTGAGAGGTCTGGAAAAAAATAAGAGGAGAAGAGGATATATTATGTGCAGAACAGACATTTTTAAAACACAAGAAAAAAATAAAACTAAACTGCCTCTTCATTCTGCCACAGCTAGGGAAATGCAGTGAAACTCATGTTCAGTGCAGAGACTCAGAAAGAGGTTATATCCTCAGACAACTCAAACTTGAATATATAGCCACTCTGTTTTACATAGCATACTTTGCACATTACATTACTCAATAAATTACTTTATCACTCAAATCATGTCAACACTTTATCAATTGAACTTTATTAATACTCTAAGTACATTTTTCTCCCTTCTTGTCAACCGTTCTTTCCATCAGTGTTCCTATTTTCCTCCACTCTCATTTAATCTCCTTTCTGTCTTCCTATCTGCTTCCTCTCTCCTCTTGTATCAATCTTACATTATTCTAAAACAGACATTATATAATTAAAATCACTTCCAAAAACATTAGAATGTACAACATGAAAACTTCCTATTATTATTATTATTTCATCTGATTAAATACAAAAAATGCTAATTATCACAATATTAGGAGCTAAAAGCAAAAACAACATACTAAATGAACATTAAACAGGCGGTTATCTCTTCCTCCATCATTCTCAGATCATGCAGATCTTGTCTCATTCAGTTTTCCTGTTACTGACTCCTATTTTTCATGAAGAACTTTCATATATCCAAACTGAGTAGTAGAAAAGCACACCCAAGCCTGGAAGTCTATGCTCATAAATCACAACTATAAATCAGCAAAGCAACTTGTAATAACTCTACTTATAATAACTATCTGACATATAAACTAAAGGTCACCAATCAGTTCTAAAACATCTTTAGACAAACCCTTGTTGATCCCTGGAGAACCAGCGTACCAGATTAGCGCCTTACAAAGAGTTTTCAATCATTCTGTTACATTTTAACTGAGCGTCTTTTACTCAGGCGAGCAGCAACTCGTGGTCTTGTCTTAATTTTTATTGATTATTTTTTAACCTGGACACGAACCAAACATTTCTCACAGGATCAGCCCGATCCAAATAAAATGAATAGATTAACACACTTACCATAACACAGCAGCTCCCCATTAGTTGCCACCAGTTGACAACGAACTTCCACTTCTTCTTTTTCTGTTTTAAAAGTGGTGCGCTCTTCTTCTTCGTGTTTTAATGGCAGCTGACATCCAAAGGGATCATTACCGCCCATAGTGGTGTGCTCTGTTCCTCATCTTTATATTTTAACAGCAGCGCAGCCAGCTACCGTAACACCTGTTTCTGCGCGCAACAGCTCTACCGTAATAACAGTCTACATGCAACATTTTCCCCCTCGGTAAAATCGGGGACATTTCCGGGGACAGCTTTAGCCGGGGACAGGTGGTCCAAAACGGGGACTGTCCCCGGAAAACGGGGACAACTGGTCACCCTAGAATAAACCCAAGCTTTTTAAAGTTAGCGCCGAATGTCTGCTAGCCTAAATGCTATTAGCTTCCGGTAACTTCCAGCTTCCTGGATGCACAACTACGATTCGTTTCAAACATAAGGTTTGTTTCCCTTTCGCTCCACCATCATTCGATAATGGTACGAGCATTATCACCGCATTAATAGTTAGTTAATGAATTGATTTCTGATAATCAGATTGATTTGTTTTGTCTCACAGAAACCTGGCTACAAGAGGACTACGTTAGTATAAATGAGTCTACTCCCTCCAATTATTCAAATTTCCACATTCCTAGATCTGTGGGAAGAGGAGGAGGAGTGGCAACCATCTTTCAGTCTGATTTATTAATTAGTCCCAGGCCAATTAATAACTACAGTTCTTTTGAGCATTTAACCCTCAGTTTCCCTCATCCAAACTGCAAAGCAATAAAACCTCTTCTGTTTGTTGTTTTGTATCGTCCACCAGGCCCTTACACTCAGTTTTTGGATCAGCTGTCAGACTTCTTATCTGATTTGGTGATAAACACTGACAAGGTTATTATAGTGGGTGATTTTAACATCCATGTTGACACTGAATGTGATAACCTTAGTGTAGCCTTTAAAACTATCCTAGATTCAATTGGTTTTGCTCAAAATGTGCATAAACCGACGCACTCTTGGCTCCATACTTTAGACCTTGTACTGACATATGGCATTGATTGTGAGGTATTAACAGTATTTCCTCACAACCCTGTCCTATCTGATAATTTTTTAATAACATTTGAGTTTAATCTAACTGAGTTCTCCACCCCCAAAAGAGGGTTCCATTATAGTAGATCTCTATCGGACAATGCTGCATCAAACTTTAAAGAGTCTGTCCCCCTTTTAATATCCTCAGTATTGCAGAAATGCCCTGTAGATGGCAGCAGTGCTGTTTCTTCCCATTCACAAATCGATACCTTTGCTAACAATGTGACTTCGTCATTGCGTTCTGCATTAGACAATGTAGCTCCCCTGAAAAAGACGGTGATTATTCACAGGAAGCTGGCTCCCTGGTTTAATTCAGAGCTGCATTCCTTGAAGCACAATGTTAGGAAATTGGAGAGAAAATGGCGCTCTACACACCAAGAGGAATCCTACCTAATCTGGAGGGACAGTCTATTGTTGTATAACAAGACCATTCGCAGAGTTAGAGCAGCATATTTTTCATCATTAATTGAGGAGAATAAGAATAATCCTAGATTTCTCTTCAATACAGTTGCCAAACTTACCCAGAGCCACAGCTCTGTTGATCCAGCCATCCCCTTAGCTCTTAGCAGTAATGATTTTATGGGATTCTTCATAAATAAAATTGATTCCATTAAAAATAAAATAATTGGCATCCTCCCAAACATGATTACCTCGTCCTCAGTAAGTGAGGCAGCATTGGAGGAATCCTTAGAACCTGCGCAGTGTCTGAACTGTTTAAAAGCAGTAGAGCTTTCTGAGCTATCTAAAATTTTAGCTTCATCTAAACCTTCTACCTGTATGTTAGACCCAATCCCAACCAAGTTGTTTAAGGAGGTATTCCCTCTGATCAGTGGTCCTATTTTAGACATGATTAATCTATCCTTAATAAATGGATATGTGCCACAGGCTTTTAAAGTAGCTGTTATTAAACCTTTACTTAAGAAACCATCTCTTGATCAAGATAAGTTAGTAAATTACAGACCTATATCTAATCTTCTTTTCTT
Organism: Fundulus diaphanus; assembly: GCA_037039145.1. Classification (NCBI taxonomy): domain Eukaryota; kingdom Metazoa; phylum Chordata; class Actinopteri; order Cyprinodontiformes; family Fundulidae; genus Fundulus; species Fundulus diaphanus. The sequence continues at coordinate 48,576,121 of CM073138.1, read as the reverse complement.
ATCTAAAATTCTCGAGAAAGTAGTTGCTAATCAACTTTGTGAACATTTACAAAGTAATGACCTACTTGAGGAGTTTCAGTCAGGCTTCAGAGCTCATCATAGCACTAAAACGGCTCTGGTGAAGGTCACTAATGATATTCTCATGGCCTCAGATAATGGACTTGTGTCTATACTTGTCCTGCTAGATCTCAGTGCTGCATTTGATACAGTTGATCACAATATTCTCCTACAAAGACTTGAGCATACTGTAGGGATTAAGGGGAAAGCATTAGGCTGGTTTAAATCTTATCTGTCGGACAGATTCCAGTTTGTTCATGTTAATAATAAATCTTCTTCAAGCTCCAGGGTCACTTGTGGAGTACCACAGGGTTCAGTCCTTGGACCAATTCTCTTTACTATATATATGCTTCCGATTGGCAAAATTATCAGACAGCATGGGATTAATTTCCACTGTTATGCTGATGACACTCAGCTATATTTATCCATAAATCCTGATGAATCCAATCAATTACTTCGACTGCAGTCATGTCTTGATGACATCAAAAGCTGGATGACTTTAAATTTCCTGCACTTAAATTATGACAAGACAGAAGTTATAATCTTTGGACCAGAGTCCTCAAAAAATAAACTTCTTAATCATTCACTGAATCTGGATTGCATTAACTTGGTCTCTGGTGGTAAAGTAAAAAATCTTGGTGTTATTTTCGACCAAGACATGTCATTTAAATCCCATATTAAACAGGTTTCCAGAGTTTCCTTTTTTCACCTCCGGAATATCGCCAAAATTAGAAACATTCTGTCCAGGGGTGATGCTGAAAAACTAGTCCATGCATTTGTTACTTCAAGGCTGGACTATTGTAATTCTTTACTATCAGGAAGTCCACAAAATGCAGTTCAAAGTCTTCAGCTGATCCAAAATGCTGCAGCGAGAGTTCTGATGAAAATCAACAAGAGGGATCATATTTCTCCGATTTTAGCTTCCCTTCATTGGCTTCCTGTTAAATCAAGAATAGAATTTAAAATTCTTCTTCTAACGTATAAAGCCCTTAATAATCAAGCTCCATCATATATCAGAGCTCTGATTACCCCGTATGTTCCTAACAGAGCTCTTCGCTCTCAGACTGCAGGTCTGCTGGTGGTTCCTAGAGTCTCTAAAAGTAGAATGGGAGGCAGATCCTTTAGCTATCAGGCTCCTCTCCTGTGGAACCAACTCCCAGTTTTGGTCCGTGAGGCAGACACCCTGTCTACTTTTAAGACTAATCTTAAAACTTTCCTTTTTGACAAAGCTTATAGTTAGAGTGGCTCATGTTACCCTGAGCTACCTCTATAGTTATGCTGCTATAGGCTTAGGCTACTGGAGGACATCAGGGCCTATTTTTTCACTCTACTGATTTCTACTGTTCTCCAGTCTACTGTTCTCCAGATTTGCATTGCATTACATTGAAATGACTGTTGTCATTTCAGCTTTTAACTTTTTGTTCTCTCTCTTTTTTCTTCATAGTAGGTACACCTGGTCTGACGTTCTGTTGACTGTGAATTCATCCAGGGAGGACAGATCACCGACTATTACCATCTAATGTAGAACAGATTACTAGATCAATGTGTGCTTCTGTGCTTTTTGTCTGTCTTGTTGTGTCTCTACTCTGTCTTCTGTAACCCCCAGTCGGTCGAGGCAGATGACCGTTCATACTGAGCCCGGTTCTGCTAGAGGTTTTTCCTTCCCGCTAACGGGTGTTTTTTCTTTCCACTGTCGCTTCATGCTTGCTCAGTATGAGGGATTGCAGCAAAGCCATGTACAATGCAGACGACTCTCCCTGTGGCTCTACGGTTCCCCAGGAGTGAATGCTGCTTGTCGGGACTTTGATGCAATCAACTGGTTTTCTTATATAGGAACATTTTTTGACCAATCTGTATAATCTGACCCAATCTGTATAATATGATTGAACTTGATTTTGTAAAGTGCCTTGAGATGACATGTTTCATGATTTGGCGCTATATAAATAAAATTGAATTGAATTGAATTGAATCCATCCATTCCCTTAGCTCTTAGCAGAAATGATTTTATGGGATTCTTCATAAATAAAATTAATTCCATTAAAAATAAAATAATTGGCATCCTCCCAACCATGATTACCTCGTCCTCAGTAAGTGAGGCAGCGTTCGAGGAATCTTTAGAAACTGTGCTGTGTCTGAACTGTCTAGAAGCAGTAGAGCTTTCTGAGCTATCTAAAATATTAGCTTCATCTAAACCTTCTACCTGTATGTTAGACCCAATCCCAACCAAGTTGTTTAAGGAGATATTCCCCTTGATCAGTGGTCCTATTTTAGACATGATTAATCTATCCTTAGTAAATGGATATGTGCCACAGGCTTTTAAAGTAGCTGTTAAGTTCTCACTCCTTATTCTATGTGTGTGCAGAGTTTGCTGTTAAAAGAACGCCAGTGCTCGAATCATCTATTCAATTCAATTCAATTTTATTTATATAGCGCCAAATCATGAAACATGTCATCTCAAGGCACTTTACAAAATCAAGTTCAATCATATTATACAGATTGGGTCAGATTATACAGATTGGTCAAAATGTCCTATATAAGGAAACCAGTTGATTGCATCAAAGTCCCGACAAGCAGCATTCACTCCTGGGGAACCGTAGAGCCACAGGGAGAGTCGTCTGCATTGTACATGGCTTTGCTGCAATCCCTCATACTGAGCAAGCATGAAGCGACAGTGGGAAGAAAAACCACCCATTAACGGGAAAAAAAACCTCCGGCAGAACCGGGCTCAGTATGAACGGTCATCTGCCTCGACCGACTGGGGTTACAGAAGACAGAGCAGAGACACAACAAGAGAGACAAAAAAGCACAGAAGCACACATTGATCTAGTAATCTGTTCTACATTAGATGGTAATAGTCGGTGATCTGTCCTCCCTGGATGATTTCACAGTCAACAGAACGTCAGACCAGGTGTACCTACTATGAAGAAAAAAGAGAGAGAACAAAAAGTTAAAAGCTGAAATGACAACAGTCATTTCAATGTAATGCAATGCAAATCTGGAGAACAGTAGACTGGAGAACAGTAGAAATCAGTAGAGTGAGAAATATAGGCCCTGATGTCCTCCAGTAGCCTAAGCCTATAGCAGCAAAACTATAAAGGTAGCTCAGAGTAACATGAGCCACTCTAGTTATAAGCTTTGTCAAAAAGGAAAGTTTTAAGATTAGTCTTAAAAGTAGACAGGGTGTCTGCTTCACGGACCAAAACTGGGAGTTGGTTCCACAGGAGAGGAGGCTGATAGCTAAAGGATCTGCCTCCCATTCTACTTTTAGAGACTCTAGGAACCACCAGCAGACCTGCAGTCTGAGAGCGAAGTGCTCTGTTAGGAACATACGGAGTAATCAGAGCTCTGATATATGATGGAGCTTGATTATTAAGGGCTTTATACGTTAGAAGAAGAATTTTAAATTCTATTCTTGATTTAACAGGAAGCCAATGAAGGGAAGCTAAAATTGGAGAAATATGATCCCTCTTGTTGATTTTCATCAGAACTCTTGCTGCAGCATTTTGGATCAGCTGAAGACTTTGAATTGCATTTTGTGGACTTCCTGATAGTAAAGAATTACAATAGTCCAGCCTTGAAGTAACAAATGCATGGACTAGTTTTTCAGGATCACTCCTGGACAGAATGTTTCTCTTTCAACAATTGTCCTGAAATCAGCTCTAGAGCTTATATTCACCGGACAATACCTAACAGTTATTTATTAAACATTAAATAACTTTAAAACAGTGCGTAATTGCACAACATTAAATGGCGTCCCGTGAGTGGGCGATCGTGAACACTGGTTGCACTGCACACATAGGAGAATATCACCTGTGACATTTTTAGACTTTAAAAAAAAAAAGTTAACTAAAAATTTTCGCAGCTAGTGATAATAAACTATACTACGAAAAGCTTAAACTCAAATGCTTGAATCAATCAAGTTATTTGGTGTAACCAACAGTCTGACAGTCTGATAGTTGACTTAACTGTAAAGTTAATCTAACCAGTGTTGTATAGTAACGAAGTAAAAATACTTCACTACTGTACTTAAGTATATTTTGGAGTACTTTATACTTTTCTCGAGTATAAATTTTTTTGATAACTTTTACTTTTACTTCACTATATTTCTGAACTTAATTGCATACTTTTATTCCGATACATTTTCGATGTTTGGTTTAGTTACTCGTTACAAAAAAAACGAGGCATGGGCGGGCATTGGGGGGCCGTGCCCGCCCTGGACTGGAAGCGGATTTTTTTTTTTTTTTTACCTCAGAGTGGCCATCGTTCTATTAGTACCATCTTTGATTTGTCAATCATACAATTCAACCAATCAAATCAATGACTGAAGGCAACTGCTAGCCAATTACAGCTGGAGAGGGGCGGGTCGCTGGGTCAGACGTTCAGCCTTCAGAGAGACGCCGTGGCTCGGCTGTGGTCACCGTCAGTGTCGGTAGAGCGGGATGGATATTTGGTCTGATTACCAAACAATTACAAGAAGAGAAAAAGAAGCAAGCGAGAGCGAGCTGGAAGCAGCGCTATTAGTTTCTGTTCGAAACGTCAGCATTGAAGTCAACACTGGAGTAAACATTGACGGTAGGAGGTTAGCTAGACAGCTAGGAGCACAAGGAGCAGAACCAGGCAGTAAAACTGCCAAACTGAAGAAACCTGGGTTACTTGACCTGTAACAGCCTGACTGAATGCATCACTAATTACATGACCTTCTGTGTGGAGAGCATCGTGCCATCACGACGTCTACGATGCTTTCCAAACAACCCCCGCTGGGTGACCCCTGAGCTGAAAGTCCTCTTGAACCAGAAGAAGAGGGCTTTCTACTCAGGAGACAGGGAGAAGCAGCGTGGAGTCCAGCGGGAGCTCCAGTGGAGGATCAGGGCAGCAAAGAAGGACTATGGGAAGAAGATGGAGGAGCAGCGGGCGCAGAACAATGTCAGAGATGTGTGGAGAGGTCTGAAGAACATCTCTGGCTTCGGGCAGAGGACCAGCAGGGCTGCAGACGGTGACACCAAGTCTACAGATGAGTTGAACACATTCTTCACCCGGTTTGACTCCCCCCACACTGGCCCCCTCTCTGCCGTCAACTCTCCACACGTCTCCAACCACCAGTCCTCCAGAGACCTACCATCCCCCCCACCGCCACTCCTATCAACGACCGACCCATCCACACCGTCGGTCCTACCTTCCTCCCCCCTCCCAGTCACACCAATGCAGGTGAGAGGACAGCTGATGAGGCTGAAACAGAGGAAAGTCTCAGGACCGGACGGCATCCCCCCAGGCTGCTGAGGACCTGTGCAGATGAGCTCTGTGAGGTCCTCAGCTACATCTACAACATGAGCCTCAGCCTGGGGGTGCTGCCCACCCTGTGGAAGACCTCCTGTGTGGTACCGGTTCCCAAAACACCGCACACCAGGGAATCGGCCCTCTTCAGACCAGTCACCCTGACCTCCCACCTGATGAAGACCATGGAGCGCCTCATCCTAGCTCACCTGCGCACCGTGGTGAGCCCCACCCTGGACCCGCTGCAGTTTGCCTACCGGCCCAACATCGGAGTAGAGGACGCCATCATCTACCTGCTGCAGTGGGCACTCACCCACCTGGAGACCACCGGGAGCGCTGTGAGAGTTATGTTCTTTGACTTCTCCAGCGCTTTCAACACCATCAGACCGGTGCTGCTGAGGGGGAAGCTGGAGGACGCTGGGGTGGACAAACATCTAGCTGACTGGACCATGGACTACCTCACTGACCGCCCTCAGTACGTGCGGCTGCATGGCTGTCAGTCAGAGGTGGCCCTCTGCAGCACCGGGGCCCCCCAGGGCACCGTTCTGTCTCCGTTTCTTTTCACCCTTTACACCTCGGACTTTACTTACAACACGGACAGCTGCCACCTTCAGAAGTTCTCTGACGACTCGGCCATTGTGGGCTGTGTGTCTGAGGGGAACGAGCTGGAGTACCGGTCGGTCATCATGGAGTTTGTGGACTGGTGTGAGAAAAACCATCTATGCTTAAACACCAGTAAGACCAAGGAGATGGTGATCGACTTCAGGAGAAGACCCCCACCTCACTCACCTGTGAACATCCAGGGGCAGGACATAGAAACTGTGGAGAGTTTCAAATACCTGGGTGTTCACGTCAACAATAAACTGAACTGGACTCACAACACCGACGCCCTGTATAAGAAGGGCCAGAGCCGCCTCCACCTCCTGGGGAGGCTGAGGTCCTTTGGAGTGAGCCGGCCTCTGCTAAAAACCTTTTATGACTCTGTGGTGGCCTCAGCCCTCCTCTACGCTGTCGTCTGCTGGGCCCCTGGCAGCGCAGAACGGGACAGAAAGAGGCTGAATAAGTTGGTGAGGAAGGCCACCTCTGTCCTGGGCTGCACTCTGGACTCAGTGGAGGAAGTGGCTGAGAGGAGGTTGTTGTCCAAGCTCACATCCATCATGGACAACACCTTCCACCTCCTGCACCAGACTGTAGAGGAGCTGAGCAGCTCCTTTAATGCCAGACTTAGACATCCAGTCTGTGAAAAGGAGCGCTACCGCAGGTCATTCATTCCTGCTGCTATCAGATTATACAATGCTGCACTATAACTATAACTATAACCATAACTGTAATAATTAATGTGCAATAATCAATCTAATACACTGTACTACAACCCGTGCAATAATCCTGATGTAGTGACTTCTGCTGCTATCAACACCTGAACATATGTCAGTACACATGTATGTATGTATGTACAAATGTATACACGAATGTATATGCACATATATACGTGTAGGTATGTATGTATGTAGGCGTATAGATATATGTATATATATATAAGTATATATATATGTTTATATATATATATATATATATATAGACCACTATGAATGTAAATAAGACATCATATGCCCATTCCTATTTCTTTTTGTATTTTTTGGTATTCTTTTTGATCCATTGTATATATGAAGATTCACTGTGTATAACTGAATGCACCTCCCCTACTCTGCACCTTCTTGTATGAGCCGATATGACGAGTGAATTTCTCCATTGTGAGATCAATAAAGACTATCTTATCTTATCTTATCTTATTACATTACTTGAGTACATCTATTTTTAAAGTAATTTTCATACTTAAGTACAAGACATTTCAGATACTTTAAGACTTTTACTCAAGTAACATTTCAGTCAGTGATTTGGACTTTTACCAAAGTCATATTTTGGAGAGGTAACTATACTTTTACTTGACGCCGAGATTTCAGTACTTTATACAACACTGAATCTAACTGAACAAAATTTTGTTGCACATCTGAGTCCAGATGCTGTGATGTGTCCTCGTGGTTTAAATGAAAAGTCCGAAGTTATGGGGTTTAAAAATTAACTTCCAGTCCAGAGGAGTTAGATGCTCCAATATCTAACCTAAGATGCTTTGCATATTCGTCTAATAAGACATTTTAGGAGCTTATTTTGTGTTGTGTAGAACAGATTTCTTTCCAGATTTAACTCCTAGTTAATCTGAAGTGCCTCCCTATTTATGTGGAAAGGGGGGTACTCATAAAGCTAAAATTGCTAATTTTCCCCTTAAAAGAAAGGTGAGAAGCATAAGCTGAATACGTCAGTAATTCCTTAAAAAGTGGTATCAAGGTGTTACTCTATTGTATCTGTTACACTATGTCTGTTGGTTGTGCTGTTCTTTTTACATCTCTCTTTCCAGGTGATGAAGCAGACGGAAGACGTTTTATCATTCTTTCCCTTTTATCTCTTCTTTCTTTCACCTCTTCTCTTTCTTTTTTTTTCTCTTCTTGTTGCTCCTTTACTCTCCCATTGTAGTGTCCATATAATTTGAAATTCTCCCTGCAGAAATCATAATAAAGCTATTAACATGCATAAATCAAGCGGAGCACTATGGCGAAAGCGGTTCGCTCCACTTGTGAAAGCAAAATCTGTCGAGCTCTATCTGGCATTGAGACATCAATTCCTATTGCCACATTGCTAGACAGGACACTGGGGGAAAAAAAAAAAAATGTCGCTCTGCATTCCTTCATGCCTTGTCACTCTCAAGATTACGCACTAACAGCAGTGTATAGATAAACATGTATTATGACAGCAACAACACCAAGATAGTCAGTTGAGAATAAATTGTCCTATAATAAATAAGAAATAAAGATTGGCATATTAAAGCAAGCTGCTTTCTGACTGAGCAAGAGTTAACTCATGGCATGTACATGGAGTTCATACGACTGGGGACTGGAGTGAAAAGTCAGGAGGTGAAAAATGGCGCGGTTATTTGTGCCTGACAGAAGTTAAGAGCTTTCCTCTGAGGCCCACAGCCTCCCAGCTGGCGTCCGCTCACCTTGTGAGATCACTCGTCTGCACAGGCTCAGTGGCAGCCATACTGTCTGTGTCTAACATGAAAGTATCCTTTTGTAATTTTTTTGGTAAGCTTAATCTATGCATCACTATGCACATTTTTAAGATGTCTTTTAATGATGCTAAAAAAAAAAGTACAAAGGCCGGTACAACCGATGGAAAGTCAATGTTTTTGTATAATTAGATAGAAGCATAATAGCTTGATGGGTTTTAAGACTTATGATCCAGAGTGGCATTAACTCTGTCCCACGAGAATAGATCAAATGGGTGTCTTGGGAAGATCTCCATTGGGTGTGTTGTTTCCGAGGTTCATGGAACACAAAATAAAATGCATGGGGAATAGATTACGTGTACCATGGGAGAAGCCACACTAGTAAGTTTAGCTGTTACTCAATTTGGATCATTTTGTCCACCATTTCTGACTGTGTAATAAATCAGAGAAATTGTATGGTGGTGTTGTGCAACAATAGGTTTGGTTTGGTAATGAGTAACAATCAATGCCAAAGGCAATTATTAACAAAGTTAGTAAATATAATTTTTTTTTTTTGTTATTTTAATCAAAATAACTAAGTTGGAGCACCATCTGATATCAGGTATTAATAGCCAAACAGCATTCGGCGTGTGTCAGGTATTGTTTTATAAATACCTACCTGGTGAGGTGCAGTGATATAGAACAATAAATAAGAGTGAATTTGTGCACTGGTGTTTTCAAACAGCAAGCACTTTACCCATATTCAAAATAATCAAACTTCATGTTAAAAGACAATCAACAAACTTTAACTAGACTAGTAGGATTCAACTAAACTACCAAGTAAAATGGGAAAAAGGAAAACTATTAAAGTATGGGGATGGAGAGGGGGATAAGAAACAAAAGAATAAAACTGAAATCATTAGAGTGATGCAATGATTTCACAGTTCAGTGTGGATATGGATGTTTCAGAACCAAAGTTTATTTGGAGGAACTGGGATTAAGGTCAAATTAGCTTTAAAGGTAATTAGGAAAAACAATTGGTATGTGTTCAACCTTTTCACAGTGCAAAACAGAAAGGAAAATAAATTATTATTTTGAAAAATGAATGTGTCAAAAATAAATTATGAGAAATCAATAACCTTTTGCACAGTTGACTCTCTATGTTGTGTCAAACTGTCATCACAGGAAGTTATGGACTACTTAACATGGCGGCTTGAAGCCGATATAGGCTCATAGTTTGGCTGTTGGACAGCAGGCATAATGAATTAGCAGCTCAGCTAACAGCAAGGAAAATATTAGCAACCCCTTTGAAGGTGGAGTTGGCGATTTTTCCAGAAGTTTCCCCAATCCCTTTTTTAATAACTGCACATGTGCAAGACCGTCTTACCTGCTCTTCAAATAAAATCTCCCAAATCCACCCTGGTCTTATTTCTTTCTACTGAGGCCTTCCTGTTCTTCTCATATATTTGTACGTGGGTTGATTCTTGCGATTTTCAGCCATGTTAAAAGTATATTGTGAGAGCAGCGGAGCTACAATGAACGGCTAACACCGAAGCTAACCGCTAAGCTAACCGGATACATAAACACTAGAAGTGGGCATGTGCAGCCAGCAAGCGGAAACTAACAAGGAACGTGCACGCACTCAGCCGTTACGTGAACACGTCAGAATGAAGAGAAAAAAGAAAAAAGTAATTCCTTAAAAGGTGAAGCCTTGCACAAAAGCTAGTAATTCCTAAAGAAAGATAAACAGTCGCTACAGAGCTTGTAATTCCTACAGGTTTAGCATCTCAACACTGAAAGAATAGTGTTGTCATAAGCCGGATGTTGAACGATCAACTTGCGCACCTGTTTCTACACACACAAATAAGTATCACATGTATGTTTAAACAAATGTATGTTTAAACAAAAATGCATAGCTAGGCATGCAGCTCTAGAGCTGATATTCACCGGACAATACCAGACACAGAGTTATTTATTAAACATTAAATAACTTTAAAACAGTGTGTAATTGCACAACACTAGTTTAACATGAACAGCTAGTATTTTGCATTTTACTAGTGAGAAATATGATGTAAAGTGAGAACCCTTTTATCAAAGCAAAGTTGCTCTATCTATTCTCTTGGGGAATAGCTCATGGGAAGGAGAAAAACACACAAACTGCACCTCAACAAGGTAAATGTTGAAGAATTCATGATTGAAACATGAAAAATGAAAAACAAAAGAACAAGCTGGTCACGCCACAGCAGATGGAGGACCCCCGTGCAGCTGGTGAGTATCATCAATGCTACAAAGTTAGTTTGCCAGCAGAGTAAGACAACAATGCTGAGACCAGCCTGAGTGTACTACTCAGTGTCAAACAGTAGCCATATGGTGAAAATATGAATTATTTGCTTCATTAACCCTTCAAAGAATCCCACAAGTAACTGTTATTTGTAAAATGAAATGGATATTTCAGGAATTATAAGATCAATCAATCAATCAATCAATTTTATTATCAACTACAATTTGCATTGCAATCGAAAATTCAGTTCCAGTACAACCGTCCATCACATACACTTAAACATTTTGGGGGAACGATTGACTGAGGCCTTGCGTTGCCAAGGAACGCAGCCAGTCGGCCGCTGCTATTTCAGCACAGCCGTTTAGGTGCCTTCCTCCAAACTGCCTCAGACCCCGCCTTACACGGAGTCCACAGGCGCTGCCCTCGAAATCTGTTGAAGAAAGATTTTACATGGGAGAAGTGGAGGGAGATAAAAAAGACGGATGCTTCACAATTTATGTTTCCACATATAATGTGAAGCATCCGCCAAAAAAACTCATTTGCACGAGAAGCACAAATAATTACGACACACATATATGCAGAAAGGTAAACATCTGAGGCCGATTGCATGTACGTAAGTTCATCAGTTTTTTGGGTATCAGTTATGTGAGTGTGTTTGGTTGAAAGTATATATATTTCCGTGAACCCTCTCCAGAGGCCATTGTCCTTGATGTTATCAGCCGGCCCACAGTTCAGAGAAGCATCCGCAGGTGTCTGCAGGGAAGGGGGGTACCCGGGTCCCCCTTTCGTTGCCTACCCGTCGAAAAAAATTTATCAATAGTATTGAGACCAGCTTCCAGATCCATGTTTTTCAGAGTTCGTTTGATATGAGGAAAGTGCTCAGAAAGACAAGACAAGACATAGCAAAGCAGGAGAGGGGGGGAGGGGTGAAAGCTGCAGAGAGAGAAAAGACACGACCGACCTCGAAGAGAGACAGAGACAGAAGGTGCAGTGGCTATTTAGAAAAATTAGTTTGGAGTGAGGTGAGCTGCATTAAAAATGGGTCATTGGTCTGCTCAAAGAAAAGGTTGGAGGGCATATAAATTCCGTTACATTGCATGCTTCACATGAGTGTCTTTTCACTGATGTCAAATGTTTATAAATGGTTTGATGTTACAAATGGTTCCCTCTCATCTCTCCCTTTGCAACTCTATTGAGCAGCCACTGGTATAAGCTAGAGCAGGCCTTTTCAGAAATGTTAACTGCTGAGGTCCCTGATCACGATACCCTTTAAGGACAAGTGTTACCTATATCATATCCAAACCAACCAGAGGTCAGAAAATGTTAACAAATGTGTAAATAACCAACAATAATATTCACAAGAATGTTGCAGGAAAAATATCCCCAATGTGGTTTTAGAAAAATGCCATCCACTCAAATTTATGTGGTTGAATTTAATCTTGACCAGAGAACAACTGTGGCTCAGTGTCATGATTTGCGTTTTTGTTTATTTTTGCCTTTGGACTTTTGTCAACTTTTCTCATTTAGCCTGTCACCTCTCAGTCACCAGCCAATACCCAATCAGCTCTGTCTACCTCCAGCCACCACCCTGCTCTAGATCATCTCCACCTGTTGCCACTAATTAGTTACTCAGCTCACCTGTTCACCAACCTACTTATACCTGCCTCTGCCTACTCATCCCTGCTAGAATGTCTCACTCTCTCCTTGGAGCGGCCAGGTGTGATGTGCCCTTGTTCTACCAGCTTAAGTGTGCTCAGCCAGCTGGACTCTTCTGCTAAGGTTGCCTGTGTCGCTGTTATAAGAAATATTATTCTGAAGTCACTATGGCCTCACACCACTCAGACATAGGGGGCCTGCAGACCTGATGGCTGTGTATAAGATCCACTGTTTGCTGATTGCAAGGCCGAATGCTGCGTAGAATGATTATTGTCTATGATAGACTGTCTTTGTTTTGTCTCAAGCCAAGGCCACTGTGCAGTATTAGGGGGAGCCGAAAAGTGAGACAGGCAGAGACAGGGCAGACGCAGACTGCAGCGGGACCGTGGTGTGCGATTACTTTCCATCTATGTGATCTCTGCTCTGTTTCTCAATAAAGGTGCTGGAACTTCATCACCACCGTCTCTTCATTTAGTATAGATGGGAATTCAGTATTATTGTTTAGAATTCCCATAACAGTCGCATGTTGCAATTCTGCCTTTTTCCCTGTGAGTTCCATCCACTTGCTCTGCCTGTTCTGGTGGTTCCCTGGTTCACATCGCCTGTTTGACTCTGCCTGCCTGTTCATTCAACTAAGCCAAGCTAAATTACCAGTGTCTGTGTGCTGCAGCCTTGTCTGTTTCTCCATAAGTCCCTGCCGCTTGCTCTGCTGGTTTGGGTGTTTCCTGGCATACACCGCCTGTTCTGGTCTCCTGCTCATCCCTGCCTGCCTGCTCATTCAGCTAAGACTCATCTGCTAAGATCGTTACTGCTTGCCTGCCTCATCCTCCATTATTCATCCTTTCAATAAACCTTTTAAACATATCTGTGTCTGGCTGAATATCGGGTTCTCCTGCAGTAACCATAACACTCAGTAGATAGAGTAGCCCTGTTGCAATCAGAAGATTGTGGGTTTGATTCCAGCATCCTCCTCTTGATGTGCCCATGGGCAAAGCCAAGCTGCCTACCGATCTGTGTATGAATGTGTGTGATTGAGTGAATGTGGTTATTGATTAAAGCACTTTGAGTCATCAGTATTACTATATAAATCAGACTTTTATATAGTGCTATATAAATTCTGTCCATTTACTATTTACCAACATGTAAGTTTGACATTTTATTTTTAGAAAGTAGACTGGCTGGTTAACTTTACAATTACATAGTAAAGGGTGAGCAAAAAGTAAAATTTAATCTAACTGGAAAGTATGTATAATCTGACCCAATCTGTATAATTTGAATGAATTTGACTTTGGAAAGTGCCTTGAGATGACATATTTCATGAATTCGCACTATATAAATAAAATTTAATTGAAAAGAATTGAAAGCACAAACACTGATAAAATGTGTGTGTGTGTGATGCCAGTGCACATCTTGGAGAAGCACATTATATTTGGAAATTGAAGGCTAATTTCAGCCTGCCACAAAGGTACTGTAACAGCCTTAATGGTGTAGTGTCTCTTTAACATACTATAGTATCACTAATGACGTCATAAGTATGTTTTTCTCTGCAGAGAACGCGGGAGATATTATATATGCATACATAAACTGAGACGGTCATGTTAGCTCCCTAATTTTTGGTGACATTAAGGGTTGTTTGGACTCTGCTCATTTCATGTTTGATAACATAGCAGCCGTTCAACCGGGCTTTGTAAGGTTGGTGAAGAGAGTGTTTATTAAAGGACAGCACTGTGGAATTCCCAGTACCAGTGTGGTTGTGGGTTTTTTGACCGTCCTGACGAGCCTGTGCCTCCTCTCCTCCCTTCCACACAACCCAAAGCATTACAGTACTCGTTAGATTTTTCTCAAAACCAGAGAGATTAACAAATAGGTCAGCAGCCTATAACATGACTGTTTGACCGCTTAATGTTTAATGTATTGTAACCTGCAGTATTTAGAATCAAAGAAGGTCCTCTAGAATTGAAACTTTGTTTTTCCAATCAAGTACAGAATGACTGCGACCAATCTGTTTCCACCAAACCTGCATGAAAAAGAAGTGACACAGACATAAGAGAGTTCCACAATAACAGCCACAACACACTTTTTGTCTACCTTAAGTTGTACTAGGTGGACATCCACATGTCTGTTGTCACAGTCTTGTCCAACAGAGTAAGTTAGCTGTGCAACTCGAACGCTGGTTGCTCTCAGCCATTTCTCAATCTCTGGTAAATGGAGGAGGACCTTCCAGTCTGCTCCAGGGTGAAGAACGGGAGCTTTCTTTGTCCTTAAAGCAATAAACATGGAAGCAAAGAGAAAAAATAAACAAACAGAGCCTACACACACAGTCCTTGAGGTACATTCACACCAAATGGCAAAAAGACGAATGGAGCAGGTAATTTATATGTTATCCCTGGTTAAAGGCATTTTTAGGAGCCAATTGATTGTCAGTGATGAAAACAACGCGTTTCGAGGTATGCGAGAGGCGCAAATGAAGAATGAACTGAAACTGGGAATAGGCACAGTGGCCAGGCAACTAGAGCGAAGTGAAATAAGAAATACATACAGCACTGTAACTCACTATTTAAAATCCATGTCCGCCATAGTGAATTGAAGTTGACAAGAAGAACTGGTAAGCAGATAGATGCTCCTCCTATCTGATGTTACGGTGAAGCAAGCTCGGTGAAAATTCTTTATGTTGTCAGCTCAGTTTTTTTGTGAGACAAGCGAAAAGTCAAGCAACCAACACCAAGTGATTAACGCAAAAAGTTGTTTGTATTCGTTATGAATGTACCTTTAAGGTTCTTGGCATTAAAGGCAAGGTTGTATCAACCACAGTTCTGATGAAGATATACAGTTTGGACAGTGGCACAAGTTTTGTTATTTTAGCTGTTTATGAAAACATATTCAGGATACAGTTATGTAATCAATATGGGCCTAAAGTACAGACTCTCAGCTGTAATCTGAGTTTTCACATCCAAATTGGAGCAAGGGTTTAGGAATTACAGGAATACGTAGCCGTCTCTTTTTCAAGGGACCAAAAGTAATAGGACAATTGACTGAGAAGACTGCAAAATAAATAACAAAGCTGCATGGGCTCTTTCCTATTTAACCTGTCATCAGTTAAGCAATTAAAAGGCCTGGACTTGATTCCAGGTGTGGCGTTTGCATTTGGAAGCTGTTGCTGTGAACACACAACATGCAGCCAAAGGAGCTCTCAACGGAGGTGAAACACCATCCTGAGGCTGAAAAAATGAAGAAATCCATCAGAGAGATAGCACAAATGTTAGGAGTGGCCAAATCAACAGTTTGGTACATTCTGAGAAAAAAATTAGTGCACTGGTGAGCTTGGGAACTCAAAAAGGCCTGGAAGTCCATGGAAGACAACAGCGGTGGATGTTCGCAGAAACCTTTCCATGGTGAAGAAAAACCCCTTCACAACTTCCACTCAAGTGAAGAACACTCCACAGGAAGTAAGTGTATCAGTATCTAAGTCTTCCATAAAAAGAAGACTTCATGAGAGTAAATAGAAAGGATACACCACAAGGTGTAAACCATTAATCAGCTTCAAAAATAGAAAGGCCAGAATTGACTTTGCCAAAAACACCCGAAGAGGCCAGCCCAGTTCTGGAACAGCATTCTTTGGACAGATGAGACTAAGATTAAACTGTAGCAGAATGATGGGAAGAAGAAAGTCTGGAGTAGAATTGGAACAGCCCATGATCCAAAGCACACCACATCTTCTTTGAAACATGGTGGAGGCAGTGTGATGGCATGGGCATGCATGGCACTGGGTCACTTGTGTTTATTGATGATGTAACAAAAGACAGATGCAGCCGGATGAATTCTGAAGTGTATAGGGATATATTTTCTCCTCCGATTCATCTTAATGCAGCAAAGTTGATTGGACGGCGTGTCACTGTACAGATGGACAATGATCCAAAACATACTGCAAACCCAAGAGTTTTTTAATGCAAAGAAGTGGAATATTCTGCAATGGCTGAGTCAATTACCAGATCTCAACCCAATTGATCATGCATTTCATTTGCTCAAGACAGAAGTGCTGCTTAAGGCAGAAAGACCCACAAACAAGCACCAGTTGACAGCTGCAGTAAAGGTCTGGCAAAGCATCACAAAGGAGGAAACCCAGCATTTGGTGATGTCCATGGGTTCCAGACTCAAGGCAGTCATTGTCTGCAAAGGATTCTCAACAAAATATTGTAAAGCAACATTTTCCACAGGGATATGTTTATTTGTCCAATTACTTTTGAGCCCCCGAAATGAGGAACGTTTATATAAAAATAGCTATAGTTGCTACATGTTTAATCATATATTTTTGTTCAACCCTTATATTAAACCTTAAAGTCTGCACTTTAATTACATTGTAGTTGTTTCATTTCAAATTCAAATCAAATCTGCATGGTGGCATGCAGAGCCCAAACCATGAAGATTGTTTCACTGTCCAAATATTTCTGTGTCTACCTGTAATAATAAAAATATCTGAACAATATCAAACATGCTTGGGTCTCTAAACTCAAAAGTTTGTGAAAAACCAACAATGCCCTAAAAACCCCAGATATCTTTAAAATATACAAAGACCCTAGAATTTAGAAGGGTGTGCTTTCTTTTTAATCTCACAGTAGGTATCCATTTATTTTTGCTGGTCATTGTTACATCTAAGATTCTAAGTCATGATTTCTGACATTTCTCTTCATTTTAATGAAGACTTCCAGTCTTGGTTTTTGCCATTTTCGGGCCGATTCTTCAGTCGTGCAAGAATTTTTTGGATCGGGCCGAGTTTCAGCTTGATCGTGCATCCTGCGTCGTGTAGTATACAGGCAGTAACGAGGGGCGATTTGCCTCTCACGACCACCTCCCGATCAGGAATCAGATGGTCGGTTGAAAATCAAACATGTTTGAAATTCAGTCGGCCCTCGTGAATGATCGTGAGCGATCGTGAGCGTGTCCTGCTGTTGAAGCGGAGTTACGACCGTCTACGAGCCGATTTCCCCCGACCTCGCGCAGTGCTCACACGCAACCTTCTCAAACGAAAACATAGGAGCGGAGAGAAGCATGGCGGCGGTACATGTGACAAACTGGAGTCAAACTATGGAGGAGCAAGTCGTAGAACTGCCAAGGCAGCGCGTTTCGTTCTAGTAAGCCTCATATTCAACAGTGAGCATCGACACTTCCGCCTTTTTCTTCTTCTACTCTTGACATTTGGCTTCCAGGTAGACGAGTCCGAGTAGCGCCATCTCTCTACGGGGCTGAGTCCGACATGTGGTCTTTGAACGCACTGTGTGAGCAGTCAGGTCGTATCAGAGCGTCGGGCCACACAGTGTAGGGACATATATCGTGAGCGGTAAACTTTTAAACCCTGCGGTTTCGTCGTACAGTTTCAGCTGTATATGAGTACCACGATTGAAAATATCGTACAATGTATGCCTGGCATAAGTGGGCAGGACTTACTAGCCTCTCAAATAAACATCCACGGTCAAGCACACCAAATTTGTCACCTGACTCTTGCCAGATCACTGCAAAAATGGAACTAAAAATAGGTAATATTTTCTTAAAATTAGTGTATCTGTCCTTGATTTGAGCAGGTAAATAAGATGATCTGCCAATGGAATAAGACTTTTGCACTTAAAATAGGAACAACTCATCTCCATCATTTTATTTCAAGTGCAGGATGTGTCAGGGTTCTGCGGGCATGCCCGATCAGGGTGCTATCCTTTTCCTCCTTCTCCCCTCACAGGTGGCCTTGATGAGCAGGGAGGCGTGCTGTGGCAGGTGTTCGGCCTTAAGCGGCGCTGGGTTGGACTATTTAAGCGGATGGCTGCCAGCACAACACTGCCAGAGTGTTAACCTAGTGTAAGCCTCAGTTGGCCACTGTCTGATGACAGCTCACTTACCTGTCGGTAACTTTGTTCTTCCTGTGTCCCAGGTTACCTCAAGCCCTGGATCCCATCCTAAACGCTCTCGAAGCTCAAGCACCCGTCGCCTGGTCGCTCCAGATCCTTCCCTCCGATCACAGCTGGCAGTCGGTCCTGGATTCCTCCGAGTCCCGTCAGCCGGACCCGACCCACTCTCGCCCAGCACGCCAACCTGCCTTCTCGTCCTCTGTGCTCCGAACGCCCGTAGAGCCCGTAGACCACTCCCCTTGGCTAAGTCTCAGCTGATCTCGGTAAGAGCGCACCGGTGGATTTGCTTCACGAACCCATTGTTCAGATTTAACCGTTTCCTCTCGTTCCAGAGGTCCGATTCCCTGTCGCCTCCTGTGAACCAGACGTTTCTTCGCTCCCAGCCGTCTCCCGAGCCCCTGCGTTTTCTGATCTCGGCGGATTAATTGTTTGCCCTAAGAAATAAACTGTTGGAACTCTGACTTGTTCTCCTGAGTGTTCCTGCATGTGGGTCAGACTCCTGAAAAGCATGACAGGATGTTTAATCATCTTATTTTAGGGGTCAAAATACTCATTCCATTGGCAGATAATATTATTTACCTGCTCAAATCTAGGACAAAAACACAAATTTTAAGAACATTTTACTTATTTTTAGATCCGTTTTTGCAGTGATGGATTTAGTTCCGCAGAGCTCCACATGGCTGCACACATTTATCTGTACATCAATACTACATTAAATGGATCAGCCAATCAGGCGGGATCTTTGTAGATGTGACGTATCAGAGAAGCGACTGTTTGGATTCAGACAACAATGGCGGCTGGAAGCAAGGAAGCAAGCGGTAACACTGATGCTGTTATTTCATCAGTGTTGTCCAATCTACCGAATATTAATTCTTTAAAAGAACACCAGAGAATGTATTTGATGGCTTTTGTTAGTAGAAACAATGTTTTCGCCCTTCTCCCGACCGGGTTTGGCAAGAGCTTGATCTTTCCTAATTTCAGAGTCATGGGTTGGTTTTGATGTGAGTGGTGGATGGTCAATGGCCTTCATCCCGTAAGATGGCAGCACAGGATTCTGCAGCCACCAAGGCACTCCAGTTCACTTTGTTTGCTTTTGTGTTTTTACTTGTGTAATCATCACTCCAAGCTCTAATACAATAGAGGAGAGAGGAGCTGTTGGAACTGCGAGCCAACCCCGAAGTGCACAAACCGTACGGACCGAGGAGGCCTGCTGACTCAGCTAAAAGCTAATCCATTCTGACCAACACTCCTGAGCCTGATTCTGGCCAACGTAAGATCCCTCGCCAACAAACTTGATGAGATCCGGTTAAGAATTGCTGTGCATAAGATGGACAGCTGTGTATCGAAATACACTGTTTAGGGCTGATCGAACGGGAGCTGCGAATAAAAGCAAAGGTAAATTTACACCCACAACACAATGGCAAAAATCATCGAAACCTTTTGCTCACCTGACCTGGAATTACCTTACAGTTAAGTGCAGACCATTTAAACTGGCTAGGGAACTCAGCTATGTGATAATCATTGCAGTGTACACCTGGCTGAAAGCTAACACTAAGCTAGCTCTTGAGGAACTTTACTGGTATGATACTAGCCAAATGAACAGTAATCCAGAAGCTAACATGATCATTGCTGGTGACTTTAACCATGTTAATTTAAAGGCTGTGCTCCATAAATTCATTAAGTTCCCGACCAGAGACAATAATACATCAGATCAAGTTTACTGTAACATCCCAGGAGCATACAATGCTATCGCAGCCCCCCACGTTGGCTCATCAGATCATATTTCTGTAGAGCTGTTTCCTGCCTACAAGCAGCAGAAACTACTAAAGTTAGTGTTGCTTCGGTGTGAAAGTTTGCTAAAACAATGTCGGACTCCGTAATTTTCTCTGGTCCCCTGCCTTATCTGACCAATGATGACATGTTTAGCCGCATGTCATCATTCAACCGCTGGTTGCCTAGGTGGTGTCCTGAAAACGACGTGGGCTACATTGATAACTGGCAAACTTTCTGGGGAAAACCTGGTCTGATCCCAGCTTCACATGCTGCTTCCTGTCAGACAGGAAGTCTGTAATCCACCTGCAGGTGCAGTCAGGAACACTCAGCTGGGAGAGCTTCTCCTGAAGCAGAGCTGGGATGATTGTGTTGAAGGCAGAACTGAAATCCACAAACAGGATCCTGGCGTAGGTGGTTTTTAATCAACTATGTGAACATTTACAAAGTAATGACCTACTTAAAGAGTTTCAGTCATGCTTCAGAGCTCATCATAACACTGACTTGTGTCTGTACTTGTCCTGTTAGATCTCAGTGCTGTATTTGATACATCTGATCACAATATTCTCCTGCAAAGACTTGAGCATACTGTAGGGATTAAGGGGAAAACATTAGGCTGGTTTAAATATTATCTATTGGACAGATTCCAGTTTATTCATGTTAATAATAAATCTTCTTCAAACTCTAGGGTCACTTGTGGAGTACCACAGGGTTCAGTCCTTGGACCAATTCTCTTTCCCATATATATGCTTCCGATTGGCAAAATTATCAGACAGCATGGGATTCATTTCCACTGTTATGCTGATGACACTCAGCTATATTTGTCCATAAATCCTGATGAATCCAATCAATAACTTCGACTACAGTCATGTCTTGATGACATCAAAAGCTGGATGACTTTATATTTCCTGCATTTAAGTTCTGCCCAGACAGAAGCTGTAATCTTTGGACCAGAGTCCTCAAAAAATAAACTTCTTAATCAATCATTTAATCTTGTCATGATTTGGGTTTGGTTATGGTTTTTGTTTGTTATTTGATCAATTACTTCACTCTCCTGCCTTAAGTTCAGTTTCTGTTTTAGGTTCTGTCTTAGTTTTTGAATAGGTTGGGTTTTATTGTGGTTTGATTTTGTTTTATGTTATTAGTTTATCCGGCCTGCTCCGACCATTTCTGTCACCAGTCTTAATTCAGTTCACCTGCCAGCATTCTTCCACCCTGTCACTCCCCTTCTCCGGTCACCATCGTATCAGCTTCAGTTTACTCCCAAGCACTTCCCTGTTCCTGATTAGCTCCACCCATGCCAGTAATTAGTTTCACTCCATTCACCTGATCACTCCCTTACTTATACCTGCCTCTGCCCCCTGCAATCTGCCACATCATTGTTTTTTCTGTGCCCAGTGGTGAGTCTAGTTCAGCTTTCAATACTCTCTGTTTGCCTGTTCTTCTGACCCTGGTTTGCCTCCTGATATTTGAGTTAGCCTGTCCCCTGTTTTTGCATATGGTTTTGTCTGTGACTGCCTTTTTGTTATTTTTATTGGATGCAGTCTTCCCATTTTTGGCTTGATGCCCGTTTTGTTTTGTTTTTTGCATTTTGTTAATAAATTATCTTTTACCTAACCTCTGCTTGTCTGGTTGAATACTGGGTCCCTCTGTCTCTGATTCATGACAAATCTGGATAGCATTAACTTGGCCTCTGGTAATAAAGTAAAAAATCTTGGTGTTATTTTTGACCAAGACATGTAATTTAAATCCCATATTAAACAGGTTTCCAGAGTTTCCTTTTTTCACCTCCGGAATATCGCCAAAATTAGAAATATTCTGTGTAGGGGTGATGCTGAAAAACTAGTCCATGCATTTGTTACTTCAAGGCTGGACTATTGTAATTCTTTACTATTAGTCCACAAAATGCAGTTCAAAGTCTTCAGCTGATCCAAAATGCTGCAGCAAGAGTTCTGATAAAAATCAACAACGGGGATCATATTTGTCCAATTTTAGCTTCCCTTCATTGGCTTCCTGTTAAATCAAGAATAGAATTTAAAATTCTTCTTCTAACGTATAAAGCCCTTAATAATCAAGCTTCATCATATATCAGAGATCTGATTACCCAATATGTTCCTAACAGAGCACTTCGCTCTCAGACTACAGGTCTGCTGGTGGTTTCTAGAGTCTCTAAAAGTAGAATGGGAGGCAGATCCTTTAGTTATCAGGCTCCTCTCCTGTGGAACCAACTCCCAGTTTTGGTCCGTGAGGCAGACACTGTGTCTACTTTTAAGACTAATCTTAAAACTTTCCTTTTTGACAAAGCTTATAGTTAGAGTGGTTCATGTTACCCTGAGCTACCTCTATAATTATGCTGCTATAGGCTTAGGCTACTGGAGGACATCAGGGTCTATTTTTCTCACTCTACTGAGTTCAACTGTTCTCCAATTTTGCATTCCTTGTTGTCATTTCAGCTTTTAACTTTTTGTTCTTTCTCTTTTTTTCTTGATAGTAGGTACACCTGGTCTGGCGTACTGTTAGCTGTGACATCATCCAGGGAAGACAGATCACCTGCTATTACCATCTAATATAGATCATCTTACTGGATCAATGTGTGCTTCTGTGCTTGTTTCTCTCTTGTTGTGTCTCTGCTCTGTCTTCTCTAACCCCCAGTCGTTCGAGGAAGATGACCATTCATACTGAGCCTGGCTCTGCTGGAGGTTTTCTTTCCACTGTCGCTTCATGCTTGCTCAGTATGAAGGATTGCTGCAAAACCATGGACAATTCAGACGACTCTCCCTGTGGCTCTACGCTTCTTCAGGAGGATGAATGCTGCTTTTCTAGACTTTGATACAATCAACTGAGTTCCCTTTATATAGGACATTTTTGACCAATCTGTATAATCTGACCCAATCTATATAATTTGATTGAATTTGACTTTGTAAAGTGCCATGAGATGACATGTTTCATGAATTGGCGCTATATAAATAAATAAATTGAATTGCTTTCCTATATCCACTTCTGCACTGATGCTGTCTTACCAACAGGGACAATCAGAGTGTTTCCTAACCACAAACCATGGGTGGACAGCTCGGTGTGGTCCCTGCTGAAGGCCAGGGATTCAGCATTCAGATCTGGAGAATGGCCTACAGCAGGAATAGAAGCAAACTTAAAAAAAGGCCTCCAGAAGGCCAAGCAAGGGTACAAGCAGCGCATCAAGGACCACCTCAGCAGGAACAATCCGCGCAACATGTGGAGAGGCATCAGAAACATCACGGACTACAAGCGCTGCGATTAGCGCCTGTGCAATGACCCGGCTCTCCCTGAAACCTTAAACAGCTCCTTCGCACGTTTTGACTCTCCAAGCAGCAGGGAGCCTGAATATCTGAAAGGCCGCAGGTCCAGACATGGTGTGTGCCCGGACGCTTAAATCGTGTGCTGACCAGCTAGCAGGGGTCTTTCTGAACATCTTCAACCTCTCCCTGTAGCTCTCCGTGGTTGCTGCCTGTGTGGAATCATCTGTTATCATGCCTGTCCCCACGAAACCTATCATCATCTGCCTCAATGATTATCGTCCCATCGCTCTGACCCCAGTCATCATGAAGTGTTTCAGGGTTTCCGCGGGGCATTAAAAGTCATTAAAAGTCATTAAATGAAATTTTCTAAAATTAAGGCCTTAATTGGCATTAAAAGTCATTAAATGTGGTTATATGTGGCATTAAAAATGGCTTATTTTTTTCTAAAAAAAAAATACGGTCATAAAAACAGTTTCGTCAGATATATTATATCAGATATAACTGATTCCGCGTTGTGCGCGGAACTGCTTCCGGTTCATCGTAAAGCTGTATGTTTTTACAATGTTCGGAAAGGGGACTCGAGGCGGAGAAAGAGCTAGAGAATGGGGGAAAATGCTAATTTCAACAAAAGCGGATGGAAAACGAGGAATTCGGGACATGGCTGTAGCCTGTCGACGGTAAAGATGACGAAGAATTTTGCCGTCTTTGTAAAAAAAAATGAAGCTTTGCACAATGTACACATGTGCACATGTAGTCGGACAGTGTAGTCCAGGGTGTACGCGGGTATACGGCGCATGTCCACTTTTTTTTCAGTCAGCATTGCCTATATCAACTTATGGAGCGTTATTTGTGTCTTTTGTTTGAGCGCGCAGTGAGACAGGTATGCAGCGTTTAAACGTCACGCGCGCGCGCTAAAAACTGATAAACTCTTCTCAATCCACTTTGCTCGCCCTCGGTTCCGTGTCTGCCCGTAACCTGCTGCTTCCACGCTCAACACCAGCTGTGTGCGGCTCGCTGCTGGTTTCTGTCTGTGCGCTCTTGACTTCAAAAACTGTCTTCAAAAAAAAAAAAAAAAAACGTCCACCTCACCAGCCAATCACAGACAGGTTTCTTTTCATCCAATCAGAGTAGGGCTTGCAAATACTGCATTCAGATGGATTAAATGAAAATGCTGCAGCTTTTGGCAGAAATTACTAAACATAACGATGGGATTGAAGAAAAAACAACAACCAATAAACAGTTTAATATTTTAGCCTAAAATATTTAGTTTAAAATAATTCCTTGAGTTACTAAGTGAGGTGTGAAAAATCTTTTTGTCTCTTTTCTTTCCAGCTTCTGGGTGATGATGCAAACGTTTCTTGTGATCATAATCATCATCATTGTCATCATTATTTAAAGAGCACTTTAACAAGAGGTAAAACAAAATAGCATCTAATAAAATGACTTGAGTAAAGAATCAACAGTTTAAAACAACAGTAATAATAAGCTGTTTAAATCCTTAAAAACAAACAGAAGTTCTTTAAACTGAACTCTAAGATAAACAGGCAACCTGAAGGGAGGCCAGGATGGAGTAATGTGCTTTATTTTATGTTTTTCCATTAAAAGGTGTGCAGCAGCGTTTGAACCAGCTGCAGACGTTTGAGTGAGGACTGACCGATTTAGAGATAAAGAGAATTACACTAATCCAGCCATGATGAAATGAAGGCTTAGAGTAGTGTTTCCATATTTTTGCCTTCAAAGAATAGGTTTTACCTTTGCTTTGTTCCTCAAATGATAAAAATGACTTAACTGAGGCCCCTTTTTGACTGTCAAGTTTAAAATCACCATCCATTTTAAAATCGAGGGGCTAAACATTCATTGTCAGGGTGTCTAAATCAACAGGATCAACAGTTGTTTGGGTGTTTCAACTGGTATATTTGACAATTCCTCATTTGCAAAGACAAAGAGATTTGAGTTTTGATGTTCTCCTCGTTATTAACTTTATCTCTTTCTATAGATTCTCTTTCTCATTCAATTTAGGACTTTCCATATGCCTTATCATCTAGGTCTATATTGAAAAACCTACAGTAAAGTAATGAAATGTTAATTCTGGATGTAGTGTAGGAATTCCTTCAATATAAACCAAAGAACATTTTACATTACCTACCAGAAGCTGGATAAAATCTTTAAAAAAGAGACAACAGTATTTTCACACCTCACGTAGTAGCTCAAGGAAATATTGTAATCTAAATGTTTTCGGCTAAATATTTTAGGCTAAAATGAGTAAACCCTAGTGATGGATTTTTGGGTAAACTAAATAAAGCAGTGTTACATGTCATTGTTCCTAAAACAGCATTTTTCTGAGCTGCGTCTAAAAGGGCAAACATTGAGAGTATACCTACTTCTCCAGGGACCACTACACCAATGCGGACAGCCACAGATCAGCTGCAAGGGGCAGACAACAGCTAACAATGTCAAGTTACTTTTCTGTAACCAACGCAGTCACGTCCGCATTAGCTACCGCAAACAGCGCAGCAGCAGCTGGAGCAAGCTTTACTGCCACTAACGTCGGGAAATCAGACGGTCTTCGAAAAACATTTGGATCCAATGCAACACAGCATGCGGAGGTGCTCTGGTGTCTGAACACAGCCATCAACAAGTTTTATATATATATATATATATATATATATATATATATATATATATATATATATATATATATATGGGTACTTGTTGATGGCATTAAATTTATTTCTACGAGCATTAAAAGAGCATTAAAAAGCATTAAATTGGGGTTACTCATTCCTGTATAAACCCTGTGTTTCGAGAGGATCCTCCTAAAGTACATCAAGGATACCATCCCTGCTGGCCTGGACAGCCTGTAGTGGAGAATCGCTCCACAGAGGACACTGTTAGCACTGCACTCAGCTCTAACTCATCTGCAGCAGCCCAACTCCTATATCCAGATACTCTTCATGGACTCCAGCTCAGCATTCATCACCGTGCTCCCAGAAATGCTGGCTCTGAAGCTCCACAACATAGGATTATCCACACCTCTGCTCCTGGATCAGTTAAGAAGCCTTACATTGACTTCCAACCCTATGCATTCCTGTTAAAATAAAGTTGTAACTAATTTAAAGACTTTTTCAAAAAATAATGTGACATTAGCTGTGTGCAGTTCAAATGAAAAATAAACAAATATATTTCAATGAAAATATAAAGAAGAAAAAAGCTGCAGTAACCCTATTGTGTTTGTCTGCACAAGCATAATCAATACCGTAATCTTCTTGAACCACCTTTTCATTTAATTTCAGCATTCTGTTTTTTGGTAACAGTCCCTCAACATACAACACCTGACTTAAGAATATTAGCACACTCTACCTTCCAAAAGCTCACCATATCTCTCAGATTGTGTAGATAGTATCTCTTTTTCACAGCGCACTTCAACTACGCGCAGGTTTTCTGTCAGATTTTGTTGTGGACTATAGCTATGCCAGTCCAGAACTTTAATCTTCCTCTGATGAAGCCAATTCTTTTGTTGATTATTCATGATTACTTCATGAAAAAGTTGAACTCATTAACAACATTAATCAATAGTACTGGGTTCAATCTACAGGAATGAAAAAGAAAAATAATTCAATTTGTTAAATTTTCTTATGATTTTAAGCAGAGAGAGATGACAAAACCATCCATCCATTTTCAAACACGCTTATCCCTATTGGGGTCACGAGGGGTGCTGGTGCCTATCTCCAGCTGTGATTGGGCGAGAGGCTGGGTTCACCCTGGACAGGTCGAGATGACAAAACCTTTCAAAAACTTGTAAGTATAAATATATTAAGTTTCCTATGTCATATTTTATCTCCCAAATAAATATTTTAGCTGCAAAATTGTTCTTATTTGATCACTCATATTTCCCTACTCCACTGGTCTGTAGAACATTTTCTTAGTCATGACGTCACACTCCCGATAGTTTAGAAAGATCGATACAATATACAGTAACAGTCAAAATTTCCTATCAGACCTGCTTGCATTAAAAATAATTTAAAAACTACTGAGTAATATCTAGTTGCAGTTAGGTTTGTCCTGTCAGAATAACATCAAATTAAATCATAGAACAACCTTCAACACATCAATGGGGTTCTGTTCAATCACAACTATTGCAATTAAAAGCATGTTTTCAATTCATACAGGTTAGTAAAAATAAAGAGAGACAAATAATATGGAAGGTGAGTATTTGACAGTCAATATGCAGCAGGGAGAAGAAGCATCTGTAGAGTAGGCCTCCTTAACAAAAGATAGACAGATACTGGGAGCCACCTCCCTCTGCTGCTCTCTTTCACCGTTTATTTTTTCAATCTTTAAATTTTGCAGAGAGTTTTAGCATCATACACCTCAATAAAGCTGCATTTACAGACACACAGGCAAGCATGCATTCCAAACATGGGAAGGGGACACCAAGCAGGAAAGCAGAGATTCAGAAGTACGTACCACATTGCTCCTCTTTTTCTCCTTCATTCCATCTTGCTCCCCTCTTTTCCACTCAGTAGGGGAGGCACTAACAAAGAAATGCCTTTGATGATGTGACAATCTCACTTTAGAGAAAGTAAGACTGGGTTAATAGAAAGAAGGCTAATGCTAACCAGCCAGCAGCTTAGCATTAGATGGTGAGATGGGAGGGTTGATTATGATGATAGGGCACCTTTCAGTATGGAAATAGAGCTTGAGCCAGAGAGAAGGGGGGGCTTTGTTGCCGTAGAGATTGAGATGATGTGATGAAGGAGGTGGAGCTGAGCTATGATTGGCTGACAGGGTGTGGTAGCCCCTTTGCTAAGAGAGAGGGGAGAGCAGGAGGAGGAGTAAGATGACAAAGCAAAGCCAGAGATGTGACTGGCATCTGCTCTTCTTTTCTACTTTATACTAACAGAGAATGAAAAGCCAAAAAGGGTCATTGATGCCCTCATCCTGGTTACTCCTATAGGTGTAAAAACTTACAAAATGTTTTATTGACTTCTTTTCTTTGAAGAAAAACTAAATATTTTCCCTTTGCAACATTTTATGAAACAAAGGTAATACTTGAATAAACTAAGCAGAATAATGACAAGTTCAATTTGGATCAGGTTTGATTTAATGACAACAGACTTAGCAAGCAGCATTCACTCCTCATGAAAGAACGTAGAGCCACAGTGGACAGTCATCTGCAGCAATCCCTCATACTGAGCATGTGTGAAGTGACAGTGGAGAGGAAAACTCCCCTTTAACAGGGAGCAAAACTTCCTGCTGAACCAGGCTCACTGTGAACGGTCATCTGCCTCGACCGACTGGGGGTTAGAGAAGACAGAGCAGAGACACAACAAGAGAGACAAAACATAGAAGCACACATTGATCCAGGAATCTGTTCTACATTATATGGTAATAGCGGGCGACCGGCCTTCCCTGGATGATCAGAATCAGAAACAAGTTTTTGTTTACAATATGTAGTAAAAAGAATTGGCCCCAGGACTGAACCCTGTGGTGAATGAATGAATGAATGAATTTATTTATTTAAGTGTCATTCACACATGTGCCCAGCCCACGTGGACTTATTAAGACACCACAAACACAACAAGGAAGATGACCATATGTTCAACACTATTTCCAATATGACAGGAATTTTCACAAGATAACAGGGTACAGAGTTTTCAGTCTCGTTCTCTGTGCTTGCTTTTGTCCTACACAAAAGATTTCATTCTCAAATAACCAGCCCAACATTTCACATTCAGCCAAACAAAATAAATCTGGATTACTGTATTGAATTTTTTAAAACAAAACACTTGTTAAGTTACTGTACAACGGACAATAGAACATAAAATGAAATTCATCTTCCACTAAACGAAAGTCACACATATTACATAATATGTCCCCTACAGGGATGGGCACCAATACATCAAAATATATTTCCAAATAAAATACCAAATACCCACCTTAAAAATGTATCAAAATAAACTACAAAATACAGCAGCCAAAAAAAGTATCAAAATAAAATACTGTATTTTTGTATTTTCAAAATACTACATAAAAAGGAGATGAGGTGTTCTCCAGGAATTAGCTGGTTTAGAGCGGCAAGGTGTATGGAATGTGTCCCCGTTAAAAGACACGGAAGCAGATGTCTGGTTTTGTTGTAGATTTACTGTGGTTCTACAGAGGAATACAAATAACAATCAGTGCAAAACACCATACAAATATACATATAATATGTATATCCAAACATGAAAGATTGTATTTAGCAATAACACACCTATGACTCATATCTTGTGAGCATGAATACAGCACACATTAAACGTGGTGAAAATTAGCTTAGTAGCTGAACATCAAGCAGCATAAATACTTAACATTAGACATATAATCATGAAATATGCAAGTAACACCATACAGCATATGAAACACCATCAAACTCACCTTCTGACATAAACACACAGCAAGTCCACTAGGCAAACATGTGTAAAGGATGAAATTTAGGGAAAAAACGGGAAATAATGAGCTGTATGCTGCTGCATCAGTAGGAAAAACTCTCAACCATCTCACACGCAGGTGTGGTGCGTTCAATGGAGCTTCGAACATCTATGGTGCGTTCATGAACGTCAGACATATGACATTGCACCGAAAACACAATATAAACTAGAACTGCAAGCAGTTATTAACGGGTTCCAAGCCCACCCACGCACCGCCCCCTTGAGCATGTTCCTGGACTTCAGTTCAGCGTTCAACACCATCAAAACTGGAACATCTGGGCTTCAGCACACCTGTTCGCAACTGCCAACTGCCTACTGAGGTCTGTTGGTGACTTCATCACCAACAGACCTCAGTTGGTCCGGGTCGGACAGAAAACCTCTGATGTCATCACCCTCAGCACGGGCTTTCCTCAGGGCTGCGTCCTGAGCCCCCTGCTGTTCACCCTGATGACACACGACTGTGTCCCCAGGTTCACCACCAATCACATTGTGAAGTTTGCAGACGACACGACGGTGGTGGGCCTGATTAGAGACGACAACGATCTGGACCAGGACTGATCCTGAACGTGGAGAAAACGAAGGAGATCATCATGGACTTCAGGAAGAAATGGCCTCGCCATGCTCCACTTCTCATTAACATCTCAGCTGTGGAGGTGGTCAGCAGCAATAAATTCCTCGGGGTGCACATAACACACAACCTCAGCTGGTCTGTGAACACCATGTCACTGGAGAAGAGGGCACAGAAGCGCTTGCACTTACTGCGGAGGATGAGGAGAGCCCACCTGTCCCCGCCCATCCTCACGACCTTCTACAGCAGCACCATCTATCTGCTCCCCACTCCCTTCCAATTAAGCATGTCATAATATTTATTACTTTCTTGCATTTGTCTAAAAAAAGTAGATGCAATGCAGTTTTGCATTGCATTACATTGAAATGACTGTTGTCATTTCATCTTTTAACTTTTTGCTCTCTCTTTTTTCTTCATAGTAGGTACACCTGATCTGACGTTCTGTTAACTGTGACATCATCCAGAGAGGACAGATCACCCGCTATTACTATCTAATGTAGAACAGATTACTGGATCAATGTGTGCTTCTGTGCTTTTTTGTCTGTCTTGTTGTGTCTCTGCTCTGTCTTCTTTAACCCCCAGTCGGTCGAGGCAGATGACCGTTCATACTGAGCCCGGTCCTGCTGGAGGTTTTTCCTTCCCGCTAATGGGTGGTTTTCTTTCCACTGTCGCTTCATGCTTGCTCAGTATGAGGGATTGCTGCAAAGCCATGGACAATGCAGACGTCTCTCCCTGTAGCTCTATGCTTCTCCAGGAGTGAATGCTGCTTATCGGGACTTTGAAGCAATCAACTGGTTTCCTTATATAGCCCAAGCAATTCTCTTCTACTTGTTGCCTGTCCTTACCAGTGGTTTCCTAGCAGCTGTTTTACCATGAAGGCCTGATTCACACAGTCTCCTAGCAGTTGTTCTAGAGATGTGTCTGCTGCTAGAACTCTGTGTGGCATTGACCTGGTCTCTAATCTGAGCTGCTGTCAACCTGCGATTTCTGAGGCTGGTGACTAGGATGAATTTATCCTCCGCAGCAGAGGTGACTCTTGGTCTTCCTTTCCTGGGGCGGTCCTCGTGTGAGCCAGTTTCTTTGTAGCGCTTTATGGTTTTTGCGACTGCACTTGGGGACACTTTCAAAGTTTTCCCAATTTTTCGGACTGAATGGCCTTCAGTTCTTAAAGTAATTATGGCCACTCGTTTTTCTTTACTTAGCGGCTTTTTTCTTGCCATAATACAAATTCTGACAGTTTATTCAGTAGGACTATCAGCTGTGTATCCACTTGACTTCTGCACAACACAACTGATGGTCCCAACCCCATTTAAGAGGCAAGACATCCCACTTATTAAACCTGACAGGGGACACCTGCGAAGGGAAAACCATTTCAGGGGAGTATCTCTTGAAGCTCATTAAGAGAATGCCAAGAGTGTACGAAGCAGTAATCAAAGCAAAAGGTGGCTACTTTGAAGAACCTAGAATATAAGACATATTTTCAGTTGTTTCACACTTTTTTGTTAAGTATATAATTCCACATGTGTTAATTCATAGTTTTGATGCCTTTAGTGTGAATCTACAATTGTCATAGTTATGAAAATTAAGAAAACTCTTTGAAGGAGAAGGTGTGTCTAAACCACCTCCTCCATTACCATCTGGTACGCTGGTGCCACCGCCAAAGACAAGAGCAGACTGCAGCGTGTCATCCGGTCTGCAGAGAAGGTGATTGGCTGCAATTTTCCATCTCTCCAGGACCTGTAAGCCTCCAGGACTCTGAGGTGTGCAGGGAAGATTGTGGCCGATTTTGTGACACCCCAGTCACAAAATATTTCAGACACTTCCCTCTGGCAGGAGGCAGCGGTCCATCAGGACCAAAACCTCACGACACAAAAATAGTTTTTTCCCATCCGCTACCAGCCTTATTAACACGGCCCAGAGGCCCCGTGACACTTGACTCTGCCTCTCTCCCCTGTTCAGGTCCTACAAGCTACACCAACGTAGCATCTCCAGACCTTCTGCGTTACATTAACACACAGTCTACCGTGTATATAGCTTTCTGTGTATATATGTATATACACACTGAGACCGGCCCATTCATTTATGTCCATTGTAGTGGACATTTTGTCCACCTGTATTTCCCTTAAGTATCTGGAGATACCCTATCAAGCCCTATAGTGTTCTGTGGAGGACATCCTGGGCTTTCCAGTGATGTGTCATGTGATAGGTTTGCAAGCTAGGAACTTTACTTTTTTCCCCTCACAAGATGGTCGCCATAATAAAAACCACATTTTATGGAAAGGTAAGTCAAATATTCTTTATCTATTGCTATTTTTACCATGATAATTATATATATTCTTGTTTATTAATGTGTCATCAACAATATTATTACATCTGAAAACACTTTAATTATTTATGTTTTGAAATAACAGTCATTTAATGAATGTCAACTGTAGTGGACACCGGGACCATTTTAATTTATTTAATGACTGCACATTGTTGTAGGAGACAGAAGCGAAGCAGAGAGGATTCAGTACCAGATAATAGAGGGAGATTCAGATTTGGAGCTGTCAGATGAGGAAAAGGATGAGAATGAGTATCAGCCTGTGATAGGGGAAGATAGTGACGAAGAAGGAGAGGAAGAAAATGCAGGAGAATCTGATGAGACAGAGTAAGAGCCAGAGAGGGAGCGGGAAAGTCGTCGTCCTCTGTGGGCCAGGACAAACTTGTATGTTTTACTTAGTTTCAAGCTAATGTTTTAAATTTTATTATCATGTTACTGTAGAGTTTGTAGTCTTTATAACAGATGTTAAATGTATGCACGTTGCCTAAAGAAATGCTCGTGAGATTGGTCAATATTATACCCATGACATTGAAATTATGGCATTAATCAAAATTGATGTGTAAAAAATGTAGTTTTTTTTATTAACTTTTTAACTTTATTTTTTCCCTCATCCCATCCCATTATAATAGATTCACACCTGTGCTACCTGAGCTTCCTGCCTATCACAATGATCCTAAAATCTGTGAATACTGGAGTCCAATCCAGTACTTTTCACAGTACATCGATGACAAAATCTTTGAAGATCTGGCAGCTTTTACAAATCAAAGACAGCTGCAAACTACAGGAGTGTCTGTAGTGCCATGTGCGGCGCCCGGGGAGCAATCAGGGGTTAAGGGTCTTGCTCAGGGACCCTGAATGTAGGCACTGGGGATCGAACCGGGTACTTGCATCCTTCAAATGCATTTAAAAAAAAAAACAGAGTAGGCTACCAGTAATTAGCAAGAAAATGACAAGGGACAGGTTCTACAAGCTAAGAAGCTCACTTAAGATTGTGAATGACCTGGATGTGACTGAAGAGACAAAGAAGTCAGACATTCTTTGGAGAGTCAGACCATTGCTTGACCGTGTGAGGCAAGGTTGTCTCAGCTTTCCAAGGTGTGACAAAGTGTGCATTGATAAGCAAATCATCCCATTCACAGGCCATTGCCCAGTCAGACAGGATTATCACAGCTAAAATATCCAGAGGAAGATGAAATGCAGAACTGCTTAGTTCTATGTCTTATAGTTTATTGTTGAACTAAATACATGTATTTTTTCTGTTGCAAGTATCAAACAACAGAACAAAGTTACCGATCTACAGACAACAGCAATTATCAACAAAAAGAAATCAACAAAAAACCTAATCACCCTCAGCACGGGCTTCCCCCCCATTCCCCACAAATCATGTCTATCCAGTAATTTAGGACCATTTTGTTTGTTTTTGGTGTTTAATGTACTTTTCTCTACTTCCATCGCTGTACCCATTAGCACAGATTGTGTTTATGCCAGAAACACTGTAACTGTAAAGCATGAGGATTATCAATCATAAAATCTTACTTATTGGAGGTAATTCCCCAGGATCTGGTTCCTGGTGTCCTTTTATATGCGCACCCATAAGCGGAGTAAAAGTCTGGCTCCTTGGGACGTAGCTCTGGAAGTTTGCTTACTTTCAATACAAAACCGAAATTATTTATTAAGTTAGACAATCATTTAATTCAATCAATTGGTCCCATGTAGCCCCTAAAGGGGTGACATTTTCAGTCAGTTGATTTAGCTGGAAATCGGGTTAGAATTCACCGGATTCAGAGTGTCTGAAACATAAAGTACATTTTCCTGAATTGACTATATTCTCTCTGAGCGTAGCTTTGTCTGACCTAAAATGGCCGCTGTGACATCACTTCCTGTGATGTGCCCAAATATGGGCAAAATGGCCGTCCTGTTCACAGCTGTGGAGTCAGAGCTCTGGATGAGAGCTGTGAACTGATCACAAACTTCATAAATTCGTTAATAATCAACGGTTTGCTCTAAAATTCTGAAAATATTCATGGATCTCAAAGAGTGCTCTATCTAACCACAGGATTTTTTTTATGGTCATTAAAAAAATGGATTCTGAGAAATAAAATATTAAACTTTATAGTCTTGTACCATTTATTTTCAAAGTCTTGTAAATTGGTCAAACTCGCCTGGATTTTTTTTATTATTCTCCAGGTTTTTTAACACTTTTGGAAATAGGCCCCGCCCACTTTTTTTAATCATTACCATATTTAATACCTGTGTTCAGGGGTATGACTGGAAGAGGATGAAGAAGGTTTTGTAAAAATCCGATCAGCCATTCTTGCGTAGTAGATTTCTTGACATCACAGCGCACCCTAGAGATGGAAGATCCTCAAAGGCGGGTCACATGTGCAAAATCTTATTTGGACTATGGGTTATGAAGGACATGTCAAAATCTGTTATGGTTTTAGAATAATCAGCAATTACATTTAGAGCTAGCTAGCTAACAATCACTTATTTTAGCGTTACTTTTCGAAAAAGTCAAAATTCAAAAATCTGGCGCGTTCACTTTTTTTATTTG
The DNA here is from genome assembly GCA_037039145.1 of Fundulus diaphanus. Classification (NCBI taxonomy): domain Eukaryota; kingdom Metazoa; phylum Chordata; class Actinopteri; order Cyprinodontiformes; family Fundulidae; genus Fundulus; species Fundulus diaphanus. Next base: position 48,540,965 of record CM073138.1, on the reverse strand, counting down.
TCCATTACGCTGTTATATATGGAGTTTTGCGCGGATTGCATAAAAAATGTAGGAGGAGTTTAACAAGAAAGGTATAACCTTTTTAGCCATGTAGCGCGAAAACTAGCTGGGAAACAAAGGGTGTGCCAATTCCCTTTATTTTGCAGAATCATCCAATAAACAAAGTGATGTGAAGTTTTTGAGTGTGGGACCAGTAGTTTGGTGGTTATAGGCCAAAACGCATTGTCCTTTGTTATAGCGCCCCCTAGTTGTTGAGGGGTCTGAATTTCTGGGTTTGAGTAGCGGTGCACATTCTGTACTTGGATACCTGATTCAATAGGTTCGTTACAAATCCGCATGGGCCGCCCAACGCGTTTTAGCGGAGAATAATAATTACCCGTAATAATAATAATAACTAGAACTGCAAGCAGTTATTAACGGGTTCCAAGCCCGTCTACGCTCCGCCCCCTTTGAGCATGTTCCTGGACTACAGCGTTCAACACCCTCATCCCACAGCATCTGGTTGAAAAACTGGAACATCTGGGCTTCAGCACACCCCTCATTACTTCCTCACCTCCTGACCACTGTCGGTCCGGGTCTGACAGACCACCTCTGATGTCATCACCCTCAGCACGGGCTCCCCTCAGGGCTGTGTCCGCAGCCCCCTGCTGTTTACTCTGATGACACACGACTGCACCCCCAGGTTCACCCCCAATCACATCATGAAGTTCGCAGTTGACACAAACTCATCAACAGCTCAGCTGTGGAGGTGGTTAGCAGCACCAAATTCCTCGGGGTACACATCACGGACAACCTCACCTGGTCTGTAAACACCAAATCTGGTGAGGAGGGCACATAAGCGCTTGTACTTCCTGCGGAGGATGAGGAGAGCCCAACTGCCCCCGCCCATCCTCACAACCCTCTACACAAGTACCATAGAGAGCATTCTGACCATAGATATCCATAATAAAGGCTAGATGTCTTACGGCGGAGTCTCAAACGTCATCACTGGCGGCCATCTTGCCTCAGACAAGCTTTCTGGCGTGCTCTGTGGTACCTAATGTAAGGTGAGTGATCAGCACGAACACAAATACTCTTATCTCATTGAATTCTTGACGGATTTACAAACAGTTTGGTTTCTTACAAACGTTATGAACGTGGCTATAATTCTTGATGCTTGAACATGTCGAAATTGCAGATTTTCTTGTCGAAAAATGACTTAATCATGCAGCATAGTTGTGCATCATGGCTACTTGCGCAAGTTATCAAGGCTGAGACCACTGGTCAATTATATAGGTTTTACTGACACCAATAACGATTGTATGACAATTAATCTTTGGTGTAAATTTGGGGGATTTCAATCTCACAATGGTCCAAAAAGATAAATGTTCCCTTAATTTCCCCATGGTTATTATAAATTATTTTAATATACCAACTCTTATTTCAGGATTTGTTGTGCGACGGGCTCTGAAAAAGCTGTCCTGTGATGTCTGCCGTGCCAGCTTGGTAACAGATGCTGCATCTGCCATCAAGGACCAGAGCTACCACCTGCTGAAGTTAAAAAACAATGGAGGTCTGGTGATTCCATCAGAAGGCACAGTGATGGTAGTCAGGGCAGCAGAGTGGGTCATTCATCAGACCTCATGTACCAGACGATCACAGCCCATCAAAGTGCTAGAGGTTGTGTACATTGTAAGGAAGAGGATAGGGTCAGAGGATGTGTTTGTGCTCAGAGAGCACATCGGAGAAACACAGTATGGCATAGACAGCCACCACCATATGCTGTTAACGTTGGTTGTGTCCTTGTTTTTTAAGTTAAGGCTGCACCACATTGCCAAAATAACTAACCTTAGCTTACAGAGCCACAACATGCAACAGAAGCTCAATAAAACCGTCCTTTTCAAAAGGCATTAGCCAAGCTATGTTTTTTGGGTCATTTTTTAAATCTCTGTCTTCCATGTGTATACCATCACAGTAGTGTAGGTGGGGATTTCAACATCCTACATCTATATATACTTGTGAAGGGGACTATTGTACCAATTTTAATAGCAAATAAATTTCACTTTTATAATGGATTAAAAATAGGAACTTTTGTGTAATTACTCCTGATATATAATCCGAATAGTCTACATGAGACTTCAAAGTGTTACCTTTAATTTGAAACCTGGATTATGCTTCTACACCAAGAGGTTGCCACACAATAAGCCTTTTTGTCAGTATTTCATATTTTATTATAGCAGTAATATTCATATTATAAAAGTATGTATGTAAATATAAATAAATTAGGACTTTGAAATAATTAATCACACCCAAATAAAAGTGTTTATACATATACACACACATATATATATATATATATATATATATATATATATATATATATATATATATATATATATATATATATATATATATATGATGAATGTTCTTCATTTAGATTGACCTTTAAACCATTAATGCTATTACTCCTTTTCATATCTATCTATCTATCTATCTATCTATCTATCTATTTATCCATATTATATCATAGTGTTAGTTTTGGAATAAGTCTGATCCATATCTGAACTATGGATCTTTGCAAATGTTCTTGCCATTACTTCTACTTTTTCCTCATTTGTTACTGCTGGTCCTTCTTCATGTTTTAGAACTGGATATGTTCTCTCTAGTCTATTTCCCTTCATTTTCTTAATCATTCCCCATACCTTAGCTATAGGAGTTGTTCTGCCCATTGAATCACAAAAATCTTTCCATTTTGTCTTCTTTGCCTTCTAAATAACTTTCCTTGCTTCTGCTTGATCTTTTTTACATTCAATCTTTTTTTTTAATTATGTGTTCTTTTCAAAACTCTAAAAGCTATCCTCCCTCTTCAAGTTTCTGCTCCGCTTAGAAAATCACGGGATGTGACGTCACATCCTGTGATGTGCCCATATATGGGCAAAATGGCCGCCCTGTTCACAGTTCTGGATGGTCAGAGCTCTGGATGGTGAGAGCTGTGACCAGATCATAAAATTCATTAAATCGTTAAAAATCAACGGTTTGCTCTAAAATTCTGAAAATATTCACGTATGTCCAAGAGTGCTTTATCTAACTATGTGATTTTTTAAACGCCCATTGAAAAAAGCGTTTCAGAGAAAAAAAATATTAACCTTTATAGTCTTGCACATGTGAATTTCAAAGTCTTTTACGTAGTTCAAAATCGCCTGGATTTTTACCAAACTGAAGTACACATTAAGTCTGAATGTGCTTTACAAATAGTGGCCATTTTTATTGGGATTGAACAATATTTGTGGAAAATACATTGATTTCTCCATTTTACAAACTTTTAAAAAATCAGAGTGTGCAACTTTCAGAAACCTCAATACATGCAGTGAGAAAATTGTTACACCTTATTCAAGGAATACATCCTGAAAATCTAAGATCGTTACACCACAAAATGGATTTTTGGTAATTTTTTGAAGTTTTTAATTTTTTTTCACACTTTTGGAAATAGGCCCCGCCCACTTGTTTCAATCAGTACCATATTTAATTCCTGAGTTAAGGGTTATGACTGGAAGGGGATGAAGAAGGTTTTGTAAAAATCCGATCAGCCATTCTTGCGTAGTAGATTTCTTGAAATCACAGCGCCCCCTAGTGATGGACGATCCTCAAACGTGGGTCACATGTGCAAAATCTTATTTGGACTATGTGTTATGAAGGACATGTCAAAATCTGTTATGGTTTTAGAATAATCAGCAATTACATTTAGAGCTAGCTAGCTAACAATCACTTATTTTAGCGTTACTTTTCGAAAAAGTCAAAATTCAAAAATCCACCGCGTTAACTTTTTTTATTTGTCCATGACACGCTTATATATGAAGTGTTCCGCAGATCGCACAAAAAATGTAGGAGGAGTTTAACAAGAAAGGTTTAACCTTTGTAGCCATGTAGCGCGAAAACTAGCTGGGAAACGAAGGGTGTGCCAATTCCCTTTATTTTGCAGAATCATCCAATAAACAAAGTGATGTGAAGTTTTTGAGTGTGGGACCAGTAGTTTGGTGGTTATAGGCCGAAACGCATTGTCCTTTGTTATAGCGCCCCCTAGTTGTTGAGGGGTCTGAATTTCTGGGTTTGAGTAGAGGCGCACATTCTGTACTTAGATACCTGATCCAATTGTTTCGTTACAAATCCGCGTGGGCTGCACAACGCGTTTTAATTCCGTAATAATAATAATAATAAATAATTTAAAAACGCACGAAAAACAATAGGGTTCTCTGCTCACAGAGCAGACGAACGGCATAGCCGTTCGCCTGCGCTGCGGGCTTGGAACCCTAATAAATAATTTAAAAACAGACGAAAAACAATAGGGTTCTCTGCTCACAGAGCAGACGAACGGCATAGCCGTTCGCCTGCGCTGCGGGCTTGGAACCCTAATAACTAGAACTGCAAGCAGTTATTAACGGGTTCCAAGCCCGTCTACGCTCCGCCCCCTTTGAGCATGTTCCTGGACTACAGCGTTCAACACCCTCATCCCACAGCATCTGGTTGAAAAACTGGAACATCTGGGCTTCAGCACACCCCTCATCACTCCCTCACCTCCTGACCACTGTCGGTCTGGGTCTGACAGACCACCTCTGATGTCATCACCCTCAGCACGGGCTCCCCTCAGGGCTGTGTCCGCAGCCCCCTGCTGTTTACTCTGATGACACACAACTGCACCCCCAGGTTCACCCCCAATCACATCATGAAGTTCGCAGTTGACACAAACTCATCAACAGCTCAGCTGTGGAGGTGGTTAGCAGCACCAAATTCCTCGGGGTGCACATCACGGACAACCTCACCTGGTCTGTAAACACCACATCTGGTGAGGAGGGCACAGAAGCGCTTGTACTTCCTGCGGAGGATGAGGAGAGCCCAACTGCCCCCGCCCATCCTCACAACCCTCTACACAAGTACTATAGAGAGCATTCTGACCATAGATATCCATAATAAAGGCTAGATGTCTTACGGCGGAGTCTCAAACGTCATCACCGGCGGCCATCTTGCCTCAGACAAGCTTTCTGGCATGCTCTGTGGTACCTAATGTAAGGTGAGTGATCAGCACGAACACAAATACTCTTATCTCATTGAATTCTTGACGGATTTACAAACAGTTTGGTTTCTTACAAACGTTATGAACGTGGCTATAATTCTTGATGCTTGAACATGTCGAAATTGCAGATTTTCTTGTCGAAAAATGACTTAATCATGCAGCATAGTTGTGCATCACGGCTACTTGCGCAAGTTATCAAGCCTGAGACCACTGGTCAATTATATAGGTTTTACTGACACCAATAACGATTGTATGACAATTCATCTTTGGTGTAAATTTGAGGGAAATCAATCTCACAATGGTCCAAAAAGATAAATGTTCCCTTAATTTCCACATGGTTATTATAAATTATTTTAATATACCAACTCTTATTTCAGGATTTGTTGTGCGACGGGCTCTGAAAAAGCTGTCCTGTGATGTCTGCTGTGCCAGCTTGGTAACAGATGCTGCATCTGCCATCAAGGACCAGAGCTACCACCTCCTGAAGTTAAAAAACAATGGAGGTCTGGTGATTCCATCAGAAGGCACAGTGATGGTAGTCAGGGCAGCAGAGTGGGTCATTCGTCAGACCTCATGTACCAGACGATCACAGCCCATCAAAGTGCTAGAGGTCGTGTACATTGTAAGGAAGAGGATAGGGTCAGAGGATGTGTTTGTGCTCAGAGAGCACATCGGAGAAACACAGTATGGCATAGACAGCCACCACCATATGCTGTTAACGTTGGTTGTGTCCTTGTTTTTTAAGTTAAGGCTGCACCAAATTGCCAAAATAACTAACCTTAGCTTACAGAGCAACAACATGTAACAGAAGCTCAATAAAACCGTCCTTTTCAAAGGGCATTAGCCAAGATATGTTTTTTGGGTCATTTTTTAAATCTCTGTCTTCCATGTGTATACCATCACAGTAGTGTAGGTGGGGATTTCAACATGCTACATCTATATATACTTGTGAAGGGGACTATTGTACCAATTTTAATAGCAAATAAATTTCACTTCTATAATGGATTAAAAATAGGAACCTTTGTGTAATTACTCCTGATATATAATCCGAATAGTCTACATGAAACTTCAAAGTGTTACCTTTAATTTGAAACCTGGATTATGCTTCTACACCAAGAGGTTGCCACACAATAAGCCTTTTTTGTCAGTATTTCATATTTTATTATAACAGTAATATTCATATTATAAAAGTATGTATGTAAATATAAATAAATTAGGACTGTGAAATAATTAATCACACCCAAATAAAAGTGTTTATATATATATAATGAATGTTCTTCATTTAGATTGACCTTTAAACCATTAATGCTATTACTCCTTTTCATATCTATCTATCTATCTATCTATCTATCTATCTATCTATCTATCTATCTATCTATCTATATTATATCATAGTGTTAGTTTTGGAATAAGTCTGATCCATATCTGAACTATGGATCTTTGCAAATGTTCTTGCCATTACTTCTACTTTTTCCTCATTTGTTACTGCTGTTCCTTCTTCATGTTTTAGAACTGGATATGTTCTCTCTGGTCTATTTCCCTTCATTTTCTTAATCATTCCCCATACCTTAGCTATAGGAGTTGTTCTGCCCATTGAATCACAAAAATCTCTCCATTTTGTCTTCTTTGCCTTCTAAATAACTTTCCTTGCTTCTGCTTGATCTTTTTTACATTCAATATTTTTTTAAAAATTATGTGTTCTTTTCAAAACTCTAAAAGCTATCCTCCCTCTTCCAGTTTCTGCTCCGCTTAGAAAATCACGGGATGTGACGTCACATCCTGTGATGTGCCCATATATGGGCAAAATGGCCGCCCTGTTCACAGTTCTGGATGGTCAGAGCTCTGGATGGTGAAAGCTGTGACCAGATCATAAAATTCATTAAATCGGTAAAAATCAACGGTTTGCGCTAAAATTCTGAAAATATTCACGTATGTCCAAGAGTGCTTTATCTAACTATGTGATTTTTTAAACGCCCATTGAAAAAAGCGTTTCAGAGAAAAAAAATATTAACCTTTATAGTCTTGCACATGTGAATTTCAAAGTCTTTTAAATAGTTCAAAATCGCCTGGATTTTTACCAAACTGAAGTACACATTAAGTCTGAATGTGCTTTACAAATAGTGGCCATTTTTATTGGGATTGAACAATATTTGTGGAAAATACATTGATTTCTCCATTTTACAAACTTTTAAAAAATCAGAGTGTGCAACTTTCAGAAACCTCAATACATGCAGTGAGAGAATTGTTACACCTTATTCAAGGAATACATCCTGAAAATCTGAGATCGTTACACCACAAAATGGATTTTTGGTAATTTTTTGAAATTTTGAAGGTTTTTTTCACACTTTTGGAAATAGGCCCCGCCCACTTGTTTCAATCAGTACCATATTTAATTCCTGAGTTAAGGGTTATGACTGGAAGGGGATGAAGAAGGTTTTGTAAAAATCCGATCAGCCATTCTTGCGTAGTAGATTTCTTGACATCACAGCGCCCCCTAGTGAAGGACGATCCTCAAACGCGGGTCACATGTGCAAAATCTTATATGGACTATGTGTTATGAAGGACATGTAAAAATCTGTTATGGTTTTAGAATAATCAGCAATTACATTTAGAGCTAGCTAGCTAACAATCACTTATTTTAGCGTTACCTATTGAAAAAGTCAAAATTCAAAAATCCACCGCGTTAACTTTTTTTATTTTTCCATGACACGCTTATATATGAAGTTTTGCGCAGATCGCACAAAAAATGTAGGAGGAGTTTAACAAGAAAGGTTTAACCTTTGTAGCCATGTAGCGCGAAAAGTAGCTAGGAAACGAAAGGTGTGCCAATTCCCTTTTTGATGCAGAAACATCCAATAAACAAAGTGCTATCAAATTTTTGAATGTGGGACCAGTAGTTTGGTGGTTACAGGCCAAAACGCATTGCCCTTTGTTATAGCGCCCCCTAGTTGTTGAGGGGTCTGAATTTCTGGGTTTGAGTAGAGGTACACATTCTGTACTTAGATACCTGATTCAATAGGTTCGTTATAAATCCGCTTGGGCTGCACACACGAAAAACAATAGGGTTCTCTGCTCACAGAGCAGACGAACGGCATAGCCGTTCGCCTGCGCTGCGGGCTTGGAACCCTAATAATAACTAGAACTGCAAGCAGTTATTAACGGGTTCCAAGCCCACCCACGCCCCGCCCCTTTTAGCATGCTCCTGGACTTCAGTTCAGTGTTCAACACCATCATCCCACAGCATCTGGTGGAAAAACTGGAACATCTGGGCTTCAGCACACCTCTTCAACTGGCTGCTAGACTTCCTCACCTCTTGACCTCAGTCGGTCCGGGTGGGACAGAACACCTCTGATGACATCACCCTAAGCACGGGCTCCCCTCAGGGCTGCGTCCTGAGCCCCCTGCTGTTCACTCTGATGACACACGACTGCGTCCCCAGGTTCACGACCAATCACATCGTGAAGTTTGCAGACGACAAGACGATGGTGGGCCTGATCAGAGACGACAACGACCAGGGGTCCGTTCTTCGTACGTCGCTAACTCAGTTAGCAGGATTTCATTGTTGACGATTTGGCATGATCTTGGATCGTTTGGTTCTTCGAAAGACATCCTGCACTTGTTGTCATAGCAACATGTGCGCCAGCTTAAGCCTGCTCGAGAGCAGGCTTATTTCATGTAAACAAGATTAGATCACGGCTGTATAAGCGGAGGAGATAGGGAAGTCTGCCGTAGCCATGTCCATTTTTACGACTGCAACCTGTTGCGGAAGGGGCAAGAATAATTTGCAGAGTTTTTTCGAATTAATCGCGTATTGCGCAATAGACAGGATCCTTTAGCGCAGCGCGACAGTGTAATTGTAGAGAGGTTTTCTTGCTGGCTGTTATAAACAAACACATCATTTAACAGTGGCTTTTAAAGAGGAAAAAGTGGTTTTGGAGCCATAAATCTAAAATATTTAAGTTATTTGTATGATGGTTTGCTTTTTATTTTTATCCTTTTCAGTAAGAAGATTTGTTCGGGCCATTTTATTGTGAAGTTTAGTTTACTTTGAAAGGCTTGCTTCCTGTCGAGCCGTTTATTGTATTAGAAAAAACTATGGATGGATTATCTAGCCACGGAGCAATACAGTTTTACCGTGTAAACTGTGGATGACTTGGAAAAGGAAAATTTTCATTTTTTATGGATAAAGATTTTTTTTGTTAAAATTCCCAGTTTGCACATGTCCTTTACTTCCCGTGTCTAAGGAATGACACTGAAATTTGGATCTCTTGACATAACAAGTGCCTTTTTAAAATACAGTATAATAATTAAAGGCTACCATTTTGTAGAATATTCTTGTATTTCACTTTTACTTGTCCCCATGTTCTAGTGGGTCCCGTGGAGGCTCTGACATAAAAGAACAAAGTAAATATGAGATTATTAAAATGCAAAAATTGATACTGCAGAAAGTGATAGAAACATCTACCATGGACAGTATTTACGCATTAATTTGTCTGCTGCTTTTTGCCAGCCCTCTCTCCTGGCTTTAACAGATTTTGAGGTGTTTTAATTAATGACTGAAATTCGGCATAACCTTCCATTAAAAGCTCTTTTTCTGCTTGGGAGAAAAACTGTGGGCGTTCTTTGGCCATGCTGAACAGCCAATAGCAGCGTTGCTGATCAATGTTTCTACTATCGATACATTTCCCCTTTTAAACAAATGCATGAACGCGCAGTTGTCTCAGATAACTCAATCCAGTGATACTAATCATAAACAACAGGTGTGTTCGAAGAACCCAATTAGCCAGATCATGATTAGCCGGATGAAGTCATCTCGGATGTCTCATTTGATCTTGGATGTTTTAAGCAACGTACGAAGAACGGACCCCAGGACTACAGAGAGGAGCTGGAGCAGCTGGTGGGCCTGTGCAGAGACAACAGCCTGATCCTGAACGTGGAGAAGCCGAAGGAGATCATCATCGACTTCAGGAAGAACCGGCCTCACCACGCTCCACTTCTCATCAACAGCTCAGCTGTGGAGGTGGTTAGCAGCACCAAATTCCTGGGGGTGCACATCACAGACAACCTCACTTGGTCTTTCAACACTACGTCACTGGTGAAGAGGGCACAGAAGTGCTTCCCGCGCAGGATGAGGAGAGCCCACCTGCCCCTGCCCATCCTCACAACCTTCTACAGAAGCACGATAGAGAGCATTCTTAACAGTTGTCTCTCTGTGTGGTGTAGAGGCTGCAGCGCCTCTGACCGGAGGAACGTGAGGAGAGTGGTGAGGACAGCAAAAGAGATTATTGGGGCTCATCTTCGCTCAATTAAGGATATTTCATCCCAGCGCTGCGTGTCCCGAGCCCATAACATCATCATAGACCCCTCACACCCCCACCATGGACTCTTCTCCCTGCTGTCCTCTCGGAAGATTTTCCTCAGCATCCGCTGCAGGTCCACCAGGTTCTGCAACAGCTTTTTTGCCATTGGCATCAGACTGTTCAACTCTAAACTGGACTCTACACTATATTTGCACATTTGCATCATATCTGGCATTACCAATGTGTTATCCTTTTAAAAATACACAACTGAACATTAATGCATTTTTGCACAAATGCCTTTTGCACCATTATTTTTGCATATAAACAACGGTTGTCAAGCTTCTGAAGTTTGCTGACGACAATACTTTCATCGGACTTATCTCTGATGGTGACGAGTCCGGCTACAGGTGGGAGGCTGACCATCTGGTGACCTGGTGCAGGGAGAACAACCTGGAGCTCAACGCTGTAAAAATAGTGGAGATGGTTGCGGACTTCAGGAAGAACTCAGCCCCAGCTACCCCCACCACCCTCTGTGACTATATATAATATATTTCAGTCGTCAGTCAAGTCAAATTATCTTGCGAGTTCAGTTCTTTTTTCTTTTCTTTGTTCGTGTTGTTACCACTGGGAGGTTCACGTCAGTGAGAAGAATGGAGTTCTTCAACGGAGGTTCAGTTCTGCTCGGGGCACAGGCTCACCATCTCCTTTCAGAGAGAATCAATGGAATCTGATCCAGTAGTCTGATCCAGATTTTTGATCAGCAACAACAAAAAACCTAGCCTGCACACAATAATATTATTATTGCATTCAGCTAAATAAACTCACTTTCTTATCAATTTTTACAGCTATAGCTATTGTTTTTTCTTCATTCCTTACATTAACATGGTTTTACATGCATTTTACATTTTTTTCTTTGCCCTACTCAAAACCCTGGAACCATCTTTAAACCATGTAAAAAAAAATATAAAATCCTTTTCAATTATGAAACTATGATTTGTAATTTAACAAATTACAGCATAGGCTTTTAAATCATCTTCCAAAGCTTTGTATATCATGACATGAAATACAATTATCACCTTACCAAACAGCATGATCCAATACTCTCCTTCATCATCCTTTATATCAGTAAACTCTATCTGAGATACTGCATTCATCTGTAGTCACAAACTACTTTAAATTCCCCATGATAACCCAGGAAAAGGTACACTTAACATCAACAAACACCACATTGAACAAATAAAAATAATGTAAAAAGAACTTAAAATACTTCCTAAACTTAAATATACTTTGGTGAAACCACAGCTTAAGAGCGACACAATGAGATACATTATACACTGGAGTGCTGATTTTGCCGAAAAACTGAAGTCACTGGTCGCCATCTTGCTACTCCCTACTCTCACAGAATTCCATACGATTTGGTTGCAACAACAAGCAGTTTTCTGGCTGTGTGAAAACGTTTCATAGGTAATTCTACTGTCCGTGGATGTACTAACACTATCAACTACTAGGAAATTAGATGCTGAAATATTTTAATGTTATTCATAAAAATAAAAAAATAAATATAAATATATATATATATATATATATATATATATATTTATATGGTGGTGAGCCCATCCCCTTCCGATGGGCTCACCACCTGTCGGAGGGGCCAAAGGGGTCGGGTGCAATGTGTAACGGGTAGCAGTGGAGGGCGGGGACCTTGGCGTTCCGATCCTCGGCTGCAGAAGCTGGCTCTTGGGACGTGGAATGTCACCTCTCTGGTGGGGAAGGAGCCTGAGCTTGTGCGCGAGGTTGAGAGGTTCCGACTAGAGATAGTCGGACTCACCTCGACGCGCCGCTCTGGCTCCGGAACCAGTCTCCTTGAGAGGGGCTGGACATTCTTCCACTCTGGAGTTGCCCATGGTGAGAGGCGCCGAGCTGGGGTTGGCATACTTGTTGCCCCCCATCTCGGTGCCTGCACGTTGGGGTTTTCCCCGGTGAACGAGAGGGTGGCCTCCCTCCGCATTCGTGTGGGGGGACGGGTTCTGACTGTTGTTTGCGCTTATGCGCCAAACAGCAGTTCAGATTACCCACCCTTTTTGGAGTCCTTGGAAGGGGTACTGGAGAGTGCCCCTCCTGGGGACTCCCTCGTTTTGCTGGGGGACTTCAACGCTCACGTGGGCAATGACAGTGGGACCTGGAGGGGCGTGGTTGGGAGGAATGGCCCACCTGATCTGAACTCGAGTGGTGTTTTGTTGTTGGACTTCTGTGCTCGTCATGGATTGTCCATCACAAACACCATGTTCAGGCATAAGGGTGTCCATATGTGCTCTTGGCACCAGGACACCCTAGGTCGCAGTTCAATGATCGACTTTGTTGTCGTTTCATCTGACCTGCGGCCGCATGTCTTGGACACTCGGGTGAAGAGAGGGGCGGAGCTCTCCACCGACCACTACCTGGTGGTGAGTTGGCTCCGATGGCGGGGGAGGAAGCCGGTCCGACCGGGCAGGCCCAAACGCACTGTGAGGGTTTGCTGGGAACGTCTGGCGGAGTCCCCTGTGAGGCGAAGCTTTAACTCCCACCTCCGGGAGAACTTTAAACACGTCCCGAGGGAGGCGGGGGACATTGAGTCTGAATGGACCATGTTCCACGCCTCTATTGTTGAGGCGGCTAGTTGGAGCTGTGGCCGCAAGGTTGTCGGTGCATGTCGTGGCGGCAACCCTCGAACCCGCTGGTGGACACCAGCGGTGAGGGAAGCCGTCAAGCTGAAGAAGGAGTCCTATCGGGCTTTTTTGGCCTGTGGGACTCCGGAAGCAGCTGATGTGTACCGGCAGTCGAAGCGGCAGGCGGCTCGGCTGGTCGCCGAGGCAAAAACTCGGGCGTGGGAAGAGTTCGGAGAGGCCATGGAGAAAGACTTCCGTACGGCTTCGAAGCGATTCTGGTCCACCATCCGGCGTCTCAGGAGGGGGAAGCAGTGCAGCACCAACACTGTTTACAGTGGGGGTGGTGTGCTGCTGACCTCGACTCGGGACGTCGTGCGTCGGTGGGCGGAATACTTCGAAGACCTCCTTAATCCCACCAACACGTCTTCCATTGAGGAAGCAGAGCCTGAGGACTCTGGGTCGGGTTCTCCCATCTCTGGTGCTGAGGTTGCCGAGGTTGTTAAAAAGCTCCTCGGTGGCAAGGCTCCGGGGGTGGATGAGATTCGCCCTGAGTACCTTAAGGCTCTGGATGTTGTGGGGCTGTGTTGGTTAACGCGGCTCTGCAACATTGCGTGGACATCGGGGGCAGTTCCCCTGGATTGGCAGACTGGGGTGGTGGTCCCCCTATTTAAAAAGGGGGACCGGAGGGTGTGTTCCAACTACAGAGGAATCACACTCTTAAGCCTCCCTGGTAAGGTCTATTCAGGGGTTCTGGAAAGGAGGGTCCGTCGGATAGTCGAATCTCGGATTCAGGAAGAGCAGTGTGGTTTTCGTCCTGGCCGTGGAACACTGGACCAGCTCTATACCCTCAGCAGGATTCTTGAGGGGGCATGGGAGTTTGCCCAACCAGTCTACATGTGTTTTGTGGATCTGGAGAAGGCATTCGACCGTGTCCCCCGGGGGATCCTGTGGGGGGTACTCCGGGAGTATGGAGTACCGGACCCTTTAATAAGGGCTGTCAGGTCTCTGTACGACTGGCAATGCGAGTCTGGTCCGCATTGCCGGCAGTAAGTCAGACTCGTTTCCGGTGAGAGTTGGACTCCGCCAAGGCTGCCCTTTGTCACCGATTCTGTTCATAACTTTTATGGACAGAATTTCTAGGCGCAGCCAAGGTGTTGAGGGGATCCGCTTTGGTGACCTTAGGATTGCGTCTCTGCTATTCGCGGATGACGTGGTCCTATTGGCTTCATCAGGGCGTGATCTACAGCTCTCACTGGAGCGGTTCGCAGCCGAGTGCGAAGCGGCCAGGATGAAAATCAGTGCCTCCAAATCCGAGACCATGGTCTTGAACCGGAAAAGGGTAGAGTGCCTTCTCCGGGTTGGGGAGGATGTCCTGCCCCTAGTGGAGGAGTTCAAGTATCTTGGGGTCTTGTTCACGAATGAGGGGAAGATGGAGCGGGAGATCGACAGGCGGATTGGTGCAGCGTCTGCTGTGAAGCGGGCGCTGTACCGATCCGTTGTGGTGAAGAGAGAGCTGAGCCAAAAGGCGAAGCTCTCGATTTACCGGTCGATCTACGTTCCTACCCTCATCTATGGTCACGAGCTTTGGGTCGTGACCGAAAGAACGAGATCCCGGATACAAGCGGCTGAAATGAGTTTTCTCCGTAGTGTGTCTGGGCTCTCCCTTAGAGATAGGGTGAGGAGCTCAGTCATCCGGGGAGGACTCAGAGTAGAGCCGCTGCTCCTCCACGTCGAGAGGAGCCAGTTGAGGTGGCTCGGGCATCTGGTCAGGATGCCTCCTGGACGCCTCCCTGGAGAGGTGTTCCAGGCACGTCCAACCGGGAGGAGGCCCAGGGGAAGACCCAGGACACGCTGGAGGGACTATGTCTCCCGGCTGGCCTGGGAACGCCTTGGGGTTCCTCCTGAGGAGCTGGCCCAAGTGGCTGGGGAGAGGGACGTCTGGGCCTCCCTACTGAAGCTGCTACCCCCGCGACCCGACCCCGGATAAGCGGAAGACAACGGACGGACGGACGGATATATATATATATATATATATATATATATATATATATATAGAAAGAGAGAGAGAGATACGTATGTGTATATGTATATGTGTATATATATATATATATATATATATATATATATATATATATATATATATATATATATATATATATAGAAAGAGAGAGAGAGAGAGAGATAAGTATGTATATATATATATATATATATATATATATATATATATATATATATATATATATATATATATATATTTAAATAAACCAAGAAAATTTCCATTGTCTGGTTCATCGAGTGTATTTGTGCTTCCCCTGAAAGGCAGATTCCTAAAGGCCAAATACAGCGTCACATCCAAAATTCGCTTCAGTAGTAAATTTGTTTTTTTCAAATTCTGTCTCGATCAGTTTTTGTTCTTTGCTGTCGATTCCAGAACTCTGCAAGACAGAATGCTGTAGGTTCTTCCATTTCCAATAACAATGTTTGTGTGCATGGTTTCTTTCATGCCCTGGAAATCTTTCATAAAGCTTTCTGTATTTTATGTTGGATATTTTCATCCCATCTGTTGAATTTAGTGCACTAGTTGATCTTTTCTCTACTTCATAAGAGAAAAGCAAGCACGGCAGGCACAATATGGCTTTTTTTGACCTGCTATATATTAGCCAGTCCCTAACAATTTTTCCCTTCCATTGTGGGAGGCAGAATATGCTAGATATTTTGGGAATTCTCTGCCCTCTGAATCTGCTGGCAGTTCACTTGCCATCTCTGAAAAAGGCTTCCTTGTTGCCATAAAACGCACAACATTCACTCTATCAGAATCTGTCATCTGTGTTGGCCATGACGCGGGATCATTAAAATTATGATCCGTCTCTAAGCCACTGTGTTCAGACTCTCCGATCGGGCAGCAAGCCCCTCCACCTGCCCTGTCTCTTGTATCGGTAGGGATGGCTCTCTCCGTCTCTTCCTCAAACGCATGCTGCCTCTCCCCCCCTCCCGAAGCACATGCTGCGACGGGAGAACTGCTATGTTGTCCTTTCTCTCTGTCCACCAAGCTCCCCGCCACAGCTGGCTCTCCTGCTTCGCCCTGTCTTTCAGCCTGCATCTGGACCTCTGCACTCTGTCTGCTTTCAACCCTTTTGCTAAGCTCAAGTATTTCTGTAAAAGAAAAGATGTTTTCCCCCTTACACTAGCTAACGGACGCTTTACTTTAAAATCACATTGATAAATGCATTGCTTCTTACCTGGCTCTGAATGTGCACCATCCCTCTGCAATTCCGTTCCGGACTCATCCTCAGTTTTTTTTAGATATTTGGCCATCAAAATCCTCAAGCCTTAGGTTTCGTCTTCTCTTTTTCTCTTATTTTTTATTTTCTGTGCGCCGGACTTCTGAAAACCAGACATGTTTGCTGCGAAACAAACTTTTTTTTTCTTCTTCTTCTTCTGTTTAATGGCGGTTGGAAAAACAACTTTTGGTGCATTACCGCCACCAACTGAAATGGAGTGTGAATCGGGATGACCTACTCTAATATCCTACTACTATAAATAATAATAAAAAATAAAATAAAATAAAAAATAAAATAAATAAATAAATAAATACATAAATTAATAACTAAATCCGTTTTATCAAATTAGTCTTTTTAAGATATCTTAATTATAAAGAATAACCCTCTGATTTGGTGTTCATGTCTAAAAGATATTTTATGTTTAACTTTAATTTACTGATTTGTAATCTATTTATCAATTCATTTCTCTCAATATAATATTTACTGCAAACTAATATAACATGCTCCACTATTTCTTCAACAAAACAAAAATCACACTTTCCTGTATCATGAATACCCATTTTAAATAATGTGCTATTTAACCCTGTATGTACAAAACGTAATCTTGACATTACTGTTTCTTCCCTTCTATTCCTTCATGTAATCCTCATTAATCCTACTTTTCTTTGAATATTATAAAACCATATTCCAGTTCTTTCTTCTTCCCACTGTTTCTGCCACCTTGCTCTAATCCTTTTCTTAATTACTGATTTTATTTCACCTTTACTAAATGGAATTATTATATCAATTAAACTGTATTTACTTGCTCTTTTTGCATATTTATCTGCCATCTCATTCCCTTTTATTCCTATATGAGAAGGAATCCATATAAAAGAAACAATTAATCCCATTGCTTGAATTCTGAATAATAATTGCTGAATTTCGACCAATAAATCCGGTCTGCTATCTGAATGATTGTTTTTAAATGAATATAATGTTGAACTAGAATCTGAACAAACTACACTTCTTAATGGTCTAATTTCTTCAATCCATTCTAATGCTAACATGATACCAAACATTTCTCCTGTATAAACTGAAATTTCATTACTAATTCTTTTACCTGATTTAAAATTAAATTCTGGAACTACAAACGAAACACCATTCCTATTATTTGAATCTTGTGAAGCATCTGTATAAATTTTTACATATCCACAATATTCTTTATCTATATATTGCTCAACCTTATTTGAATCTGAAATATCCTGTTTATTTTTCCGTTTATACAACAAGGTTAAATCTGCATCAATTTCAGGCAACATAGATGAATGAAGTATTGATCTAATAACTGTTTTACGGCCATTTATTTGAGATAATTCAAGATCTGTTATATTAGAATCTGCTATCCCCCCAAAAGAATTTAATTTCTTCTTCCCTTTTTCCCAACTTGGTTTTAAAATTTCCTGACATGGATGATTTTTACAATGATTCTTAAACTGAAACCAGTAAGTGGAAAGTAATTGTAATCTCAATTTTAGTGGCATTTCTCCCATTTCTACTTGTAATGCTGAAGTTTGTGTAGTTCTTATGGCCCCTGTACATAATCTCAAAGCTTGATACTGAACAATATCCAATTTTTTAAGTAATGAAACTGATGCTGAACCAAAAGCTATACATCCATAATAAAAACAAACCTAATTAAACCTGTATAAATTGATTTCAATTCCTTCCTCTCAGCTCCCCATTCATTCCCAACCAAACATCTCATAATATTTATAACTCTTTTGCATTTATCAATCATCTTCTCAATATGAACTTTCCAAGTAAGCCTTTCATCCAACCATATACCCAAAAACTTAAATTGTTTTACCCTTTCCAAATCATATTTATAAATTTGTAACTTTAATTCTTCAGAAACTTTTTTCCTTGTAAAAAACAAAATCTTTGTTTTATCTACAGAAATCTTGAATCCCCATCTAAAAGACCAATCTTCTATTTTATTAATGGCTTCTTGAACTTTTTTGATGATGAAACTTGGGGTTGAATTGCTCCATCATTAGCAAATAAAGAAACACCCATTTTATTTTCCACATCCTCAAACATATCATTAATCATAATAGAAAAAAATAATGGACTAACTATGCTTCCTTGAGGAATACCATTTTCAACATAAAGATTTTCTGATAATTGATTTCCTATTCTTACTTGTATAGATCTATTATTGAGAAAATCATTTATCCAATTAAACATTGAACCCCCAATTCCCATCTTCTTTAATTTTATCAAAAATCCTTCTTTCCACATCATGTCGTAAGCTTTTTCAATGTCAAAGAATACAGCTATCACATTCTCTTTATTAACTTGTGCCTTTCTTATTTCATGTTCCAATAATAAAATAGGATCCATTGTGTTCATACCTTTCCTGAAAAAAACTTTTTTTTTCTTTTTCAAAACGAACATTCAGAGCTGCAGCCAGCCGTTGTCCTAGTGGTCAAACCATTTTATGTTGGGGTGGGGGGAGTTATAATGGTCCCTTACCTGTAATACCTGTAATACCCATCTTTATAATTTTAATTAATAAACCTTCTTTCCACAATATATCATATGCATTTTCAATATCAAAAAACACTTCTACAATATTTATTAATTTAAGCTTTTCTGATTTCAAATTCCAATTCCTCCCTCTTCAAGTTTCTGCTCCGCTTAGAAACAGCACGGGATGTGACGTCATTTCCTGTGATGTGCCCAAATATGGGCAAAATGGCCGCCATGTTGTTGTCTGGAGAGTCAGAGTCTAAAATAAAATCATTTATCCTTCTTGTCTGCTCTCTCCTAAATTGTCCCGTTTCTATTAAATTATCTGAACTATGGATCTTTGCAAATGTTCTTGTCATTACTTCTAGTTTTTCTTCATTTGTTACTGCTGTTCCTTCTTCATGTTTTAGAACTGGATATGTTCTCTCTGGTCTATTTCCCTTCATTTTCTTAATCATTCCCCATACCTAAGCTATAGGGGTTGTTCTGCCTATTGAATCACAAAAATCTCTCCATTTTGTCTTCTTTGCCTTCTAAATAACTTTCCTGTCTTCTGCTTGATCTTTTTTATATTCAATAAAATTTTATAAATGATGTGTTCTTTAGAAAACCCTAAAAGCTATCCTCCTTCTTCAAGTTTCTGCTCCGCTTAGAAAAAACACGGGATGTGACGTCACTTCCTGTGATGTGCCCAAATATGGGCAAAATGGCCGCCCTGTTCAAAGCTCTGCAGTCAGAGCTCTCGATGATGAGAGCTGTGAACTGATCACAAACTTCATAAATTCGTTAATAATCAACGGTTTGCTTTAAAATTCTGAAAATATTCATGGATCTCAAAGAATGCTTTATCTAACCACAGGATTTTTTTTATGGTCATTAAAAAAATGGATTCAGAGAAATAAAATATTAAACTTTATAGTCTTGTACCATTTATTTTCAAAGTCTTGTAAATTGGTCAAACTCGCCTGGATTTTTACAAAACTGAAATCCATGTTTTTCTGCATGTGCTTTACAAATAGAGGCCATATTTTGGGGGGTTGAACAATATTTGTGGAAAATACATTGATTTCTCCATTTTACAAACTTTTAAAAATTCAGAGTGTAGCACTTCAAAAAAAAAACAATACATGCAGTGAGAGAATTGTTACACCTTATTCACGGAATACATCCTGAAAATCTGGGATCAAAAAATTGATTTTAAAGCATTTTTTATTCTTTACTTTATTGCTTTTATTATTCTCCAGGTTTTTTAACACTTTTGGAAATAGGCCCCGCCCACTTGTTTTAATCATTACCATATTTAATACCTGAGTTCAGGGGTATGACTGGAAGGGGATGAAGAAGGTTTTGTAAAAATCCGGTCAGCCATTCTTGCGTAGTTGATTTCTTGACATCACAGCGCCCCCTAGTGATGGACGATCCTCAAACGCGGGTCACATGTGCAAAATCTTATTTGGACTATGGGTTATGAAGGACATGTCAAAATCTGTTATGGTTTT
The DNA here is from genome assembly GCA_037039145.1 of Fundulus diaphanus. NCBI lineage: Eukaryota > Metazoa > Chordata > Actinopteri > Cyprinodontiformes > Fundulidae > Fundulus > Fundulus diaphanus. The sequence continues at coordinate 48,520,682 of CM073138.1, read as the reverse complement.
AGAATAATCAGCAATTACATTTAGAGCTAGCTAGCTAACAATCACTTATTTTAGCGTTACTTTTCGAAAAAGTCAAAATTCAAAAATCCGGCGTGTTAACTTTTTTTATTTGTCCATTACGCGGTTACATATGGAGTTTTGCTCGGATTGCATAAAAAATGTAGGAGGAGTTTAACAAGAAAGGTTTAACCTTTGTAGCCATGTAGCGCGAAAACTAGCTGGGAAACGAAGGGTGTGCCAATTCCCTTTATTTTGCAGAATCATCCAATAAACAAAGTGATGTGAAGTTTTTGAGTGTGGGACCAGTAGTTTGGTGGTTAAAGGCCAAAACGCATTGTCCTTTGTTATAGCGCCCCCTAGTTGTTGAGGGGTCTGAATTTCTGGGTTTGAGTAGCGGTGCACATTCTGTACTTGGATACCTGATTCAATAGGTTCGTTACAAATCCGCATGGGCCGCCCAACGCGTTTTAGCGGAGAATAATAATTACCCGTAATAATAATAATAACTAGAACTGCAAGCAGTTATTAACGGGTTCCAAGCCCGTCTACGCTCCGCCCCCTTTGAGCATGTTCCTGGACTACAGCGTTCAACACCCTCATCCCACAGCATCTGGTTGAAAAACTGGAACATCTGGGCTTCAGCACACCCCTCATCACTTCCTCACCTCCTGACCACTGTCGGTCCGGGTCTGACAGACCACCTCTGATGTCATCACCCTCAGCACGGGCTCCCCCCAGGGCTGTGTCCGCAGCCCCCTGCTGTTTACTCTGATGACACACGACTGCACCCCCAGGTTCACCCCCAATCACATCATGAAGTTCGCAGTTGACACAAACTCATTAACAGCTCAGCTTTGGAGGTGGTTAGCAGCACCAAATTCCTCGGGGTGCACATCACGGACAACCTCACCTGGTCTGTAAACACCACATCTGGTGAGGAGGGCACAGAAGCGCTTGTACTTCTTGCGGAGGATGAGGAGAGCCCAACTGCCCCCGCCCATCCTCACAACCCTCTACACAAGTACCATAGAGAGCATTCTGACCATAGATATCCATAATAAAGGCTAGATGTCTTACGGCGGAGTCTCAAACGTCATCACCGGCGGCCATCTTGCCTCAGACAAGCTTTCTGGCGTACTCTGTGGTACCTAATGTAAGGTGAGTGATCAGCACGAACACAAATACTCTTATCTCATTGAATTCTTGACGGATTTACAAACAGTTTGGTTTCTTACAAACGTTATGAACGTGGCTATAATTCTTGATGCTTGAACATGTCGAAATTGCAGATTTTCTTGTCGAAAAATGACTTAATCGTGCAGCATAGTTGTGCATCACGGCTACTTGCGCAAGTTATCAAGGCTGAGACCACTGGTCAATTATATAGGTTTTACTGACACCAATAACGATTGTATGACAATTAATCTTTGGTGTAAATTTGAGGGAAATCAATCTCACAATGGTCCAAAAAGATATATGTTCCCTTAATTTCCCCATGGTTATTATACATTATTTTAATATACCAACTTTTATTTCAGGATTTGTTGTGCGACAGGCTCTGAAAAAGCTGTCCTGTGATGTCTGCCGTGCCAGCTTGGTAACAGATGCTGCATCTGCCATCAAGGACCAGAGCTACCACCTGCTGAAGTTAAAAAACAATGGAGGTCTGGTTATTCCATCAGAAGGCACAGTGATGGTAGTCAGGGCAGCAGAGTGGGTCATTCGTCAGACCTCATGTACCAGACGATCACAGCCCATCAAAGTGCTAGAGGTCGTGTACATTGTAAGGAAGAGGATAGGGTCAGAGGATGTGTTTGTGCTCAGAGAGCACATCGGAGAAACACAGTATGGCATAGACAGCCACCACCATATGCTGTTAACGTTGGTTGTGTCCTTGTTTTTTAAGTTAAGGCTGCACCAAATTGCCAAAATAACTAACCTTAGCTTACAGAGCAACAACATGCAACAGAAGCTCAATAAAACCGTCCTTTTCAAAGGGCATTAGCCAAGCTATGTTTTTGGGTCATTTTTTAAATCTCTGTCTTCCATGTGTATACCATCACAGTAGTGTAGGTGGGGATTTCAACATGCTACATCTATATATACTTGTGAAGGGGACTATTGTACCAATTTTAATAGCAAATAAATTTCACTTTTATAATGGATTAGAAATAGGAACCTTTGTGTAATTACTCCTGATATATAATCCGAATAGTCTACATGAAACTTCAAAGTGTTACCTTTAATTTGAAACCTGGATTATGCTTCTACACCAAGAGGTTGCCACACAATAAGCCTTTTTTGTCAGTACTTCATATTTTATTATAACAGTAATATTCATATAATAAAAGTATGTATGTAAATATAAATAAATTAGGACTGTGAAATAATTAATCACACCCAAATAAAAGTGTATATATATATATATATATATATATATATATATATATATATATATATATATATATATATATATATATATATATATATATAATGAATGTTCTTCATTTAGATTGACCTTTAAACCATTAATGCTATTACTCCTTTTCATATCTATCTATCTATCTATCTATCTATCTATCTATCTATCTATTTATCCATATTATATCATAGTGTTACTTTTGGAATAAGTCTGATCCATATCTGAACTATGGATCTTTGCAAATGTTCTTGCCATTACTTCTACTTTTTCCTCATTTGTTACTGCTGTTCCTTCTTCATGTTTTAGAACTGGATATGTTCTCTCTGGTCTATTTCCCTTCATTTTCTTAATCATTCCCCATACCTTAGCTATAGGAGTTGTTCTTCCCATTGAATCACAAAAATCTCTCCATTTTGTCTTCTTTGCCTTCTAAATAACTTTCCTTGCTTCTGCTTGATCTTTTTTACATTCAATATTTTTTTTAAATTATGTGTTCTTTTCAAAACTCTAAAAGCTATCCTCCCTCTTCCAGTTTCTGCTCCACTTAGAAAATCACGGGATGTGACGTCACATCCTGTGATGTGCCCATATATGGGCAAAATGGCCGCCCTGTTCACAGTTCTGGATGGTCAGAGCTCTGGATGGTGAAAGCTGTGACCAGATCATAAAATTCATTAAATCGGTAAAAATCAACGGTTTGCGCTAAAATTCTGAAAATATTCACATATGTCCAAGAGTGCTTTATCTAACTATGTGATTTTTTAAACGCCCATTGAAAAAAGCGTTTCAGAGAAAAAAAATATTAACCTTTATAGTCTTGCACATGTGAATTTCAAAGTCTTTTAAATAGTTCAAAATCGCCTGGATTTTTACCAAACTGAAGTACACATTAAGTCTGAATGTGCTTTACAAATAGTGGCCATTTTTATTGGGATTGAACAATATTTGTGGAAAATACATTGATTTCTCCATTTTACAAACTTTTAAAAAATCAGAGTGTGCAACTTTCAGAAACCTCAATACATGCAGTGAGAGAATTGTTACACCTTATTCAAGGAATACATCCTGAAAATCTGAGATCGTTACACCACAAAATGGATTTTTGGTAATTTTTTGAAATTTTGAAGGTTTTTTTCACACTTTTGGAAATAGGCCCCGCCCACTTGTTTCAATCAGTACCATATTTAATTCCTGAGTTAAGGGTTATGACTGGAAGGGGATGAAGAAGGTTTTGTAAAAATCCGATCAGCCATTCTTGCGTAGTAGATTTCTTGACATCACAGCGCCCCCTAGTGAAGGACGATCCTCAAACGCGGGTCACATGTGCAAAATCTTATATGGACTATGTGTTATGAAGGACATGTAAAAATCTGTTATGGTTTTAGAATAATCAGCAATTACATTTAGAGCTAGCTAGCTAACAATCACTTATTTTAGCGTTACCTATTGAAAAAGTCAAAATTCAAAAATCCACCGCGTTAACTTTTTTTATTTTTCCATGACACGCTTATATATGAAGTTTTGCGCAGATCGCACAAAAAATGTAGGAGGAGTTTAACAAGAAAGGTTTAACCTTTGTAGCCATGTAGCGCGAAAAGTAGCTAGGAAACGAAAGGTGTGCCAATTCCCTTTTTGATGCAGAAACATCCAATAAACAAAGTGCTATCAAATTTTTGAGTGTGGGACCAGTAGTTTGGTGGTTACAGGCCAAAACGCATTGCCCTTTGTTATAGCGCCCCCTAGTTGTTGAGGGGTCTGAATTTCTGGGTTTGAGTAGAGGCACACATTCTGTACTTAGATACCTGATTCAATAGGTTCGTTATAAATCCGCTTGGGCTGCACACACGAAAAACAATAGGGTTCTCTGCTCACAGAGCAGACGAACGGCATAGCCGTTCGCCTGCGCTGCGGGCTTGGAACCCTAATAACTAGAACTGCAAGCAGTTATTAACGGGTTCCAAGCCCACCCACGCCCCGCCCCTTTTAGCATGCTCCTGGACTTCAGTTCAGTGTTCAACACCATCATCCCACAGCATCTGGTGGAAAAACTGGAACATCTGGGCTTCAGCACACCTCTTCAACTGGCTGCTAGACTTCCTCACCTCTTGACCTCAGTCGGTCCGGGTGGGACAGAACACCTCTGATGACATCACCCTAAGCACGAGCTCCCCTCAGGGCTGCGTCCTGAGCCCCCTGCTGTTCACTCTGATGACACACGACTGCGTCCCCAGGTTCACGACCAATCACATCGTGAAGTTTGCAGACGACAAGACGATGGTGGGCCTGATCAGAGACGACAACGACCAGGGGTCCGTTCTTCGTACGTCGCTAACTCAGTTAGCAGGATTTCATTGTTGACGATTTGGCATGATCTTGGATCGTTTGGTTCTTCGAAAGACATCCTGCACTTGTTGTCATAGCAACATGTGCGCCAGCTTAAGCCTGCTCGAGAGCAGGCTTATTTCATGTAAACAAGATTAGATCACGGCTGTATAAGCGGAGGAGATAGGGAAGTCTGCCGTAGCCATGTCCATTTTTACGACTGCAACCTGTTGCGGAAGGGGCAAGAATAATTTGCAGAGTTTTTTCGAATTAATCGCGTATTGCGCAATAGACAGGATCACATGTGCAAAATCTTATATGGACTATGTGTTATGAAGGACATGTAAAAATCTGTTATGGTTTTAGAATAATCAGCAATTACATTTAGAGCTAGCTAGCTAACAATCACTTATTTTAGCGTTACCTATTGAAAAAGTCAAAATTCAGAAATCCGCCACGTTCACTTTTTTTATTTGTCCATGACACGCTTATATATGAAGTTTTGCGCAGATCGCACAAAAAATGTAGGAGGAGTTTAACAAGAAAGGTTTAACCTTTGTAGCCATGTAGCGCGAAAAGTAGCTAGGAAACGAAAGGTGTGCTATTTCCCTTTTTGATGCAGAAACTTCCAATAAACAAAGTGCTATCAAATTTTTGAGTGTGGGACCAGTAGTTTGGTGGTTACAGGCCAAAACGCATTGTCCTTTGTTATAGCGCCCCCTAGTTGTTGAGGGGTCTGAATTTCTGGGTTTGAGTAGAGGCACACATTCTGTACTTAGATACCTGATTCAATAGGTTCGTTATAAATCCGCTTGGGCTGCACAACGCGTTTTAATTCCGTAATAATAATAATAAATAATTTAAAAACACACGAAAAACAATAGGGTTCTCTGCTCACAGAGCAGACGAACGGCATAGCCGTTCGCCTGCGCTGCGGGCTTGGAACCCTAATAACTAGAACTGCAAGCAGTTATTAACGGGTTCCAAGCCCACCCACGCACCGCCCCCTTGAGCATGTTCCTGGACTTCAGTTCAGCGTTCAACACCATCAAAACTGGAACATCTGGGCTTCAGCACACCTGTTCGCAACTGCCTACTAGACTTCATCACCAACAGACCTCAGTTGGTCTGGGTCGGACAGAAAACCACTGATGTCATCACCCTCAGCACGGGCTTTCCTCAGGGCTGCGTCCTGAGCCCCCTGCTGTTCACCCTGATGACACACGACTGTGTCCCCAGGTTCACCACCAATCACATCGTGAAGTTTGCAGACGACACGACGGTGGTGGGCCTGATTAGAGACAACAACGACCAGGACCAGGACCAGGACTGATCCTGAACGTGGAGAAAACGAAGGAGATCATCATGGACTTCAGGAAGAAATGGCCTCGCCATGCTCCACTTCTCATTAACAGCTCAGCTGTGGAGGTGGCCAGCAGCAATAAATTCCTCGGGGTGCACATAACACACAACCTCAGCTGGTTTGTGAACACCATGTCACTGGAGAAGAGGGCACAGAAGCGCTTGCACTTACTGCGGAGGATGAGGAGAGCCCACCTGTCCCCGCCCATCCTCACGACCATCTACAGCAGCACCATCTATCTGCTCCCCACTCCCTTCCAATTAAGCATGTCATAATATTTATTACTTTCTTGCATTTGTCTAAAAAAAGTAGATGCAATGCAGTTTTGCATTGCATTACATTGAAATGACTGTTGTCATTTCAGCTTTTAACTTTTTGCTCTCTCTTTTTTCTTCATAGTAGGTACACCTGATCTGACGTTCTGTTAACTGTGACATCATCCAGAGAAGACAGATCACCCGCTATTACCATCTAATGTAGAACAGATTACTGGATCAATGTGTGCTTCTGTGCTTGTTTGTCTCTCTTGTTGTGTCTCTGCTCTGTATTCTTTAACCCCCAGTCGGTCGAGGCAGATGACCATTCATACAGAACCCGGTTCTGCTGGAGGTTTTTCCTTCCCGCTAATGGGTGGGTTTTTTTTTTCGACTGTCGCTTCATGCTTGCTCAGTATGAGGGATTGCTGCAAAGCCATGGACAATGCAGACGTCTCTCCCTGTAGCTCTATGCTTCTCCAGGAGTGAATGCTGCTTGTCGGGACTTTGAAGCAATCAACTGGTTCCCTTATATAGGAAATTTTTGACCAATCTATATAATCTGACCCAATCTGTATAATATGATTGATTTTGACTTTGTAAAGTGCCTCGAGATGACATGTTTCATGAATTGGCGCTATATAAATACAATTGAATTGAATTGAATAGAGTCCATCTGTTAAACCTTTTCTGCGTCGCACAAAGACACGATGATTGGAACCAAAGATCTCAACTTTGGACTCATCAGACCAAAGCACAGATTTCCACTGGTCTAATGTCCATTCCTTGTGTTCTTTAGCCCAAACAATTCTCTTCTACTTGTTGCCTGTCCTTAGCAGTGGTTTCCTAGCAGCTGTTTTAACATGAAGGCCTGATTCACACAGTCTCCTAACAGTTGTTCTAGAGATGTGTCTGCTGCTAGAACTCTGTGTGGCATTGACCTGGTCTCTAATCTGAGCTGCTGTCAACCTGCGATTTCTGAGGCTGGTGACTAGGATGAATTTATCCTCCACAGCAGAGGTGACTCTTGGTCTTCCTTTCCTGGGGCGGTCCTCGTGTGAGCCAGTTTCTTTGTAGCGCTTGATGGTTTTTGCGAATGCACTTGGGGACACTTTCAAAGTTTTCCCAATTTTTCGGACTGAATGACCTTCAGTTCTTAAAGTAATTATGGCCACTTGTTTTTCTTTACTTAGCTGCTTTTTTCTTGCCATAATACAAATTCTAACAGTTTATTCAGTAGGACTATCAGCTTTGTATCCACTTGACTTCTGCACAACACAACTGATGGTCCCAACCCCATTTAAGAGGCAAGACATCCCACTTATTAAACCTGACAGGGGACACCTGTGAAGGGAAAACCATTTCAGGTGACTATCTCTTGAAGCTCATTAAGAGAATGCCAAGAGTGTACGAAGCAGTAATCAAAGCAAAAGGTGGCTACTTTGAAGAACCTAGAATATAAGACATATTTTCAGTTGTTTCACACTTTTTTGTTAAGTATATAATTCCACATGCATTAATTCATAGTTTTGATGCCTTTAGTGTGAATCTACAATTGTCATAGTTATGAAAATTAAGAAAACTCTTTGAAGGAGAAGGTGTGTCTAAACCACCTCCTCCATTACCATCTGGTACGCTGGTGCCACCGCCAAAGACAAGAGCAGACTGCAGCGTGTCATCCGGTCTGCAGAGAAGGTGACTGGCTGCAATTTTCCATCTCTCCAGGACCTGTAAGCCTCCAGGACTCTGAGGCGTGCAGGGAAGATTGTGGCCGATTTTGTGACACCCCAGTCACAAAATATTTCAGACACTTCCTTCTGGCAGGAGGCAGCGGTCCATCAGGACCAAAACCTCACGACACAAAAACAGTTTTTTCCCATCCGCTACCAGCCTTATTAACACGGCCCAGAGGCCCCGTGACACTTGACTCTGCCTCTCTCCCCTGTTCAGGTCCTACAAGCTACACCAACGTAGCATCTCCAGACCTTCTGCGTTACATTAACGCACAGTCTACCGTGTATATAGCTTTCTGTGTATATATATATATATATATATATATATATATATATATATATATATATATATATATATATATATATATATATATATATATATATATACACACAGCGTTCACTGAGCGAGAGGCGGGTTACACCCTGGACAGGTCGGCAATCTGTCACAGGGCAACACAGAGACAGACAGGACAAACAACCATTCTTGCACACACTCACACCTAAGGACAATTTAGAGAAGCCAATTAAACTAACAGTCATGTTTTTGAACTGTGGGAGGAAGCCGGCGTACCCGGAGTGAACCTACGCATGCACAGGTAGAACATTCAAACTCCATGCAGAAAGACCCAGAGGATTTGAAAGACCCGGGAGGATTTGAAAGACCCAGGAGGATTTGAAAGACCCAGGTGATTGAACCCAGAAGGCAACAACACTTCTCACTGCTTCACTGTGCAGCCTCTGTTTATGACAGTATCATGTAAATCTTAGGCACAAATAAAGTGTTACCTAAACAAAAGTAATTTGTATAGTAAGTATAACATCCACTGACTGTAAAGTTACCTGTGAAACCTTTTCACACAGCCAAACTGCTTGTTGTTGCAACCAAATGCTATGGGGTTCTGTGTGAGAACGGAGTAGCAAGATGGAGGCCAGTGACCTCTCCTAGTGACTTGCCGCCATCTTGCTACTCCCTACTCTCACACTTTTGCAAATAGGCCCTGCCCACTTGTTTCAATTGTGTTCATAAACAGACACAATAAAAAATGCAAAAAGCATCATGCTAACCTTTAGAATTAGGCTTATTGGATATTACTACTTAATAACTCTCTGTCACAGCCTCTAACCTGCTGGTGATACACTTGGGCCTGGTGTCTCCTGGCTGGCTTCTCCAGGTTGGTCACTGCTGCAGGGTTCTGTCTGGTCCTGGTCTGGCCCTGGTTTTTGCCTCTTTAAGAAGAACTGTGAGATATTCCCTTTTCTCTTCATTTGGGCTCTACACAAAATAAGGCAGCCTGGTATTTAGACTCAATGACTGTATGGCAAAGACAACACTATTTTAAATATTATTTAAACAATAGTTTTTAGTTTTCTGTAGCTTGCTAAAATAATACTAAATTAAAAATAGATTAATTAAATTAATTAATATAACTAGTTAGGTTATAATTCAAAGCTTTCATATGACATAGCCTATTTACATTCAGTCATTATAAACTTAACAATGGTTTTTCACATATTCTTACCACACACATTTCAAGCAAGAGCTGGGAGATATATCCTGGCCAAATTAATAAAACATTACAGGGCAGCATGTGCACTGAAACATATGTTAAAAGAATCTGTCTAAAACACGATCTATCAGCACTAGCATGGCTAATATAATAAACGAGGCACTACGGACGGAGCGGTGCACAACCATTTTTTTTTTCTTTTTAGAAATGTATGACAAGTGCCGCCTCTCATTAGGAAGGTAACACAGCGGTTACCGCTGAGCGGTAAAATGTTGTAAATACCTGCAAAACTCCTCAACGGTGTACTCTAAAGCCGCGGGTGTGTTTTGGATCAAGCAGGAACCACATGTCAGCTTAACCAATGAACAGCGTCAGTGCGCAGCATGTAGGCTGCTACTGCATGGGCTGCCTTCAGGGACAGTCGGAAATTACAGTTTTCCTGGCAAATCTTTGCCGATCTCATAAGTATTATATTTTAAAATTACCATTTCCACTGGGGTGGCAGTAGGGGTGGCAAGGGCTCTGTTGGGGGTGGCAAATGCCACCCCTGCCACCCCTCTGGCTCCGCAACTGGCTACATTCAATGTAAAGCTTATGTATATAAGTGTGTGTGTGTGTAAAAAATCCATATATAATCAAATACTGCCATCTACTGGAAATTTTAAATCCCTACATGGGCACATTTCGGAAATGTTATTCTCTTTAAATTCATAAATAAATTCTTTAAAAATCAACAGTTTGCTCTAAAATTCTTCCAATTATATATATATATATATATATATATATATATATATATATATATATATATATATATATATATATATATTTAAGCTATATACACAGACACCGATCTACAGACAACAGCAATTATCAACAAAAAGAAATCAACAAAAAACCTAATCACCCTCAGCACGGGCTTCCCCCCCCCTCCCCACAAATCATGTCTATCCAGTAATTTAGGACCATTTTGTTTGTTTTTGGTGTTTAATGTACTTTTCTCTACTTCCATCGCTGTACCCATTAGCACATATTGTGTTTATGCCAGAAACACTGTAACTGTAAAGCATGAGGATTATCTATCATAAAATCTTACTTATTGAAGGTAATTCCCCAGGATCTGGTTCCTGGTGTCCTTTTATATGCGCACCCATAAGCGGAGTAAAAGTCTGGCTCCTTGGGACATAGCTCTGGAAGTTTGCTTACTTTCAATACAAAACCGAAATTATTTATTAAGTTAGACAATCATTTAATTCAATCAATTGGTCCCATGTAGCCCCTAAAGGGGTGACATTTTCAGTCAGTTGATTTAGCTGGAAATCGGGTTAGAATTCACCGGATTCAGAGTGTCTGAAACATAAAGTACATTTTCCTGAATTGACTATATTCTCTCTGAGCGCAGCTTTGTCTGACCTAAGATGGCCGCTGTGACATCACTTCCTGTGATGTGCCCAAATAAGGGCAAAATGGCCGCCCTGTTCACAGCTGTGGAGTCAGAGCTCTGGATGAGAGCTGTGAACTGATCACAAACTTCATAAATTCGTTAATAATCAACGGTTTGCTCTAAAATTCTGAAAATATTCATGGATCTCAAAGAGTGCTTTATCTAACCACAGGATTTTTTTTATGGTCATTAAAAAAATGGATTCTGAGAAATAAAATATTAAACTTTATAGTCTTGTACCATTTATTTTCAAAGTCTTGTAAATTGGTCAAACTCGCCTGGATTTTTACCAAACTGAAATCCATGTTTATTCTGCATGTGCTTTACAAATAGAGGCCATATTTTGGGGGGTTGAACAATATTTGTGGAAAATACATTGATTTCTCCATTTTACAAACTTTTAAAAATTCAGAGTGTAGCACTTCAAAAAAAAAAACAATACATGCAGTGAGAGAATTGTTACACCTTATTCACGGAATACATCCTGAAAATCTGGGATCAAAAAATTGATTTTAAAGCATTTTTTATTCTTTACTTTATTGTTTTTATTATTCTCCAGGTTTTTTAACACTTTTGGAAATAGGCCCCGCCCACTTGTTTTAATCATTACCATATTTAATACCTGAGTTCAGGGGTATGACTGGAAGAGGATGAAGAAGGTTTTGTAAAAATCCGATCAGCCATTCTTGCGTAGTAGATTTCTTGACATCACAGCGCCCCCTAGTGATGGAAGATCCTCAAAGGCGGGTCACATGTGCAAAATCTTATTTGGACTATGTGTTATGAAGGACATGTCAAAATCTGTTATGGTTTTAGAATAATCAGCAATTACATTTAGAGCTAGCTAGCTAACAATCACTTATTTTAGCGTTACTTTTCGAAAAAGTCAAAATTCAAAAGTCTGGCGCGTTCACTTTTTTTATTTGTCCATTACGCTCTTATATATGGAGTTTTGTGCGGATTGCATAAAAAATGTAGGAGGAGTTTAACAAGAAAGGTTTAACCTTTGTAGCCATGTAGCGCGAAAACTAGCTGGGAAACGAAGGGTGTGCCAATTCCCTTTATTTTGCAGAATCATCCAATAAACAAAGTGATGTGAAGTTTTTGAGTGTGGGACCAGTAGTTTGGTGGTTATAGGCCAAAACGCATTGTCCTTTGTTATAGCGCCCCCTAGTTGTTGAGGCTTCTGAATTTCTGGGTTTGAGTAGCGGTGCACATTCTGTACTTGGATACCTGATTCAATAGGTTCGTTACAAATCCGCATGGGCCGCCCAACGCGTTTTAGCGGAGAATAATAATTACCCGTAATAATAATAATAATAACTAGAACTGCAAGCAGTTATTAACGGGTTCCAAGCCCACCCACGCCCCGCCCCCTTGAGCATGTTCCTGGACTTCAGTTAAGCGTTCAACACCATTATCCTACAGCATCTGGCGGAAACACTGAAACATCTGGGCTTCAGCACACCCCTTCGCAACTGCCTGCTAGACTTCCTCACCTCCTGACCTCATTTGGTCCGGGTCGGACAGAACACCTCTGATGTCATCACCCTCAGCACGGGCTCCCCTCAGGGCTGTGTCCTTAGCCCCCTGCTGTTCACCCTGATGACTCACACGTCCCCAGGTTCATCACCAATCACATCGTGAAGTTTGCAGACGACACGACGGTGGTGGCCTGATTAGAGACGACAACGACCAGGACCAGGACTGATCTGAATGTGGAGAAAACGAAGGAGATCATCGTGGACTTCAGGAAGAACCGGCCTCACCACGCTCCACTGCTCATCAACAGCTCAGCTGTGGAGGTGGTCAGCAGCACCAAATTCCTCGGGGTGCACATGACGCACAACCTCACCTGGTCTGTGAACACACTTGTCACTGGTGAAGAGGGCACAGAAGCGCTTGTACTTCCTGCAGAGGATGAGGAGAGCCCACCTGTCCCCGCACATTCTCGCAACCTTCTACAGAAGTACCATAGAGAGCATTCTGACCAGCTGTCTCTCTGTGTGGTGTGGAGGCGGCAGCACCTCCGACTGGTGGAAAATGAGGAGAGTGGTGGGGACAGCAGAAGGGATCATAGGCTCCTCTTCCCTCCATTAAGCACATTTCATCCCAGTGCTGCATGTCCCCAGCCCATAGCATCAACAGAGACCCTCAAACCCCCACCATGAACTGTTCCCCATATATATATATATATATATATATATATATAATGTTCTTCATTTACAGTGACCCTTTAAACCATTAATGCTATTACTCCTTTTCATCACAACTCATAATATATGAATTACATGTTTCCCGTAACTTATACCTTTTTATTCTAAGTTCAACCAAGATATTCTCTTCTTATCCTTGTAGCTTGTAGTGTTAAATAAGACTAAAATCATTTCATTTGAATCAAAGTATGCAGATGTTGATAGATATATCTATCTATCAGTGACGTGCGGTAGGGTTCATAGCTGGTGAAGCACTGACGTCAGTCAGATTTACAAATATATACACTCTACAGAGTAGACTCATTGCAAAGTGCTGAAGGAGACTGGTTGAGCCAAATCAATTAACCAAGAGACATGGAAAAAATATTGATTATTTGTTAAAAAAATAAATAAAACTAAATTATTTGTCATTTGATTGGTAGCAGTTTATGAGTTATGATGGATTTCTACATTTGTAACATTCAAAAACTATAACCTACATTACGCACATTTCATTACAAAAACAAAACATGAATAATTATCGCTGTCTTACCTCTACTTAGAAATGAAGTCCAGCTGCGCTCTTTCTGAACAAAAATATCGGTCACTTTCCGGTAAAAGTTCTTTTTATCTTCTTCAGTTTTAAAAGTCTCTCAGTCTCAGTTGAGCTCACTGCCAGGGAGGAAAGCCTTCCTTGATCAGTCCTGTTCCGGCTGTATGTTTAGAGTCTTTTTAGTGCTTTACTTGTTTAGCAAAACTCACCAATAACACATCCATAACTTACTTTGACTCTACTATTTGGGGATCAGAGCGGTGCCCCTTGAGCGCCCCCTGCCTAGAGGCCAAGGAACTGCCGGCCTCACCTACAACCAGCTCTTTGGCTTTTATGATTGCCCAGCAGCACACGAAAACACACTGTTTAATGACCAAAACACAATTCGTAATCCACATATATTAAATTGTGGAAAATCAGTTCATAAGTGTTTGAACAATTGAATTTATGATCTAGAGACAGGAAGATGCATTCACGGAATGGAAGTCAGCGCAGTTAACATGGGATTGCGCAATCCCAGGGGAGGCCAAGATCGCTGCGGCCTCACCGGCTTCGCTATGAAGCGCCACCAAGGATTTACATGAAAAATAGCGAAAAGTCTGCGATTTTAAAGAAAATATGATCAAAAAAATAAGGAAATTTGATAAAAAAACAACTATTAGTGAATCACAATATATATTATGTTATCATTATTCTATATTTTATTTCTTTCCATGATTGCCTCCCCTGACTGCATGTCACTGCTATCTATAATTATAACCCATAAACTCTGCACAACATTCGCATATTTGCTCATTTTGCATCATTGCATCTCCAACTAGCATTACAAATGCTGTCAAACTCTGTTTCTAAATGCATTCTCGCACAAATGCCCTTTGCACAATCAATTCAGTACATACAAATGGTTTTAAAAATACTTACCTGGACACTGACTTTCTCATGCATTGTTCACACTTCAATTGTTTAATTTAAAATCACTGCTGCACCTTATACTTTAATTTAAATTGACTGTAATTTACAAGCTGTATTCTTGCACAAATTGCCCTCTGCACAATCAATTCTGCACATACAAATGTTTTTTTAAAAATACACACCTGTACACTGTGTGTACAGGTGTGTATTTTTGAAGTTCTCTCTGAGATTTCTGAAGTTCTCTCCAAATGTCCGTGTCATGTTGGACTGCACAGATGTTGCTCTGGAGACCCTCTCATCCCTCACCTTACAGTCTGAAACGTTCTCAGCCTACAAGAACCACACCACTCTGAAAGGGCTGATCAGAGTTGCTCCCTGTGGGTTGGTGACATTTATCTTAGCATTGTACAAAAGCTGCATCTCAGACAAAGAAATAACAAAGGTCAGAGGAATCCTTCCTCTGCTTGTGCTTGGAGATGAAGTCTTGGCAGATAAAGGATTCCTCATTCAAGACCTCCTTCAAGAAGTTGGAGCCAAACTCATCATTCCACCATTCAGGCATCCTGGCCAGTT
This sequence comes from Fundulus diaphanus, assembly GCA_037039145.1. NCBI lineage: Eukaryota > Metazoa > Chordata > Actinopteri > Cyprinodontiformes > Fundulidae > Fundulus > Fundulus diaphanus. The sequence continues at coordinate 48,505,406 of CM073138.1, read as the reverse complement.
CAGCAAGAAAGAGACAGAGGAGACCCAGACCATTGCTCGCCTGCGGATCATTGTAGAGCGAGCAATTGCTAGAGTAACGTGTTACCATATCTGGGATTCTCTGGTGCCTCTCACTTTAATAGGAACTGTCAATCAAATCTGGCACAACTGTTGTGTTTTGGCTAATTATCAAGGCACATTTTGTGTTGCTGACTAAGTTAAATTATTTCTGTATGTCAATTGTAGTGCTATGTAAAAAGTTATCTAAATGACTAGACTATCAAAAAAGATATTTAATAAAACACACGAGCAGCATACTGTACCTTTTTTGTATTTTCGTGTTTAAGTGGAATTGCAAGGAAAACAAATCAAGTACAATTTACAAAATCTAAAAAAAACCTTAACCATTTCATATCTTATAATTGCACACCATACACTGCTTTAAATTATCCTGCAAATTAATATGTATCAAATCTAAACAACAATAGTTGCAAAATACTTAAGATAACCTTAAGAAGAAGCAAACTTTAAAACAAGGGTTACAAGACAACTGCACTTCAAACTTTTTTGTGTGTAAATTATGACACTGCCTTTTAAAGAAATTTGCACATCTGTGGATGTGTCATTAATACTATGTCTTATCTACGGTGGCCGGGAAGTGCAAAACACAAATACAAAATCTGAAACACTTTTACAAATATTGAAACAAATTTACATTTCAGAAAACAAATTTACAAAACACGAAACACTTTTACAAAACTTGAAACAAATTTACATTTCAGAAAACAAATTTACAAAACACGAAACACTTTTACAAATCTCGAAACACATTTACATTTCAGAAAACACATACAAAAGACGAAAATCAAACGGAAAGGGAGGGACTGTCTTCGAAGTTTACCCGGAAGTGATAACGGGAGCCTTCATGATGAACCAAGATGGACGCCAATCGAGTTGCGTTTTGCCCGTTTTTCGGCACACATATGAGCAGATTAACGCGTTTTTGTTTGTCGTGTGGTCGGTCCTTGGAGTTTTAAAATTTCACAGAACAGACGGAAGAACCAGATATGCTGCAGCAGTGCATACATTATGTTGAAGAGGGTCACTCGTACGCTGTAATCGTAGACATGTCATGTTTACACGGTGTACACACTGAAACTTGTTGAGCGACATCAGGAGGTTTTCTATTGTCATGCTGATATAGTATTCACATAAAACGTCCAATTCTGTAGCAACATTTACAACAACACAGGTCAAATTGAGTCAATGTAGAGATTTTTAAATGCCTTTATTTTTAAATCCCAAATCATGTAGATTGACTTCTGGAGATCATCTGCATCTGTAAGTGAAAGTAGTCACCTGTAAAAAAATAAGTTGTTTGAGTAGTTTTGAGGCTAAAGAGTGTGACCAAAGTATATATTTCCATTTTCAACATCGATCAAGTGTTTTTACACATTTACATTATATTTTTTTATGCTTTGTGTCATTTTTTCTATTATTCTGGTCTGCTGGTGAAAATGGAAATATATACTTTGGTCACTCTTTAGCCTCAAAACTACTCAACTTATTTTTTTACAGGTGACTACTTTCACTTACAGATGACAGATGATCTCCAGAAGTCAATCTACATGATTTGGGATTTAAAAATAAAGGCCTTTAAAAAATCTCTACATTGACTCAATTTGACCTGTGTTGTTGTAAATGTTGCTACAGAATTGGACGTTTTATGTGAATACTATATCAGCATGACAATAGAAAACCTCCTGATGTCGCTCAACAAGTTTCAGCCAATTCTGATGTGGAATTTTAAAATAAGAGCCACTAGAAATCCGTATATATTAAGTAATTTTGACCAAAGTTGCTGTCACTACAGCAACTAAACGGTAGATACTCAATCGATGTTTCCATTTCAGCATGACAGTAGAACACCTGCAGATGTGATCTCTTGTTCATTGATGCTGCAGGGTCATTCAAGTTTGGCTAATATTCTGTCAGCACACCACCTCTTCCTTTCTGTAAAGGTAAGTCCTCCATTCTAATACATAACAGTCTAATCTTTAATGGCAATTTGGATATATATCAGGAAGGTAAGTAGAAAAATATGGACAGTTTATAGTCGTCACTACAAACTATCCATATTTTTATATAAATGTGACAGCAAGGACTGTAATATAAATAAAAAGTAACCAAGACTTTGTTTAAAGGTGCAGTTTGCCGTGGCCAAGGTCTGACCGGATTCTCCTGAACAGATGAGCAGCGCCATCCCCAAAAGGCTGAATGATGGATGTTTCCTGCACCACAAAGAATGAAATGGCCTACAAATATGCTATAAGTGAAATGTTAAAACTTAACAATGTTTTACCATTTTAAAAGTTAAATGTAATTACATTTAGTGTAAACAAATTGCATAAACTCAATAAATGAAAAACTGTATCTTCTTGCCAGTTTATGTACATAAGATACACTTTTAGACATCCACTTGATCTAAATATGAATAAATGCAAATTACATAAGCATGTGAAATGGATTGCAAAATTTAATACACATGTTAGTTGGACACAATTTTTGTATAAGTAGACATTTAAATAGTCTGGAAATATGGATATACAATATTTAAAGTTGAAAAGTGAAAATGAAAAGTAATTCCAAAATGTAAAACCTCAAGGTGCTAAAAAAATAAATACTTAAAAGCAGAAATCCAAAACACATTCTTGTGTATTATATTTCCTCTGGTTTACAGTAAAATAACTAATCAGGATCTTTTTGACATGTAAACTTCTCTGCTTCCTCACATATGATTTCCCCTGCATGTTCACAGGAGCTGCACAGATTCTAAAGACTTGGTCTATTTTATAAACCAAGTTGATTGTTACAGTCTGGGAGATTATTGTGAAAACTTTGAGCCTCCTGATAAATCTTTCCACATGTATGTGGACATTTGCAATCTTCCTTGCTGCAGTTACATCCTCATCAGACAACTGGCCTTCTTTTATGAGTGGATGCTGGTAGAACAAGGTTAAATCGCCTCTCAAACAGCAGATCTCCGATGGTAAAGCCTTTGTCTGCCGTCACTTCGTCGCCAGGGCGAAAATATTCCAGGAAGCCAGCGTGTTCCCTGCCAAATGCATTCTTCTTATTCTTTTCTCCTAGGTGTGATCATCAGTGCCTGTAGTGTGAGCATATTTCTTCATAGGTGACTGATTATGGAGAGGTCTGGTCAGCCTCTGCATCACAGCGGCTGTCATCTGTCAAACACAAGACCACAATAAGTTTATTAAACAGCATAAAACATACCAACACCAAGCTAATAGAGAACCACCTGCATCATTACTCATTCAAATATTCATATCACACACGTTCCTTCCAGTTTTTACAAACAGCCTTTGTTAGTATCTGGGATGCCATTTGTAAGGTTACACAGTCAAAATCTAACAGCAATATTTTGGGTTCTTTACTGTGATAACAGGATTAAAATGGGTTTTTATTTTTAAAGTTCTATTTTCAACATACATTTATACAGTTATATATTTGTAAATGTCACAGTTCCAAACTAAATATTTAATTACACAGCTAAATATTAAGCTAGTTATTCAAATATTTAACTTGGAACTGTAACGTATAGATTCATGAATAACAAAAATATGAAAAACGAACCCTGCCTTTTATCTCTCATTGTATAACTTTACAAACGGAACCCCATAGACCTACCAGCAGGGATGTAAAAATATCCAGATAATGATTTACAGAGGGAACAAAGCAAAAAAACAGCTGTCTTCATGTAAAAGCATATGTTTTATCAAGAGCGACACAAACTAAGGAATAAGAGTTAAAGATTGCTAACGTAAACATCCCTCAGCTTACCTGTGTCTCTCCTCTTTGTCTCCTTGATTTAGTTTTTAATGGAACTTCGTAGCCCAGCCACTTTTCTGGCGTCGTGGGTCTTCTGTCGGTCATTTGTCCACAAAATGAAAACAAAAACCATACGGTCGCTTCGGTGGTTTCTTCAAATTTACACCGTGTAAACATGACATGTCTACGATTACAGCGTACGAGTGACCCTCTTCAACATAATGTATGCACTGCTGCAGCATATCTGGTTCTTCCGTCTGTTCTGTGAAATTTTAAAACTCCAAGGACCGACCACACGACAAACAAAATCGCGTTATTCTGCTCATATGTGTGCCGAAAAACGGGCAAAACGCAACTCGATTGGCGTCCATCTTGGTTCATGATGAAGGCTCCCGTTATCACTTCCGGGTAAACTTCGAAGACAGTCCCTCCCTTTCCGTTTGATTTTCGTCTTTTGTATGTGTTTTCTGAAATGTAAATGTGTTTCGAGATTTGTAAAAGTGTTTCGTGTTTTGTAAATTTGTTTTCTGAAATGTAAAATTGTTTCAAGTTTTGTAAAAGTGTTTCGTGTTTTGTAAATTTGTTTTCTGAAATGTAAATTTGTTTCAATATTTGTAAAAGTGTTTCAGATTTTGTATTTTTGTTTTGCACTTCCCGGCCACCGTACTTATCAGGCGCGGGCAGAGGGGCAGATGGCCTCTGCTGACAACTGCGCGCAGTATTTGCGGAGCGCAATCAGCGCGTTCCGCCTCTTAGACAACCGATTTCAGGTGTGTTGGATTGTTAAAGGGAGAAAACCAACTTTTCTCTTTAATAAAGCTAATCAAAACATCACACATGAGCTGTCTTACTGTTAATCACCTTCACTCAATCCTGAGGATTTCCTCAGCTCAGAGTCTAACCGTGAACATTGATAAACTGTACAAAAATGACACACAACCAAGTGTCAGACTCTGCCTCAGATAAGTGAGCATCACAGGCCCACATGTGCTCTTTCTGCTCTCCTGTTTCCACTGTGCAAACAAAGCAGCAAACAAAATCATATTTTCTACAAAATATCATATCCTGACTGGTTTTACATCTAAAAAAAGCACTCACCAGGATTATGCTTCAACAAAAAACTTTGTTGTCTTGCTTAACAAGTTACAGGACGTAACTCCCACATCTTGTGCCTGAAAAACACGCTAGCTCTGAGCAGCCAGGAAGAAGCAATACTTGGTTCTGCTGTGGTGCATTCAGAGTTCATGGGACAATTCAGTACTCAACAAAAAACGTGATTTTCTTCAATCAATTAAAAAAAAAGATATTTATATTTATATATTTATATATATTTACATATATATATATATCAATCATTTTAAAATTGATTGAACAAAAACATGTTTCTTCTTGAGTATTGAATTTTCCCATGCACTGTGAATGCACCACACCAGCGTTGCTCACAGCTTCTGCTTGATCTTTTTTATATTCAATTACATTTTTAAAATTATGTGTTCTTCTCAAAACTTAAAGCTATCCTGCCTCTTCAAGTTTCTGCTCCGCTTAGAAAAATGGTATGGGCCAGATATGGGCAAAATTGTCGCCCTGTTCACAGTTCTGGATGGCAAAGCTCTGGATGATGAGAGCTGCGAACTGATCACAAAATTCATAAATTTGTTATAAATCAACGGTTTGCTCTAAAATTCTGAAAATATTTACGTATGTCCAAGAGGGCTTTATCTAAGTCATTTCCAAATCTTAACCTTTCCAAATCATATTTATAAATTTGTAACTTTAATTCTTCAGAAACTTTTTTCCTTGTAAAAAACTAAATCTTTGTTTTATCTACAGAAATCTTGAATCCCCATCTAAAAGACCAATCTTCTATTTTATTAATGGCTTCTTGAACTTTTTTAACGATGAAACTTGGGGTTGAATTGCTCCATCATTAGCAAATAAAGAAACACCCATTTTATTTTCCACATCCTCAAACATATCATTAATCATAATAGAAAAAAATAATGGACTAACTATGCTTCCTTGAGGAATACCATTTTCAACATAAAGATTTTCTGATAATTGATTTCCTATTCTTACTTGTATAGATCTATTATTGAGAAAATCATTTATCCAATTAAACAATGAACCCCCAATTCCCATCTTCTTTAATTTTATCAAAAATCCTTCTTTCCACATCATGTCGTAAGCTTTTTCAATGTCAAAGAATACAGCTATCACCTTCTCTTTATTAACTTGTGCCTTTCTTATTTCATGTTCCAATAATAAAATAGGATCCATTGTGTTTACACCTTTCCTGAAACAAACTTTTTTTTTCTTTTTCAAAACGAACATTCAGAGCTGCAGCCAGCCGTTGTCTTAGTGGTCAAACCATTTTATGTTGGGGTGGGGGGAGTAAGGTCCGTGTATCTTTTGGTCATTGGATTTTCGTTTCATAACCAGGAAGTAAAAAAACAAAAACAAATGGCCGTTTGATTTTTGTTTTAAAATACAAAAAAGAAAATCCAAATACAAAACGTTTATCTTTTTCATTGTCAAAAAGGGAAAGTAAAATTAGAAAAATTATTTGAATTTAATTCTCTATTACGGGTAATAAAATACAAAAATGCTTTTAAACAGAAACGGAAAAACGACTCGTTTGTTCATATTCCGGAGACCGGATGCGGTTACTACTTCCTGAGACTACTTTCCAAAATAAAAGCAATAAGTTTGACGTGCCTCAGCCTATTTTGTCATAATTTTTTTTACACATGTCGACTACAGTTAGTTTATATAATTTCTTTCGTTTTATGTAATATTTTTTATTATTGAGGTCTGCTAGTGAATATGGAAATATATATTCTGGTCACTGTTTGGCCTAAATAACTACTAAAACAACAGCATATAAGCTTAAACCTGCTTGCTGTTACAATTATCTGGATAAATAAGAATTTGCATAGGAACACTAAATAAATTTGTTGGCCAAAGTAACTACTTTCACTTACAGATGACAGATTAAGATCTCGAGATGTTACTCATTGAAATCCATCTACATGATGTGGAATTTCAAAATAAAAGCCCTCCAAAATCTCTATGTTAAGTCAGTTTGACCTAAGTTGCTGTCAATATTGAACCGTACGTTTTGAGTTTATACTGTCACTTCAACATTACAGTAGAACACCTCCAGATGTTGCTCAACAAATATCATCCACATCTAATGTTGTCACTGTTAATATTCTGAAAGGGTAGCATGCAGCTATTGTTGAAGAAGAATGCAACCAATTGAAAACACACCTTAACATTCAGGTTCAATAAATACTTTTCTTTTGATAACAGATTTGTTACTTTTCAAAATGTGAAATTGGATCAAAAACTTGAAACAACCGTAAAGTTTAACAACAGTATATATATATATGTGTGTGTTTTTTATACACCAAACTTTTCCATCCATGTCCTCATGTACATTCAATGTGATATATATATATATATATATATATATATATATATATATATATATATATATATATATATATATATATCACAGTGAATGTGCATATGACATCATCTGCCTACTTCGATTTTGTCTGTATTTTTATTCTTATTTTTTTTTTTTCTCATGTTGGAGGAGGCCAGCTCCAAACTGTTCCCACAAAGTTGAGAACATGGAATTTTCCAAGATGTCTTAGTCTGTGGAAACATTCAGAGCTCAGCTCCTGAAAAACAACCCCACACCATAATCCCCACTCTGCCAAACTTTACACGTGGCACAATGAAGTCAGATAAGCACCGTTTTCCTGTCAACCACCAAACCCACACTCGTCCATCAGATTTCCAGATGGAGAGGCGTGATTTGTCCCTCCAAACAACGTGTCTCAACGCTTTGCGTTGAACTTGGTGATGTAAGGCTTGGATGTAGCTGCTTGGCCATGGAAACCCATTCCATGAAGCTCTCTGTTCTGTTCTTGAGCTGATCTGAAGGTCATATGAAGTTTGGAGGCGTATAGTGATTGACTTTGCAAAAAGTTGGCAACCTCTACGCTCTATGTGTTTCAGCATCCACTGACGCCACTCTGACAGTTTACGTGGCCTAACACTTCGTGGCTGTCCTTCCCAAACACTTCCATTTTCTTATGATACAGCAGTTGACTCAAGAATATTTAGGAGCGAGGAAAGTTGACAACTGGATTTGTTGCACAGATCGCATCCTATCACAGCTTCACGCTGGGATTCACTGAGCTCCTGAGAGCAACCCATTCTTTCACAAATGTTCATGAAAACAGTCTGCATGCATAGGTTTTATACATCTGTGACCACTGAAATGATTGGAACACCCGATTCCAAAAATTTGGATGGCGGAGCGAATACTTTTGCAATATAGTGTATATACTTATGTAGGAACAGTCTTTTGAAATTCAACATCAAATCTTAATGAGCTTTGTTGAGCAGCCTCTGGAGGTGTTCTACTGTCATGCTGAATCAAAAACGTTCCCTTAAAACATAAGGGTTAGTAGACACATTATCAGCAACTTAGGTCAAAGTGAATATATAGAGAGATTTTGAAGGGCTTTTACTTTGAAATTCCACATCAGATGTTGATGAAATTTGTTGAGCAACATTTGAAGGTGTTCTACTGTCAAGCTGAAGTGACCGTATCCTCTAAAAATGTATCGTTTAGTAGCCACATTGTCAGCAACTTAGGTGAAATTGACAATGTAGAGATTTTGGAGGGCTTTAATTTAGAAATTCCACATCATGTTTATGGATTTTGATGAGTAAAATCTCAAGATCTTATTCTGTCGTCTGTAAGTCAAAGTGGTCACTTGGGAAAACCAATTGTTTTAATATCCCTGTGCATATTCTCAGTTATACGAATCATCGCAGCAGCAAGTCTGTTTAAGGCTGTTTGCTATTTTTTTTTGTAATTATTCAGGCTAAAAAGTGACTATGACCAAAATATATATTTATATATTCACCAGCAGGGCTGAATAATAAAGAAATATAACATAAAGCTGTAAGAAATTATTTCAAATGACGTGCATATGTGTAACAAAACAAAGAATAGAATAGGTTGATAAACGTCAATCACATTGGTTTTATTTTGGAAAGTAGCAGTAGCAGCATGTCCCCAGTGGCGGCTGGCTAGACCAAAGTAAACTCAGCCATGTTCATTGGAAAATCACCTCACTTTTCTTAGAGAATATCGTCTTACTCCCCCTCTCACCTGGGATATCTGCATTGAGATTTGTATGGATGACAAGCCTTGTTTAGTCGTGTCTAAAATCAAATCTACGTGAGGTTCTTAAGACATATTATTCTGAAAAATGTGGTGCTTTTGCAACGCATAAGTGACCACTTCCGGTCTCGGAATACGAACAAACGAGCCTTTTTTTCGTTTATGTTTTAAACCATTTTTGTTTTTTGTTACCCGAAATGGAAAATGAAACTCAAATCAATTTTCTAATTTCACTTTTCCCTTATTGACAATGAAAAAGAGAAACGCTTTGTATTTCGTTTTCCTTTTTTTTCATTTTAAAACAAAAATCAAATCGCCATTCGTTTTGTTTTTTTTAATTCGTGTTTCTGAAACGAAAATCCAATGACCAAAAGATACACGGACCGAGTAATAATGGTCCCTTACGTGTAATACCTGTAATACCCATCTTTATAATTTTAATTAATAAACCTTCTTTCCACAATATATCATATGCATTTTCAATATCAAAAAACACTTCTAAAATACTTTATTAATTTGAGCTTTTCTGATTTCAAATTCCAATTTCTCCCTCTTCAAGTTTCTGCTCCGCTTAGAAACAGCACGGGATGTGACGTCATTTCCTGTGATGTGCCCAAATATGGACAAAATGGCCGCCATGTTGTTGTCTGGAGAGTAAGAGCTCTGGATGATGAGAGCTGCGAACTGATCACAAAATTCATATATTTGTTATAAATCAACGGTTTGCTCTAAAATTCTGAAAATATTTACGTATGTCCAAGAGGGCTTTATCTAAGTCCTTGATTTTTAATATGGTCATTAATGAAACGGTTTCAGAGAAAAAAAACATTAAACTTTATAGTCCTATACATGTAAATTTAAATTTCTTGTAAATTGGTCTAATTCGCCTGGATTTTTACCAAACTGAAACACATGTTTATTCTGGCTGTGCTTTACAGATAGAGGCCATTTTTATTGGCATTGACCAATATTTGTGGAAAATACATTGATTTCTCCAGTTTACAAACTTTGAAAAAAACAGAGTGTGGCACTTTCAGAAACTGGAATACACACAGTGAGAGAATTGTTGCACCTTATTCAAGGAATACATCCTGAAAATCTGAGCTTGTTACACCACACAAGTGATTTTAGGTGAATTTTTGAAGTTTTCAAGTTTTTTTCCACACTTTTGGAAATAGGCCCCGCCCACTTGTTTCAATCATTACCATATTTAATACTTTAGTTCAGGGGTATGCCTGGAAGGCAATAAAGAAGGTTTTGTAAAAATCCGATCAGCCATTCTTGCGTAGTAGATTTCTTGACATCACAGCGCCCCCTAGTGATGGGCGATCCTCAAACGCGGGTCACATGTGCAAAATCTTATTTGGACTATGTGTTATGAAGGACATGTCAAAATCTGTTATGGTTTTAGAACAATCAGCAATTACATTTAGAGCTAGCTAGCTAACAATCACTTATTTTAGCGTTACTTTTCGAAAAAGTCAAAATTCAAAAATCCGCCGCGTTAATTTTTTTTATTTGTCCATTACACGGTTATATATGGAGTTTTGCGCGGATTGCACAAAAAATGAAGGAGGAGTTTAACAAGAAAGGTTTAACCTTTGTAGCCATGTAGCGCGAAAACTAGCTGGGAAACGAAGGGTGTGCCAATTCCCTTTATTTTGCAGAATCATCCAATAAACAAAGTGATGTGAAGTTTTTGAGTGTGGGACCAGTAGTTTGATGGTTATAGGCCGAAACGCATTGTCCTTTGTTATAGCGCCCCCTAGTTGTTGAGGGGTCTGAATTTCTGGGTTTCAGTAGAGGCGCACATTCTGTACTTAGATACCTGATTCAATAGGTTCGTTATAAATCCGCTTGGGCTGCACAACGCGTTTTAATTCCGTAATAATAATAATAATAATAATAACTAGAACTGCAAGCAGTTATTAACGGGTTCCAAGCCCGTCTACGCTCCGCCCCCTTTGAGCATGTTCCTGGACTACAGCGTTCAACACCCTCATCCCACAGCATCTGGTTGAAAAACTGGAACATCTGGGCTTCAGCACACCCCTCATCACTTCCTCAACTCCTGACCACTGTCGGTCCGGGTCTGACAGACCACCTCTGATGTCATCACCCTCAGCACGGGCTCCCCTCAGGGCTGTGTCCGCAGCCCCCTGCTGTTTACTCTGATGACACACGACTGCACCCCCAGGTTCACCCCCAATCACATCATGAAGTTCGCAGTTGACACAAACTCATCAACAGCTCAGCTGTGGAGGTGGTTAGCAGCACCAAATTCCTCGGGGTGCACATCACGGACAACCTCACCTGGTCTGTAAACACCACATCTGGTGAGGAGGGCTCAGAAGCGCTTGTACTTCCTGCGGAGGATGAGGAGAGCCCAACTGCCCCCGTCCATCCTCACAACCCTCTACACAAGTACCATAGAGAGCACTCTGACCATAGATATCCATAATTAAGGCTAGATGTCTTACGGCGGAGTCTCAAACGTCATCACCGGCAGCCATCTTGCCTCAGACAAGCTTTCTGGCATGCTCTGTGGTACCTAATGTAAGGTGAGTGATCAGCACGAACACAAATACTCTTATCTCATTGAATTCTTGACGGATTTACAAACAGTTTGGTTTCTTACAAACGTTATGAACGTGGCTATAATTCTTGATGCTTGAACATGTCGAAATTGCAGATTTTCTTGTCGAAAAATGACTTAATCATGCAGCATAGTTGTGCATCACGGCTACTTGCGCAAGTTATCAAGGCTGAGACCACTGGTCAATTATATAGGTTTTACTGACACCAATAACGATTGTATGACAATTAATCTTTGGTGTAAATTTGAGGGAAATCAATCTCACAATGGTCCAAAAAGATATATGTTCCCTTAATTTCCCCATGGTTATTATACATTATTTTAATATACCAACTCTTATTTCAGGATTTGTTGTGCGACAGGCTCTGAAAAAGCTGTCCTGTGATGTCTGCCGTGCCAGCTTGGTAACAGATGCTGCATCTGCCATCAAGGACCAGAGCTACCACCTGCTGAAGTTAAAAAACAATGGAGGTCTGGTGATTCCATCAGAAGGCACAGTGATGGTAGTCAGGGCAGCAGAGTGGGTCATTCGTCAGACCTCATGTACCAGACGATCACAGCCCATCAAAGTGCTAGAGGTCGTGTACATTGTAAGGAAGAGGATAGGGTCAGAGGATGTGTTTGTGCTCAGAGAGCACATCGGAGAAACACAGTATGGCATAGACAGCCACCACCATATGCTGTTAACGTTGGTTGTGTCCTTGTTTTTTAAGTTAAGGCTGCACCAAATTGCCAAAATAACTAACCTTAGTTTACAGAGCAACAACATGCAACAGAAGCTCAATAAAACCGTCCTTTTCAAAGGGCATTAGCCAAGCTATGTTTTTTGGGTCATTTTTTAAATCTCTGTCTTCCATGTGTATACCATCACAGTAGTGTAGGTGGGGATTTCAACATGCTACATCTATATATACTTGTGAAGGGGACTATTGTACCAATTTTAATAGCAAATAAATTTCACTTTTATAATGGATTAGAAATAGGAACCTTTGTGTAATTACTCCTGATATATAATCCGAATAGTCTACATGAAACTTCAAAGTGTTACCTTTAATTTGAAACCTGGATTATGCTTCTACACTAAGAGGTTGCCACACAATAAGCCTTTTTTGTCAGTACTTCATATTTTATTATAACAGTAATATTCATATTATAAAAGTATGTATGTAAATATAAATAAATTAGGACTGTGAAATAATTAATCACACCCAAATAAAAGTGTTTATATATATATATAATGAATGTTCTTCATTTAGATTGACCTTTAAACCATTAATGCTATTACTCCTTTTCATATCTATCTATCTATCTATCTATCTATCTATCTATCTATCTATCTATCTATCTATCTATTTATCCATATTATATCATAGTGTTACTTTTGGAATAAGTCTGATCCATATCTGAACTATGGATCTTTGCAAATGTTCTTGCCATTACTTCTACTTTTTCCTCATTTGTTACTGCTGTTCCTTCTTCATGTTTTAGAACTGGATATGTTCTCTCTGGTCTATTTCCCTTCATTTTCTTAATCATTCCCCATACCTTAGCTATAGGAGTTGTTCTGCCCATTGAATCACAAAAATCTCTCCATTTTGTCTTCTTTGCCTTCTAAATAACTTTCCTTGCTTCTGCTTGATCTTTTTTACATTCAATATTTTTTTTTAATTATGTGTTCTTTTCAAAACTCTAAAAGCTATCCTCCCTCTTCCAGTTTCTGCTCCGCTTAGAAAATCACGGGATGTGACGTCACATCCTGTGATGTGCCCATATATGGGCAAAATGGCCGCCCTGTTCACAGTTCTGGATGGTCAGAGCTCTGGATGGTGAAAGCTGTGACCAGATCATAAAATTCATTAAATCGGTAAAAATCAACGGTTTGCGCTAAAATTCTGAAAATATTCACATATGTCCAAGAGTGCTTTATCTAACTATGTGATTTTTTAAACGCCCATTGAAAAAAGCGTTTCAGAGAAAAAAAATATTAACCTTTATAGTCTTGCACATGTGAATTTCAAAGTCTTTTAAATAGTTCAAAATCGCCTGGATTGTTACCAAACTGAAGTACACATTAAGTCTGAATGTGCTTTACAAATAGTGGCCATTTTTATTGGGATTGAACAATATTTGTGGAAAATACATTGATTTCTCCATTTTACAAACTTTTAAAAAATCAGAGTGTGCAACTTTCAGAAACCTCAATACATGCAGTGAGAGAATTGTTACACCTTATTCAAGGAATACATCCTGAAAATCTGAGATCGTTACACCACAAAATGGATTTTTGGTAATTTTTTGAAATTTTGAAGGTTTTTTTCACACTTTTGGAAATAGGCCCCGCCCACTTGTTTCAATCAGTACCATATTTAATTCCTGAGTTAAGGGTTATGACTGGAAGGGGATGAAGAAGGTTTTGTAAAAATCCGATCAGCCATTCTTGCGTAGTAGATTTCTTGACATCACAGCGCCCCCTAGTGATGGACGATCCTCAAACGCGGGTCACATGTGCAAAATCTTATTTGGACTATGTGTTATGAAGGAGAGGTCAAAATCTGTTATGGTTTTAGAATAATCAGCAATTACATTTAGAGCTAGCTAGCTAACAATCACTTATTTTAGCGTTACTTTTCGAAAAAGTCAAAATTCAAAAATCTGGCGTGTTAACTTTTTTTATTTTTCCATGACACGCTTATATATGAAGTTTTGTGCAGATCACACAAAAAATGTAGGAGGAGTTTAACAAGAAAGGTTTAACCTTTGTAGCCATGTAGCGCGAAAACTAGCTGGGAAACGAAGGGTGTGCCAATTCCCTTTATTTTGCAGAATCATCCAATAAACAAAGTGATGTGAAGTTTTTGAGTGTGGGACCAGTAGTTTGGTGGTTACAGGCCGAAACGCATTGTCCTTTGTTATAGCGCCCCCTAGTTGTTGAGGGGTCTGAATTTCTGGGTTTGAGTAGGGGCGCACGTTCTGAACTTAGATACCTGATCCAATTGTTTCGTTACAAATCCGCGTGGGCTGCACAACGCGTTTTAATTCCGTAATAATAATAATAATAATAATAATAATAATAATAAATAATTTAAAAACGCACGAAAAACAATAGGGTTCTCTGCTCACAGAGCAGACGAACGGCATAGCCGTTCGCCTGCGCTGCGGGCTTGGAACCCTAATAATAATAATAATAATAATAAATAATTTAAAAACACACGAAAAACAATAGGGTTCTCTGCTCACAGAGCAGACGAACGGCATAGCCGTTCGCCTGCGCTGCGGGCTTGGAACCCTAATAAAGTAAAGAATAAAAAATGCTTTAAAATCAATTTTTTGATCCCAGATTTTCAGGATGTATTCCGTGAATAAGGTGTAACAATTCTCTCACTGCATTTATTGTTTTTTTTTGAAGTGCTACACTCTGAATTTTTAAAAGTTTGTAAAATGGAGAAATCAATGTATTTTCCCCAAATATTGTTCAACCCCCCCAAAATATGGCCTCTATTTGTAAAGCACATGCAGAATAAACATGGATTTCAGTTTGGTAAAAATCCAGGCGAGTTTGACCAATTTACAAGACTTTGAAAATAAATGGTACAAGACTATAAAGTTTAATATTTTATTTCTCTGAATCCATTTTTTTAATGACCATAAAAAAAATCCTCTTTGAGATCCATGAATATTTTCAGAATTTTAGAGCAAACCGTTGATTATTAACGAATTTATGAAGTTTGTGATCAGTTCACAGCTCTCATCATCCAGAGCTCTGACTCCACAGCTGTGAACAGGGCGGCCATTTTGCCCATATTTGGGCACATCACAGGAAGTGATGTCACAGCGGCCATCTTAGGTCAGACAAAGCTGCGCTCAGAGAGAATAAAAGTCAATTCAGGAAAATGTACTTTATGTTTCAGACACTCTGAATCCGGTGAATTCTCACCCGATTTCCAGATAAATCAACTGACTGAAAACGTCACCCCTTTAGGGGCTACATGGGACCAATTGATTGAATTAAATGATTGTCTAACTTAATAAATAATTTCGGTTTTGTATTGAAAGTAAGCAAACTTCCAGAGCTACGTCCCAAGGAGCCAGACTTTTACTCCGCTTATTATCCTTTTTATCCTGGGGAATTACCTTCAATAAGTAAGATTTTATGATAGATAATCCTCATGCTTTAACACAATATGTGCTAATGGGTACAGGGATGGAAGTAGAGAAAAGTACATTAAACACCAAAAACAAACAAAATGGTCCTAAATTACTGGATAGACATGATTTGTGGGGGGGGGGGGGGGGTGATTAGGTTTTTGTTGATTTCTTTCCCTCAGATCGCGGT